>JANJGK010000048.1:10540985-10585985 GCA_039081455.1 Macrobrachium rosenbergii
CTATATTCAGTACATTACCAAGAGATTCGTTCTGGGTCACAAGGACTTCTTGGTTCGTTCGTAGTGCTGGATGACACCACGGTCATATGACGTGAATGTTTGTCAAGCGACAGAAATAAAAAAAAAAAAAAAAAAAAAACCATGGCGAGAAAGATATCTCGAGGCGAACAGGGGCACTGCATTTGTGCCGGTTCCTGAGATCCATACGGGCAGTCTAAGGGCCGTTGGCCTTCAAGGAATAGTCTACCAGTGCTGCCATGACGGAAGCTGATCGCTCATCTACCGGTAGCTTCGTGAATCTTCTGTCTACCGGCGTTATTGACTCGAGATTGATTGGTCAGTGTCTCCTTAGGTTACGTTCCTTCTGCTCCATATCGTAATATATGAGTTTTTTTTTTCTGGCGAGCCATTCGTCAACAATTGCGTCCCCCGGTTTGTTTCTGGTTCTCGGAGAGAAGTCACTTCGAGTTGGCAGTAGTGCAGCTACCTGCAAGCACATCTTTAAGGTGGTGTAGATCCCGGGTGGGCCCACACAGTGAGGGTGTGGGAGGAGAAGAAGAAGAAGAAGAAGAAGAAGAAGAAGAAGAAGAAGAAGAAGAAGAAGAAGAAGAAGCGGGTTTGGGGATCGAGGAGTGGTAGGAAGGAGGAAGTGGGAGATGAAATGTAAGGAGGTGAATGGGAGGTTTAAGGACGGTGCTCTAGAATGAGAAACGCAGGTGGGAATGGAGAGAGGAGGAGAAGGTAGAAAATGGGTAACAGTCAATTGCTCGAGATGACGCGAAGTGCTTCTCTTCGAGGTCGTGAGACGCTGGTGGTAATGATCTTGGTATTGATTGAGACAGTCATGCAAGGGGAATTCTTGGTCAGAGATCTCCTTTCTTTCTTTTCGTGTTATAGGGTGACAGATAGTTTGAGTGACGTAACGTACACACATGTACGTTGCCTCTACGCATACCCACGCATATTAATTTACAAATATACCAGCCAATGCATGAAGGTTTCCATAGGCGCACACTCACATCTGTTTATTCCCTTTGTGCCTTGTTTACTTGCATTGCACATTAAACCCCTAGAAGCTGGTCGATTGTGGTGGGTTGCCATTAGGGGTGAAGAAGAAAATTGGACCAGTAGCCTTATCGCAAGAAAACTGGCTGTAGACAGGAAAAAGAAATATTACATATATATATATATATATATATATATATATATATATATATATATATATATATATATATATATATTATATATATATTTTATATAGGTATATATAGATAGATGGATTGATTGATTAGATATACTCACACCATGTTGACTAGAGGATATCCTTGGAAGTAGAGATAGCAGACAAGGCTTTAAATAATAAAGGAAGACAGGCTAAGTGTAGAGTGTGCAAGGCTGCAGGAGTATGCGCGGTAGTAGTTCAAGCCAAAGGAAGGCGTACCTGAACGCTAAGAAGCTCCCGAAAGTTAATTGTTTCAAGAGATTTTCTTTGTTTTAGGTCGAGAGAGAGAGAGAGAGAGAGAGAGAGAGAGAGAGAGAGAGAGATGGGGGAGGGGCACCAGCCCCATACCATCATCTCTAAACCCTTTGCCCTTCCAGCTAGCTTATCTCATCACACCTATAAGCATTACGTGCCTCCGCTTCCCATCCACATCCTCCTACCCAACCGCCCGCTCCTAAACCCATCTGCCTACGCTTTAAGCGAATGATGCTGTACCTTGAGATATACCTCAAACCCTCCCCCTTTTGCCCTCCCTTAGCGAGTTACCCATCCTTCACCGATCCATGCTCCCCTCCTCTACTCCAAACACCCTTTCCCCTCCTCTCTCTCTCTCTCTCTCTCTCTCTCTCTCTCTCTCTCTCTCTCTCTCTCTCTCTCTCTCTCTCTCTCCTGAGCTATTGTATGCTTGTTGAAAATCTCTTAAGAAATCCAGCCTGGTGTGCCAGGTTGAATTGGATCTGTAGGTCCCTCCTTTGCGTCTCCGGCTTCTGTTTGCTTTCAGGCCTCCGGAGCGTCTCCCTAACCATTGTGGCTCCTCTGAAAGCAGTCAAGGAAGCGCAGGCACGCAAGTGAATTTAAACAGTAGACACAACTAAATGAGTCTTGAAAAATAATGTTGTTTTCCGGTCAGTATGTCTTTGAAATCAAACTGGTTCAGAGTTGGTTTTGATATGATTTCCTTAGATACCGTAGCCTCAATTCTGGATTATTTTTTTTTACCCTAGGCAGTACGTCGGTCATTCGTTTTATTACTATTATATTAATATCTGAAAACCGTATGCTGTTCTTGACGCTTATTAAAAGAATCCATTTCCATTCTTTTTCCCTCTCCAGAAGTCCACCTACTGGCAATTATATATAAGAGAAGTCATATTAAACGTCTCAAAAACCCAATTTTCTGAGCAAAATTCAAGTCCATTCATAACATGGAAGTAATTTCCTTAATGTTAACAATGTCCGCGTGGAAACCCATCCATTACCTTGGTCTCCTTTTTTTTTAATCTTTATTCTAGGGTTTTCACTCTCTCTTTCTCGTAAAAAAGAGTTTTCTGCTTTCTTTTAACATTTCTCTTGGGAAATGAGAAGGGAAAGGCGTCAGGTATCTGTTGGAGCATTTAAACCCGTTCCTTACTTTATTTTTTTTTTTAAACCAGACGCAAGGGGAAAAAGTTGTAGCAGAAAAAATTATTCTGAGGGAGGGAAAAAATCTTTGCCTATTCTTTCAAGGAGTCTTGGAAGACGAGCCGGCTATTATTTAATGAAGTCTTTTCCTCCTCCAGCTTCTTCTTCTTCTTCCTCTTCCTCTTCTTCCTCTTCTTTTTCTTTCTGGAAAGAATTTCCGAAAGCTCCGTGAATATGGCTATGCTTGGGCCTTAGGGAGATTGAAAAGGACGCTGAGTGACAGGTGAAAAAATGGGTAGAAAGAAAAAAAAAACGAGTGAATTAACGTACTGTACTGAAGGAACCGGGAACGTTCAAAATTCTCTTAAGATATTATATGAGAGAGAGAGAGAGAGACAAGGGCTTAGATTTTCCCCTAGAGTAATCTCCTGGATCTTAACAGTACCTGAGTTTGCGAACCCATTTGCTGTAATCGTTTTCATCATCTCGTTCAGCATAAGATTTTTTCTGGATCATTAAATCGCTTGTAATGTCTTGACTTGCTAATGCTGTATACTTTCGTTTTTATTATTTTTACAATTTCATTCCAAATAAAACCTCAAGAACAACTGAAATTATTTTTGTTTATGGTAACAAATTATTAAGAGAAAGCGTGACTTATAAATTGTTAGGACAGTATTATTTTACAAGAAATGTGTATACATATTTGTATATATATTTTGTTTGTATACGATTTTTTTTTAATTTGATTAGTACCCGAATCTTTCGGAGCATTGTGGTTGCATCCTCAACAATAACGTTGGTGCATTTGTTTTTATCTGAGCCGGTAGGTGTAGTAGTTGAATTCAGTACTTTTGCCGTCGTCTTGCACTTTTATAGAAAGAGAGCATCGTCAGTTACAGTTAAGTTTTGGGTAAATTTTCTCCCTCAGGGTTTTGATACATCCCTATGTTGCCCTCCATTTCATTCTTCTGGCGCTGAATAAAGCTTTATCTAATTTTGAGCTTCTTATCAATTTTTTTTCTTTGTACTGAAGAGCCCAAGACGAACGTTTTTTTTTATTCACTTTTAACTTATTTTGTTTGTAATGAAAAGTTCCAGACGACTTTGGCGGTCTAAACCAAACTCGCACCCGGCATCGATACCATAGTTATTACGATGCGAGCTTTTGGAAAACAACTGATCAGTCAATCAACGAAGCTCACATAATACAAGTAAAGAAAGTCCTACTCCAGCGGGCTTTTTTGCATATGCGAAAATGATAAGGCTGATTTAATTCTTGAGTGACTCAAGACTAATGAGAATGACACGAAAGTTCCTTACCGCATGAGTGCATATTTACAAATATTGATGTAGATGTATTTTTTTTTTTTAACAATTATTCATATCACAATCATATGGCAAATGATAGAATAGTGTAAAGTTTATGCTTGCCAGCTTCAAGAGAGACGGTCAGTAAAGGAGGTTTGTCTTAACATTTTGTTGATATTAGTGCGCTCGTGTAACAAGAATCAATGCAATATGCTTTGTCTTTTTGCTGACAGACCAAGAAAGACCAAGGTACATTATATGACCTGGAAGTATGCCAGTGATAACTTTGACCTAGGGTAAACCTAAGCTTTTTTTCGAGACTGACCGCTTTAAAAACATCTTTTTGTTGTTGTGAGAATCATGAGGAAGTTCCCAGAAAATATTATTCTCCAAAGGGAAAGGCGGAAATACTTAGTTTCCTGAAATTGCCACCACGATTAATTTAATTTCTGTAGCTGCCAGTCTTCCAAAGAGTATTATCTTCTATTTAGACACCTTTCATAGAAAAATTCTATTTTTGTGAGTCCCTTTAACTATCATTCCAATTTATACTTTACAGACAAGGAAAAGGTAATTTAAATCTGCTTTCGCAAACCCGTTGTCCAACGGTACCTAATTTTATGTTTAGAGGATCCGTAAATATCCTATTTTTTATATAGTTATTTCCAAAGATTTTTGGATAATCTTAATTAAGATATACACCGTACTTTGCATCATTTTGATACTGTCCCTGATTCGTAGAGCTTCATTGTCGTGAAGAGAACTTAGAGATCATTGTTATTATTGTTGGTGTTGGTGTTGCTGTATTGTATGAAAATGTGTAGGCCAATCACCCATTGCATATGTGGTTAAGATCATTTTCTGAATATACATTGTTAATTTTTTTCATTAATGGAAGATGCCCAACCACAATAGATTTTACGAGCCTCGTGACTTTAAAGTCTTGAATGTCAAAGAGACCTGGCACCGTTTTTTGGCACTCCTTTTTGCTTTGGATATTGTCCAGAATCCATTGCTTTTGTTCTTGACATTGAAGGTCATCCTCACTCGAGGGCGGAATTGGAAGGTCATTTGGCTATGGGTGCCAAAATTGGTGGGCACCTATTCTCAAAGAAGATATGAAAGTTTTGAGTTCCCATCTGAATTAACTGAAGTCACGTTTTGCTGCCACTCGATATCCTTTAAAATTCTTTTCAATTTAATTCTGATAACACGCTGATTTTTTTTTATTTGAGTGCTTAAATGTTGTTACATAGTTATCTTCGTAAATGTTATTATCATCATATATTAGTAGTGACAGTTGCTGCACAGATAGTTATGAAGAACAAACCTGCGGTATATGGCATGAAGCTGTCATAATCCAACGATATAACCCTACTCATAATTCCGCCAGGTGGTTGAGTCTTTGTTTATAAAATATTAAGAAGTACTTTGACTTTTCGGTTAACTCCTGCTAAGTGTTATAAAGAAGCATTTTGTTGAACTGAATGCAAATGACTATCGTCTCGTGTTTCTGATATATTTTTTAAGCTGCATTTTATGTAACTCTTTTAGTGCTTCATGGTAATCATCTCATTGTTGTTGAGTGTAATGTTCATGTAATAGGTAATTATTTGCTGTTTTTGCGTATTATATAGACTTGGAGGTGATTATATTCTGACATTGTAAATCGCTTTTTTGAACCTGTTAGGCTATAAATGAGTAAGAGATCACTAAGCGCTCCTCTGTTACTTATTATCTTCTTCTTCTTCCTCTTCTTCCTCTTCTTCTTCTTCTTCTTCTTCTTCTTCTTCTTCTTCTTCTTCTTCTTCTTCTTCTTCTTCTTATTATTATTATTATTATTATTATTATTATTATTATTATTACAAGCCAGAATGCAACCCTAGCTGAAAATGCGGAATGCTGTACACTTGCTCTTACTAATCTGCCCATGTATTGGAAAAATATTAAGAACTTTTACTGCGTTCCTTGTAACCCTTGCATAAAAGGCGACCGGTCCTGAATCCCTATAAGGAATGTTGAGAGACAGGCAATTAGCTGTAAAAAGCCTCGCCATTACCATCCTGGTCCTCAAATAAGGTCGTTGTGCTGAATGAGTCAGGAAGGAGGCCTGTATAAAAGAGGCCTCTATGGGCCTTGACGTCTCTCCAACTAGGGATTGCAATTAAGTCTTCACTTACTCAACAAGTTCACTGTTGTGTCTCTTTATTTCTGATGATTATTTTTCCTGAGGTAATGCAGGAATTAAATTATGATTAAAAGCTTATTGTGACTGGAATTACAGGAATTCGTCAGTGATTTAGGAATTGTTACTATTTAAAACTTGCTATGGGAAAGATGGAGTGATAGGAACTGTTTAGTTTTTTTCTGAGTGGTTGCTGGTTGAAAATGTTTCATGGAAAATATTTGTGGTGATGGTCAACACGAACAGTGTTAGGAAAATTCTTCATGTCTCGACGAACACTATTAAAGAAGATATATTTATGCATAGCATTGCTCTTGAAAAGGCACACATTTTTGGCAGGTAGTTTTCGAAGAAATATTAAAAATAGTTGGTACACTAGAATATGTATTTTTAGATGACAAGTATTGGATGTTAGTTGTCTCGTAAATTATAGAAATCAATACTGAACAAATTTATTCTTGATTGGATGACAGTACGCATGCACTGTTTTTCAGTTGACATGTGTTTCATTAAGGGTCACCGTAATACCTTCTGTTGAGATTATGATGACAGAAATGGCGGGTGTAGTGCATAATTCGAGCGGAATTGTCAATGGGAAGATGACTGAATTGCTTTGAGTTTGCAGCTAATGACTGAAGTTGTTTTTCCTACCCATAAAAGAATCCTGTATACGGAGTCATCACCAGAAAGGTGCAGGTTACATTATATTAATGTATTGCATGTTGTTCCAATGGTTATTATGCAACCAGGCGTAGATAATTGGCTACTCTTGCAATGGCATGTGTCACCGAAGTAAATATTAGAATAATGGTTATTAAACTAATTTTTATGCCATGGCTAACGTTATGCTGATTTTAATTATAATTACATGTGCTCTGCAGTATTCTTCGTGTATGTAGTGATTTTTGTGCTACGGGAATGGCTGGTATCTGAAAGATTTATTGCCTGACGGTGTGATTATTACAACGCTTGGCGTTAATGGAGTACAGACATTGGATTGATTATTGTTCTTATAGTATCAGGAGCTGGGTGTTGGTTGGTATACTCCACACGTAACTATTGGAATAATGACATGCCTAATTACTGTTGTCGAGTATTGCCTGTTCTGTAGACTCTTTCTTTAGTGACTGATGTCCTTAGGATTTAGTAAAATGAACGATGTTACTCGAAGTAATAGAATGAGCGATACAATACACTTTTATTGAAGTTGTTTATGCCTCGTCGTACATAAATGAAATGCTGACTGGTACTTTCATAAGATTCTTGTTTTCAAGGGCGACAACTGGAAATTTCATAAATAATTATTTAATGGTTATGTTACAAATATTACTGTCGACAGTAATGTCAGACTGTTATTGAGTGGCTTGTTGGTTTTTCATGATTATTATATGCCACCTTTGTCACTTTCAAGGATATTAGAGGAATAGTGGTGTCTTTGATTATAACTTCAATATTTGTTGTTAATATTGGTTAGTATTAAAGGGAATAGTTATGAAAGTAGTGGGGCAATGGTTATCACAGTTATATACATTGAGAAGATGACGGTCTTATTTCCTGTGTTGAACTATTTTTAGGCAACAGTTAATGAGTAATTTCAGATCATATTTTTGTGCAACAAACCACTAATGATCGTTTGCATATGCGGCACATGTTATCACTGACGATGGTTGTATTAGGAGTTTAGTGGTGGAAATCTTGATGTTACGATGACTCTTTCCAAAAACAGTGTTTCGTAGTCTAATTGTTTTCAGTTAAATGTGTTGTTCATAACATAATCTGAATGTGCTGTGGAACACATTTTATAAAATTAGATGTTTCATGTATAATGCGTCAATTAATATGTAATGAACGCAACGGTACAAAAAATGCGTTGATTTAGTTCCGGTATACTGTGAATTGGTAACCAAGAATTAAAGTACTGGAATGTAGTCTCTTTGCTATTCACATATCTTTCAAGTTTTTGAAATAATGATTTGAATCTTGGTTGCGTATTATAATGGATTGTGTGATAAGGGATATATATTTTAAAAGATATATCTTACGTTCTCTGCTTTAGCGAAAGATAAAATATCATTGCATCATAATAGCTATGTTTTTCAGTCATAGGATATTGTGGTTACAAAATAGTCAGGCTGAAATTTTCTTCATTTTAGACCTTAATTCCCTTAGCTATTTGCTTATTAGGTGTTTACTGATCACTCTTCAGATCCATTTAAATAAAACAGCTAGCATACGATGAACAGTTAAATTTTCGACTGCATCACATTTTTTTTGTATACACTTTCACTGACAGCTTGGAGTCAGGTTGATAAGAGAAGTAAAGAAACTTATTTCACACCAGAATTCGACGCTGGTGACGGCCATTACAAACACCTTTGCTTATTTTTCAAGTTATCACATCCTTTTAGCCAGTCTGTTTCAACATCGCAACTCGTTTAATTCATTACGCAGAACTTGAGTACTTTTAGAGGAAATGACGCTTTACGTTCCCAGACTCATGGAAACGGTTTATACAGTTATTTTTTTTTTCTGAAGTATTTCCTAGTATGTCTTCCCGGGCTATTGAGGCTCTTCCAAGACGGTGCGCTACACCTCGCCTTTTAAACAAAAGCTGCCCGAGGAGATCCGTTCCTTCTGGACAAGGGAGGTTGTACTTATGAAGATTATGACAACAGTCTGTATTCAAATGCAGCGCTGCAGACGAAATTTGTTCTCTCTCTCTTTTTAAGGTACATGGTTTTTTCTGTCTTCTAAAGTGCAACACTTGGGACTCCTTTTCTAGAGAAAGATTTTTTAGGTGGCATAAATGTAAGAACAATACAAAAGTAGCTCTGACCATGTATGAGTTGCTTTGGTTTGTTTGTTGTTTGTTTTGTAGTTTACAGTTACATTGTAATTATCTGGCATGTTGGAATATTCTGTATTCACCCGTCTCTTCTTTTTCATGATAATAGTAGTAGAAGTAGTAGTAGTAGTGGTTAGTAGTAGTAGTAGAACGTTGTTATTCTTAGTCATCCTCCTCATTAATGATATTAATGCTGTCATTGCTGAACCACGAAAACCATAGGAAGTGTCTGAGCGCTGCGAATTTAGAAGCTTATTTATGAGAAATGCATCGGGAATGTGATTTTAATTAAATTTAAGTACTAACTATCATTATTATTATTATTATTATTATTATTATTATTATTATTATTATTATTATTATTATTATTATTATTATTATTCAGAAAATGAACCCTGTTCGCATGAATAAGCTCACAGGGGCAACTGACTTACAATTCAAGCTTCCAAAGAATATGGTGTTCACTAGAAAGAAGTAACAGAAGGTTATGAGAAGTGCAGAAAGAAGGGATCACTTATTAAGAAAGAAAAAATAAATTAAATTAATAAATAAACAGATAAAAATTGTATTAGGGTGGTAATGCATCGCATCTCAGCTTGAACTTTTGAAGTTCCAATCGCGCGACATCCTCAGGGAGACAGTTCCACAGTCCAACAGTGTGGGGAATAAAGGACTTCTGGAATTGAGAAGTTCGACAGCGAGGCATACTCACTGCATATGGGTACTGCTGTTCAACAAATCTGGTTGCTCTCAGAAGGAAAATGGGATGAGGGATTAATTGTGAATGCTAATGATTTCTGTTAAAATACAACTAAGGTTGACAAACGAGAGACCATTCGTCGATGTCCAAGTCATAACTGCTAATATTAAGAAAGGGAAACCTACCACTACGGACCACTCTATCTAAAAGAGATGAATCTCTTGCAGAAGCAGACGTCCACACTATAGAACAGTATTCTAGTAAAGAAGGCAAATGACCTAAAATAGTTTGCATTGATTTTATCACTTATAAATATATGAGGCCTTACGTACACTGCTTAACTACCGTGCGGCATTTGCTGACACTTTCATTAAATGTTTCTCAAAAGTTAGATGTGGGCCAAAAGTTACACCTAGAATAGTTAAAGTTAAAGGTTCAGACTCATTCAGTAGAGTCCCATCCACTTGAAGGGTGGAGGGGTTGGCAAATCTGTACGAGATCCACTCATCAATAGTGTTTTCGCTTTGCTGGAGTTCAACTTCATACCCCACCGTCTGCACCATTCACTTATCCGGTCCATGTCCCGATTTAGGCTGAGGGCAGCTTCATTTCTCATAAGTGGAGACGTTGCTACACCCACAAGTGTTGCATCATCGGCCTACTGAACAATCTTGTTTTCCAGACCAACAACCAAGGAGATAATTAGGCCGAGGTGCGAATCCGATTAAATTATTTCCGCAAATGTCTTGTCATTAACTGCTGCTCTCAGAGCAACATAGTGTTCTCGATATAAGTATGATGCAGTTGCAAAATTACTAAAATATCGTTATCAGGTTTGTCGGGACAGGTACCGTCGAGGTTAATGATAATTAAAGTGATAACAAGAGACCTGCATTCAGGTGCTTACACGAATTCCCATCAGAATCCAATCAGTTGCTCCAAAGAAGACAGTGAAACCGTGCGAAAATAACTAAAGTAACATCTGTTAGTTCAAATTTAAACCCATCAACAGAGGAACAAGACAATTATCAAGGGAATCCTAAATTATACTCTATTTGAAAACAGAACGATTTTGGCTCAAGACGTTTATTTGGAACTCTGCCCCAGTCAAGTCATTGCTTGAAACTGAAGTATTTTTGAACACTATATACAATTGCATCTAACTGACTAAACTATGAAGAAGGCTGTAAAATGAAAATAATAAAATAAATGCTTTTTAATAAGGTAAAGCATAAGGGGCAGCCTAACAGATCATTGATAACCAGGATACATTTTATATGAATAGTTTCGCATGACAGCTAATGCAAACAGTACTTTCTAATAGATTCATAAGTATTCTGGTAGTAAATAATTTATATTTAACCAAAGGATGTAGCCGTAGTACTTTTCTGTTAATAAATAATTCTGAAGATAACCAGGGTTAGCTCTGATCACTCCATGCAAAATCATATATATAATATATATATATATATATATATATATATATATATATATATATATATATATGTGTGTGTGTGTGTATATACATATATAATGTATGTATAAGTTGTATATATACATATATAAATATATATAATATATATACATTATATATATATATATATATATATATATATATATATATATATATATATATATAATATATATATATATATATATATATATATATATATATATATATATATATATATATATATATATATATATATTATATATATATATACACACACACATATATATGAGACAAACCTAGCTCTTTCACATTTGAGATATTTAAAACTAGATCCAGAAAGAAAAACTGAATAGTGGCTATTACTTTAGGTAACATTTATACCTAATTCATATCCCCATCATCGAAAGCTAATCTGCAACTGTTATTTCATCAGGGGCGTAAAGAACGTAGCATTTAACCAATCTTCTTCAATCGTTTCACATGAAAAAATTCGATATTGCAACGTCAATAGACAGTTCAATTACAGCAATCATTAATTAACGATGGAAAAGATCAGTACCGCAGCTCGATCTAATCGTCCTTCTGCGTCGAAGCCAATTAGGGGCGTCATTAGAGGATCTCTCTCTCTCTCTCTCTCTCTCTCTCTCTCTCTCTCTCTCTCTCTCTCTCTCTCTCTCTCTCTGCTTCTGCGATATTCCCGAAGTCAGGCGACGTCGTTCTGGAACCTACTGACTTAGTACCCTCCACTTCCCTACACTCTCCTTCCATCTATCTCTCTTTCTCTCTTTTCCCCCCTCTCTTTCTCTGTCTCTCCATGTCAGTACTTTGGTCTGGACCCCACTAGGTCAGCAGTATAGCTTTAAGCGTCTCTCTCTCTCTCTCTCTCTCTCTCTCTCTCTCTCTCTCTCTCTCTCTCTCTCTCTCTCAACCATGCCACCCATATCCCCTTGCCACCCACAGGCGTCATCCATTCCCACCCACAGCCGGGTCCAACAGCTCCCATCATCTCATTCCAAGTCCTGACTGGATACCAATGACGGACTGGGTCGGGGGAGGGGTGTGGGGGTGGAGTGGATAAAGGAAAGTAGAGAGAGAGAGAGAGAGAGAGAGAGAGAGTAAAAGACGCTATTTTAGCAGTGACGGCGTTGGGAAGCAACGAAGGTGCTGTTACTGCTGCTGGTTATAGTGTTGAATGCTGTTGACTTTGGAGAGAGGTTTTTCAGGACACGCGTCACGGACGGATGCTGCGTTTGATGTCCGACCGGAGTGATGAGGATGTTGCTGGTGATGACTGGCATTTTGATGCACTCTGATCTTAGATGGGACCTCTTGTAGAGATGTAGTTCTTCATTTGCATCAACTCTACTTGATCTGTATAAATGCATTATCAGAGAGCCTCCTGCTTCCCAGATTTTGGGATTTTAACTCAAATAGATCCATTGATATGCGTTATTTGAGGACCTGTTTACTCAGATTTTGGGATTTTAACTCAAATAGATCCATGGATATGCATTATTTGAGGACTTGTTTACTCAGATGTTGGGATTTTAACTCAAATAGATCCATTGATATGCATTATTTGAGGACCTGTTTACTCAGATTTTGGGATTTTAACTCAAAAAGATCCATTGATATGCATTATTTGAGGACCTGTTTACTCAGATTTTGGGATTTTAACTCAAATAGCTCCATTGATATACATTATTGGAGGACCTGTTTACTCAGATTTTGGGATTTCAACTCAAATAGATCCATCGTAAGTTAAAGAAAATTAATTTACGTTGGATATGCACCTAGCCTACGGATACCTATAAACAAATATCCTTGAGTATAGCAAAGATAGCTGAATACTCAGAATTTGGCTTTGTAACATCAGCCTTAGGTTTTTTGGGGGAAGAACCTTGGTTTTTGCGGTGACAGTTGGTGATAAAAAGTATACAGTCATTCAGCAGTGTGACAAAAACCTTGAGAACGATTATCTTCAACTCCCAAAATAGGGTAAGCTAGCGCATTATTGACTGACGTGGAATAGTTTCCCATTTACCCAAACTTGAGGTTGTCTGTAATATGCTTTGAACAGTATCATCTACAAGCATCTTCTAGGTGAACCATTTTTGGGTTGATAGATATCATGGATGATTTTTACCATATTCTTTCAAGCTCTGGTATTCATTACTTATTTCCTTTCCCTTTTTCCCCTATATCCTCTTGCCATTTAGGGTCTATCATATCCTTCGTGATTAGGTTAACCATATTTTCTCCCTTCGGCCGTGACAAAATTATATAGAAAATATATTCCATAGCTAAATATTTATGCGATCACGGCCTTAAGAAATGGAAATGTCACTCGAGTTGGAAAAGAAAATGCTGGCAGAAGCACTTTGGAAAGGGCCGCTTTGGAAAGCAACCCCTCCTGATAGCGCAGTCATGTAAAGCCCAGGAGAATTTATTATCTTGAGAAGTATGTCAAAAGTTTTCCTTTCTCTCTCTCTCTCTCTCTCTCTCTCTCTCTCTCTCTCTCTCTCTCTCTCTCTCTCTCTCTCAACGGAACCTCTTTTCTTCGCTTCCCAAAAGCTCTTCGGCTGGAAAATAAGAGGAACACCATAAGGAAGTACCCAGAGAAAAGAGGAGCCGGAGGAGTGGAAGACTTTCTTTTACGTTCGTTCTCTTGTTTATCTCCCGTCTTGAGATGCAGTGGCTTTGGGATTACGTGTCCCGATGTGTCCCCTGTATTTCCTTGGCGAAGATCGAGATGCGTTCCAAATGTTTTCTGTGTCTTCCATTGTGCTTTTAAATTTGTTTCGTTTTTCAAAAGAAATGTTAAGATAAGAGTTTCAGAGAAAAAGGGTTTACGTCATTCGCTGCTTTAGTATGTAAATAAAACATGTTATCAAAATCCAGTTTGTACTATTTTACAGATGTAAATCCTCGTTTTAGCAATAAAGGAGACAATTCTTCACCTTTATGAAAGAGTTTAGTTCTTCCCATAGACAAGTAAAACAAAACATCACCATGACTTTCAAGTGAAAGGTGTCAGGATCTTTTTTCTTATTATGAGTAGAAATTGTTATGGCTGTCAAGTATATATATATATATATATATATATATATATATATATATATATATATATATATATATATATATATATATATATATATATATATATATATATATTATATATATATTATATATATATATATATATATATATATATACATATATATATATATATATATATATATATATATAATACATACATACATACATACATACATACATACATACATACATACATACATACATACATACATATAGTTTTAGTTCGTCTAAAAGACTGCATTCCCCTAACCCAAGACCTGCCAATAACCTGCATTGCCCCTGGCAGTAATAGTGATGAAAATACAAGCCTGGAATGTGTAGGAGTAAATTTCCGCAATTATTTCCAGACATTAATTTTTATTCCCTTCTTTTTGCTACTTAGAATCGCAGTACATAGAGGTCAATATATTTGTCATTCAACAGTATGTAATACTTGAACATCATTTGAAAACTACCTCATATCGTTGGAGTAAGATTGAAATTTAGACATTTTAATAACCACCTTAATCTGCAAACATCTTGCTGTAATTAAGGTAAAAATGTGACACCCTCCAATAAATTACTACAGAATAAACCTGGCAACATTAACCAATTGCAATTACAGCTTGCAATTTAGAAATGAGATTTAAATGATGGAATTCAACTGGACATTTCAACTTAACACACTAGAAGCTGGAACGTGATATCCGAAGCTTGATTTATAGAAAATAATAATTTAAATGTTTGCTGGTCGTTTTAGGCAGTGTCTAAATCACTAGAGTTCCTCAATTTCCAGCATTTTCTTGAATCACGCAATTCATTTAGCTCAATCAGAAGTGCAGTTTTGGTTTTAGTTTTGATAATTTTTTCAGCACCTATTATTTATTCAGTGTATAATCCATTTCACTGATCATAGTGTGCTTTGCACTGATTTTATTAATAATGCAATTGTACATTGTTTGGTTGAATAATCTACAGTATATAAACGCTGGATTACCTCGATCTGCCAATATCAGAGAAGTACATACAAGAATAAAAGTTCTGATTGTGTAATAACTTACAGCTTCCACTGGAAGATAATCATAGAAATTTCTGCCCATGATTAGTGTTTAATGCCGCAAAAATCACAGGATTTAGCAATGTTCGTACCAGGAATATTATGCAAGGAATTAACTTGCCTTGTGTTAAGTAATTATAACCTAACTGATTTTTGTTTGTTTTGTATTCGTGGTCTTCAATAAGTGAAAAGAAAAACGGTGAAGGTGACATTTTCCTTCTGTTCATCTCTTGTGTAACTGAATACAAACTGTAAATTGTTACTAAACTACTGTGGTTTATCATATTTATATCAGTGGTAGTAAAACTGCTCTTCATTACTAACTAAAGGTTGAGATTTGGTCACTTTGGCCTAGACATTAAAGATGCAAGCCAAATTAGACATGAAGTACAATTACCTCTGTTACGTTTGCAGATGAGCAAAAAGGTCCTCTAAGGTTTATATATATATATATATATATATATATATATATATATATATATATATATATATATATATATGTATATGTATATGTATATGTATATATATATATATATATATATATATATATATATATATATATATATATATATATATATATATATATATATATATATATATATATATAAGCACAGGCAGCACCGAACACGCCCTCTCTAAATTATGACGTGGGACAAATATTTTTAAATATATAATAAAGGGGCAATGTCATACACCTGAATTCTGAATTATTGAGTAGTTTAGGTATAATCTGCATTCCTGGGAGAACAGTGGCTTGCTTCGAATATGGATAGTTGTACCTGAATATCAGAATTTCAGCTGAGAATAAGATATATTCCAGTGTGCGTATAATGAATGTGAGTAATTTTCCGGCAGATTCATAGTACATCTACATTTTGGGGGCGAACAGTGCCCGGCTTCGATTATGTATAGTTGTGGTGTACCTGAATGTTAGAATTTCAGTTGAGAATAAGGTATGCTGTATTCCAGTGCCCTTATAATGAATGAGAGTAATTTCCAGTTGAATTCATAATACATATATATGTATGTATTATATATACATATATAACTACATTTTGGGGACGAACTGTGGGAGGCTTCGATTATGGATAGTTGGACCTTGATTTCAGAATTTCAGTTGAGAATAGAATATATATATATATATATATATATATATATATATATATATATATATATATAACATATATAGTATATATATATATATATATATATATATATATATATATATATATATATATATACTATATATATATATATATATATATATATATATATATATATATATATATATATATATATATATATATAACATATACAGTATATATATATATATATATATATATATATATATATATATATATATATATATATATATATGTGTGTGTGTGTGTGTGTATGTATGTGTTTGTGTGTATGTATGTGTTTGTGTGTGTTTAGAATTCTTGTGTGGAATAAATTAAGTAACAGAAAATGGCATAGTGTCACTGAGGCTTCAAGTGAGATATCTGAGACGGATGTTATGATGTTGAAGAGGAATTAGTTGATTGTCAAAAATAAAAATGACTGAGTGAAATATCAAGGATAAATAATATGAGTGACAGACTGAATGTGGTGTCAGTTAATAATAAAACGAACTAAAGAAATGGAATAAATTGAGTTTTAGAGTTGAGTGGAGTATTTCAACGGAGAAATATAGTGATTAAAGTGAGTACCTATAAGGAAGGAAATAAAGTGATTATGTGTGGGGAAAAAATTATCTGTTATATTCAAGTAAAATACTTAGGTTAGAGGAATGAAGTGAGCATCATTGATTAAGTGGGTAAGAGTAAAGGATTAGTTTGTGTCACGTGACACAGCGTGTCAGGAAGAAATTGATGAAGTGAGCTTTAGAAGCGTCAGGAAGAAGTGAAGTAAAAATAAAAAATGAATGACGTACTTGTCAGGGATGATTATAATTAATAGAGGTATGTGAGAAAATCGTTAAAGAAGGAATTTTAAAATGTACTGCGAGATAACGATAAGTGTGAGAGGGATATGTTTCTCTAAAGTCTCACACATGAGCGAGACAATTGCTCGAGAAGTTTCAAGTGAGTGTGAGGAAGAAATAATGTAAGCAATCGTGATGAATAAAGGGAGTGTCACTGATGCAGGAGGTAAGTGTTATTTTCGGATAAAGTGAGTGTCGGCGCTGCAAAAGATAAATATCAGAGAGAAATGATATGAGAGCGAGAGGTGAATATTCATTTTAAAAAAATTATATGTCAGCATACAATGTATCAGTTCGCTTTAAAAACTTTCGTATGGCCCAGGATAAGTAAAATGACATTTAACCATAAGTCAAACAAACATTTGATAAGGTATAGGCTAGTGGAGGATACGCTGTGCCGACGTCACTGATACACGTCACCATTTTCGGGGATGGATGGTTGGGTGGCTAAGCGCAGCTTTAACTCATTTTCTCAAGTAAAAAAGTTAATGAACACATATAGCCATGCACAGTACTTCCGAAAATTAGGACGAAGTTTGAAACACTCAGTGCTTTAATGGCATGGAATCCATAAGTCGGTTTAAAAGTTGTTTACGAAAAATACTGTGTCATGGCCTCTGGAATGCTTAGTAGTTTGGAAATTGAACATACCTAATACAAGATAACATGTCAAATAGCTGTCGGGTAATTAACGGCACAGAGTTTTCACTTTCGGTCTGGGGTGCCTCAAATTCTCTCATAAAGTTGAGTTTTCGTTCTATATTTCATTCGAATGTTGGTAACCTGGAATCTTCTTCTCAGGTGCTGTTGTCTGTTCTCTTGAATCGGACACCAATTATCCCTGTTATTTGTTTTACTTATTGTTTTTTTATTTTCCTCATCTAAGCCTTCTTTTTGTTACACATGTCTATTTAAATTGCAGCTCCATCACCGATACAGAGTAATTCATAAGCATCGTGATTGATTTTGATACTTCCTTAAGGCATCCCAGTTGGGTAGTAACTGTTTTGTCTGTTCTGGTATGAATGAGATATTTATCAAATTTGCTTGACAAAGTAACTGTAATTGTTTATCACGACTTTTCCGGCAAAGATTAAAAACGAGAAAAGTTTCATTTGCTATTTTTTTCAATTATAATTGAAAAAAAAGTCCATCCATTTTTTTGAATAATTGCAATTGCTGAGCACATCCAAGCATAACGCTGCATGATGATGGCATTAATAACCTATTTTAATGCTCACTGATTATACATTCAGTCTTTTGTGCAACATTCATTTCATGCAGATTCTGTAATCACCTTTGTAGGGAAAGGTATTGCAGCCCCTTTGTTTACTGAGTAATATACTTAATTTCTTTTTCTTTTCTTTTTTGTTTGAGAGTACTTTAGTAATTATATTTTAATGCTTTTTTAAAATTTCTTCTTTCATGCCTCGATATGGTATTCGGATATTCCTCCCATATCCACAGAACCCATGGTCCATCAGTCTCTCGCGGGTCCCTCAGTCTTCCGTGGGTCAGTCCTGTAGATGTGTAAAAGTTTAGTAAAATATAGTTTTCTCTTAACATTTCTAGAAGACTGTATTCTTCTTAACAGTTCGAGGAGCTGTTGTTGTTTTATCTTGTAAAAAAATGGAAAATGAGGCTTTACAGCTTTGGTAACAGTTCGTTTATACTGTGAATTCAACTTCCATGCAAACAATTTTTCTATAGAAATCTTGTGAACTTGAAAGTATATTCCCTTTTGTACTTATCCATGAAATATTGATTCAAAATCTTACGTTGATCCTGTTTGTTACAATTATTGGCATTCATCCTTGAAGCCGCCCTGTTTAAAGATAGAATGAAATGAACTTATACAAAGCTTATACAGAACCATGAATTATTGCTTTGTAATTTTACTTCTACTAAGTGCGTCCATGAAAGAAAAAAACACCACGCATTAAATAAAGAAAAAAAGGATGACAGGTTTCCGAAAGGCTCCATGTGTAGGCTGGTAAAAGTCTTAGTAATATTCCATAATGAAAAATGACATACATTGTTGGGAAATGAGGAACGGGCCTTTTCAGTGCATGGGCAGGGTAGATGGAAGAGTTTAGAGAGAGAGAGAGAGAGAGAGAGAGAGAGAGAGAGAGAGAGAGAGAGAGAGAGAGAGAGAGAGAGAGAGAGAGAGAGAGAGAGGATATCCTAAGTCCCCTAATCAGCTTAAAAGCTTTTGTTGAGCTAATCCACCCTTTTATTCCCTACCGACACCTCCCTAACTGCAATACTTTAAGTGGGTTTTTAAAGCCTTTTGATCAGTCTATTCATGGATGTAAATTACTATATAATGAGGGTGTTTCCATGTCCGGAGAAAGAGGGAAACAGAAAAGTACGAGCTGTATATTTTTGCATGACCATTTATTATGATTTTGCTGGTAATTGGTCCAAATCCTGGCTGATGATTAGAAAGTTCAAACAATCAACAAGAATCCCATGGAGGATTTCTGATAAGATATCAATAGGATCCATGCTTCGAGATGTGCGCCCACACTCCCCCCTTTACCTGGGTGACTTAAAACGGGAGCTCTCATACAGCAATGTAAGAACCCACACGCCTATAAACGCTCTGCGACCTATCTGATACCGACAACGACTCCAACCTTCAGTATCGCCAAGAAACTTGATGCCCTCCTTACTCCGCACATCCCCGACAGTTACTGTCCCCAGTCGTCTACAGACGTCTTACGGAAACGTCAGAGCTCCTCTTCTACAGGTATCTTCTCATTTGGACGCCTTTGCTAGCGTCCCGGTCGGCGAGACGGTCGAACACATCGTGAATAGAGTATATAGGTATGGGGACTCGCTGGCTATGGACATACCGAAGAAGGTGTAATGGTTCCCTCCGAAGCTTGCTTCAAGAAGGGTCCTTTGACGGCCACAGCGGACGTCTGTACTGCCAGATCATCGCCTTGGAGATGGGATTCCCATTGTGGTGTCCTGTTCGCCAATTTCTATGTGGGCGTTGTAGAGCATTGGTTCTCGATAAGATCCCCTGCCCCTTCCCCCAGTATCACCAATATATATATGCCCCCTTCTTGAGAGTGGACAATAAAGAGGATCAGAAAATTTTAAGAAAAATGCTGTTTTCTCCGGTTCACTTGTGAACGCAGTGCCGTTGGTGGTCTTCCCTTCCTGGAAATACGTGTACAGCAGACGTTGACGGGTTATAGTACGAGTCAATAAAAAGCCTACGAACCCGAGCTTCTACCTTAATGGTACCAGCAAATTTCCAGACAGGTATACGTCTGTGGTGGATTATTTCGTCCGTCGTGCCCTCACACAGAGTTCCACACTGAGGGACACCACCAAAGAGATCGAAAAGTCAGCAAAATTGCTTATTAACAGCAATTACTCAGATAACAAGGCAGAATGACAAACGAAAGGACGTCCAACAAAACGAATGACTAAAGAGGTGCCATAAAACTCAACTATAAGAATTATATACACCACAATGCATTGAAAAAGAGAAGACACTCAAAAAAACTAATCAACGATACTGTAATATCTCCTCCACCGAAGAAAGAGAAGAAATCAACCTTATATTTCATAAGAATATGAAAACCAGCATGACCCTGTCGAGAACCTCCGTTCCCACGCACGCGCACACACAGCTATCTTCAGCCATTTCAAGCAAAACCAATTAAAAAGTAGAAAATTTAGATCTCCAACCTTCTGTCGTCATGGGGGCTTGCAAAGAGTGAAAAAATAAAGGCCAGCATCAGCACGGCGAAAGAAACCGAATTTCATTATTATTATTATTGTTATTGCTAATAGATTCACAATTTCGTGAAAAACAATCTGAGTAAACTCACATTATTATTATTATTATTATTATTATTATTATTATTATTATTATTGAACGATGATAACGTTCCAAAATACCGAGGTCTAATGTGTGCTGTTAATATAATTGGAATACATATAATTTGACCGGAACTATGGGAATTTTCGCGTATTTTTTGTTCCAGAATATTTACTTAGATTTTTACGTTTTCCTTGTTTCTCTTTATCCTCCATTTTCCCAATAATTGATGTATTGCACTCATTTAAGTGTTGGCCATATTTTTTCAAACTAAATTACAGAATTTTCATTTTTTCACTGTCTGTGTTTGATGCACCACTTGCATCACATGCACCTTTTACATTTTTTTTTTCAATTTTTGTCACAGCCTCACAAAAAAAAAAAAAAACTCCTTTACACACTAAGCTTGTTATGCCGTGGTGAGTCACGTCGTTTCTTTGTTACTTCATTGACAGTCATAGTGCTGAATAATTAAATAATTATTCAGTCATTGTTGGCGTAACGATCTTTTAGCTCACAGATGAGCCACTTTAAATTTCCTTTTATGGACCCTTTAATGACTGACAGAATGTGAAATCGTAATGACACAAGTGTAAAAGAAAAAGAAATGTCCGAGCCTTTGCTGTCATTGCCCAGGAAACGGGTGTTTTTCATCCAACATCCAAGAAGTTGATGTACGCATTTATTATTGAGAAGTCATTCACTGGAAAATCTACCCAAAGACCCTTTTTAATGAATTCAAAGAAAGTGTCTTTTTTCATATTCTTGTGCATAACTAATTAGTCACTGAGATGAATTTCGTAGTGAAACCTGGGAGAAAACCTCATTTTGATAACTTGCTTATTTAGTGATTAAATTGTTCAAAGTCCTTTTCTAGACATCGAAGTTGTTGGAATATTTGGAATGTAGCACCCTGCAAGACGCTGGGCTTTCTAAAAGCTCTTATCAGTGAATTTAAAGAAAAATTAATTGCAGTTTTTATGTCAAGATGAAATAGTTCCAGAAACTAACCTCTAGTCATCGTTTTTGATGAATTAACTGCCGTGTAACGGCGTACAACAAGTCGGCATTGCTAAACACGCTTATCAGTCAATCAGAATGAAATGACATTTTATTGTTTCGTAATGAAATTGTTCCCTCAGTTAACCTCTGCAGCAGCTTATCAGTTGTCCTCAATGTCTGATCCTGCGTGCTTTCGACTCGTGTCCAGAATCACCAGAATGTACCTGTCGCGGAGCATTATGGGGAAAACAGGTATAGAGGTCGCAATGTTTGACGTACCTTGAAAGGAATCCAGGTGCCAGGACTGGATTGGATCCGAGACGACGGCGGCAGCTTTCGTTGATGGATCGACGATTACGAAGCAGATTAATTGCCAAACCCGTTGATTGCGCTGTGTTTTCTGTTCAACTCATTTATCAGGCTGCGATGCTGCTACTCAATTAAGTTTTTCTTAGACATTTGAGAACCTTGAGGAGGGGCTCAGTGATTTTATAAGCAGGATTTTAAGGGGAATTCCAAGCCATGGGTTTAGTGTTTTTCCTTTACTGTATTACTTAATCCTCCTTGTGTTCGAATCCTTTGTTTAGCGTTATCATTAACTCTTAGAAAATTTAGGAATCTTTATTCGAAAAATATTAACACTTTTTGGAAGAGCTATTCCCTTTCTAAAATGAAAGCTGTATTTTAACATCATATATGCAGTGAAAATTATCCTTATGGAATTAGAAGTTATGAAATGGTTATTGTTGTTTGCACAGATGGGGCCCTGCGTATTCTTTAAAGAAATAAATTGACAACAACAACTCCAGTAACTGCATCAGCGGGATCTCTCTCTCTCTCTCTCTCTCTCTCTCTCTCTCTCTCTCTCTCTCTCTCTCTCTCTCTCTCTCTCTCTCTCGTTGTTTCTAAGGAATGTGTACCCGGACATAATTAAAATTCCGCCATATCACATCACATTAATTTTTGGACGAATGATAGAAAATATCTGGATCACTACTTAGAGTTTTCTCCAGAGTGACAGAGATATTTCCATATCCTTTAGGAAGGTAAGATACTGGATGGGTGGCACAGTTGAAATCAAACAAGAGTTTGTTTCCGTTTGAAACTTAATCAGAGTTTTGTTTCCTTGGTATCCTCTTTGGTTGGAAGTTGTTTGAAAGTTTGTGAATCTTGTTCTTCCTCGGAGTAACACAGCATATGTAGATTTAAGGGACGTAACGTGTCTTTGAGCTTGTAGTTAAGAAAGTAAGTTTTATTCAAACAATTCACTGGAAACTCTAGACATGCATTGTTGGTTATGTTCAGACAGGCACACCTCAGGAGTTTCAAGGGAGGGAGAGAGAGAGAGTATATATATATATATATATATATATATATATATATATATATATATATATATATATATATATATAGCTAGATAGATAAAACAGCAGAAATACATATCAGAATGAAAAATAATGAAGAATTCGAAAAACTAAATATCCTAAAAACATGATATATATCTATATATATATATATATATATATATATATATATATATATATATATATATATATATATATACTATGATCGTGTACATAAAAATTTCATGTTGATTGTATCGTACACAAAGACACCCTCAGACATTTATGGTACGTGAATGGCATTTGGACAAAGCGGAGTAATTCCTTGTGTCGTGAAGAATAATCACGGGTAATTAAATGAGTGTCTGTTATCTATTTAGGACGTTTGTTTTGCAGATTATAATTGCTGTTAGGAGTCATAAAGGTCTCTTCATCTAAGAGTGTTCCGATTGTTGTAACAAAGGACTCTTATTTCCTGCATGTTGCGTTTATTTTCGTGTCCCTGGCAGTTACACGGCGTGAAATATGTGTCAGGAGCATTCAGGCAAGTGCACTCATTTAGAAGAAAAGGTTTCGAGTTTCATTAATTTAATTAAAAGGGATGGTGGTTCGATTTTGCAAGTAAAATTGCAGTAAGTGGGCAGATAAGAATTATAACCTGGTGGTTATCCATTTAAGTTAGTCTTGAAGAATCTACATAATTCCTCAGTTATAATAATAATAATAATAATAATAATAATAATAATAATAATAATAATAATAATTTAGATCAACAATATCACTGAAATCAATTATATTTATGGTAACTGAATTAGGAGGAATACAGGTGAAAACAAACAAGCGAGATACAAACTGGAGAAAGAATATACACCTGGTAAAATGAAGGTAATGTTACACATATTCAAAATAAAGGAAATAGCAGCATGGATTAAAGAAACCATAAATAAAAAAAAACTGTAAAGAAGAAAACAAAGAAACCCTGGAAAAGAAGTACAAAGTAACTTGAAAAGAAACAGCAGGAGTTAAAAATCTTAAAGAATTCAGTGCAGCATCAGCATCAATGCTGAAGTTCGAAGATAGATCCAAAGCATACATAGAGCAAGCTTTGCAACACAAACAAGAGGAGATTGTGCGAATAACTTCATGGAAATGTAGAGTAAAATACAATTCAGGAGGCTGAACCCACAAAGAAATTTTGGGTAAACAGCTAGGGGAACCCAGTATCCCATAAAAGGAGTGCAAAGGGGCTACGGGATATAACGAATAAGGAAACTGTCAGAGTTAAACAGCAAGAGTCAACATCACGACCTGGAAATTAAGAAATCAGTTGAGCCCCAGGGCCAGATGATGTGTCCGAAGAACTCAAAGGGATGTAACACAGAGGATAACAAAGGCAAACTATTACCAGTACAAAAAGACCAAGAGAGGGCAATATAGTTAGTGAAGAGCTGTACAACTACCTGGAGAAAAGGAGTATCATACCTAACAACGGAAAGGATGCCGCAGGAAATGCAGACGGACTGAAGACCACCTCCAAGTAGATAAGATGTTGATGAAGAAGTGTAATGAAAGGAAGACAAACCCAAATATCTTATGGATTGACTATAGGAAGGCTTTCGATATGGTCCCCAAGTTTTTCAAGATGTACAGAGCTGCTGACAACTTAGTAATCCAATGCAGTACTGGAGCACAACCCTAACAAAATCAGAAGCCACCTTGGCAAAGGTAAATGTTAGCAGAAGGGCCTATTCCAAGGAGATTTACCATCACCAGTGCCGTTCATAGTCTCCATGATACCAGTGGCAATTGCCCTCACGAAAACTAAGAGTTGCTACGAGTTTGGAAGACAGAGCATAAGCGTCAGTGACATGATGTTCATGACTGACATGAAGGTAAATAGAGAAGATGCTAAGAGTTTGGATCCCCAGGTAACCAATTGGTTCTTAGCCACGCAAAATAAATCTAATCCTTCGGGCCAGCCCTAGGAGAGCTGTTAATCAGCTCAGTGGTCTGGTTAAACTAAGATATACTTAACTTCAGAGGAAGGACAGTTGATAGAGGTGTAAAGTTGTTGGATAAGAAAGTGATTCGTGAGTGAAGTATGAATTAGATGATGTATACTGATGATTGTGCTGGTTGGGGATAACGAAGAGAAACGATGGAAACTAGTAAAAAACTTTGAAAATGCATGTAAGAGGAATAAATGTGATCAGGTGGAAGGTTATGAGGGTAAATGAAATGCAGATAGAGCAGTGAATGTACACTTTGAGATTCTGTGACACCGATTATCCCCAATCCTGTAGATTCCAGTGACGTCAAATGTTGATTATTCTTATCCCTCGAGATCCCAGAGGCGTCATCAACCAAGATTTTTGACCAAACTTAGCGTGTCATTTTTACTTTTACTTTTGGTTGTGTCCCATTTTAGAACATACTTTGATGCCACGTACGAATATGTGATCATCCCCAGAAATCTAAAAGGGGTTAAGATAGATACTGGAAGAATGTAAAACAACTGATTTCTATTTATATGTGGCAGTAACTATAGTGGACGATGGTAGGGTGAGAGTAGAAGCAAACAAGGTAACATTACGTGCGTAATTGATTGGGATGTTGAATCCGAATAAAGTGGAAAAGGTTAAGCCTGTTTAGAAACACCTGCTAGTATACACAATGTAAGATGAATTGATTGCTGAAAAATATGGAACTCACAGAATTGAGAAAAGGTTAGCTTAGGTGAAATGATTGGATATGTTACGAGTGTTTTGAGATGGTCCGGTCATTTAGAAAGAATGGACAAACTACAGTATACATAATCACTGCGTAGGTGAGAAGATCACAGTGGATATCCTCAAAGAGATGAGCCAGAACCACTTTCTTGCGGGTGGGTTTGATCGTGGGCCTCTGGTTAGTAGCTTCATGCCCAGTGGCCCACACAAATATATATATACAGTATATATATATATATATATATATATATATATATATATATATATATATATATATATATATATATATATGTGTGTGTGTGTGTGTGTGTGTGTGTACATGTATATTATGGGATCTTCATGTGGACAGATGCCTCTGGAAACAGCCCGAAAATTCAAGAAAAAATATAAAGTTTTATGATTTTAATTTTCCACTATTTTACTTCAAGCATTTTCCATATGATGGTACGAAGAGAGAGAGAGAGAGAGAGAGAGAGAGAGAGAGAGAGAGAGAGAGAGAGAGAGAGAGAGAGTAGAGAGAGAGAGAGAGAGATAATAACCGTGGTATCTTTTGATAATCAACGAAATGAAGCTCGCAGCTGCGTGGAATTGTAAAACTTTATTTTTTCACTAATGAGGCAAAGTTTCATCTTGAGTCTGAATATTTCGCTTAGAAAATCAAGAAACTCTTCCTGAAAATTGTTAATGCGATTGTCAGCCAGATGATCGCGGCACCCTTCGGGGTCTTGATGCCAACGAATTTTTCTTCTTCTTCTTCTTCTTCTTCTTCTTCTTCTTCTTCTTCTTCTTCTTCTTCTTCTTCTTCTTCTTCTTCAGGGAAATTCCACCTTCATTATACTCGTATATTACATCCTTAGACACATTTTGTCTTGGAAGGGAAGGAAAGAATTATGGATTTATATAATATCTTCACAAACATTTTTCTTTTAAAATTATGTACACGGTGGTAAGTCCACCGTCTATCTCTGTCTGTCAGTCTAATTGCCCACCGTTAAGGCTATGCTATAAATGGATATGATCCTAATGGCATATCAATTCATAAGGTTTACTGGGATCACAGAACTCTGTGTGCCAAAATATCGTTTAAGTTCCAGGCCTTTAAGCCTCTAATATCGTCTTACGTACAGTTATGTTCATAGGATAACTGGTGCAGACGCCCATAGCACTCTTAATACACACACACTCTCCCATTATATATATATATATATATATATATTATATATATATATATATATATATATATATATATATATATATATATATATATTGTTTTTAATAGTGTGTCAGTTATATTTACCAGACTATAATTAGGCTTTCACATTTAAGAGACAAATAACACACCTGAACGCATTTAGTATGACTACAAATAGAACCTACGGCTTTTTCGAAGTTGGACATCGGTCACATCAATCATCTTTCAAGAATTGATTTCAACTCTGCAGTAATTAATCTTGTCATGATAGCTGAACACTAAGCTCGTAACACGTGGCCAAATTTATGTGTGATAAATTACATTGTAGATTCGTGGTAAATACTCGTATGTCTGCTGAATTTCCTTTATTGTCTTTGTGTCGAGTATTGGTAATTTATTTCTGCAAGTCTCTTTTTCTGTATAGAGCTTCAGTAATTATGTGAATTGAGTCGGTAACTCGCTTTCCATGCTGAGTCTCTGTGGTTCTCAGAAATCTAATGTTCCATTAAACAATCACTTAGCAATACCTTACTGCCTCTGAGCCCTCAATACATCCAGTGAGATATCAGCGGGTTTCGTGATTTAAATATGATGGAATGATCGATGACTTCCAACATTAAACTTGACTTGCCTGTCTCCAATCGAGCAAGAATGGTCTTTCGCAATTCAGTGACGGGATGAGGGACAGACTTGCTCTCGTTAGACAGTGGATGGGACTCGTTAACTCGGAAGAATATTCATTAGTAAATTTACAAGTTTGTTGCCAGTACGTGAATATAAGAAGTTTCCATTCTTTGAAAAGAATAAGCACAGAAATGCAAGGAATGACTGTATAGCGCCAGAAATATCAAATAAAAAAATCTTTAGGCTGAACCATGTAATGTATCATGGTTACTACTAAATAAATTGATGATGACATGCAGTGCCGTACCTTCTTTAAAGAAGTAGGGGCGACAAAGGGTTATGTTGTAAATAAGGAATCACACGTACAAGAAAATCGTGCGTGTTTTGAGTGGTGCGCAGCGCGCTCGCTCAAGGGCTTTCTTAACACGATCTGCCCTTTATAAAGTCTTGGAAATCGTGCTTGCTTTGACAGCAGACGCCCAGTCGGGCACACGAATGCCCCCTACCTCGAGGGTCTTGCGCCTCCTTCCTCTATCAGGGTATTGTTTATGGGCACAGGCCCACTCCCACGCCTGCACGACGACGTGTTTTTACAATCTGATTTGTAGTACCGGACTTGAATGTAGTTTCCAGGGAACAGTATAAGTGACATTCGTTTAGCAACCTAGAAAAAAGTACATAATATCGTTGACTTTTCAGATGATCATGTTTTGTTATATGTTTTCTTGGAAAATTTTTAAAGTGGAAGTTTTTAAACGCGAACCGATATTTCTGGAAGAGTAATGAGAATATTTTCCGTGGAAATATCCTCATTTTTGTAAAAGAATTAATAGTGGAAATTATGAAGAAAAATCTAAAAAAAAGATAAATGTATAGAATAGTAGGGAAATGT
This sequence comes from Macrobrachium rosenbergii, assembly GCA_039081455.1. Taxonomy (NCBI): domain Eukaryota; kingdom Metazoa; phylum Arthropoda; class Malacostraca; order Decapoda; family Palaemonidae; genus Macrobrachium; species Macrobrachium rosenbergii. The sequence goes on from JANJGK010000048.1 coordinate 10,569,848, forward strand.
AAATTTAAACGAAAAACAGTACAGAGGAAACATAAGGTGAAAAAGAATAGATAGTAAATTTTAAGAAAATGGGAAGGTACAATGCAAGATTACGAAAATAAAAAAAATACTGTATGGCCAGTTTGGGAACTGAAAAGGAAGTTCATAGAAATTGAGAGATAAAATGAAAAATAATGAATGCTTATAATTCTTCAATAAAATCTGAAGGATTAAGACAGATAAGTACTGGGGAAAGAAAACAGGAATAGCAATATGGGAGTTAAAATCAAATCAAAAGAAAGCGAAATGCATAGACAAGAGATTGAATGGCGAGAACTAATTCGAAAAATATAAATGAAAGTGAAAGTTATTTACAAAGGACTGATAAAATGGATTACCAATTACACAAACTCAGTCAAAACATAAGACAGTGAAAGGTAAGTTGAAGAATGAACACGGAGAATAAGATAAGAAAACACGTAAAAAATGTAAAAAAACTCGCAAGAGCAAACCAAAAAATACAAGAAATGACTTAGGAAAAGCTAAAGGAAAACTCAGATATTTGAACACAAAAAAAAAAAAAAATTTGGTAGCATGAGCATTTCGGTACACAAAAGAACGGCCATGCTTTATAGAGAGGATAGAGGCGCTATCCACAAGAGGAGAGTTTTGACAAAGACTAATCGATACTTACGTGCAGAGAGGTGAGGCAAATGCAAAATGAAAAATAAAGAAAAGGGGAAAAGTAACAAAAAGGTTATAAATAAATAAGCCACATGAGGGTTAAAAGGGGATTACAAGGTAAAACATCCGTTTCAGTACAAGATGATGGGAAGGAAGAGCATTTGAAGAGTGGAGGATGGCGAGAGGAGCAGAATAGACCCGGAAACAATAGTCCTAAAAAGTGAGAGTGAAGGGTTGTGCCCGGTGCTCGGACTAATCACAATCAGCCTAAAATCCTAAAGTCAATAGTAATGAAATAATTGCAGATTTGGAGGTTCATTCAGGCTAATCAACATTTACAGCGAATAACGAAGTTACCTCCGCTAATTACAGGGAGATCTGACTGCTACGTCTTGCTAAATTTCCATTCTACCCCAGCTCATTAACCTATTTGGAAACAGAACGAACTTTGGAAATGAGAAAAGACAATATATTTTCTACATCGCAACGGATATTTCAGAATTTGATCGTCCGTTGATATTGTCCTTGATAAAATATATACTGTCGTGCAAGTGTGCTTGCACAGGCACCAACATACATACAAAGATTATATAGATGTGTATACTATGTGTATTATATATATATATATATATATATATATATATATATATATATATATATATATATATAGATATATATATATGTGTGTGTGTGTGTGTGTGTGTATTGATAGATGGGTATATTATTAATAAAACACCTTACTGTGCTGATTTAGATGAGACACAGGTTAGTCAAGGTGTAATTCATGTCCATTATTAAGATGTAAATATTTTTGACGATTGTGGCGTTTTAAAATAACGTAGTCTTTCTACTGTCGGTGTCGTATTTTGATTTCATTCTAGTTGTTGAAATGTTAACGCATTACTGTCCCTTACGGATATTCCAGTCCCGGAGTGGAAATGGGATAATTTTATTCAATTCCTACCCGTACTTTTAGTTAGAGTAATATATCAGAAAAAATTACCGAAAATGTATCAGGAAATCGAGAGGCTTTCATCGTATGGTTGTTTCATTTCCATTATACACACATACACACACATATATATATATATATTATATATATATATATATATATATATATATATATATATATATATATATGTGTGTGTGTGTGTGTGTGTGTGTGTGTGTGTATGTATATATATATATATATATATCGATACATACAGAGATGGATACGAATAAAATGTATATCTGTATCTTCCATGTACAAAATGTTTTGTATTTTATTAAAAAATATTTGCTCGTAGAATTTGTTTTTCGTGGAAATCTTGTCATTCTATACGGGTCGTTGATTCAACGGAGGTATTTCCATTTTGCAGTTTGACATTCTGTAACGGATATAAAAATATCTCGCTGGACTCACAATCTATAAATAGGTACTCTTCACTTCGTCTGATCCCATATTTGTCAGAAAATTTTTATTAAAAATGGTATCAGTTTATAAGAAAATAAAAACTATAAAATGAATTTCTTATTGGCTTTCTCTGTAGTATTACATATATTACTTTTATTATACATTAGAATATCACAGATAGAGACAATTAAATATTAGAGTTTAGCAACAATAAAATTTATCGTAAGTGCACCTTATAATTTTTCTCATTCCTTGGAAATTATAACACAAGTAAACAGCGGACACTCATCAATATATGAAAAAAAGTTACAACACGAGTCTACACTTGCGATTATCATAGATAGATGACCTTATAAATCTGTGTGCACGTCTGAACCTTCCAGGCAAAGATATCATTAAGTAAGAAGTTTAATTCCAACTGATAGCTGTGAATCATTTATTCTCTTCATAAAATACCCAAGTATTACCTTCTGATATTCTGGGATTTGAGCTCTTCCACGAAAGGGAATGTCATCTAGTCATGCAATTGAATTTGTAAAATAATTAGATCACATTAGAGCAGTCAAACACCGTCTCTCTCTCTCTCTCTCTCTCTCTCTCTCTCTCTCTCTCTCTCTCTCTCTCTCTCTCTCTCTCTCTCTAACCTTTTATCTTTAATTTTATAATAGATTGTGATCATATACCAAATCAGTCAAACGTCACACTCAGTCTCTCCTCAAGTTCTTACTTTCAAGTTTATCAAAGGCGTCATCGTATTATACTAGTTATTCTCTCTCTCTCTCTCTCTCTCTCTCTCTCTCTCTCTCTCTCTCTCTCTCTCTCTCTCTCTCTCTCTCACCAGAGAATGAATTATTTCATTGTGTGAGTAATTTGCGCAAACGTCTGCAACATGCATAATTTAAGACACACCCAAGGGAAGCGAATTATACTATATAAGCCACAGTCAGTTCACGGATTAGCGGATACTGCATACGAAATGAACGTCTTGAATCAACATCATGTGCAGCTCAAGCAAGGGGGCGTCATCGTTGGAGACACTCGGCACATAGAGGCTAGGATTCTATTGCTCTTTATGCCAGGCGCAGAGAAACGGTGGGTTATGGCTTTGATGTTTGTTGTAGGTTATTATTATGAGTCCAGAATTCTCTCGAATGTGCCCTCATTTTTCTTTTGGGAATTTGATAAAGGGGGAAGTTTTCAAAAATATGCTAGTTTCATGGAATTCAGGCGTAACAATTTTCCAGAATAAACTTCACCATGAGAATATACATACATACATACATATATATATATATATATATATATATATATATATATATATATATATATATATATATATACATACATACATACACATACATACACACACACACATGCGAGTGTATGTGTTTTAATAACATTAATTGATAGCTGTATCAGAGGCTTTCCAGCAAATTAGTGAATTTTTTTTTTATTGTTCTAGTAGTTGACACATCATATAATTCCGGAAAGTAAAAATGCCAGGGCGTCCTCTGTTTTGATCATCCAAGTTATATAATTTATATATATATATATATATATATATATATATATATATATATATATATATATATATATATATATATATATATATATATATGTATATGTATATATATATGTGTGTGTGTGTGATGAAATTTTTGACGTATCATGGCTAATATTTTTCATATATTCATCAGTGTTCTGTATCAACATTTATTGGGTAAACGCTTGTATTTTTCAAGCATTTTACTGCTCATAAAGTATAGATTCTCTGTTATACTTGTAGGGCTTCGTTTTAAGAGTGCATGTGGAGAGCACACCTTCGCAATAGCTATAGCAGTTTTTTTTGTTACTATGCCCTGCAGGTAATCGGGATAAATGAGGATTACGTCTCGATCAGTTGAATGATTTCTGTGCGATGGAAGATCATGACCACTTCCACGGAATACCTCAGCTTGAAATACCTCAGAGAGAGAGAGAGAGAGAGAGAGAGAGAGAGAGAGAGAGAGAGAGAGAGAGAGAGAGAGAGAGAGAGAGAGAGAGAGAGAGAGCCCTTTTAAACATCTCAGTTGTTATTCATTACACTATGATAACGGTAAATGCTTAATTCTTAAATTGTTGGTAATGAAAATTAGTTTAATTGCTGTTTTATTGATGTTTTTTCGTTTCTACAAATAATGATAAGTGATTTTAATTTGTTTATGTTATCTTCCTCAAGTTTTTTTTTTCTTTGATGCAACAAATATCTGTCGATCTGATTCGGTCTCTGCTCCTGTCATCATTACAGAGAGTGATTAATTGTAACGGACGTAGACTGTCATTTCAGCACGAGAAACAATTAAATAATTCATTTGTCTTCTCGCTAAATTGCAGCCTAATAAGAGGGGTATTATTTTCCATATCTCTTTGTGTCTGAGGAACGTTCAGTGCCCTGTATGTCTGAATTCTCTACAGTAAAGGACCATGAAATGTTCACTTTTCTCTTTTTATTGTTTTCATTATTGTTATTGCTATTTTATTGTAATTATGTCGGTATTTTTAGGGGGTTTGACTACATGAAAACTGCGATATTTCATGCTGACTTGCTTGTGAGATTTCGAAGTAACTATTCATTTCTCCTTGTATATTTATTATATTTATTTAATTTTGTTGCAACTTTTTGACTGCAAGAGATTTACTGCATGCATATATTTTTACCTCTCATTTTTCGGTGTTATAGCCTGTTTTACTCAATATATATATATATATATATATATATATATATATATATATATATATATATATATATATATATATATATATATATATATATATATATAAGAGAGAGAGAGAGAGAGAGCAAGCACCTTTCCTTTATTCTTTGATTCATTCATTCTGTGACTTACTTTGTAACCAAACATTATCTTTTGTATGCACTACCACATATCTGTATGAACAAATAAATTCAGTTTCTTAGTCCATCTTCCATCTCAGGTTTCTAACACAGTTGTTCTCATCAGAAAAGCTTTAAATTCGTCTCTTCAAAACTGACCTTGCATTCTTACCTTCTCACACATTATATACCTATTGATGTCATAAGCCAGGCTTTTCATAATTCCATATATATACCTGTTTTTTTTAACAGACATTTATTTATCTTCCCTTTTCTCTTAATAAGCTTTATCAAACTCACGAGTCCGAAATGCAGTTAAATCCAAATCCTCTTTAGCTTTAATCTTAACCAAATAACTATCAAATACATCTCCAGCCATTCCTCTTTTCACCGTCTACTTTTTCTTCCATTTACTTTGTAATATTACATAATCTAGCAAATTGCTTTCCTTACTTTTACCAAACATATCCACAACACTCCATTTTCATTTACGTCAGGCAGTCGACACTTATCGACAACACCATCTTCTGTCCCTTACCTGTGCGTCTCAATACCCTAGCATAACTACCAATTCATATTCTCCACATCTAGTGTTGCACAGCTTCAGACTCCCGATATATATTCTTTTATTCTTACTCTTTCCCATTTCAGGACCAGTCACCGTGGCGCTTTATATTGTAAACTGTCAGTTTACGCCCTATTTGTTTGACATTCTTGTTAATACAAACACTGTTTGTTCACATTACATTTCAAGTTGGTGATTTATTTTTTCACTTAATTTCTTCGATTTATAGGACCGTATATGTTCTCATTGAAATTAGAGCGGGCATTGCTCTATGTTTGCGAATGTCTTTACGAATCGAGAAAATTTGACGTCCTTTGGAGGTGAAAAGCTAAACCTATTTCCATCTATTTTGTCTTAAATTGCAATTTTTCTTTTTCTTCCCGTGGTACGCCGCAGTTTTACTTCGTGTACTTTATTTAAAAGTTAGCCTCTCACAAACCGAGTCGAATTTCAAAAGCTAACGAAGGAAGTAAAGTTACGTAGGACATATTGTCGAGCTTAAGCAAATCAATCACGAGATGGGCTTCCTAACTGTGGTTTAACATTACCGTTTTCCCAGAAATATCTCTTTGAGAAAGTCAAATTTCCATCTACTTACTTAGATAGCACGTTACAGGCAGGACCAGAAAAACTGATTGGAGACCATCTCCCTGCGCTTAGAGCCAATGAACTAATAAAACTACTGCAACAAACAGGAGTTTTACAAGCAAAAACGACCGTCGTAAAAATGTCAACTGCAACATCGTCCACAAGAGGATAGGAAATTTAGATGTGGCGAAAGTTTCAGGCCCTTCTCTCTCTCTCTCTCTCTCTCTCTCTCTCTCTCTCTCTCTCTCTCTCTCTCTCTCTCTCCCCGATTCACAACAAACCCATTTATTACCCTTGTGCCTCTTTCCTGCTCCTATTCTCGCGGCAGAGCAAATATCCTCCTCCCTATTTTGTAGGGGACGGAAAATCTCCAGCCTCCGATTAGAAGGTTCACAAATAGGAAATGATCAATTGAACCCTTATTTCCAGACGTATATCTTTCTCGATGATTGAGCCGAAAACAGGAAATTTTACACTCAGCACCGACTGTAGTGTTTCACTCTCTCTCTCTCTCTCTCTCTCTCTCTCTCTCTCTCTCTCTCTCTCTCTCTCTCTCTCACATGTATAATATATATATATATATATATATATATATATATATATATATATATATATATATATATATATATATATATATATATATATATATATATATATATATATATCTATATATATATATATATATATATATATATATATATATATATATATATATATATATATATATATATCAGTATATTGGAATCTATAGAGGTATATAATGAAAATATAATAAAAATTTGTGAAGGTCGTGATATCTTTACTCTCTGCTGTACTCATTACAATACTGCCACAAAAAAATTCGTTTGGCACATTGTGGCCACTTATGACAAGTTACATTTCTTATCTGGAAATTTTCCACATTATTTTAACATCAAACTTGCTAATATGGTGAAAGTCTGTGATAGATAATTTTATTAATCAGTAATATGTCAGCAAGATATCATGATACTTGTGCAAGTTAGCTATAGTCCTAACAGTGCACATTTATTTTTATATAAGAATAGAATTAAATTCGCGACAGTTAACCATATGGAGGGCAGGTTAGATATGGCTGTACTTTTCAGTTTATCTCTGTTCATCATCATCATCATCATCATCACCCCCGACGCCGCATGACGCAATGGGCCTCGGTGAGATTTCACCACTTATGTCTCTCCTCTGCTTTGTCTTCCACAAACCTGCAGTCATCTTCAGCCTCCCTTATAGTTCTCATCGGAGTAGGTCTGAGTCTTCTATCGCATCCTAGGCTCCAGGGGCCAAGCTGACACTGTTGCTGACTGTTTTTTCACAGGTTTTGCAGAGGTCATGTCCAAGTCATCCCCACCTCACCTTCCAGTATTATTTCATTTACGTATGGAAACTCCGTAATTTCTCTTATGGTATCATTTTCAGCTCTGTCCTGCCATCTGACTCCTAATTTTTTTTCTTGAACGCTTATTTCCAGATAGACACACCTTTTTGATATTGTTTCATTGCCATACCATTTTTGATGTTAGTGTACCGAAGAAATGGATATTATTTGATGATTGTTGTAGATATCCTAGACTTTTTAAAATTTCTATTAGTAATAGGGACCCATATAAGTAGGCCATTGTTTATATATAGATATATAGGCATACAAGGCTTTTTCTTATGCGTATTCAATATATCTTAACTACCTTTTATTTTATTAGAAAATAACACCACAATTGAAAGTAAAATCAGGGATAGCAATGAATTATACCCATCGAAGGAAGGTGTGCATCTTATTTGCTGTATTTCTTTGTTAATTTGTCACTATGACTGGTTTTAATACCTGAAAAGGGAACGACGAGTGGGCTATCTAATATAATATAAAATAAGTTATCAAAAACTATATTTGTATAATTTACTGTAGATGTGTTATATACACGATGCTGCGACTTCTGGACATCTGAATGCACTCCTCATTAGAGGACCTGCCTATAAACGTTGAAAAGAAAAATAATATCAAACAGACTTATATTATCCGCATCTATCTATATAGGTAGATAGATATATAGATAGATAAGTAGGCTGATAGGTTAATACTTAATATATAAATGTATATTTTCATCAAATGTCGTCCTTTTAATCTCATTTTCTGAGTACTTCTAATGATTTCAACAACTGCAATCTTTTGCTGTTACTCCTATTCAGTTTCCATTGTTTGTCCAGTCAGTAGATCTAGTTAAGCAACGTTGGGTTTTGTCAGTGCTTTGATGGGTAATCGCTATATTTTGATGGGTAATCACCAAGAAATTTCAGACTTTCTCAGCACTAAGCCCTTTGCCCTTGTGTGTGTGCATATATATATATATATATATATATATATATATATATATATATATATATATATATATATATATATATATATATATATATATATATATATATATATACACATATATACATATTATTATATATATATATTTTTATATTTATATATATATTGTGTGTATATATGCGTGTGTATGTATGTATGTATGTATTTATGTATACATGTATGTATGAATGTATATTTTCTTTTCCAATTCCATTCATGACGCTGATAAGGGTATCATATTTTTTTCATGAAACTTAAATAGGAACAGACAGAGAGAAATAAACATAAGAGACATTGGGCTTGGGGAGGATGGGGGGGGGTGGGTTGGATGTTGAGCAGGGGGTGTCTCTTAATCGCATTTCCCATTGCGTGCAAGGGCAGCCTTGTGCACATAAACGAATTCTCTGACGGCAGATCCCCGGCGCTGGTTACAAGGCTATGCAAGAGAGACCCACAACAAGGCCTCCTTTTTCAGCCATTCATTTTCGTAAATTGAAATTGATTTTATCTCGTCCTCTTGATTGCAGTGATCTGGGCCAGTCTTTTTTCATCCCATGAATGCCGTCTTGATATCGGCTTTCTCTTGTTTATTAGCTCTGCTCATTGTAATCGGACGGTTCTGAGGTCTACCAATTAGTGTTTAAAGCGGGTGATGTAGTTCTCTCTCTCTTTTTTTTTTTTTTTTTTTTGCTGTGATTGTTGTCATTCGCATGATAAAAACCCGCATAGCTCAAATGCCGTAAAAAAAAAACACACATAACCATTGGAGAATAGATGTCTGATAAACATTGGTAATAGGAGAGCTGAAAGCCAAAGGATTATTTATCCTAGTGATTAAACATACATCCTCCTGTCCTGCAGACATTTTATATTAATTTTTCAGTCACTAAATATTTTTTGTAATAATGGGAAAGAGAGAAATTTTTTTTTTGTTTTGTTTTGGTAAATAGCTTCTTAATCATTCTTATGGTCAAGGTGCCTAAGCTGTATGATAACGAATTATTATGTATAACTCTCTCAGGAACAAATGAATAATATATAATAACTATAGAAATAAAAGAATGTACGCCCACGGGCACATGCATCAGGTATACATACATAATATATATATATATATATATATATATATATATATATATATATATATATATATATATATATATATATATATATATATATATATATACATGAATTGTATATTACATATATATATATATATATATATATATATATATATATATATATATATATATATATATATATATGAATATATATATATATATAAATATATATATATATATATATATATATATATATATATATGTAAATATATATATATATATATATATATATATATATATATATATATATATATATATATGCATGCATATATATAATATATTATATATAATTACACATATCTACTTGTTCGGTTAACAGAGAGAGAGAAAGTCAGACAGAGTTACAGAGATGAAAGGCAAAACTGTTCGTTCACTCTTAACTTTAGCAATAGCAAGTTAAAATGTTAATGCTATATTATTTTCCTGTTGGAACCTTTTTTCTCCTGTAATTCTTTCTTCTCTGTGTTACTCGCTAAAGCGGATATATATATCCCAGAGTTGCTAGGGGTATCTGGAAGGTTTGGTGTATTGGGGTTGAGGGGATAAGGTCACTAATACTGTCTAACTTGCTTCGGATTTGTCTTCGTCTGTGCTAAGGAAAGGATATGTAATTGGTTTAAGGGGTGCTCGAGAGACATTTGCTGACATGTAATGGGGTCTGGTTCGTGGAATTGTCTCTCTCTCTCTCTCTCTCTCTCTCTCTCTCTCTCTCTCTCTCTGTGAAAAAGATTCTTACAGGTTTCATGTAATTCGTTTAGTCCTCAGTCCTTCAGTTTCATTGGTATCATTGTACATTTGGAGGCAATTTCTGAGCCTTTGATTCGATCTTTACGAAAAACTGATTCATTCACCCTTTCTTGTCTTAACGTTAATGGCGCTTTTTGTTGCAACTTGTCCTTTCTTTTCCATTTCCGTGTACTTGATCGCATTGGCTCCGAGTACAGTATACTGAAGTCCATGATCTGTATATTTCCCCCCTATATTATCTGGATGGTTCTTTTCTCCTGATTTTGCCGCGCCGCTTGTTGCTGTGTTCCTTTTTGCCAGCTGCATCAGCAGAAAACCTTGAAACAGATTTTGGGAAGCCAATTGAGAGGTACATTCCAGAAGCAGAATGTGACGAACCAATGGACCGTCATGAAACAGTTTTTGAAAAATCAATTGGTACAAGGCCAGAAACAGATTTGGAACCTTTGGTCGGAAACAGCATGAAACAGCTTTGGTAAACGAGAAAATCTCAAGACAGCTTTTAACAAACCAGTGGGCAGAAACGGCCGTGAAACGTAGCTTTTCATGAACCAGTGACAGTTGTGGCTTTTGGCAAACAAATAAATAGATTCAGTCTTGAAACACAGTTGGCAAACCAGGTAACAGAAAGGGGCAGTCCTACGGGCAAAAACAGCTTTGGAACAGCTTTTGATAAACAAATGGGCAGAAGCAATTCTGAGACAGTTTTTGGCAAACTAGTGGGCAAACATTACTTTCGACAGCCCAACGACAGAAACAGTGCTGAGACATGGCTTTGGCAAATTGGTAAATAGAAACGGTCTTGAAACACATTTAGCAAAGTTGACAGAAACAGATCTTTAGTATAACTTTTGGTAAAGCAATTGACAGAAGCGTTCCTGAAACAGAGTTTGGCACCCCAGTGGAAAGTCTTGAAAACCCAATGCACAGAAAAGCCAAAAACATAAACTTTGGTTAAGCAGTGGAAAGACACTTTCCTGAGACAATTTCTAGCACTCCATTGGGCAGAAGCATCCACGAAGCACATTTTTTTGATAAACCAGTGACAGAAACAGTATTAGATCACTGGTTTTGGCAAACCAAAAATTAGAAGCTGTCAGGAAACACTCAGGAAACACTTATGGAAACCAGGAAACACTTATGGCAAACCAGTTGACAGAAAGTCCTGAAGCAGAGCTTGTCACAAACCAGTGGGCAGAAACATTCCTAACATAGAATTTGGCAAACAGATAGAGAGAATCATGAAACCGGGTTTGAAACATCAATCCCAGAAACAACCCTGAGACATAGTTTTTTGGCAAACCAAGGCCAGAAACAGCCTTGAAGCAGCTTTTAACAAACCAGTGACAGAAACAGTACTGAGACAGTCTTTTGGAAAACCAGTAAATAGAAACATTTTTGAAATAATTTCTGTAAGCCATTTAATGGAAACAGTCCCAAACCATACCTTTTGCAAACCATTAGAAAGTCCTGAGACAGCATTTGGTAAACCTATGGATAGAAACAGAACTGGAACAAGGCTTTTTGGTAAGTCAGTGGATAAAAACAGTCCTGAAAGATAACTTTTGGAAAACCAGTGAACAGAAAGATTACCGAGATATAGCTTTTAGTAAAACAATGACAGTTCTTAAGACAAACCTAAGCTCTACGGAATTATATGTTGAGACCATGGTTGTCATTGAGAGTTAGATTCTTGTTTGTCATTCTGATCAATTCTTTCTAAAGTAGTGATTAGTCTTTCATGTCAATAACCTGTTGCAGCATTTATTGTGCAATGTTTATAGTGTAAATGAAGATAGACCAATATCAGTAAGCCCCTTTTATTGTGACAAAAAATTATCCTTGGCCACAGAAATATTGTCATATTTATATCTGCAATCACTTTATTTTGTGTAAGTTATGGGGGTTTGTTTTTAAGGCAATATGATTCTCTTTGCGAAATTTAGTCGTAGAAGAGACTCCTGTTTTAACAGTTCACTTTCTGGATATAAAAGAGGTTAGTGTACGCTGCAGTTACCTCAGAATATTGTTAAGTAGATTAGTGTCTATTGAATTTCTAATGAACCTTAATTGTAGAGGACAATAATTTCTTTCATAATACATCACAGATCCCCCTCGACATGGGACCACCTTGGCTTGGTGAGGGGGTGCTCTTGAACCCCTAGAATTTGCTAGGTTAATTTTTGCGGAATTTTCCACTTATGCTAAAATTGTTGGACCTGATAAACAGGGAAAGGTGTCATAGCTGGGACTGGGTTTATATCTGAAGCCAATAGTGGGAATTGTCGTATGATCATCAGCCACCCGATAATGTTTGGACCAAAGAGATATCAAATTGATAGCCCAAGGGCATAACTATTCTGCAGGGATGGGCTGTGGATTCCAGTGACCATTTTCCAATAGGAAAGAATGTAGTTTCAGATCCTCCATCTTCAAGGCTACCTGAATGGAACATTGGTAAAGCTGATTGAGCAACATTCCAGGAACACAGCTCAACAGATGACTTGGCTGATGACTTCCCTCTGTAGATGACGCTCTTGATTTTTTCAATACAATTATATTTTTGGCTGGTCTTCAGTCAGTACCTAGGACTTTAGGCATATTTATCTGCCGACCAGTTCTGTGATGGACGCGTAAATGCCAGGAAACCCTTAGAAATATGAGATCAGCTTTCACCAAATATCACAGACGAAAATGTGAGTTTTACCATATTTAATTTTGAAAAGCAAGCGCTCATTTCTGCATGGAAATTAAAGATGCATAAGAGGAATCTTGGACAGTTTTTATATCTTTACTAAATTCAAAAACCCCGACTTTAGTTTGGAAGAGAGTAAGAAAAATTGCAGGCAGATTTACTTCTCATCAACCTCCAGTTATCAAGATCAGTGGTTGTGAAGTAGCAGATTCTCAGTTGGTGGCAAAAGGGTTTGCTAAGCATTCTGCTAATGTTACAAAGAAAAATGATAACAGACCCTCTTCAGCTCAAAGAAGGCTAATGGAATAGGAAGAAATTTATTTTAATACATCAAGGAATGAACAGCACAATGTACCTTTTACTATGAGAGAATTTGAATCAGCCTTAAGTAAATATAGTGAATTAGTTCCTGGGCTGGATGATATAACATATTCAGTGATTAACCATACTCCCAGAAATACCAGATTTTTCATATTAAGCCTAATTAACAGAATTTTGTGAGAACATACCTTCCGTAAGCTATGGGAGATGTTAAAATTACTCCCACTTGTGAAACCAGGGAACGACCCAGTCAAGACAGAGGAATGTCGTCCCATTGCACTGACATCATGTCCGTGTAAGATCAAGGGAGAAATGGTGAACAGTATTTTTGGATCATTTGGTGCAGTTTTCATGGATGGCTCAAAGTCAGATGCTGGTGTCGGTTTTAGAATGGCCTTCTCTGGTGTAGAAAGAATTGGGAGATTATCATGGGTTGCATCTGTTTTTATAGCAGAACTGCATGCAGTTTTAAAAACCATAAGAAAAATTTTAACTCGGAATGAAATCAAGAAGTGTTCTTCAGTCTTTGGAATCTTTTAACCCTTTAAACCCACTGATTTTAGAGACATTGGAATGGCTGCTTTTAGTGAAGAGAAGAGGTAAAGAAATAATTTTTCGCTGGATGCCTTCCCATTTTGGGTTGGTTGGGAACGAGGAAGCCGATGAACTTGCTAAGTCAGCAGTAACGTCCCCAGAACCCAGGTGACACCTACCATAGCAGGACGTATATCCTCTTGGTCAGAAAATGAAAAACTTGTGGCAGTCCTTTTGAGATGCGCAGTATTACGTCATCAGTGTTTCATTGGTCATATCCCTATATGCCAAGGAGTCAAGAAGCGATGTTGTGCACGCTAAGGACTGGGCATACAAGACTCACTCATGGGTTCTTGATGTCAGATGAAAATCCTCCATTTTGCCATGACTATTGTGCCCTTGACTGTGAGACATATGCTGGTAGAATGCCCCAGTCTTTGGAATCTAAAACATAGGTTCCTCTGTTGGGGACGTGACAGAGTAGGACATTTTATCCTCGCTACAGTTCTCTGTGAGGATTGTAATATGGAGCAGCTATGCATCTTTGTTAAGGAGGCGGGCCTCCTCAACAAATTTTAAATTGCATACGTATGCGATATGGGTGTATGAATAGATAGTATATGTGGATATATATTGTTATCTATACATATTTATGTTTTAAGGTATTTGTCATATGAACTCTTTTAAATTTATGTATTTATTTTTCAATTTCCTATTTTGATTTTCAATAACCTAGATGTTGTGACGCCAGTTTTAGTATCCATAATCAGTCAGTATACCACAGATATGCATTTCAAATATATGAACAAAGAATCAAAATGTCATTTGGCTTAAAGCTTTATAAAACTTCGAAGCGGAAATGAGACATGAGGAACAATGTTAAGTCAGGTAAGAAAAAGGAACATCATAAATAGAGCTGTTCTATCCGGTGTTGACAGACTCCCTGAAATATCAAATAGCTTTGAGTACATGGAAGAAGACCTCTTAAACGTTAGAAGATAAAAGGATTATGGAAGCACAGAGGAAAACATCTTAATTGCTGGAAAATCAAAGCGCCCGGGGAGCATAGGCAGTCCTTTTATTTGTTCGAAGATCAAAGAGATCTATAACCACAGAAGGAGTCCTTTCGAATATTTACGGGCATAGAGGGAGGCCTCTTAATTGCTGGAAACCGAAGATCTGGAAAAATACCTAGGAAACCCTCTTGAGTGTTGGAAGTACAAAGGAGGTCTGGAATGGAAGACAAAACCAGTATTTATATGCCAAAGGGTAAAACCTTTGGCGAGGTGCATGTAAAATTTTGAAGTCAGTCGTTCCACGAATGCGATGGGCATGAGGGTTGAAGGGAAGCCCCTGTTAAAGGTAACATGGATGGAGTTTACTTAACAATTCGAGGAGCAATGGGGATATGACTGACCATAGGGAACAAATATTACGTAATGCGGACGAATGAAGCTAACAACACCAAGCACCATCCCTTTAGCGACATACAGACCTGAAATCCACCATGTGTGACACTTACCAGCATTCTCTCTGTTCTTGAAACATTAAATGAAATCAGGAGACTGAATTTGGGAAATGGAAAGCGTGACATGGAAGTACAAGGATATTGAAAAGAAAAACAAGAAAGATATGTGTTTAGAAAACGTTTGATTTATTAATTTACGTTTTGCCTCAGACAAAGGAGGCATTCGGTTCACCTTTACCGTTTCAAGAGTATTAATGCTGATTATAGTGGATAGTTCTTTTTATGAATTAATAAAACAAAGTTTTTGGAATATCCTGTTATGTGAACAAGAAAAGTCGACCAGTAATTGATAAATCACTGAAGTCGGTATATGCCAGATATATTTTATCTATTTATTTTTCATATTGTACGTGCGTCTTTGTGGTTATATATATATATATATATATATATATATATATATATATATATATATATATATATATATATATATATATATATATATATATGGCTTCATTCCTTCATTATTCGTACGGTATAAAGAAAATCATAATTTCAGACAGATATCCTGCAGTAAAGATGAACAAGACAAATAAACTATGGGAGGCAGGAGTTTGTCAAGCTACCAGTCATTTCACGCATGTGTCCACAATGAGGCCTTTTATTTTTATTTTTTCCGACGGAGCGTAGGGAGGAAGGGATTGGGGATGGGGGTGGGGGAGGTTGATTGATTGGGCAACATCCTTTAAGTGCTTAACATGCGGTTAGGAGCAGTTTATTAGCATAGGGATCTCATTTGTCAGGGA
>JANJGK010000048.1:10590985-10624758 GCA_039081455.1 Macrobrachium rosenbergii
TCCTCTTGCTTCCCATTCTTCTTCACGAGTCAGTCTCTCTCTCTCTCTCTCTCTCTCTCTCTCTCTCTCTCTCTCTCTCTCTCTCTCTCTCTTATAATGTCTGTCGTTTTTAGCCATTCATAATGCAAAATCCGAAAGTTAATACAGAGATTACGTATTTTTCTTCTTGAAATTATTTACCAGTATTTCCGGGACTCCATTAAGAATATAAAAGAAGCTTTTACTAAAGTATCAATATTTTAATTGCTTCCCTGCAGGAAATTTACCTTTTATCCAGTGAATTTATAAGATAGTGTGACATGACGACGTTCAACCATAATATAAATGTCATTTCAGATATTCACTGAATTTATTATGAACGCCGTTGAGCGTCATTTAGAGTTCCAATTAACTCTGTATAGATTTTTTTATATATTTAATTTTTTCCACATCTTTCATATCTCAGTTTTCATCTTTTCTTTCGAAAATTTCCCGCTCATATTGGCAAATACGCCAATATGTATTCCAGAGTTTAGGATCGTGCAAAAATAGTAAAATATGTAAATGGAATTTCATATTTTTTCTTAAAGAAGGATTATAACCATTCTGTCTAGTGGTATAAATTTTATATGCTGCAAAGTAAGGACACATAGGCAGTAGCCAGTTGAAGGAATGAGATAGAAGGCATTCCTTCTAGGAAGGGGTAGCGTAGTTATGTGGATGGGAGGTGGGAGTTTGACTGGAATAGGAGATTGTTATTTTAAGGAAATGGTAATGAGTAATAGGGAAGAAGAACTTTTATATACAATATATATACACACACAGACACACACACATACATATATATATATATATACACACACACGCACACGTGATAATTTCATTTAGTAATTTAGAAGGCGGGTGACAAAATCAAAGTAATTTTGAAAATGGGAGAGTATGTAGTAATATTGAGAGCCGAAGAGACGGTAATCTGAACACTGTCCGAGGAGTTTTTAACCTGAAGAATTATAAAGGCTGTAAATGGAATGTAGGAATTTAAGGAATTGATGAATCGGTAGTATCTTAAAGAATGGGAGTGAGAAAATATTTTGAGGAGTGAGATGATTGAAAGATAAGAATTTTGTAATTGGGAGCATACCGGAGTAGGAAGTAATCAGATGAATTAGAGGATTAGTAATTTGGAAAAATGGAAGTAATTTGAAGGATGACAAGGTTAGTTATTTGAAGGATGAAGGCGGGAGTAATTTGAAAGATTAGGTGAAGTTAACTAATGTAAAGATTTAGAGTAAAAGTAATTTGACGATTGAAAGCAGGAGTAGGCTTATTTGAAAGTATTTGAATAATGATGGATTGCAAAATATTTTTAGGAATTATGAAGATAGTAAGTCAGATACTGAAGAAGAGAATATAATCTGAAGAATGATGGGTAGTAGTGATATGAGAAAAATGAAATAGCGAAAACCAATTTAATCACGAGATACTAGTGTACAAAATGAGAGAGGAAATAACAAGAGGAATGAAAGACGAGGCACTTGCTGGAAGAATGAGATAGGAATTGAAACTTATTTTCAAAAGAGTTGTAATTTAATGACTGATGGATGGGAGCAACCTAAGAAAAGGAATCAGAAATGGTGCCTTGAGGATGGACAGTAGGAAGAAGTAATTCAAATAATAAATGCATTGGATAGGACGAGATTTGTAAAGAACGGGTGATAAGGGATGATCTTTTGAGAGGTGTGTGACTAAAGGTCATAATCTGTTAACTATAGTTTTATGAGATAGTAATATGAGGGGCTGGCAAACGGTAAGTAGTAGTCATATTATGAATGTGCAAGAGGCATTAGGATAGCCATTTGATGAATGCGATGTAGGTTAGTTATTTTGGAAAGGAGTTTAGGGAGTTTTTTTGGAGGGGACGTGGCAGGAAGTAGTAACATGGAAAAGGAGGGTTAGGAAATAATAATCTGAAGAATAAGGGACGGAAGTTTGTAATTTGACGGAGTGGTAAGTAGTGGTCCTTTTGGGAAATAGGGATATGAAATAGATATTTGGAGAACAAGCATTAGGAAAAATGATTTGATATAGCAGTGACAATTTGAGGTAGAAATGTAAAAAAGGCGGAGGCAACTGAATTGTAGTAAGGAAGAGTAGTGTGACTGTTAGGGAGCGCTATCAGTTTTATACACTTTATCAGAGATGGACCCTGAAAACTCTGGCGGTCCTTATCAGTCGTTGAGATAAGACTTAACGAGATAAAGTGATGATAAATGATTACAAAAGCCACAATAACTTGGTACAGAACAAATATTTGTGTACCATTACTGCTTGACCCACATATTGACGGTGGAAAGTATCTATGTTTAACCACTTTTTTGTTTTTGCTGAAGGGTAGGAGAATGTTATCCTTGGAGAATTGTTAAGCATTAGTTGATTGGTGTTTGTTGATGTTCCACGAAATACTCTAATTTCAGTGTTCCTTTTTCAATTATATGTATTTTTATTCATCGTTTGTCTATGCTGGTGAAGTGAACGAAACTGGTTGACTGGCTTATTGATGTCAAATGTCGATTATTATAAAGTAGTTTTACCAGACCACTGTGTCACATATGTAGACTGTCATGTGACCCTGAAGGATTTGTTTTTGTTTTAAGAAATAATAATTGAAGTAATGTACCATCAAAGGTGAAAGACAACCAGGTAGAAAGAGATGGAGTGGAGCTGCTATAAGTAACAGGCCAAAAAGTGAAGCATCCCAGGGAAAAAAAAAAAGAAAAAAAAAACTCAGTGCCATCTACAGTGCGCTGCGCTGAGCATGGCCCACCCTGTGATATCTAGTAGAATGAGAGTGACATAAGATAGTTAATTTAATATATCTTGAACCAGGTTTGATAACGAATGAATAATATTTAGGAAACAAAACTAAGAACTTGCAGTCCTTGCTCGCTGCTCGTTTTGTAGCGTATTTTGGATCTAATGGTCTCAGTAACTGGAAGGCTTCATTTGGCCTCTGCCACAGTTCCGCGTCAACAGCATCACTTGAGGCTTCTTCAAGAGCAAGGGGCCTTGCTGGTACAACCCAGCATATTTGCTCAATCTCCATATCACGATTATCACTAATGGGAACTGAGGATTGAAGAAGTAATAGACATTGTGCCCAGGAGGCGATGGTCCATAGGTATATTTAGTGACAATTTATGGGTAATATGTACCTTAAGTATGAAATTATTTTCCCTTTCGATTCTTTTGTAGATCCATCACAGTAATGATTGAAACTTGAAGTCCATGGTAGATGGTAATTTGCATAGTGTATTTTGAAATGTGTTAGCTTGTAAAGTTCGGTCATACATCGTTACAACAAATGCAGAGAATTGTAAAGTTTGGTCATACATCTTCACAACAAATGCGGAGAATTGTACCCTAAATCATTTCTTTGTTGGCAAGATAACACAATATATGAGATGAGTGGCGTAGGCCATTCATAGAATGTTAGATAACAGTTTCAAGAGAGAGAGAGAGAGAGAGAGAGAGAGAGAGAGAGAGAGAGAGAGAGAGAGAGAGAGAGAGAGAGAGAGTTTTCTAACTAGACTTACTTTTTTTATGGAATAAGTTTTATTTTCATTCAGCTGTCGCGATGAACTTTTTTGCCTGCTTTTTCTTAAGAAAAAAAAAAAACTGGAAGCCGATAATTTTCAGCAAAATAGTTTTCCTGCGGAGCAAGGTAACCGAAATTATAATTAGGACAAACAGTATAAAATCGGCGATCCCTAATTGCCCAATTGATATACAGCTGAATTAAGCTATGATTTGTGCGATTTGGCATATATTGGAGTCGCGCTAATGAGCCATTTAGCCCTAATTACCTCTGTAGAAGAAGAGCAGAAACTATGAGATAATTAGCGCAGAGTTTTCTGACTTGGGCCAATCAACTTAACAGCCTTGATGATGATAAGCCCATTTATTACCTTCTTTTAAGTTTCGAAGCGTAGTGCTTCTTTTCGTTCGACGCGAATAATGGTTGCAGTGGAATTATATCGTTTTTTTTATATTATGAATTATATGTTGACTATGTATGTAATGCAATTATATTTTATGAATTTATGGTGATTATCGAAAACTGATATGCAGGTTTTGTTCCGTGAACCTCAGTTTACTCTTAATCTCCATTAACAGTCAAATACTTTGTATCTCTTTTTTTTTCACATCACTTCATATTGATGCATAAGGTATTTCAATTCACATAAAAATTTTAATATATTTTTTTTTTTTAGTTTCCCCCCAGTTTCGATGCATAATTTTCGTCGGAAGTTATTTTGAAAAATCTTATTTCAAGTCTTTTCAGCTTGAAGGCTCAAAGGTTTTTTCTTTCCTAAGAAAATGACGAGCTTATAATAGTGTGTATAGGATGTGAATATTTAGACTTATTTTCGTTAAAGCCCTTATGTGGTATAAGGCAATAAACACCAGGAACCTTTCCTCTTTTATATTTTTTAATCTCACCAGACTCCGAACCTAACAATTCGTAGACAGTTGAACACCTTCATAACCCTTGAAGGGAATGAACATTTTTTTAAAACTATTCATGATTCAGTGTCCATTCGGTGTGAACATTGTATAACTGGATATATACCAACAATATGATCCTTTCATTTCGCCATATTAATCCATTGTTTTGAGACGTGTTACATTCCATGCGAAGCTGTAAGATGGCCATGTCCTCAAGCCAAAGTATACACATTAATATTCCTTTATATCTCTCAGAATGTTCTTGTCCTTATCTCAGGCAATTATCTTTATGCGAAGAATTTGTGCTCTGTGGAGCACTTCCTGTTGACGACTGTTTGATATATGGGTGTTGATGAGACACATTTTTCAACCACTTGTTGTTAGTCAAGGGCTGTCCTTAAAAAGCCCTTTGTTCGAGTGAGGACAATTGTAGAAGGTGTATATGAATGGTTCTGTTATGGCTTCATTATTCTCTCTCTCTCTCTCTCTCTCTCTCTCTCTCTCCAGTAATGGCAGCACACGGTTTACAACCGAGGGACACAGGTGTTCGAGGAAGATCAAAATATTTCTGTTGACTGAATTAGGTACCGTGTTGTTATTTGGCTGTTGTTCGTCCTAGACAGGTGTGAAGAGTGAGAGAGAGAAATAATTGACGTGAGTGACCAGTGCTCTGTCAAAATGTATATCATATCGTTTGTTAGAGGAGGCCCCCGACGACGTAATCCTCACCCCCTCAGAGGTGAAACCACGCTGCAAATGGGCAGGTAAAATGTGCGGGTATGCTGCAACAAACCTAACATCACAGTTTATGTTGTTTTACTGTTTCAGTTTACTCTCAGCATTGGTTAGGATACGGAGGTCTAAAATTCCCCGAAATTGCTCCAGCTCGAAGTCACGTAAACAAATAAATTGCTTATCCTTCCATTAACTGCAAGCCTCCATCTACCCCTTTCAAATCTCCCTAGCCGAACTTCCAACTCCCGAACTGAGTCCGGGGGCTTGCTGCAGTGATGAAGCGATCCTTGAAGCCAGTGTGCTTACCTATTTTATATTCGGGTAAGCAACGATACCACCCCTTTGTTTAACGATTAAACCCCCATTTGCTTTTACAAGCAGCCCACGCTTCTGTGGGACCTCGCCCGGAGCAGCAAATTCGAAAGGCGAGCTTCTGTTTGCTCTGCTCCCTTGCCAGGTGTTTGTCCAAGGGCCTAAGCAAGCATGACCCATGCCTATGTATATTCTCCTCTTTCCCTCTCTCTCTCCCTCTCTCTCTCTTTCTCTGTGGCGCTATGGTACGACTTGTGTTCGATCCTAGCGGAGCGAGGAAACGAACGACTTGGGCAGGTTTCCATGAAAATCCACTATGCTGCGTCTGTTTACTTGTGCTGTGAATTATATACGTGGCTGTTTGGCGAGTGTTATGGGTCGTAAATGGCGTGGAAAGGGAGAGACAAGGAAGTTGTTCAGTGACGGACGTGATTGATCAGATCTACATGAGAAGCATACATTATAATCATAATAAAAGATGGGAGGGCCTCAACGGGGTAGTCCTTTCGTATGGGGTGTTCAACAGTATAAAAGTAATTCTCTCTCTCTCTCTCTCTCTCTCTCTCTCTCTCTCTCTCTCTCTCTCTCTCTCTCTCTCTCTCTCTATATATATATATATATATATATATATATATATATATATATATATATATATATATATATATATATATACATATTTACGTTTACACAACCATCACTCTCTCTCTCTCGATATAGATATATATATATATATATATATATATATATATATATATATATATATATATATATATATATATATTTGATTTAAATGCAGATATAAGTTTCGTTATTGAGCGGTTCTTCTTAAAATATAATGAAATTTGCCTCACTGTCTCATTCCTCCTCTGAAGTTCAGAATGAAGTAACATCGTCATAGGCTTTTTTTCTTGGGATCACTTCTTCTTTGATATCAAGTAACCGTCATTATAACATGTAGCCCACTTTATATATCTGTTGTTACACGAAACCACCTATTTTCCAATTTACATAGCTTTCATAAGTGCCACTCACCCTAAAATCATTTGATTGTCCACTTTACGCTGACTTTAACGATAGAAAAAATCCTAAATTTCTCCTCTTTGAAATTTCAAGCCGTATTTTTCCATATTTTTCACATAACCCATAACCTCCTATAACTCACTATTCTTATTCTGACAGTCTTCATATATATATATATATATATATATATATATATATATATATATATATATATATATATATATATATATATATATATATATATATATATATATATCTGAGTTAAATTTAGTCATGATTCTCCTCCAGATGTAGTCCATTCCCCGTTATCTTCATTTCCAAGTGACGTATTCGAAGCTATTAGCAGAAGTGATTCATGTCGAGACATGTCTGATGGAGTTAGGTCTGTATGACTGGCCGCCCGAGCGCACATTAATTTCTGCCCGCTCAGGTGTGAAAATATCAGGGAGACTCGGTTTGACTGGAGCCGAGTAGGAGGTGCACGTTCAATTGAAAGGAGTTTGATGGCCATTTGAGGGAAAGGAAGAAGTGTACATTTCTCTTTTGGTATAAAGGAAGGACTCTCGGCTATTCACCCTCTTCTGTGGAAACTGCCTGATGCAAAGTTTTGCGTTCGTAGTTCTCTTTGGCTATTAAGCTTTATCTTTCCCTACTTTCATATCCGTTAAACCGAGTAGAGTGTGGTTGCGTTTCTAACACGAGAAGGAATTTTTTTTTTTTATTGAGTGAAGGCTAATGGATACACGATTCCTTGTCCATTTGCAAGTAAAATAAATAATAATTTCTTTGAACAAAGAGTACTTGTGCTCCCTCTTTGTAATTAGTGTTCATAGTCTTTCATGCTAAATACCCAAAAGTTACAAATTATTCAGTGAGTGAGTAATAAAAATCCCCTTTATCCGTTACTAACTCCTGCATTAATTCCGAGATACTGGCTAGCGATTCGCGTTTATGTAAAAGAAAACTTATGTTCTTTTGAGAACAGGTAAATGGAACTGAAATCAAGTAAAAGTTGCAGATAACAGTACCTTATTTGACATTTTACCACCTCCCCCTTCAGTCCGTTTCCTCATTTTTTTTTTTAAAGGAAATTGAAGGGCTGAATTATAGTTTATTATTGTGATTACTTACTGAATACTACTGAAGCTTCACCAAGGATTACTGCTGGTTGTATGTGGTGCATACTTATTGTTATTATTATTATTATTATTATTATATTAATGTCTGTCTCGCCGTGAAAACGGATGAAAACGTAATGGAGGCAAGTAAATGACTACACAGGTATTTGGAGACAAGAGCTATTCCGTGTCGTTATCAGTCCCAGCTGAACGCTGCTCTTATCGAAGCCTCTGATCCTATCTGAATTGAAGAGGTAGGACTTAAATCTTCCTTCCAATCCCCTTCCCCTCCCTCCCCTCCCCCCTCACAATTCCTGTGCTCATAAAAAATATGAAGGAAAGAAAAGTCTGATTGATTCTCCTTCCATGGCTTAAAGTGACGTGCCTCGGATCTAGTTGTTTTGATAGATGGCGGGGGAACTGAGCAGCATCAATTGAATTTTTTCTTACTTTTTTTATTTTTATCTAACTTTCCAGTTACTTTTTAACCGTTTAATTCACTGAGAGGTTTATTGTTACGGGTGTTATTTACTATGAGGATCGAATGAGTTTTTTACACATTTTTTATGACTTACAAGATATGTAACGTACACTGTATAGTTGATTTCTGAAGGAGTTATTGTTTTCGAACTTATTTTGTCCTCTAATTTCTTTTGTCTTATCAGCATTCAGTTTCTAGGTCTTACAAGAATATAGTAAATTTATAGAGTGGATTCCATGAAGTTTTCACAGAAAATAAGCCAGAATCTTGAAGCTAATGTTTTTCCTTGGGGTGCTTGTCCTTGTTCAGAAAGAATTCAATCATTTTCTTTAACCAAGCCAAATCAAGGCTTTTCTTTTGTTTTTATATTTATCCCGACCTAGATCAAGATCGAGACAGATTTTTTCGTTTAATATTTGGTGCAGTTTCTGATGCAAATCAGTATCTTGAAGTTGAATCTGTTTAAATGTTTGATTCTGCCTGTGACTCAGATTAGGATACTTGACTAGTCAGTAGGTTTCTGTCATGTTCTAGACGAGGCCTTGGAATTAATTTTGTTTTGGAAGTTTTATTTTCCTGTTCCTGATTAGATCAACATTAATTTAATGTCTTAGTTCTTTCCTTAAATCCTACATCTTTATTGTTAGTAATCTAGAAGACTTTTTGTTTGTTCATTTGTTAATATGTTTCTTCATGGCCTAATCGAGATCAACACCCAGGAGTCTACTTATTATTTAGAATTAACATTTGTTTAAAATTGTAAAATTTTGACTTGATGTGAAGTGAAACCTCTGAGCACATTCAGTCATCGGACTTTCAATCTTTGACCTTGTCCACGTTAAGATACATGAGCATAAATTCTTTAGCTTTGTATTGCCGACACACAGGATTATTTTATTATTTGAACTTGATATTTTCAGGACTATTTCAAGCTCCAGAAGTGTATTTATTCTTTCGACTTTATGTATTTATCATAGTTCACATTAAGATTAGTGAGTATAAATTAGTCTTGGGTAATTTGTCTGGACGAGAACAACACCCGTGAATATATTTTCTATTATTCAAGCTTTTCATTTTTGTATGTACTAGATAAACACCCAGAAGTACGTTTTATTATTTAGGCTGTAGACATTTTTCATTATTCAGATCAAGAAACATGAAAATTCTCTTCTTTTTGTGTACTGGACCGGGTAGTGACAGATATCCAGGTGCGAATACGTAGGAAGGCACAGAGAAGTAAAAACTTCTCAGTGATGTTCTTGATAATTTTAGTGAGGAAGTTCCTATCCATCTAGATTTAGCCAGCCTTGTGCTGGCACGGCCTCTTGCTCTTCAGCAGCCCGTAACAGGCAGTACCATACCCCAAGAACTCTTCCTTGAAACTTTGCGGGTTATTTTTCTTTTTAAGTTCACAAAGGCATTTTTATTTTTTTTGAAGATTACCTTAAATCTGATAATGGTAAGCTGTTCTTTGGATTGGTAATATTTTGCAAAAACCCACTCTTCGACTCCCAGGACTAACTTTTTTTTTTTTTATTTTTAGTTATAGTATTATTGGTAATCAGCACTAACTTGAGAAACGGGTCTTGGGTTCGATCTAAGGTTGCAGCCCGAAAAAAACAATTTTTTTTTTTGAAAAAGTATTTTTTTCGCGAAAAAACACAGCCAGAAAAAACAGGCCAAATTTATTTTTTTAACATTTATTCACATTCCGCTGCTTCTTAAACTATAAAAAATGGCTAACTGTGCTTATATTATGCCTAGATCTTGGGTAACAAGGCGATTTAACACTGAAAAGAAAAATCTATTATTGTGAAAAATAAAAACTAGTGAAAGTAAGGAAAACTAATGGTCTCTCACCCATCACCCACTTGAGATTATGAGTGTTTTGGGTACATAACTACATTTATAACTACATTTATATCATTAGAATTTCAATATTTCACAATTGAACATTGAAATTTTCAATTGTCAAACAAGTTTTCCTGTTATTTTTCAATCATATCTTGAAACCATGAGGTATGGGGTCAATTATTTCAGTTTCAATGCATTTGAACAGGAAGAGAGGTATGAAAATTGTAAGATTGGCAACCGTTCCTTAAAAGTCTGTTTGATACAAGACATATGCGTGTTCAGTATTAAACATGTTCAACTGAAACTTTTATAATACATGTATCAGATTCAGAGGTATGCTGGTACAACATGTATTCAATATCAAACATGTTCAACTAAAACTTGTATCATACATGTATCAGATTCAGAGGTATGATGGTACAACCTGTGTTCAGTAGCAAACATATTCAACTGAAACTTGTATCATACTCGTATCAATAAGCTCTGTTTCAGAACCAAAGTAAATGTGCATAACAAGGAACTGGGCAGTTGTGCTTGGAGAGTGGGTGGAAGGTTACTGTGCTCTTTATAAGTAACGTCTCCAAAAATGGAGAAATTGGATGCAAGGGAAAAAAAACGATAAAAACAAAACATGAAATGAAAAAGCCCCCTTTTTTTCACAACCCTGGTTCGATTCTAACGTGAGGTAAAGATTTACTGTTATTATAATTTTTATTTATCTCACATACGTTAATTTTTGCCTCAGGATAAATTTAACAAGAAACTATTAACCTTCGAGTTTTCGGTATGCATTTTTGATGATAGTAACACCCATCATGATAATTATTGATCTAAATCTGGTTAGGTATTTACAGAGGTTTCCTGAGACTTTGATGGAAAGTCGAAATAGGTAAGTCATAAATCGATTAAATTTTTCTAGAGCTGGAACCAGAACTGGACCCAAATCATTTCCCGAAATCGGGATCTCATAAAGTCCTTCTCTCAATCGCACCACGGCTTCTTCTTGTGGTTGTGGTCGAGTTAATAAAATTGTTTCAATACTGTATCTTGATTTCAAATGAGTTTAAGAGGTTTTAACAATTTTTAAAGATATTTTTTAGTGTAGGATTTAACTATACTTTCAAAAGGCCAATGTAAGTTCTCATTATAATTTCGAAAACTTAAAATGATTTTAATGTAATTTCTAACGGTCTGTATTGTTCATGAGAAAACGTTAACATGGACTGAGAAAGAAATATCCATAAGACGGAACAAAAAAAGATTTCACAGAATATATAAGGAGTTAAAATAGATATGAAATGGTTACTGTAAGAACAAAGAAGCTTATGCTGTCACTTGGAGGGTGGCTTCGTTTGATAGGTGAAATGCTTGGAAACCAGCTCTCGAATGATGCAGATGGTTTGGCGTCATCAAGTGAGTGCGGAAAATTCTGTTGCTTTGTTTGTTATTTCAAGAAGTGCATTTAGGATACCTTAAAAATGAGTGTGCGTGTGTCTCCATCTTCCCTTGAATTTTATATGCGTGTATTTGGGCTTGTGTGTGTATGTATATGTGCATGTCTTGGTACAGGTATGTATGTTAATATTATTTCACGAAACTCACTTTTTTCTAGATGTGTAGCTGTGTGCGCGTGCATTCAACATATCCGCTCTCATTTTTAATACAGCCTCATTGGCTATTTCCCTTTCCTTCGTGTATCCCGAGGCCCTTTCCTAATGGCTGTTCGCAGCTGAAAGGAAGAGATAGCCCGGCCATCCTTTTGAGGTTCCGCATAAGTTATTCAAATCCTAACAGGGAATAAATCTCTGGTCGTCGTAACTTTGGGGCAAAAGAGGAGTCAGGACGAGCGCTGAAAGAGAGAGAGCGAGAGAGAGAGAGAGAGAAATGGAAAGTGAAAGAGCGAGAAAAATGAAAGAGAGATGTCGGCATGAATTTTGGTATTGCCCACAGACATATACAGTATACATACACACACATATATATGTATATATATAGATAGATAGATAGATAGATAGATAGATAGATAGATAGACTGTGCCTCGTATATATGCCATCCAGAATGAAAGCACAGTAATAAGAACTAAAGCAAAAAGAAAATGTCGATATGCGAAATAGAAATTGGGATCGAAGATTTTTTTTTTTTTTTTTTTTGCAAAAACACACCACGTCTTGCATCGAACACAAACTGTTCCAGAGATAATGAAGGTCTAAATTAAATGTACCTTGGCACTTTGCCTGTCGAACCTTTCAGAGAAGGAAAACAATTTTGATAGAAACTCTCTCAAGTATTTTTTCTCTCATCATTAACAAAGCAATCAAGGGAGCATTGTGGCCTGTTTCATGGCCTTAAGGCTCTTATAAGGCCTCATTAAGTCCTATTGTCGTAGTCTTCTTCCTTTAGATAGTAGTCTCAACAAATTACTGATTCCAGTTAAGATTGCATAGTCGGAGGTCGTCTCCTTGAACTTAATCTTCCGCTTATTTTTTTTTTTCTCCTCTCTCTCTCTCTTTCTCGTCCTCCTCCTCTTCTTTCTCCTCCCGCTCTTCCTCCTACTCCCAACTCTTCTCTCAGAGCCTTCTCTACTTCTTTATTTCTTTTCAAAGACTTTTGTGACCTGGTCCCATGATGGGATATTGAATATCGCAACAAAAATAAACGGTAAAGCAGACCAAATCCTCCTACACCGCTCTCATTTTTCCTTACAATATCTATCTGTGACCTGAGGTGAAGCTTTGAGTACTGGAACCAAAAAAAAAAAAGAGAAAAAAAAGCGATTGCGCAGATAGCCGTGTGGGAGCGATACATTGTATGTGCAATTGGGTGATACAATCAGTGTGACGCTCAAGTTGCAACTGCGAGATGGGTATCAGTAGATGATGAATGGACTTTGCGCAAATGTGAATATTGAAGTGGGAAAACAAGCTCTGTGGGGGTTATTGATTGCGAAGGACGGATTGTCAGGCTTGGTGCGTTCGCTAGAGAAGGATGTTGGGCGACAGACGGATGCATTTTATATGTATGACTGTCCTTTGTCTGGCATATTGACTTCCGTTTGAAGATACACCATGCGTGCTGAATGCTTGATATGAATCGTGTTTGAACATACGAGAGCACTACAAAGTATGACTCAGAATGGTTTAGTCCGTTAGCTTTGTGTGCCTCATATACGTCTCTTTTTTTTTTTTTCTTTTTTTTTTTGTGTCATGATGCCTTGCGGATTGCGGTTTATCAGGGGTGTTAAATGCGTTGGATGTGGGGTGTCTTTCTATATGACGACGCTGTAAGAATGTGCAAGTAAGAATAGCCCTCTGAGTAATTGCAGTATGTTTTATAAAGTTTGTTGATTGCAAGTAATGTTTATTTTGATGCTAAAGGTCAGAGGAACTTGAGAATATTTCGAACTTCGCATTCCTTGTTATATAACGTACAAAGTCCTTTGCACAGCTCAGAACGCAATGTATCCCTGACGTATACTACAAAGTCGGTAGTCTGATGCCTGCAAGAAACCATGTTTATTTACCCTCTCCATAGTTTTCTTGAGAATAGAAAGGCTTCTAAATGATGGATGTTGAAGATTGCATGAAGGGACTGTACCACAATTTGTCCTTCTTTGTTCGTCGCTCACAAAAAAACATTTCCATTACATTAGATTTACAATGCATATACTTATAAATTTCATCACCACCTGTTGAAAACCCTTAAACATAATGCATCGTTCTCCTCTCTCTTACTCGCCCTTCCACTCCTCCTGGGTCATTCTTTCCACATGATCAGATCATCTTAAAACATTAATCAATCCTGTCATCGATACAAACCCTATCACTATATTTACTCATCCCCACTGCTTATCCGTTCGGCACTTTATTCGCCACATATACTGAGTAAACTGTTGAATGGGCTCAACAATCCATTCCAACACTGTATTCCAAAGACTCGAAAATTCTCTACCTATTATACCTGTACATACATACATACATACATACATACATACATACATACATATGTGTGCGTGTGTGTGTGTTTATGGATACGTGTGTGTGCATGAGAAATATGTCAGGTCTTTTCACCTCCGTCTTAAATGAAAGTGAAAAACTTTGATTTCTGACTTTCCTTATGCTACCCTTTTTTTTTTTTTTACTTGATTTTGTTGTATCGTAACACATACTTATAGCATATAGGTATGTTATCTCTACCCCATCTTCAGTGTACCAATGAAGGAATTACAATGTTTTTCGTAAATCGTGTGAGGAGAATTGCACCAAAGGGCAAGGCCAGTTATAGAATATTTTCTCCCGATGGATCATCTCTTTCCTCACTGAACTACTCATGGTCTTGCGGGGCTAGAGATGGCATTCATTGCATATCCTGTAAAAAAAGTTAAGTATATCTTAGTTTAACCAGACCACTGAGCTGGTTAACAGCTCTCCTAGGGCTGGCCCGAAGGATTAGATTTTATTTTTACGTGGCTAAGAACCAACTGGTTACCTAGCAACGGGACCTACAGCTTATTGTGGAATCCGAACCACATTATGACGAGAAATGAATGTTGCATGGACGGAGGGGAAGGGGATATTGTTCTGTGGTGCCAGCACTGGTGCCAAGAGTTCTTTATGGAAAGGGCAGTAAATATTGGTCAAGGATGGGGAAGGATCATATTTCATTATTTTTATTCATTGATGTTTGAAGTCGCTGTTTATAAAGGCCTGCTATCAGGCATACTTGGGGCCTGTCGGGTATGGTATAAAAAAACTCTCTTATCCTGGATGTATCAGAATTTCTTATCCAGTGGCATGTTCATGAAGTCACTTTCCACACCGAAGGGATCGATGATTCTGACGGATGGAAAATATGTGATATTAAAGGAACTCGGCAGATAACTATAGACAATACCCGTTATGGTTACAGGGGTTTATGAAATCGTTGAGTTGCTTGGGAAGCAGATAGATTGAGGTCGGGATGTGGCTGATTGTGGAGCCGAGAGGTCTGTATGGCTTAAGCATACTATGTTCTCTTAGATATTGTAAGGTTCAAAGTTGCTTATCGCAGGGACTTATTTACGACATTCACTCTACTCAGTGGTCCTTTTAATGTTCCGTCAGGTTTCTTCGATGGAGTTCTTGTTAGTGCAACTGTGCATAGATTCGTCAGCATCCTTCCATATTCTGTAGAATACACAAGGAAGTTAATGAATCTAATCTAATCCTCAAGGTTTTTTTTCACTTTTTCAGGATTATGATGGAACAATTTTTCATATCCTCCTCAGGTAATACAAGGATAACCAAGAAATTAAATTCTCAAAAACAATGTGACAATGACAAAGGAGTCAGAATGCTTTAGTGGGAATGAGAGTCTTTACTAGTCTATGCCTTAGTTTGAAAGGCAGAAAGAGACAGACAGAATAGGCGAACAGACAGAGTCGTACAACCTAGTATTGGAATAGAATCTTTGTTTGTGGGGAAAAGAGTTTAATGTACTATTACTATGCAAGTACGAGAGAGAGAGAGAGAGAGAGAGAGAGAGAGAGAGAGAGAGAGAGAGAGAGAGAGAGAGAGGGCCAATTAGTTATCCCGAGGGAGAGAAGGCAATATCAAGCATTAGCATCCTGTCAGCGTATGTAAATTTGCTGGCTAAGAAATTCATTAAGGACAAACCGAGGCGCTGCGATTCTTGCTGAGTAAATAAGACGGGATTCAAAGTAAACAGGAGTATTCATGTACGTGATATTTGTTAGTCTCTTGAGCACATTCCGTCTGACTCGTAACTGAGTTTTATGATGGTTTTTTTCTCCATTTTTAGTACCGAAAAGTACTTCATATTTTATTCATATGTGTAATTAGTCTCTGCTGCTCGTAATGTATTTGCTTGATAAATAATTGGATTTTATATATATATATACATACATACATACATACATACATACATACATACATACATATACACACATATACGCTCACTCACACTACTTCATCACGCACTTACCGAATGTGCAGTTAGCGAAAGTTAGCTTGGTGGTTGAGTATTGCATTACATTGTAACACCAGTCACCCCTGCCCACCAGTCCACCCAATAGTTAATTACTATCAGTGTATGTTGGGGTCAAGGAAAAGGTGATGAGGCGAGCAACCTCATCCCTAAAGACTTGCTTAGTGGCTTTGTGCCTCTAGTGCCGTCACTTTTAAAGGGGAAATATCTATATGGCATAATATATGTATATATATATATATATGCACACACACACATATATACACAACATACACCAACCTCCATTCCAAATATATTTCCATATGACTTTTTCCATTCTGACTTACTCCAGGAGTTCAGTGAATGCATCCAGCGCCATCATTTTCCCTGCCCTTTCACGTTCTTCAGACTCAGCTGGACACCCATTCATTTTATTTATTCCATGACGTTTCAAATAGTCTTTGGTACCTAAAAAGTCTTTCCATGTCAACAGCTAACATTGTTATCATGCTGTTGGATATTCGTACTTCTGGGGGATTTGATTTATCCTTCTGGTTCCTTGTTAGTTGTTTTACTTGTTCAGGCATCGGCATGTCGTTTGGGTGATGGTGAATCTCTATCATTTTCTTTGCCTTAAGCCTGGTGTCTTTATTCTCTTTAGCATTCCATTAGCATTTCCGTGTATTCTATCGTCGTAGCATTTTTTGGTGGTTAGTTGTTCCATGCATATGTGCTGGTTTTTTGCATGTTCACTGTCACTTAAGTAAGCTTTTCCAGGTGAGCGGGCGTCAGGTCGCCTCACAGCATATATGATTAATATTTGCATACGCATTAACGCCTGTTTCCGTTGCCACTTCGCTCATCTTTGCACATTTACTGTTACTAGTCTTATTTTGTATCTTGGTTTGCATACAGACTTCATTGTAGCTGCGGAAACGTATCTTTATCTTGGCATATTAGACTACACAAGACCAGGTATTTCGAGAACCTTCGATGCCCTTGGTATGTGACACATGTTGAGTGTTAGATGTTGTTGATGTAGATTGAGCTGGCCTTATGCCAGCACGGGCTCTGGCTTCTAGAAGTGTCCGTAATTCTTGATGCAAACAGTTGTGAATGCAATGCTGATTTTTGTTGTGACATCTGAGTTTTCCCGCTGTGTTTATTTATTTGTTTTAGATTTTGACAATTTCTGTTCCCCTTCCCACCCCAATTTTCTTTTTCGTACCGGGCCATCATCGTTTTTACAAACTGACGATCTTTTTTATTAACTAAACCATAAAAAAATAAGTATACCTTAGTTTTACCAGACCACTGAGCTGATTAACAGCTCTCCTAGGGCTGGCCCGAGGGATTAGAGTTATTTAACGTGGCTAAGAACCAACTGGTTACTTAGCAACGAGACCTACAGCTAATTGTGGAATCCGAACCACATTACAGCGAGAAATGAATTTCTATCACCAGAAATAAATTCATCTAACTCTTCATTAGCCGGCCGGAGAGTCGAACTCGGGCCTAGCGAGTGCTAAGCCGCAACTCTACCGACTCACCCAACGAAGAGCTTTAACTAAACCATGTGCCGGAAGTTGTTTGTAGTAGGTTTATTACTGTAGCTGCTGTTATTATTATTATTATTATTATTATTATTATTATTATTATTATTATTATTATTATTATTATTATTTTTATTATTCTATCCGTAAAGCTAGGCGTCATATTCAGAAAGATCATTTTCTCGTGATGTGAGGTGTCCATTAACTCTGAATAATAGGATCTCAGAAAGAAGCATTATTCAGTGGATTTTTAATGCAAGGCTTCATTATGAAAACATGAAAAGGATCTTTAGGAACATTCAGTCATAAATCGTAAAGAAAGGCAAAGTAAATATAATATAAGTCATTTTAAGCTCCGTTTCCTTGACTTTCTTTTGTCATGGAAAACATTTTGCTTTTTAGGTCGAAACAATGCGGGTAGGTAATTTCGTTTGAATATTTAACTGTTTTGATTCCTTCCAGGTTATCAGGTTATCTGTTGAGCATTGTCTATATATCTATCTATAATCTATAATCTATGTATATATACATATATATATACACAGTATATATATTTATATATATGTCACTAAGTGTCTTTTTATACGTTTATTTTTTTACGGTATACATAATGCATATGTATAACGCTCATCAGTAAAACAGCGTGCTGTGTACACCGACTTTTCCGTATTCTAATTATTGTGCGTCTGCATATGCATGTAAATAATGTCATAAATAGGATACGTATATTATTTAAGCGCTAGACGCAGAGCGCTCAGGTGAAAAATGCAATCATACGCACTCGTTCGTCTAATGCGCGCTAGAATGGTCAAAGCTTTTGTATAAACAACGATGGAAATGTTATTATGGTTGTAATTATTATTGTTTTCATTGTGAGAAAGAAACTGTAACTGCCAAGGGCAAAGTCGGGGTACAGGCCCATATTTATGAAATTAGTAGACCACATTTCTGCTCTGCAGCGAGGAATATTACAGACTTGTGGGCCGCATGGAAAAATGCCGAGTATTGGACATCAGCGGTGTAATGAATATATATATATATATATATATATATATATATATATATATATATATATATATATATATATATACGCATATACATATATGTGTGTGTTTATGTATATATATATATATATATATATATATATATATATATATATATATATATATATATATATATATATATATATATATATAGAGAGAGAGAGAGAGAGAGAGAGAGAGAGAGAGAGAGAGAGAGAGGGAGAGAGAGAGCGGAGTGCCAACGGCTTGGAATTCCGACACCCCTATCCCAAGCATGATAACTCATCTAGTGGATAGTGGAGGGTGAGAAACTCCTTGGGTCAGGAAAGCACCCCTACATTTCAAATGAGCCTCTAACTCCTGAGGCCATTAAGCAACCACATACATCAGGTCAGTATATGTACAGTAAACTGCTACCTTGGTGTTGGTATGCCCTAGAAAGTGCAATTCTGATTTTTGTAATGATAGAAACGACGTGTATGTTAGAAGAATATGAAGGCGGAGAATTGAATTTTTTATTTCTCCTGTAAATACAGAAAGACAGAAGAGTGTATAATGTCTTATGGTTCCGCGCACTCTTACAGATGGAGTGATAACAGATGTTTAAGAAAGGTCACTAGGTTTGGGTGCATTGTTGTTGGATAAAATATAAGAAATCGGCACGTATGGAGTGTGGAATAGTATCGTTGGCAGATGACACAGTACTGATTGGGAATAGTGACGAGAAACTCCAAAAACTTATGAACAGATTTGAAGGTCTTTCAACAGGAGAAATTTGAGCGTAATAACGTGAGACGGAGTTAGGTTATGAGAGTGAACGGAGACTAGGAAGATGGAGAAATTAATTACACAGTTGGGGTACAGAAGTGGAATTCATCTTTCTTCACAAGAGGTTAATTCATGTTTCAGCAGCTAAATGGGAAAGTAGTAGAAACCATTTTGTTTTTACGCAGGAGCCATCCTGTCATCGGAAATGACTACACACACACACACACACACACACACACACACACACACACACACACACATATATATATATATATATATATATATATATATATATATATATATATATATATATATATATATATACGAGTATATATATGCACTCAATGATAATACCGGAGAAGTTGAAAACTTGATATGATTCTTACAGACCAATGACAAGGACAATTATACATATGAATATGGCCACCAAATGATTATGAATATACCAATGAATAATTATACCATAATAAAGGATTTTTTTTTCAGAATCACAGATAATCCAGTAAGCCTTTATTTCACCGCTAATGCTAGTAATAATAGCCCATTTTTATTCTTTCGTACTTTATAGCTTTTTATCTATTTTTAATTCTCAAGTATTCCTTTTTTACGTAATTTTGCCTTGCTTTCATACCGGGGCCATTGTTATTTTAAGGAAAAGTGCAAGAAACCTTACCCCGAGGGACATTTCAGCCTTCCTTTGTTAGGAGGAGGTAGCCAACCTTTTATGCTGAGTACACTGTAATGTTCCGGAATACTGCGATGTGAAGAACATTACCAACGAAAAAAATATATATACAGTAATGTATGAAAGTCTTGTTTTTGAGTACTGACGTCGCTGCAATACCCGGTTTGGTGCTTTAATGGATTAGTGTTGTTCCTACTCATGTGAGGGTTTTGTATTAAAGGGGTTTCATCTTGAAAATGTTAAGTTTTTTATGAATTATTATTATTATTATTATTATTATTATTATTATTATTATTATTATTATTATTATTATTATTATTATTATTATTATTATTAGTAGTAGTAGTAGTAGTAGTAGTAGTAGTAGTAGTAGTAGTAGTAGTAGTAGTAGTAGTGCTGGAATACGAATGAATTTTTAATTAAAACTGGTAAGAACCCCACCGTCAGTTTCACATAATCTTGCTAACAGACTAAGAACATAGATTCCTGGGAAGAGATGCATATCTCTACAACTCAAAAAAATCAAGGTAATGGCAGAGGGTTTCAGGAAGGCAATGTCCTTTTGTAACGTTAAAAGTATTCATAAGGAAGTGCTCTATCTGATTGGTTGTAGACTTGAAGTAATAGCTATGGGCATGTGTGTGTGTGTGTCTGTGTGAGAGAGAGAGAGAGAGAGAGAGCTGGTATGGGTACTAAGTCAAGAGGATTTTTAATATTTCATGGTCATTCACAAACGGAAGTACAAAATGTCGTGTGTGATGTGTGTATTGTGGGTGGGTGTGTATGTGTGTGAGAGAGAGAGAGAGAGAGAGAGAGAGAGAGAGAGAGAGAGAGAGAGAACGGATCTATACACAAGGTTTAAAAAATTTGAAGGGAAAAATAGAGGAGAAAGAGAGAAAGAAAACCAGTGTATGCACAAATTGAACATCATTTTAACGACCACCTTTGTGCAACCGTTTGACCTAACTGATGGCCATTGAAAAATCCCCCTTGGAAAGAAGCAGCAGCACCCTATAGATCACCCGTACAAGCCATTGTACCCTAAACGGTTCACCCTGGCTATCTGTCTATGCCGTATCCCTTCCTCCCCTCCCCACCCCAGCTCCCCCGGCAGCCATCCCCCGTTCCCCGAGCCCATACTTTGGTGTTTTTATTTATCTGATTTCTTTTTGTCGGTGTTCGAGGTCCCCATATGTTATAGGCGAAGGCAATATATTGAAACTGTCTCGTTTGTTTCTTTCGTTTGGAGTTACGGCCTTGTTTTGGGTTGTAGGTGCTCGGCTGAGTTATATATATTTGTATTATTTATTCACTTACGCCCTTGTGTCACTCAGGTGAGGTCTCATCGTACTTTACTAGCGTTTCATTTGTTTTTTTTTTGGGGGGGCAGACCAGAACCCCAATTGAAAGCGTTCTTTTTCCTGTTATTTATTTGTAACTTTTCTTTTTTCGCTTTGCGTCATTTAGGCGCAAATATGTTGAGAGGTTAATCTTTCTTTCTTTTAGGTTTGTCTTTCGCGGTCTAATTTTTATTTACAACTGTTAAGTAAATTGTCTTCCGGTTTACTACACTCAAATTTCGTGGACGCGAAAAAATAGACCATGTAAATTAGAGTATTAGTTTTAATGTTTTTATTAGTAGTTTTCGTGTTTTGGGGGCGGGCGGGTGGGCCTAAATATGGGTTTCCTCTTTGCAGAAAAAAAAAAACTTCAACTTTGTTCTATGTTCAAATCTTTTAATTTAATGTGAAATTTGATCATATCCAACAACTTGTTACTGTCAAGGTTATATATATATATATATATATATATATATATATATATATATATATATATATATATATATATATATATATATATATATATATATATATATATAATACATACATACACATACACATATACATACATACATACAGAGAGAGAGAGAGAGAGAGAGAGAGAGAGAGAGAGAGAGAGAGAGAGAGAGAGAGAGAGTGTATGCGCATGCGCAAGGTGGACTGGCAAGTTTACCTCGAGATGACTTTGTGAAAATCGTACGGGTAATACCTGGATGAAATAGTAATTTATCTCCACTTACATGAACACTAAAAACGTATATTATATACTCTCGCGCGCGCGCCTACATACTTGCACACACACACATACAGTATATATATCTTGTGTATAAATGTCCAACTGATGGTATAGAGTAAATCCGCATTCCATTTAACAGTCATCCTTATGCTTTGCCTCTCAGTGGTTTTAATCGTTTTCATCTTTTGAAAGTATTTGTGAAATGGGATTTTACCATGAACCGAAGCGTTTTAATGATCACAATGCATAAATGGTATTTATGAAGCAGACAAGTCCAAATAAGAAAGTCTCTAGGAAATGCCCTCCACGTTTCACTACTCATCAGAGTGCTGTGTTCTTGAAGCAAGGTCAGATTTTAAGATGTTTTCTAGCCTCATTCTTATCTTACTGCCGAACGCTATACCAAATAGCCAGTATTCTCACAATATATTTTAAGTACGTCAGTATGTTTCTTTGATGTCGATGAACGTTCTTGATTTAATTTCCACTTTCTATTTAGTTAATTCTTGGGGATAAGTTTATAGAAATAAAGTAGCAGTTTATTGTTCAAGGTGCGAAGAGGTCAGAAATGGTTTTGTTCAACACCAACTCATTGAAACAGTGCAAATTTTAAAGCTGATATATGTTATTATGAAATAATTATGGGCTATAGTAAAAATGTGTTAGTGTTTTTGCTGTATTTCTCGTAAAGTGTACACACCCACAAAGACACACATGCTATATAAGCATACAAATATATATTATTATGTATAAATACATATACATATATATATATACTGTATAATTGTATGTATATATATATATATATATATATATATATATATATATATATATATAGAGAGAGAGAGAGAGAGAGAGAGAGAGAGAGAGAGAGAGAGAGAGAGAGAGAGAGAGAGAGAGAGCGAATGTGTTAAACTCACGCTGATGTCAAAGTGATTATACGGTACTACTGTAGCTCTTAAATTTATGGCAGTAATATTTTTAAATTCAGGAAATATCCGTCATAAACTCCACAAGTATGAAATGTTTCTGGGGTAGCCTACCTGAGAACCGTTGAGGCATTGTTTTAATCAGTCGTTCTTGGACATAAGAAAGAAATGAAGGCAAACATGATTAAGATTCCAGCCATTCTCTCCTTTCTTTTCGAAAGAATAGGGACCTAGAATCAGAATTAATCATTTGTCAGAGAACCTCCTTTATGGTATTTAGTCTTTGAATAATTGACAGATTTTCGTTTTTTTTTTGTTGACTATGAAATTTGGATAAGTTCTTTTGTTTCGAAACCACACTGGTTGGAATATCTGCTTGGGAAAGTTTGCAAATTAATAATAGATGTATGTGAAGGTCATGTGCTGTAAACACACTGAATTTATTAATTGGAAGAATTATGAATTGCCCCTGAGATCTGGTGATACCAACCTTACCTCACCTAAACAAGTCCAGGGATCGATCTCGGACGTGGAGGAAAAGACTCGGGCCCGCCTCCCGCAAAATCCATTGCAATTCTGAAGACCTGAACATCGAAGGAAGTGTTTAGCAGTGAGTGACTGCGATGAGTAATAAGTAAGGTTAGAGAAGAGCTCTAGACATCTAGCGTCATCCCATAGGACGCTGTCTCGAACCATCCTCCTCCGGGGCTTAGAGATAGGAAATATTAATTTTAATGTAAGTATGCTCTAATAATTAGGATCCTTTTTCATGTGAAACTGGTAATTATAAAAAAAAAAACTCGTGCAAAATAATCGTTAAGAGGAAAACTTGCAGAGGGGGAGCTATGGAAGAAGTCCGTCACGAAGAGTAATGTGTGAAAAGGAAAAAACTGAAAATTCTCTAAGGAACAATAAAAAAATGTTTTGGTTGAGAGGAGATTAGAGGAAAGCAAGGAAAGAAGAAAGGAAAAACCGAAAAAAGAGGGCGTTAAAAAAGAGAGGAAGAAGTCCAAAGGAAGAAATACGAGAAGTGAGAGAGATGGCGCTTTAATCAACCCACCCTCCCCTTTATGCCACTCCCTACCTCTCGTCCATTCCCATCCCCCTTCTCTCTCTCTCTCTCTCTCTCTCTCTCTCTCTCTCTCTCTCTCTCTCTCTCTCTCTCCTTTCAGTGAAGATTACGTAATCAGCATTTTATTTGTACAATTTCTGTCCCTTCGCTCCGCTTCCGCTTTCTACTGTATACTTACTCTCTCTCTCTCTCTCTCTCTCTCTCTCTCTCTCTCTCTCTCTCTCTCTCTCTCTCTCTCTCTCTCCAAGAACTTTTACTATTTTTGTGTTACGGTATTTCCCATTTTCCCATGTTTTCCTTTCCTTTAGCCAGTTATTTTCCGAAAACTGCCGAGCCTTTCCGGTTTCTTATTCGTGACCGTGACAACCTTCATTTGCTATTCGAATGCATTCTTCGGTTGCAGAATAGAACAGACTATAGAGTTTAGGCCAAAGACCAAGCGGTGGAACCTATAAGGTCATTCAGCGCCGAACGGAAACTGACAATGAAAGGTTTTGCATGTGTCATATTTACCATACAAGTGTGTTTGTGCGCGTGGAAGATTTTATTTGTGAAAGATTATAGACAGACAACTAAATAGCTTTTGATTTGTCCTGAAGTTCTGACTGACACATTATACACACACACACACACATATATATATATATATATATAATATATATATATATGTGTGTGTATGTATATATACATATATGTATGCATGTATATATATATATATATATATATATATATATATATATATATATATATATATATATATCCCATAGGTTTTCCCATTTCCCCTTACAAGATCTTGCCCTCCAACTTTTCACCAAATTTATTTAGGATGAGGTTGTTGGCCCCACGCATACTCTACTGATCTTTATGTGCCGATAGCATCTGGTGTTTCATGATGGGTACCTACCTAAGTAATGAGCAAACCCGACGTCGCTTAACCTCCCTGATCAACGATCAGCGGCACACGAAATCAGCCACACTAGTATATCAGTTCCTTCTATATTCTTCATGTGGGTCTGGTGGAAAGAGAAGCAAAACTTTGTTATGGCTGTTTTTCCTTCGGGTGTTTGCATAGCGGTGAGGAGCGATGATGTCAAGGCACGTCGTCATTCCAAACGTCCAATCACGCCGCGAGTTGCATGAGAGAGTGGAGGAGGAATAAGAGCGCTTTAGGTGGGAGAGGCAATTTCGGTGTGTGCGTGCGTGCGTTCATCTGTATGAGAGAGAGAGAGAGAGAGAGAGAGAGAGAGAGAGAGAGAGAGAGAGTTTGTTAGGGAAAGAAAATAAGGGCAAAGTGCTCGAGCACATTCATGAAGACGATGACGATAATGGCACCAAATGAAATCACGTACCGAACATGAAACCAAAAATTTATTGTAAGTTTAATCAATTATGTAACTGCTGAAAGCAAAAGAGAGGAGGGAGATAGAGAGAGAGAGGGAGCGAGGGAGCGAGGGGGTGGGGGAGAAGCTTCTGAAGAAATTAAGAGAAGGGGAAGCGTTGGAGGAAGGAGGTAAACGAGACGAGGGCAGTGGGGTATTGGGGGATAAGTTGAGGTGGGCGGAGCTTAGCCATGGATTGAAGAGTGAGGAGGGGGGGAGCCATGGTGGGAGGCCTCTGCGGGAGGGGCTTATCGATGGGGGAGGCACAAGTAGGAGCTGCTTTCAGAATGTTCTGGAATACATAAGAGAGAGAGAGAGAGAGAGAGAGAGAGAGAGAGAGAGAGAGAGAGAGAGAGAGAGAGAGAGAGGGTGGGTGGTAGTGCCTGGCGGGGGTTGGTGGTGGAGAGAGGAGGCTTGTGGTTAGAGGGGGTGAGGGTGGGGGATGAGGGAGAGAATGCAAGATAAACGAGGTAGGAGGAGATCGAAGAAGAAAATAGGTAAGGAGTGAGAAGTAAAACTGGGGGTAGAGGTGAGGTGCTTGCTGAAGGTCAAACGAACACTAGGGTTGCTGGGATTGGGGTGGACGGTGAGGGGGGTTATCGTTCGGGGGTATCCCCGTCTTTGTGTCTGTTGGTGGTTGAGACAGGGCTATTTAAGGGATAGCTTTTATTTATATGGGGTGGAAGGTTTGCTTACCCATTAGAGTCAGTGAAAAATCAACTAAATAGAACTACAAAAGTAAACCCTCCATATGCAGTATGTTTTGCTTGGGTCGGAATTTGCTTGCAGAGCACTCTGCTTGTTTGGCTTCTATGTCTGGCTGTTTCCCTGTGTGACGCTCGGCATTTTATTTATGCACGTTGCTTTAGATGGATTGACGTTGAAGTCAGTTAGTTACCTTTGCTCGGAGTAATAGGTAATGTGCGTTTTGGTCTGCCTTGCTATTGAAACATGGTCGTTTGGTTATTGTGGGCTGCTTTACGATTTGTTTTGTTCCATTTATAGTTGATCGTTGGTTGGGTTATTGTGGGACGCTGTGATTGATTTTCTGCAAGGCGTTCGTGACCGTCTCTTTCATAAGTGGAGCATTGGGGCGTTAAGCCGTTTCCGTACTTGAATATGTTGGTTTTATTGAACACCAGTTTCTCATCATTCGCCCTCTCTCTCTCTCTCTCTCTCTCTCTCTCTCTCTCTCTCTCTCTCTCTCTCTCTCTCTCTCTCTCTCTCTCTCTCGTGTCCTATTTCTTGGTGCCTTTCTTGAAAATATACATTCGATTTTATTTGTATGTATA
This sequence comes from Macrobrachium rosenbergii, assembly GCA_039081455.1. Lineage (NCBI taxonomy): Eukaryota > Metazoa > Arthropoda > Malacostraca > Decapoda > Palaemonidae > Macrobrachium > Macrobrachium rosenbergii. The sequence continues at coordinate 10,617,729 of JANJGK010000048.1, forward strand.
TACCCCTTGCACATAAACTACTTCCATTATCCATACAAAAAAAAAAAATTTTTGCTTGCAACATGTAAACATTATTTGGGAACTGCAAAGTATAGGAAAAGCGTTTGTTACTTCGTGTGTTATCAGAGAATAGATGGCAGAGCAAGCTCAAGAATACTATGGTGAGAAATAGGTGGAAGCAAAAGTCGAAGATGATGAAAATTTTAGTTGAGTAGTAAGGGGTAATGAGTGAAGTTGTGAGCGTAAAAGAAGAAAATGGATGAAAAATGGGTTAGGGTTAAAGACCCGGAAGCTGTAGTAGTATGTGAATGTGAAGAACATGTAAGTTTTCAGGATATGGTTACAGAGTCAGCAGGGAGTATTTGAGGTTCTAATAGTGTTACTGGAGGTAAGAAAAAGAGTGTATGTCGAGGTAAGGGCAAGGGAAGTTTAATGAAGGAAAACCGATTATTTGAGGTGCCTTTGCAAGCCCTTGAATTCTGGAAGATGAATAAGGTGTCCTCGACTAAGTAAGTTGAGAGTAGGAAAGAAGGTATTTAATATAAAAAAATAAAGAGGAGTGAAGGTGAAAAGGGGTTGTAGAATGAATAAGATGTCCTACAGTTAAGTGAATGCAGAGAAGGTTTAAAAATTGGATCTCAAAAAGAAAAAAAAAAGGCAAATGAGAGGTGCTGCTTGAAGTGAAGGCAGTTCTGAGTAGATAGGGTGAATATTTTGAAGATTTGTTAAACAGGGAAGGTTGAACGATGCAAGAGTGGAGGGGTTCAAGTTAGTATTGAAGATATTTGTAGAAGTGACTGATGAGGCTGTAAGAAACCATATTAAGAAGTTTTTAAAAGAACAACATGAGGAATTAATGAGAAAACTTAGGAGATAATGTGGTGCAGTGGTGAGTGTTATTGTGTGCCTGACCTAGTGTGTCAGGATAAAGAAAACGTTTGGAAGAGTGAGGTAAGAGAAGGAAGGAGATTCTGGTTACAAGGGTGAGTGTGGTTTACCAAGTACATTGGGATAAAGAAAACGTTTAATAGGAATGTGTAAGGGGAGTAATTTTTCCTTTGTATATGGATGAAGATGATAGAGATTGCCAAAATTGTAGGTGCATGATGCTGATCAGTATAAGTGGGAATGTGTATCGTAGGGGTGTGACTGAAAAAGTAGGCCATATGACAGACGGATTGATATTGTCAGAACAATGTGGTTTAGACAAAGAAGAGGGTGTGTAAATCAAATACTTTTGTGAGACATTTGATAATTAAAGGAAAGAGCGTAATATGCCATACAAGGACAATAAAATCCTATGAGGAACTTCTCAGATGACATTGAGTTTGTAAGATATTGACTATATATTTCTGACAGCAGTAAAAAATTTCAAGATGGAAATGAAGTCTCTGTCAAAATTTGTTGAGGGAGAGTGACTGGTTTGTGTCAAAATTTGTTGAGGGAGAGTGACTGGTTTGGGGTGAAAATGGGGCTGAGACATGTGGTGTGGTATGACCATTTAACTTCTTTATGGTTGGAGTGATACAAGAAGTCTGCAAAAGGATAATCTGTGTAGCTAAAAATTGTGAGATTAGAAATTGAATTGTCAATGGAGAGTGGAAAGGCCCATGCTTGCAAGTGATATATGCAGAAGCTTATTTTAGGGTTTAAAGGTGTTTGCAAGGGGAGAGAATCGAACCTGGAAGAAAGTAAAAATGGAAACGCTTCATTTATAGGTATTTGGGAGTAAATATTTTAGATGGTTAGATGAGTGAGTCATATAATAGGTGAAGTAAGGACGATAGCACGATTTAGGCAAAAGATTGGAAGGAAACTTGAAATCTGTGGAAGCCAAGGTTTGAGTGCTTGTAGGAATTAACTTACTCTCCATTATGAAAGAGTATGGAAGCCAGGGTTGGAGCGCGTGAAGGGATTACCTTACTCTCCATTTTGGATATAAGGTTTGGACAATGATTACAAATAAAAAAAATAAAAAAAGTTGAAACTTTGTAGATTATTTGTTTGTGTAAATGTGTGGCTTAAGAATAAACTGCAAAAGTGATAAATGTGGAAATACATAAAGGAAGTGAAAGGATGAATCAAAATATTTTGAAGTGGTTTGGCAATGTGGGAAGGAGGATGAGAGTTAGTGGAAAGGAAGAGCCTCAACACCATTAAAACATAGATTGAGGTGAATGGGCAGGGATGATCGATGGCCTGTTGAAAAGTTTTCTGTGTAGCGTAAGAAGTGACTAAGGTTGTGGACATTTTATGCATAGAGAGTGATCCACTATTCAGCACTTAAAGCGTCTGATTATTCTGTTCTATTTTTAGGAATCACCCGCTACTAGTGGAAATGTTTTAATATATATATATATATATATATATATATATATATATATATATATATATATATATATATATATGTGTGTGTGTGTGTGTGTGTGTGTGTGTGTGTAATGAATGTATGTAGTAGGTGTGTTTCTTCATATCTGTATAAATAATATTAGTTAACATTTATAAATTTCCATTCATAAGTTGGAATTTTTTTTGCACACTTGTAAAAAGAATATGTCTGAATCTGTAAATCTATGTTAAGTTTTAACATATATATACCATAAGGTAAAATAATATTGATTATACTGCCATTGTATTATGATGTAATTACTATATTATTTGTCTTTTTATCCACCCTGCAAAAGTTTCCCCCCTCCTCTCTCTCTCTCTCTCTCTCTCTCTCTCTCTCTCTCTCTCTCTCTCTCTCTCTCTCTCTCTCTCTCTCTCTCTCTCTCTCTCTCGTGTCTTTACTTAATTTACAAAATGGTGTACGAAAGGAAACTTCACCTTCCAAATATAGCCAATTGCCTATAATTGCACAGAAAACTAAATTTTTTCCATGACATTAAACGGCTTTAGAATTCCCGTTAAATTAATGTCTCTGGCATACGACCATTTCCCATCATTTCATGACCTACACTTCAACTTTAGGATTTTAGCAGGCCACATCTCCTTTAGGTCTGATTTCTTTATTCTTTTCCGAGCACGCAGTGTAGGTTGGACACCGTTTTAAATGTAACTTACACCTTTTTTTATTGAGACTTCATTTCTTTGTAATTCATGTGTCATTTGGTATATACTTCGAAACGTGAGGCTATTCCTGCTTGCACTTATTCTGTTTTCTTTATCAGGCATGAATAAGTATTTTCTTTACGTATTAAAGTAAGAGCCGCATATCTGCTTGTATCCGCGAAGGCGGTTTATCTTTCTTCTTTTCCAGTTTGACATTTTTCTTCATCTTTTATATGTTCTTGGATCAGCCTGATGAGGTTGAGACCTATTTAATTGGAAACAGTTATCAAAACAAAATATGGTATGTATATATGTGTGTGTGTGTTTGTGTGTAGCGTCCCTTTTAATTGTATTTGCTTTATCTCGACACACTTCAGTCTTAACCTTTTTCACTCTAAAGGTGCCGTAAAAACAGTTTATCCCAACAGCTTCCATATATCTTGCTTTGGTTTTATTTGTATTTATCATGAGCAGTACGCCTAACTCACCTACACACCCTGCACTATTTACTGTCTCTAACGCATCCAAACTTATCAGTCCTCAATTCTCTTCACATGACGGAACCATCTCAAAACACTCTGATACATCTTTTCACCAATGCTCCCCTTTTTATCGCTTCGGTATTTTTTAAAAAATCAGACTGGTTAAATCCTATCCTAATTAATGTTTACAGATTGAAACTTCTTTCTTTCGTTAATATCCAACATTCACACTTCGCCTCCACAAAGGAAACATGGGTCCGTGAGTCCTTCTTGCTCTCTAACTTTGGCTTTCAAAGATCCTCAAATGCCTTACCGAAGTTTGCATACACCCTGCCACCTTCCTTGCCTCTGCTGTTCTGCCACTTGACTCCTCTTTTGTCTTAGTATCATCTAGTAAATTTACTTTCAGATCAGCTGCTTCCAGTTTTCCCCCAGCCGCGTTAACATTGCTTATTCCGAGTTCTTAATTTTATTTACCCTTACAAACTTACTCTCATTGTCTTTCAACATTCTCCTCTTACAAACACTTTTGTGCTATTTCACTCGTCTTTTCAGTTTCTTTTCACTACGCAGGGTGAACAGTGTCATGTGAAAGCATTTGCTGTTTTGCCATGTTCATGATCCCCTTTCTTTTCCCCTCAACATTACACATTCATTTTCAGTCCTCTGATTTCTTGCCAACCCTACCCGTAAATGAGTAGACCTCCATTACCCAACTACAACACCTAACACGAACTTCACTCTCGTCATAAAAACTTGCACTCGCTAAAAAGAACTTAAACCCTACATCATATATCCTCAAAACCCTTCATATTGCTTGTCTCTTGGTTCTACTAGAAGTTTTCTAGCTCCATGTATCCTACATACAGATTTTTCTCAACTCTTAAACTTTTCATAAAAGTGTTTCATAATGCACACTTGATTCACACACCCTCCCTGCTTAAAAACGATGTGCTCTTTGCCTTTGCCATCTCCCTTACTCTCTCATCCAAAATCTTACCGTACTCCTTCCCCCATATACAGTATTGTTTTACCCCCCATAGTTCTTATGTGCACCCATATCTCCTTCACCCTTCTCCTCTTCCATACGTACTTAAACCGCTGGTCAGGTACTGAATCTCACTTTCAAGACTGTACCCAACATTTTTATTCGCCCTGACATTCATTACCAAATCCTCGTTGGACGAGTCGGTAGAGTTCTTGGCTAGCACTCTGCTAGGCCCGAGTTCGCGTCGCCAGCCGGCCAATGAAGAATTAGAGGAATTTATTTCTGGTGATAGAAATTAATTTCTCGGTATAATGTGGTTCGGATTCCACTATAAGCTGTAGGTCCCGTTGCTAGGTAACCAGTTGGTTCTTAGCCACGTAAAATAAGTCTGATCCTTCAGGCAAGCCCTAGGAGAGCTGTTAATCAGCTCAGTGGTCTGGTTAAACTAAGGTATACTTAACTTTATGCCCTCCTGCACTTGTAAATGATCATCTCTTTCCTGCAACTGCATTTAAGATCATTTCCTTTTTCCATCACTAACCCTGTGATTTCAACCATCTGGGTTTTTAATACATCGTGTCCTCTGCCTACCCTCCTACCTTCCTGTCCCCCACAGACGCTCTGTGCTGAGTCTCTGACTCTAGCCGTAAATTGTGCGTGTCCGATATAGAATCCTTATTCACTTTTTTTTTTTTTAGCCTTATCACATGTTTCATATACCCCATTTGTTATTCTCACTTCCCTCTTATCAAACGCACAAGTATAATTAAGGTTTCAAACCATTCCTTTGTAACTGAACTAAAACTTACATGTACTTCCACTTTCGTTATTTCATTTTCGTTCCAACCAAATAATAATCACGTACACTTGTAACCACTCCGATATATACTGTGCTTCCTACTGCTTACTAACAGTTTTTTCCTCACTATTTACTCATTCCCACGCATACGTACGATCTCGTTATTTAAATTGATCACATTCTCTTCGTTATTAAGAGTATCTGGGTTCGAATCTCACGCTAGAACTTAGCCATGTGAACAAATTCTTTTTAAATCAACTGTGCCTTTGTTGATTTAAATATCCTTAAAGAACGTGAATATGAACAAGGGAACTAACACACCAGAGGGAAAAACTCAGGATGCTAGGGCCGCCCTAAAATATTGCTGAGAATCCGTGGGGGCACTTCACAAGCCATCCCTTGGGGGGGGCGGGGGGACTGCAGTTTTTACGAGACATATTGTATATGTTTGTACCCGTCGAAATCATAGTTGTTTTCGGTTCTAGTTCGAAAGAAATGTCACCACTGTTTTGAGACAAGTGTTGTTTTGTACCAGTTATTTAATGTCACTGTAACTGGTGTTGATCTTCAGTTTATCATGATTATGCTTTGATATCAAGTGTATATGCTGAATGAGGAAGAGAAATTTCAATAGAAAATTCCAACAATTTTGTCGCTTTCTGAAATATTCTTCAGACAAGGGTAAATGCTCTTGTTTACACACACACACACACACACACACACATATATATATACTATATATATATATATATATATATATATATATATACAGTGTATGTATATATATACTTATACGTGTGTGTTGTGCGTGCGCGCGAGCACTGAGTTGGCCTACATTTTCTTAGGTGTATTAGGTAGGTTGTATTTTAAAGAAGGGTTAGAATTTCTTCCGTGCATATTATCCTTCGCACAGCCTAATTTAAAATTCAAAGAATATTTCAATAATGTCAACGAGTGGCAAATGATTAATTCTAATTAACAAGAATCATTGGATGGAAGAGTGTTCATTAAGAATCCCGTCAGCGCTAATGTAAGTTAAGAAAGAAAGATTCGGGTGGTTTTTAAACCAAATTCTTTATGGGCAAAGTGCCATCCTCACTTTCCTCTCTTTTATAAAAAAATTTTGCTCAGGAGAAAGCTACGACGGTTTCAAAAAAGAAAGAAAGAAAAAAAACATGTCCGTCCCATGCATGACAGCCTTCTCGGGAGCGAGTTAATTTTTATGATATTTTATAAAATGGTTAATATTATAAAGCACCTCACTCAGAATTTGTCAGAGGAGATTCTATTTTTATCATCTTTTAACTGAGAAGGTTGGAGAGAGAGAGAGAGAGAAGAGAGAGAGAGAGAGAGAGAGAGAGAGAGAGAGAGAGAGAGAGAGAGAGAGAGGTATTAAAGAATGAATCTTTTGGAGTTCTATAATAGCCCCAAGGACGAGATAGGCGTCTATGCAGTTATATTAAACAGACAGATATTTTAAATCGTTGAAGATCAGGTGGCTCCCGGAGCAAGAGAATAACATTTTAATAAAGGAATTAGCGAATTGCTGGTCTACTCTGCTTATCTGTGTACGATTTTTATAAAGCTGTAACATCTATATTATTTCAAATAACTTCAAATTAATGTTTTTTTTTTCAGATAACTGACAAGTATGACCAGAGGGTTAGATTATCTGATTACAGTATATTATACCTGTTAAAATTGGTTGAT
>JANJGK010000048.1:10624858-10682358 GCA_039081455.1 Macrobrachium rosenbergii
CGTATCAAAATGAACTAATATTGTGCTATAGGATAATCTAGTAATAATTGTGGTTTGGATTGTTAAAAATGTCATGCACAGATTTTATTTTAGTTACTTAAATCTTAAATTATTTAATCAAATTAATGATAGATATTAAAGAAAATTGTCAGTAGAGTTATATAAAGTCATGATCACAATACAATATAATTTTATACGTACCATAATTTAAATTATATAAAGATCCTATAGTATTTAGCTTTATTACCAGCTGTATAGTTGTATTAGTAACGGCAATAATTCTAACAACTGGATTATAAATCACCGTATAAAATTTCTAGATGCAATCGCTGCTTATAAAGAAAACATTGGATGTCCAGTGAATTATATGTTGTGGCACATGATTTCAGTACTCTATAATACTCTATAATACTTTAAATCAGATGCAGTATTGTCATAGACTGGTTACATAAGGAAATTATCATTCGTAAAAGTGACTTTGTTGATATCTTGATGTTCTGTATGAGAAGTAATTATATATATATATATATACAGTATATATATATTATATATATATATATATATTTATATATATATATATATATATATATTTATATATATATATATATATATATATATATATATATATATATATATATATATATATATATATATATATATGAACAATACCGATGGCCATTAAATATAGTCTTAGTATTGCTAAGTGATATTTTTTATTTTGGATGGAAGACTTGACTTATCGTCTCGCCTTCAGATTTATTAAAGATCTTTTATCTGTTAATATCATGGATATCCTGTTCGATGTCCCTCTATCTCTCCTGTATGTACTTGAGGTTTCTAATTAATAATATAGACCCCCCATAAATAAGATTCATTCTTAGACACTGCGTACTGGCATTAGTAAAAATAAATTTTCAAACTAAAATTTAAAGTAAAAGAAGAGATTTTAGTTTTGGTATTCTCGGAACTTCGTTGTTACAGCTAATATACCAGCTGCACGACCTTTAGAGTAGTATGTTAGCAGTTTTGCCGATCAACTAATGTTCGTATAGAAGGCTGAAAATTTATATTTTACTGCCGGCTTTTACTAAACTAACTGATTCATAGTTTTTCCTCCCTGGCTTGTAAGTAAGTTACTTTTTAATCAGGAATTGAGGTTTATTATAAAATTTGACTAGGATTTGCACTCATGCATGTTAACTTTGCAAAGGAAAATAATGAAAGGCTGAAACTCATAACTTCAGAGACATTATTTTATGTGAAGGAAATAGGTGTAAATGGCAGTTCTTCCTTTGGAACAATTGTATAATTCTATTTTTACATGTTTTTCTGTCTACCGTTAGATTAATGTATTCGTGTAATTTTTATTACTATATGATAGTATTGATCAATCTCCAGAGGACCTTGTACATCGTCTATTATTGGGTCTTTGGGACGTCAAGCCAGTAAGATGGTGGGGGGGTAACTGCGTACACCTTTTGCTCGTTTTGTATCCATAATTGCCCCTGCTTTTACTTTAAGCCTCACACTTCCACCATCTATTTGTGTAGACACTGACAAGTATGTTGCATTTACCTGGATTATTGAAGGTGAGCTCAGCGAAGGCCCCAAGCCTCTGCCTGGTTGTAAGTGCAGGTCCTCGTATTTTTTGAATTTTGTTTTCCTCTTAGTCTTTTACTTTCCTTAACAAATTACCGTACCCTGTGGCGATTGCTATTATTCTCTTATTTTCATTCTTTTTTGTATATTTGTCTTCTTTAGTTCTCCTTTATGATTTTGTTATCTTATTGTTTTCCTTCTGTTTCCAATATCTTACATCATTCGGCCAGATTTTGCTCTTATGTTATATATATATATATATATATATATATATATATATATATATATATATATATATATATATATATATATATATATATATATATTGATATATATATATATATATATGAATTAGTAATTTTCCTTCTTGAAGGAAGTTCAAGAAAGTGTTACTTAGTCCGTCTCAGAAACGCGCGCGCACATTCTCTCTCTCTCTCACACACACACACACACACACACAACACACACACACACACACACACACACACACATATATATATATATATATATATTATATATATATATATATATATATATATATATATATGTATATGTATATGTATATGTATATTGCGTGTTTTTGTGTTTGCACGCGTGCGTATTTGCTGTATTTCCAAGTGCGTATGTATAAGTGTATATACATGTTCAAAGATTATTTACTTTAAATTTACGCATGCAGAAATCCGGTGCAGAAGATGAGACCCCTTTCATCATACTCTATATTTTACTATTTATATCTTGATTAATACAATAGCTGTGTAAGGTAAAGCCAGCTGTAAAATGTCCTTCAAGGCTAAGAACTTCGCCTCCACAGGTGAACCTCCGCGACCCCCGTTAAACTTTCAATGGAAGCAGCTGCATATTATCCTCTGCGTCAACAAGTGCGCCTCTTCCCAATCGTTTCCGCTCGGCAGAACTGGAGAGCCGGATGGCTTTTAATGTATGTTAATAAATTCCTCAGGAATTAGCATTGCAAACCAAGGTAAACTCGACTCTGATTAACTCTGCAAACTTATCGGGCTTTCATTTAGGGGACTTGTTTGGTAGAAAGGGGAAGGGAAGAGGGGAAACGCGGAGGAGAGTATAGGGGGGTGGGAGGGGAGATTGAAAGGGGATCTTTAAATGATCCTTTGGTTGGTCTGTCGTCTCGCTGATTGATCGGTTCCGGGCGGTGTTTGTTTTTCCCTGGCTGATGGGCAAAAGGGTAGTAGCAATCAAGCACACTCAATTACTCGCAGAGAGGCCGCGCGCGTGTGTGAGTTTGTTTAGGTGAATCTAGATATATACGCGGACGCGTGTCTCAACAATTAGTTGTTCATCTATTCGCGCCCATGTATATTATGTTAGTTTATTTAAGTGAGTTTACACAATTGCTCTGATGCGATGAAATTTAGGTACAAAAGAGGGATTAGATTATTTTCCAAGTGTTTGATATATTGTGTATTCCCTAACAGTTGTGTTTGACAAGAATACGTATTTTTAATATTACTTTCTCTTGCAGTAAATTGGTTTTATATTTTTACAGTTGTTTGACTGTGACTTCCGGTATGCACATGGAGTTGTTTAACTTACAGACTTTAATGTTACTGGTAAACCAGAATTTTTTTTAAGCTATTTAATCTTCCATTTTACAATGATGGTATGGGCCTGCTGCTTAAAAGTAAGTTTAATTAGGGGGCTTGTGTCACACCATGGATATTGGAGCTCTCGTCCAGTTTTACCGTCTAGTTCGCGCTGCTGAGGCTGCGGTAGCTTTTGACGAAGAACCTTGGTTAACTTACTAGTATGCAGTCAGCTTCTGCCTAGAGTAGTGGTTCTCTTGCAAGATGAGTCAACGCTAGTAGAAATAGCTTTGGGCTAAGTCTTCGTTATTAACTTGAATAACTTGACCTCAGGCAAAGGGGGTTTGCTAGTGGAAAATGTAAAGCCGGATTACTACAAAATATACACTGCTGATAATCTTGTTTTTTTGTTTGAAATGCGCATTGGAACTTTTGAAATTTATTATTTGGGAACAGAACGTTATAACCAGCCAACATTTATAAGTAGTCTGTTTGCTAATTTACCATATTCATACATTTTTAGTTTGTTTGCTAATTTTATCATAGTCATAGATTTCTATTTTCTTGCTAATTTCATCATATTAATACATTTCTAGTTTGCTAATTTTATCATATTCATACATTTCTAGTTTGATGGTAATTTTATCATATTCATACATATCTAGCTTGTCTGCTAATTTTATCATAGTCATACATTTCCTTGATAAAATTTTAGCGTTGACGGGCTTCTTGCATATACAGAATGATTCTTGTATTAATGTTTAGGATTGCCTTGGGTTTAGACTTAAAAGGTATACTTGTCATCACACGAGAAGGGAAAACGCCACTTTTCCTGATCTAACATCAACTGAAAGACTTGCCGAATAACCAATGTAGATCGGGATCATTTTGATTTAAACCAATGTATTTCTCTCTCTCTCTCTCTCTCTCTCTCTCTCTCTCTCTCTCTCTCTCTCTCTCTCTCTCTCTCTCTCTCTCTCTCTCTCTCTCTCTGTTACTACATTACACACACACACACACACACATATATATATATATATATATATATATATATATATATATATATATATATATATATATATATATATTATATATATGAGTAAAATCAAATTGCGGTGAAAGTCATGCCCACTTTAAGTATCATTTTCCATTTGCCGTAGATTTATTTGATTAATTACAGTGTTGTATATCACTAACTTTGTGTGACCTATCTTGTTGCTCGCACGACATTTGAACTGATTAAAAACTGTTGCTTAATGAAATTTTCAGGATCTCTGACGTTCATCAAACGAAAGTTTTGTAATTAATTGAGATTTTTGTGATGCTGTAAGCTACTTATCTGTGGTTTTCTAAGTTTGGATTGGTGGCACTTGTAATGAAATACTAATTTAGTCTCCGTTTAGCTTTTATACGTCACACATGCACCACACCCTCCTGCACACACACACACATATATATATATATATATATGTGTGTGTGTGTGTGTGTATGTATGTATGTATGCACGGTATATAATTTATAAACACATGTAGGAAGATTTTGTAATTTCTATTTGTTTTAATAATTTCGTAGCTGATATATTGTCGGTAAAATGTATGGTGTATGTTTTTGAATGCTCTTCATTCTGAATAATATAATTGTACATTAGATTCACTCCCTTGGTAATCCCGTAAAATTTTTGCCTATCTTGACGCCCTCACATTACGGAAGCTTTGGCAATGGTTGTTTTTTTTTTTTTTTTTAAGTTTGGGGTAGGTTAGTGCATTGGACTGACCATTCCACTGATTTTTGTACTGGAAAAATAAGTCATATTACCAGTTAGTGACAGAAAAATGTAGGCTGTTCTTAAATGAAGATTTCTTCCATATCAAGCAGAGCTGTAAAGAGCATAGCCCTTACATTATAGCACTTATACGTTTTTGTGTATGATGGAATTGAATATCGGCTAAAAAATAATGACTATTAACTCTGTAGCTTGTTGGATAGAATATATCAAGCATTTCGTTACAACTCAACAGTTATTATATCTTAACTTCTCGATTTCGTCATTTTTTTTTAATATACCTGCCACTACAAAGCCTACGATCCAAATGGAAGAATATGAAGGTATTCAAATGTACGAAGCGGGAAGGTGGGTAATTTGGCCTGCTGTGGACGTTAGAATTTCTTCATATCTTCCGTTTGGATCTTAGGCTTTTTAGTGACTTGCGTTATGGTTATCACAATTACATTCATCAGTATACATTCATCAGGCACATAGTAAGGAGAATGAGAGAGGTTTGTGGTGTCAGAACTCGGAGGATTATTACTGTTTTTGGAAAACTGCGTAACTTTGATGGTGGATCGAAGAGTTTTATGTCTTCGTGAGAATAATTTGCTTTTAGTCGTTTCTGAATTTATTTTGAACTGAAATATATCATAGTTTTATTATAGATATTCCATTCCAATGGCGAGAGATAAACATGGCCGCTTGATAGAGAAAAAATATTTTGCATTGTTAAGGATATATTGATGACAGCATGCTTCATCATCATCTCCAGCCTCCCTCCTCGTAACTCTCATTCCCGTAGGTCTGGGTCATCCAACTCTTCTGGTGCCCAGAGGAGCCCAGCTAACACTATTACGTACTGTTTTCCCAGGGCTTGTGCAGAGGAAATTTGTTCTTAAATGTTTGTAAGAGTCAGCCTCGATAATCTTTTCTCCATATAATGTCACTTCATTCCATTCCCATACTTTGTCCTCATTACTTCTGTTTGTGCATAGTCTGTCGCCATTACTTTTTTTTTCTGAGATTTATTTTGAGTCCCTTCTTTCTAGATATATGATGCGTTCTGTTAAGCAAGTTTTGCAAATCTTGTGGTCTTTTTCTCATTTAAAAAATAATCATCTACGTACTCTAAGTTTGTCAAGTTTCTATCGTTACTCCAATCTGAACCTTTCCTTCCATCTCTGAACACTTTATGAAGGCTGAGAAAAATTTTTAATTACTTGAAATGATTTGTATCTTTGTAATGGTTTCGTTTTGTACAGTATTCCGGAACTCTTCCGTTTAATGTTAGGTTCGTTTTACCGTTTAGCCTGACCTCTAAATTATTGAACGTAGTCAACGAAGGAAAAGTATTCCGTGTTGAACCACAATATATATGTTAAACTATCATTTTCCATTTTACGTTGCACTCCTCAATTGCACGGGCTTCTCTAAGGAGCCGGCTTAATCTAACAACAACGACAACAACTCTCTCTCTCCTCCCGTACCCGTTCAAGATTTATATTCTCTGTATGTTATATACTCATCCAAAACTCTTTAAACCTCATTTTCCCCATCTAGCCCCCCCCCCCCCTCTCTCTCTCTCTCTCTCTCTCTCTCTCTCTCTCTCTCTCTCTCTCTCTCTCTCTCTCTCTCTCTCTCTCTGTGTGTGTGTGTGTGTGTGTGTGTGTGTGTGTGTGTGTGTGTGATTGATTCCTTTTGCTGTCTGTATATTTGATATTCATCCAAAACACTCGATTCCCTTTTTCTTAAAATCTTCCCTCTTGTTTGTATCCCCCCCCTCTCTCTCTCTCTCTCTCTCTCTCTCTCTCTCTCTCTCTCTCTCTCTCTCTCTCTCTCTCTCTCGATTTTATCTCCTAAACGCCTTCTCACTTCGAGGGCATTATCATTATTCAGAAACTTTGGAGTTGTTGGGATAATCTTTAAATTAAGAGAATGGTGATTACGGTGAGGGGGATCAGCAGTGAGAGGTGTTGAATATTCCATGGAGAGAGACAGAGATAGAGAGAAAGACTCTTTGCATCATCTTTTATCGTTATTGTATTCAGTGTGTAACAATAGCGATATCGCTTTCTGCGATTTAATAGGAAACGAAGGATATTCCACAACATACGTTTTTTTTTTAAGACAAATCCAGCCTTTAATTTTTTTCTATGTAAATAAATGGAACTTTTTCAAGGATTGAAATTTACAGAATAACGATGTAGCTCAAGGCTAATGTAACAGATGAATAGAATAGTTTTCTCTTACTTTGGTTTGGTAATATCCTCCGAACCAGTTGTGCGAAAACGATTGTAAATTAAAATGAAGAGGGATGTTTGCTCCCATTTAAATAGTAGAACAGACTCATAAATGTGCAGAAAATAGTTATGATACCTTCGTTTTGGATGGATTTTCTTTTAGCTCAGTTGACCTGTTAAGGATCATGCCATACATGTGCTGAATAGATCCATAGACCCATGTCGCACAGATTGAGCCAGAGACCATCTAACCATAAAGATTATATAAGAAAAAGGTCATTGAACCTTATGTCTGCGATGCATTTGATCCAAATGTCATCAGACGGTTGGCCGACCCATCTGTTTCAGATCCAGTTTTTAGGCTACTATAGATCTTGTCGCAGATTACCCTCAGATTCCTGTTTTGGACAAAGGTATTCTAAAGCCGATCTGATACCCTGAATGTTGTAAAATTGAACATAGTGCAGTAACACATCCAATTTGGCTCAAGACGTTCAGACAGACATAAGCTTTACTTACAGCCCAAATATTTGAAGATCAACGTCCTCATAGCAAAACGGTATGGAAGCCAGTAACAAAGAGCCAGATTATGGTATTGCAGCCCGTTGCCGTAGCACCAAGATTCTGAGAGTACAGACTGAACATGGTTGCTTTAAGGCGACGAAGCTGGTTTCTTGCACTGAAACCCATAGATCAGACCACTTAGAATATAATCCCAAGTTAGGATAAAGATTATTTCAAGTTCAGGAATTTGCGGGGAGGACAGTACCACACACCTGACGGCAACTGCACTGAACTAGCGCTCTGGCAAGTGAGACTCTATCTCATTTAGTCTGAGATGCCTCATACTGACACTTGTTCCTCTATTTCAAAGAGGCTTATTGCAAGGGCATTAAATGTGATAGAAAAAAGTACTTCATTCCGACGCTGCACGGAACGGAGATGTACACATTATTGCTGTGTATAATAACAAATACTGTTCAATCTCATTGTATTTTCATTAGTTAATCATATTTTTTCATCCTTTTAACAGTTTCTTATATGTGGAAGCACCTGATTATTATTATTATTATTATTATTATTATTATTATTATTATTATTATTATTATTATTAAGTGAAATCCTCAATCATTTATCTTGCTAATTATATTAAAATTTATGCAAGGGACATTTGAGAGTTTGTTCAGCTCTAATGAGCAATTTCATTGATAATGATAGCTGAGTAGCCTCTCGAAAGCGCTCTGTATAAATTTGATATATTTCGATTGATAAATTATTGTGAATTTCATTGTACATCGCATCACTCACTGTTGTTGTTGGCGACGATGAGAATCTGCGTCACTTCGCCTACAGAGACCTCCGTTTCATTTTTTGAGCTCCACCACGAAAGTCTCCCTAGGAAAATGGCAACGGCTGATGTGACAGAGTAATCAAGTTCGAGGAAGGATCGCATGCCATGATTATTTTTCATCTCCAATAACTTATAATATAGAAGTCGAGAGTTCATTTCTCTGCTCCTCTAAGGAGTTCTTTCAACTTCGCGGGAGGTAATTCAGACCTCCTTTTCTTTCTCCGAGGGCAAAGTTTGATCAGGAAGAGAATTTCGTTTTGATGGCTGCTCACTTACCATTACTGTAATGGAAGTCGCCTATCTTCTCCTTCCATTCATGGCTCGTCCCTTTTGGCTGACACATAAAAATCCTGCCAAAGTGTGTTAGGTGTACTTGTGTGTGCGTTTGTGTGTGTATGTGTGTGTGCTTGTCTTGTTTTCACAAGTTCCGATCGCTGACAATTCCAATTTTGATCCAGCGCTGCGTGCACTTGAGCCTTGCAAAGCCTTTTGTAATTTTTTTCAGTTTCCATTGTTACAGTTCAGGGATATTAACCTCACTGTCAGTTATCCGCTTTTATCCAGAATTGAGATCCACGTGGGGGGGTGGGGGGAAGTGTCATTTACTACTTCAGCCCTTCACAGGAACGGCAACCACCTATTTTGAGCTCACAACTCTACCAAGCTAGCAATGGTAGGCCTGTGCGTGCCTGTAAATAGTAATTTTATTTATGCTAATCTTCGTATATGTTGACAAAGATTTAAATTTATTTGCAAATTGTCTTGGCTACTAAATTTTTATGGATTTTCCTTTTTGAAATCAGTATTTGGCATATGTCTAACCTACGTAAGCTATTAATAATAACTCAGTCATGAATTACTCATACACAAAAGTCGGACTGTCGATAACAAAATTCGAGGCATCAGCGGAAACCGGTACTAATTGGCAATAGGAGAAAGGTGACACAGCCCAAATTACTTTCTTAAATACACACTATTATTCACTCATATTAAGAACATAAGATCACATCACGCTTCCTTAGTTACCAGCAAGCTGGCATATATATACCATTATTTAGTATGTGATTTATAACAGATTGTTTGATTGTGCTCATCTTAAGTAAATTTTCAGTGTCATATTTTAATGCTGCTATTTGTATCGCTTGCAACAATGACATACCAAACGATGCACCCCAAATTTGTTATACATAACCTCAAGATGGATCTCTTCCCAGCGAGTAGTTGACCAGATCAATGAGGGGAATGAACCTACACCATCTGCTTCTGGAACCCAAGACAAAAAGCGCCGAGACCATTACCGAAAATAGGTATCAGGGAAGTAGGCAGTAAGAATAAAAAAGAAACGTTCTTCTGCCATGCTTATTGACGCCTCGTCTAAAGCTTTGTAAGAGAAGGAATCAAAACAGGAAGAAACAGATATCTCCAAAAGAAAATTATTTTCAGATATTAAGGAGGAAAGGGCGTTCAAGGAAAGCAAAGCAAGTTTCTTGAAATTTTGATAAAGAAATTTAATACTTGGAAGCCAGTGTCTGTTTGGTGTGCTTGGAGGCTTTTTCCAATTACAAATCGCGAGAAATGTTAGTTCACTGAAGGGCTTGCAGTGGTGCACATTTGTTTTTTTATGTGCCCAGCTGTGCTACAAACTATTGAAAGTCTTTGTTTTTTTAACTGCGCGTTAATTCTGACATCAGTACAGTACAGCGTAGACTTTACATGCAATTTGCGAAATGTATAGTCTCTCTATGTGTACAATGAATTAATTGGTGAGCATTAATTTTTATTGCACCAAGTTGCCCCATATTGCATGTGAACGTAGTCTTATAAGGGATAGGTTGGTACGTGTTGCAAATGTTTTTCACTAAAGATGCTGCTCTTTGGTTTATGTAGAAAATTTGAAGCTAACGTCAGGAAAGTGCAGTGGGTCTTTAAATCGTGTAGTGTTATAGTCAGTCTCTAAAACTGCTGTCGTTTTTTTCCTCCATTATCAAAAATGTAGAAATTGTGCCAACTATCTTCTGTTTTCTTGTAGTTCGCGAACTGATTTAATGATCACACTTCCAAAAGAAAAGAAAAATATACAAATGTTAATTAGCCCTAGCTTGCGAATCTAAATCAAGGGAATTGGTTTATACAGAGGAAACAACGTAATTTATAAGACAGTAAAAGAGCATACCCTTCTCTCTCTCTCTCGCGCGCGCGCTTTTTTTTTCTAAGAAGCTTGACAGTAAGAATTTCTTTATTGGATTTCAGGACCTCCATATTTGAAGTTCTCCCCGAGAGAATTATATCCATTAGCATGTGGATGATATTTGATTGAATTCGTAAAGTATAACCTTGTGATTCATAGCGTGAAATAATGGGTAGATACATATAGTACACACACATATATATAATATATATACTGTATACACACAGACACACACACACACACACACACATATATATATATATATATATATATATATATATATATATATATATATATATATATATATATATATATATATATATATATATATATTCACCTGTGATAATGTGTGATAAATGAATCACGTACTAAAGTGATTATAATCACACACACACACGTGTGTGTGTGTATATATATATATATATATATATATATATATATATATATATATATATATATATATATATATATATATATATATGTATTTGTATATGTATGTATATATATATATATATATATATATATATATATATATATATATATATTATATATATATATATATATATAATGTGAGAAGTGTCCTAATATTAAAAAGAAAAGGAGGAAGGAAAATAAGAAGATAAAACTTTTATCGCCTCGTCATTTTGTCGGCTCTTTTATAGAGTCCCAATTATGTCTTAATTGTCTTTAATTGCTTCAACTAGCACCGATTGTTGCTAATGGCCTGAACTCTGTAGAAGTTCTGTTTTTAAAGTTCATTTATGTCTCTCTCTCTCTCTCTCTCTCTCTCTCTCTCTCTCTCTCTCTCTCTCTCTCTCTCTCACACACACACACACACACACACACACACACACACACACACAGTAAGCTACTGACCCAAATTTTTAGCTTACAGTATTGCATACTATTACATACCTTTGAACAGCATAAGTTTTTATTAACGTCATCTTTTTTTTTCTATTAGTATGTGTTAAATTAGTGTCAGATCATGAGGGGTCAATTACAAGGCAAGCAAATGAGAATCGGAAAAAAACTCCGGCGATATGAAGATTCCTGCAAATAACTTATTGATGCCACTAAAGCAATTGCTTTCGGCGAAAATTGTCTTAGAGAAAAACTGTGCCCTAAAAGTGTATATATATATATATATATATATATATATATATATATATATATATATATATATATATATATATATATATATATATATATATATATATATATATGTGTGTGTGTGTGTGTGTGTGTGTGTGTGTGTGTGTGTGTGTGTATGTGTGTGTGTGTGTGTATATATATATCTGAAGTGCCGATGTTCGACTCTTCAGCTATTAAGAGGAAATCTGCATTCGGCAACTGAGTTAAGAATGTAAAATGAAATATATTCGAATGTTTCGTATTTTCATTGAAATATTAAATGTAGTTTAGTGTTATTTCAGTTGTCAATATTATTAGTAATTGTAATGTTTGTTGATTTTGTCACTTGTCTCGGGTAAATATTATTATGATTAAGTCTTATTCATCTACACACAATTCATTGTGCGGTTTACTCGTGCTTACTATTGATAATCGAAAATAGTCATGTGAAATGCCTTATTACCAACATTAACAAAGTATATCATGGTATCAAAACTGGTGTAAGGCATATGCACCTCTGTGTATGTGTGTTTGCTTGTGTCGGTGTCCATGTACACATCTCATCAGAATTTCCTTTTATGAAGGTTCCATTGGCAATCTTGCCTCTTAATCCAGGCGAGAAAAGGAGGGAGATATTTTATAGGAAACCTCTTTTCTTGGGGCATTTCCAAATGAAAGTCGCTGCCGGAAGATAAGAGAGAGGAAAAACAACTTGGGGAAGCAATTTCTAAGAATTTAGCCGAGAATCCGTACCTTTTTTCCTTCTGCTAAAATGTATTTTTTATTTTTTGCTGAGGATCCGTATTTTTTCCCATCTTGCGGAATGGATTTTTTCCCCCCCATTTTTCTTACGCAGAAAATCAACCGAAAACTTGACTGGCTTGTAAGGGTTCTCAGGATTTGTTGAAGCGATCTGAAACGAAAATATTGGATGTCGAGGCGAAGATTGCGGGCAAAAATGAATGAAGAAAACGATAGGAAAGAGGTTTTCACTTTCTCTTTTATTTTCTACTTCTTTTCAGTCACTTTCAAAACATCGTCAGGATCTGAAGAGGGTGTGAACTTTTTTTTTTTGACGAACTTCATGGGAAAGGAAAGTTAAATGCTACAATCACATGTGGAACATTTACGTAAAAGGTCTTAGTTTATTTCGCGAAATTTATAAATGCAGACTTTTATAGTCAAGAGGTCCTGACGTACATAGCTTTTCAAATCAAAACATGCAATTTAAGCTGATGGAAAGTAAACCATAGCTGGTGGTTAGTGGCTTGCTGTATAGATTAAAACTTGTAAGCATGTTGACTTAACCGGATATTGATACTCATCTCCAACGTCTTATGACGATATCTATGTGAAATGGTTTTTTTATGTAAATATTGATATTCGAAAGGTCGCTTCAGGATTCATTAAATTCATGTTTGCATCATCTAAAGCATATATGGAGGTGATTGTTGAGGATGTTAGTACGACAGTTAACAGATTGAGGAATGAAATGTCACCTAATATTTATTACACTACAAGTGAGAAGATGCATTATTTTGGCTATATGTGATTATCTGACTTAAGGTGTTCGAAGTATTTGTAGAGGAGGAAAAGATTTCTAACAATTTAGTGAAAGAAATGACTGCTCTTTTATGTAGGAAGAAAGGCAATATGTTCAAGTGTTATAATTATAATGGCATAGGGTTGTAAGGTATAACTTGGAGGGGTATGTTTTATGAGTTTGCTCGAGAAAATTAATTAGATAACAGATTGATAGGGACAACCGTGGAAGGGATCAAACGTTAGATATGGTATTTACTGGCGTTAATGGAAACTTATATCCATTTGATTTCACTGTAGGGAAATGATAAAAATAAATTATTCAGACATGATTTATTTTGCACGAAGACACTTTGACTGAAATTACATGTAAAAAGTAATGACTTTTTCTAAGCCAGAGAGGAAAATATATGAAATTGAGCAAAATCCTCAACTAAATTTCTACACTTGTAAATTGAATGTACAGACGATCATGCAGTCTGCCTCTGAGGTCCACGGAAGACTGGATGCCTGGAATAAATAGAAACCAGTGATTAAGTACATATGCTTTTGGTGTACATGTGTATAGAATATAAACCGTAGATATGAATTTTTTGCAAGTAACTATCAAAAACTGTAAATTTGTTTGCCCAGCATAAAACTAAAACTATGTTGATACTTATTAGTTTGCGCCTGGTAGTCTTTGCAGAGAAAATGTTGATTGGTGTGAGCAAACAGGCTTCTTACAGCAGTTGTAGAAGGTCCTTATCTGGCTGTCTGTCTTTTATTGGCAGAAGGCACACCTCTCTTTGCTGCTTGTGCCTGTTGGAGGATCCATGATGTTGAAGCACAACCTTATTTGCGAGGATGTTGATAATTTCATGCCCTTCTGTTTAGCCTTGTTTTAGCCCAAGGCATTGCCAGCTCCATGAATGCGTGTCGCACTGTGGTTAAACAACGTTGACTGAGTTTATTGAGAAGGAATGTATTTATTACTGCTTTATTTAGCATTCCAAACAGTAAACAAAGCTGCCATGAGAGGTAGATGTAGAGGGAACAACCATGGGGTCAATCTGGTGAGAAAAAAGAACATCAGTATATGCACTCAGAAAAGGTGCTTCACCCTCATGAATTGATTCTAACATGATCTCAGCAGTCTTCTCACACTCCTCAGAGTTCACATAATCGTCCAGTGACTCACTGGAAATGTACTATTTTCGTTTTGGAGGCAGGACTCCATACTTGTAATCATAATAGACAGAAAAAATAATCATGCTATTTTGTACTGTATAGAGTGGGGCATGTTCGGTGTCTACTCGGTCATATCAGACTAAAACGTTCGGTAATGTTGAGTTCAAGGCACTACACATCAAGGCCGTAGGTCACACTGCTTAGGAACTCTGAAAGGATTATCAGTTAAACCATACCTCTAGACTCCAAGGGCCATAAAGTGTAAGGATACCAAAACCTTGATCCAAATGGCTCATGCCTTCCTATATAGGGTTGTGAAACTTGTTTGAGAAGTTTGAGAGAAAAGGGAAAACGCTGTAGATTTTGCACTATGGTTAGGGGAAGCTTGTATTAAGATTTGTACAAGGATGAGCGACCTGTTTGGTTTAAATATTGGGTATGAAACTAATGTGTTATGTCTTCATTACTGTTTAAAATTTTTATAACTGGAATGTTAAGAGAAGTCAAGCGAAGGACAGGAAATGAACATATATACTATTATGTCAGTTAACTGCATTATGATGACACTCAATTCTAAATATTAAGGTCATTGTCCACATTATGAGGTAAACGCTATTTAGAGTTAATAACAATAATAATAATACTGTAGCAATATTTTATAACATACTATAAAAATGAAAAGATCACACTTAGTATTCGGCGTCGGTGACCCTGGTAGTTGTGACGCCAGATAACTCTCAATTAATTAATCAATCAATCTCCGAAGAAGACCCTCTTTCAAACAAACGCGGATGATGTTGATGCAGCAAGATTACTGATAATAATAATAACGATAGTTCTTATCAGTGCTGTTACCATTACCCTTTTTTTTTTCTTTTTTAAGATCCAACGCTGATATCCCAACTATTTTTCAACTTCATACATTGGTTTCGTGTTTAGAAATTTAACCCTGTGGGTTGTAAGGCTACGGAAATAAATCGTGTGAGTGGAGGATAGACAACACGTCCAGCAGGAAACTTTTCCCCTTTTGACTCTTATGGTAGTTGAAGGGCCATCAGTGATAGAAAGTTGGTTAAAGTTTCATTCAAGTTAACCCAAGTTTCGTGGAGTTACCCTTTCTTGAAGTTCGTGTGCGTGTTCCGAGCAGTTAAGGCGAGAAGAGCTACCCAATTACGTCGTTATCTACGTGTTCGTGCGCCCGGAGCCTTTTGAATGTACGTACGTATGTATGTATGTATGTATATATATATATATATATATATATATATACATACATATATATATATATATATATATATATATATATATATATATATATATATATATACATATATATATATATATATATATATATATATATATATACACACAGTATATGTATGTATATATATATATACATATATATGTATATACACACACAGTATATGTATGTATATATATATATATATATATATATATATATATATATATATATATATATGTATGTATGTATGTATGTATGTATGTATGTATTTGTGTTCAGATCCAAAAGCTAAGATTAACACCAGTAACGACAGATATCTTACTTTCAAATTTCTCTCTTTTGAAGAGAGAGAGAGAGAGAGAGAGAGAGAGAGAGAGAGAGAGAGAGAGAAAGAGAGAGAGAGAGAGCCAACACTAACGGTCTCTGAAATCAGAATGAACAAACTTTTGGATTCCAGCAAGAAATGAAACAATCAGATGATGTCATTAAGACATTTTGGGAACGAGATACGAGGGAAAGTTCTAAGGAAGGTGACGTCACTTCCAGCAAAACGTTTTAAACACAATCGGGACAATACATGATCAGAGCAATGCAATCTTAAACATGACACAATTGCCTTGTGCTTCAGTGCAGAACTCATTCGTATTTCTCAAAAGGTACACATCTTTACAGAAAATCGTATGGGATGCAATAAGAACAATATATAACATTGCGAAATCATTCGTCTTCTCGTATGGGACAAAGC
This sequence comes from Macrobrachium rosenbergii, assembly GCA_039081455.1. NCBI lineage: Eukaryota > Metazoa > Arthropoda > Malacostraca > Decapoda > Palaemonidae > Macrobrachium > Macrobrachium rosenbergii. Next base: position 10,641,401 of record JANJGK010000048.1, read on the forward strand.
TTTTACAGAAATCTTAACACGACTCGATTGCTATTCCCGACCTGTCAATACATGAATCAAAACAAAGCGTTCTCTTATCTTAACTGATGACAGATGACACATCTGGTCTAAACTCGAATTTATCTCTCCCACTACTATGCTATTATCAAGAAAGATATTATTAATTCTAAAGTACGCCGTTAAGTTATCTAAATCGCTGACTCTTTTGAGATCTGACATTACACTACTTATGATATTTCAACAATTATTATTTTTACACATAACCCATGATAAATAGAAGAGTAAATATATCAAAACTATGGGATGATATACCTTTTACAAGGCAGTATTATAAAATTATATATATATATGTATATATATATATGTATATATATATATATATATATATATATATATATATATATATATATATATCAATCGATAATTTTTTTTTTTTTTAGAAAAGCTGAGCCTCATGCCTTAATACGGCTCCTTTTATTGACAAAGAGCTCAGTTTGCATTTGGGGACACCCAGTAATGCGATGTATGGTGGCTAATATGTATATTTTAGGACTTACCATCTTATTTTGAAGTGAGAAAGGACTCTGATTGAAACACTAACAATTAGGTTGGTGAAGTCTGGCTAACCACCATCAACTAAGCTCATTTAAGCCCCCATCCACACCTTCTCACACAGAGTATTTTTGAAAATAAGATGGATTGCTCTGGTGCCATTCCCCATCAGTTAACATACCTTATATTGATTGATTCCTTGTCTCCAAATAAAAATTTCTCACATTCCCTTCCTCAACGAAGCTGTGCATTCTCTTTAGTCGCCATCTAGGTGATGTCATACCAGTCAATCCAGGCTACTTTTGCCACTCATGCCATTTTGATGTATGCCAACAGCTACAGGACCCTTTACTTCGAAAATAAATCTTTATGAAGAGGAAATTTAGTATCATCATTCTGTCGTCTACTTCTTTGCCAACCAAATTCTTTACGCTTGTCTATCGAACTTTCATCCTTTTCTTTATTCTGGTGGATTTATATCCTGCCTTTTGTCATTGAAGTGATTCCAGCGTTATTGATCCTCTTACTTTGTCGTTTCTTATTCCTATCTACCCAGTAAACATTTGGTCAGGATTGTATTCCTGTACAAATCCCGAAGGATATGTAGATGGTAAGGATTATATACATTGCTATATTTTTTATGTCAACTCGTCACATCCTGCCATTAAAAAAAATCACTGAAAATGAAGTATTGTGACCTTTTGGTATCTTGGCAAAAGTGATGCTGCCACTACAAGAACTGAGTACCTGAAAGAATGGTAATTCCCCAGAGAAATAATAGTTTATTTACTTTAGCTATACTGGAAATCATCTGGTGGTAGTCTAAATCCCGATTGCCATGGTTACTGAGAGAGAAAATACCACTTCAATCACTTTTACTTTACAATAGATTCCAGGTTGCTATTTGTTTTCATCTCAGAGAATAATTTTATAACGATACTGTAACTGAGTATCTAAATCATTTAGTATCAGTATCATCGCTCTTGTAGAAGCAGAAAGCCGTACAAAAATACTTAAACTCACTGGCAGGAGAGGCTATATATGTCAGTGTACTTTTGGAATGTATTCTTGAAATCAAGGGCGAGGGTGAGTGCTGCCAAAAATTCCTTGAACAGACGTAGGCTATATTTCTAGACTGGCTGATCAGTTAGGTATTGGCTTCCCCTGAGTTGCATGCAGAACTGAAAGCCGCTTGATAATCTTCTCTAGAAAAAGGAGTTATTAATTTGCGAAATATTACCTGCCATTAATAAAATATGAACTATAATCGCTGAACAAATTTTTTAATAACAGGACAGGAACACATTAATGATTAATTTTTAATCGGGAAATGAAAGGCGGACGTGGTGAGGATCAGCTAACATGATTTTTTTTTTTTTTTTTGTAAACCATCAAAGGCCAAATCTAATTTTATGTCTATTTGAATGAACCTAAGATTGGGTTTATGAAACGCAGGGGTGGGAAGAAGAGTCATCATGTTTTAGGATGTTCCTGGCCCCCTGGGACTCCAGCATGGTAGCGATACATCGAGCTCGGAAATAACCATGCCCTTATAGTTATATTCTTTTTACTCGAAAAGAAACTTGAAAGGAATGACAGTGGCAGTATATTGTAATGTGAAACAAAATTGAGACAACCCACCTAAAATATCCCCGTTTTATCAATTTTCACACAAATGACCCTCTTTTAAGCCTCTACGGGAACTATTCATTAACGTTTCCGGCTTTCAGAGGTTTATCTTGTTTCACTAAATTCAGACAAGAGAAGCAAAAGATGAACGTACAAACAGGATGATCATTCTTGTAACACAGTAAAAAGACCTATGAAAAACAAACCTAAAATTACTTTTGCTTATAAGAGGGAGCATTTTTACGACAGCAGTTCACTTAGAATGGATTTATTTTTTAAGAAAATAATAGAGTATGAGCCATATGTTTTACCTTTTTCTGCTAATTAGTAGAAGTGTTAATAGTCGTAGTAGAGTAGCAGTAACTTCACTTAATTACTTGGATATCTGCGTTACAGCCATTTTCCATGTGAACCAATAGGTATCAGTATTAGGACCCATAACAAATCTTTGGAATTACAGTTGACACAGGCAGATATTAATAATAGTAATAATAACACTAACCCACGAGGACAGTGAATGGTAAATTAAGAAACATAATTCGCAATCTTATGCATAGGTTCAGTATATATGATTTTATTTATCCAAACAACTAATAATAATAAACCCGGTCCCTCCATAGCGTTTATAAGAATTTCTCTTTGCAGCATCATCCTAAAGAGACTCGTACCATATTGAGCGTTGCAAGAAGAAAGTATTAAAAAAAGCGGGAGAGATTGTAATACGAATGCAATCAACTTTCACCATGGATAAGGAAGGAAGGAATATGATTTTGCTAAGTCGCGTCTGGATTAAAAACTGTTCCAAACTTTCTTTCAGCTCTCAAAGATACTCTCTTTAAGGAAAGTTGTTATCTGCAGTAAGAATTTCTAATCTCCCGAAGTATGCGAGTGGAAAAAAAATGGGAAAAATAAAAGGAATAGAAGGAGTGCTTTGCATTTGATTAAGAATAAGGTCATGTGATATAACCGGTTTGGTCCATTTTCCGCAAGATGATATTAGTGTGTGTGTGTGTATATATATATATATATATATATATATATATATATATATATATATATATATATATATATATATATATATATATATATATATTTATTTATTTATTTATTTATTTATTTATTTATTTATTTTTTCACCATACACTTTGTGTCATTAGAGAGGTGACTGCAGAAAGTGTCACTCTTCCAGGTCTTAGCTAGTCTCAATGGGATGAGGCTGCAAGCTCTAGCTGTTTTCTCTAACATGGCTGTGACCCACCCCAGCTGATTATTACCAAGCACATAATTCCTTACTTAAATCAGATATGACACCATGGATTTGTCAGGTAACTGGGCAAGTCATTACTCCTTTGTGGAATCGATTTCGGGTCTCTTATCAGTGAGGTGAGATTGTCACTAGAATACTAGTGAATATATAAATTTACATGTGTGTATGTATGTAAGTTTATATATATATATATATATATATATATATATATATATATATATATATATATATATATATATATCTGTATGTATGTATATGTGTACATATATATACGGAGAGGGAGAGAGAGAGAGAGAGAGAGCGAGAGCTGAAGTTGGATGTTTGTATGCAAAAAGAAATCGGTGACAGATTTTCAGTCTCGCAGCATTTTCTTTTACGAATAAATGGACATCTTCGAACACACGAATTCGCAAATGAATGCCTGCCTGTCACAGCCGCCGGATGAAGGTCTCTGACAAGTGTGAAATGAAGACTTTTTTTTTTTTTTTTTTTTTTTTTTTGCCGAGGAACGGAGAAATACAGAAAGTCCTCTTCCATTTTCTGCTTCAAGAATCACAGACACCAGAAGAAAAATGCAAATTTCTTCCAGGTTTTAGTCGGAGTTTCTTACCTAACGAGGAGTATCTCTCTCTCTCTCTCTCTCTCTCTCTCTCTCTCTCTCTCTCTCTCTCTTTGGTCGTTATAAGACGTGTGTCATTATGTGTACATATTTTTCTACCATATTAACTGTTTAGAGAGAGAAAGATATGTAAATACAGATTTAAGGTTGCTGATCTGTTTAAACGGAAAGCTGGGGAAAACTATCATTATCGTTAAAAAACCGAGAGGGAGGGAGAGAAAGAGTTTTTTCGACTATGGATATGAATGGGGGTTATTTCTTGTAATCTTTATGTTGACGAATAGTGGGTGTATACACTGCTGACGAGCCTGTTTTCTGCGTGTAAGAAGCATCACATTTCTGATAAAGCATAAATGTTTAGGGACCGGTGTGTAATAGTTTTTTCTGAAGCCCTCACTCCTAAGGGGAAATGTTTATTGAAACATATATATATTATATATATATATGTGCGTGTGTGTGTGTGTGAGAGATCGTGTGTGTGCGTTTGTTGGTGTGTGAGTATTGAGAGAGAGAGTGATAGGATAAAATTCTGTTGCACAATTTTTCATTTCGCCTTTTCATTTAGCTTGCCGTTTCATCATCATTTCTTGTTTAACTCATAGTCCCTCTACACATCTCTGAAAAAGAGAGTATGGTGGTGGCTCTCCTGTTTAAGTGTGCACCCAGTCATTTATTTAACGCCCGCTGCTTTCCCTTTGGGTATTGAGTTCTTTTCATGTAAAAGCATTGTTCTCCAGACATTACAGCGCGCAGAGCGAGTTGCCTCCAAGGAAATAAGTGAAATGCTTTGAGACCTATCTCTCAGGTTTCCTCAGACCAAGGTATGAATTTTTTAAAGTGGGTTTTATTGGTTTCGTTCCTTTTAACCCCTTGATAGAATTGCTAGATTAACTGAACGTATTCCTTCTGCTTTTTGGCATTGCAGCTGTAGTACCATATTGATGGGTTGATGATTCAAAAACTGGTTACTTTTGGTGGGTCAAGTCCAATAATTCGTTATTGAAAGTAAGTCAAATAAAGTGAATGTATTTTCCGAACGCAGAAGGACCGAGAAGAAATACTGATTAGTCAGAAAACTATGTTAACCCCCCCCCCTCTCTCTCTCTCTCTCTCTCTCTCTCTCTCTCTCTCTCTCTCTCTCTCTCTCTCTCTCTCTCTCTCTCTCTCTGGTATGCTTATCCAGACGCATTTGGAGTTTTTATCATCCATTTCTGTTGAAATCAATCTTCCGCTAGTTCAGAAACACATTTTGTCACTGAAAAAATATTGAAAGACAAACCCACGCTCCATAATTATTCTTAAGAACTCATAGTTATTAAGGAGGTATTCGCATTTCAGCAGTTTTTTCTTACAACAAAAGAATCACAATACCAAATATTTCGCTGAATTATTCTTTTAAAAAAACGACCCTTTATTGTTCCTTGTCATATATATATATATGTGTGTGTGTGTGTGTGTGTGTGTGTGTATGTATGTATGTATGTATGTATGTATATACACAAGATATATATAGTGAGAGAGAGAGAAAGTGCTCTTTTTTGCGTATGCTTATATATAGGCTAAATAGTTTTAGATTCAGTTTTAGATTCATTTCTCAACGTGACGTGGAACAAATAATCTTCATGACATTTCCATCTCGAATCTAAATGATCTCATTCACTTCCCTCCAGTTACGATTGGGCTAAAACTGAAACCCTCGTTAGTCTCTAAATTGAATCATTTAACAATACCTTCTGTTCCAATTAAGCTGTTCGGTATTCCTATTGGTAACCTGATAACACCATTTGGCTTCAACCTGATATATAATGACTCTTAATTTGTCAAGAAGTGGAATTGCTTAACCGCACTTACGTTTCATTTTAAAAATTACAAGAATTGATTTGATGTCCGGTATTTTATTCATGAATGTTTTCCTACTGTATGTTTGATTACATAATTCAGACTTAGAGGTTTTAAGCAAATCATGGCCTTGAATACATAATTCAGACTTGAGTTTCTAAGCAAGTCTTGGCCAAGAGAGTGAAACCCATGTTGTTGGTTGTTTGTAAAACTAATCCACGGAATCCTTCAAAATTTGTTTAAAAAGTGTAGCACTATCCATATATATCTTTTGTGTGCATGGAACATTGACAGTCTACAGGAAATTGACACAGCGTGGTTTAGGCTTACAAACTCAGTGCTTAAGGCAGGTTTTGCCACTGTCGGCCGTTCAAAGCAAAGCAGCCCAATTGAAAAACGGGCAAATCGGTGCTCTAAAAATCGTCTGGCGATCATCGTTGAGCGATAATTGCACCGAGCAAAACCTACTTTAGGCTTGCCGCCCGTCGTCCCACTAGGGACCAAGCTTTGTCTACACTGGCCCCAGTAAGTAACCAGAATGAAGGTACCTTGGTCCGACTTCCGGACAGTAACGTCCAAGGGTCGGGACTTCTGTCTGGCCCTCTCATATAATTGCCGACATTTTTAAGGTATTGGTACGCTACTAATAATATAACAATAATAAGAAGGAAGCTACTAAACAACGAATAGGTATGGCAAGGTTCATCCTCCAAAAGAGAAAATAGGTGTTTCGATGGTCGCTAGCTAATCAACAAATTGACTTCTCAAGGTTCAGCTCCTGAATAACAAATCGTGATGTTGATGTTCAACAAATGCGCGTCTAGGTTCAGTTAGGTATGTCAAGGTTCCAGAACCAGAGGGAGAATATCTTTGACGAAGTTCAGCAGCTAAAGTTTAGATAGATACATCTAGGCTCCCCAACTGAAGAACATATAGTTATGCAAAAGTCCCACAACTAAAAGATATGATGAACCTCGGCACCTCATAGAGCAGATAGTTACACCGTTTACAAATAAATAATAGAAGTGTCGATGTTGAGCGCAATAACCAAATGGATAAGTCAGAGTTTGCCAACTAAAGGAGAAATAGTTATGTAAGGTTCAACTAAGGGTTAATAGGCATTTCAGAGCCGAGTAAAAAAAAAAAAAATAGTAGTTATGTAAGGGAAGTTGAACCGGTACTCCGAGAATTCCCATTTCTCGAACAAATAATTTAGTAAAAAATTGAAATATTTCAAGCTCGTGAGGGGAATTTAGGTAAAATATATCTGTACCTGAAAAAACAATATTTATAAATATGATTTGAACTAAAAGATAATTAGCCGAATAAATTTTCACAATATCAACAGCAAGTCGCCCTAGAGGTTTAGTGCACCTTTAGGTAGTGCAAAAGGATTTTGCAGCGTCCCTTTGGCCCTAACTGCACCCACATTTTAGTCTCTCACTTTATCTCCATTCCCACTAATTTTTCTCATCTTCTTGTCCAAGTTCTCTAAATAATACTTCTTAGTGCATTCCTCGGGTTTTCTCCCAGAATCACCTTTATCTTTCCCTCCAACCACCTCAACTTCTTTTCACTCTCTCGGTTGTTGAATGGCTGAAAGTTCCCCCGTGCTTTGCTTTTTAGCCCAAATTTCGTTTGTTCATTCAGTCATCAAAGACAAGTAGGACATGTTAGTGAACTATTTGGTTGCAAACTCTCTCTCTCTCTCTCTCTCTCTCTCTCTCTCTCTCTCTCTCTCTCTCTCTCTCTCTCTCTCTCTCTCGTTGGAAACAAGGTATCTAGGTGCCTACATATTTGCATGAGTAAATAATATCAGAAAAAACGCTCCCACACATGAAAGCGGTATACCCGTTCCCTAAAGCAGGTATTAATTAGCAAACCTAATTTTAGCAGGACTTCAGTATTGGATTAAAAAACATCCATACGAGTTAAAGTTCTGTGCGTGCCCAACTTTATCCCCTTTTTTTCTGGGAAGGTATTTTATGATGGAGACGGTCGGTCGGTAGCTGCGTGAACGTAATTTTTCTGTCTCGCACTTTGGAATTAGTTCTGTCACTTTTTCGAAAATAGTTTTAGTCGATGGGTTTTTATTTCGTTCAGAATAATATATATGATGGTTTCAGTTATAAAGTTTGATAAAGTTGAATTTTTTTTTCTTTTTTGTTTTGGATGCAGTGCTGTCTCCTAAAGTTTCCTCTTTTATAACAATACTCCTAATTAAGATTCGATGGTGTAGCATACGCGCTGTAGGTCCGTTCCTAAGAAGACCATCTTTTTTTTTTTTTTATTCAAAATAGTCATACATTTCCATATTTTTGATTGTTTTTATTGTTATTATAGTTGTTGTTGTTGTTGTTTTGTCCAAAAGACACCCATTAATATCTAGGTATATTGTAGTATTATTATAATAGCAAAATCTCGAAAGCGCATGAGTCTTTAAAACGGGATAACAAATCTGCAGTGGTGTAATCATCACTGCGGAATTGTTTCTCCATTATTTTCATTATAATATAATTTCTGTTATAAGATAAGAGCATGGTTTCGAAAACTTAAGGTAAAATATTATTGTTATCATTATCAGAAAACACGTGCTGCTGGATTTGAGTACACTGTATTAGTGAAAATACTTTCAGGATCATAGACTGATGTACCTTAGCACTTGTAGGTGTTCCTGCCCGCACATCTTCGTAATGCCTGAACATAACACAGGCCTGCGCAATGTGTGTGTGTGTGTGTGTGTGTGTGTGTGTGTGTGTGTGTGTGTGTGGTCCCGCATGTTAATCAAGGTTATCACTTCATTTAGAATCCATCAGATACCTGGTATCATAACTCTAAGAGGGGCCGAGACGCCGGGCTGGACTCTTTTTTTTTAAGGACTTTAATTGTTCGCGTAAACATTTGCTGGCCCTATATTTGCATCGGTGCTGGGAAACACCCCTGATAATATTCTTCGTCTCTTCTACTTTTTCTTAGCCGTGTTCCTCTGGTTCTTTTCATTGTGTTTAGCCTGAGTGTGGGTTTGTATTAATGTTGCTTTATTGGTTGAACACCGTTCAAAAGCACTTTCCTTCCTTCTTTTTGTTTTGTTTTGTTTTATTACAGAAACCCTCGTGGTGATTTTCTTCTTCTTCTCTTTCATTCTTCCTGCGTGGTGTTCGTTCAGTTTTCGACACTAAAGTGCAAACCATAATGTTCTTCTTGCTTAACATCTCATTATTCGAGCGTGATTTCTTGGGACGTGAACATATGAGATTTTATCCCCCCCCCCTCCGCATTTCCTCTCCCCCTTTTCCGCACCCCCCCCCCCATACCACCAACTCCATCCACTTTCCCCCTTCCCACGTCATTGCCCTTTCCTTTTTTTCAGTTTTGTTCTTATATTTATGGAAGTCATAGCACATTGCAAACTATCCTTGGAATTCTTTTCCATTTTTTCTCGAATATAAATAAAACCAGCATTCCATTAAATTGTTTCAATTGTGTCCAACTTTCTGTTACAGGTGGAGCTGACAATGTAACGAAGTGTACTGGTAGTAGATTGGCAGAATTTTATAATATCTAAATCTGTAATTGTGTATTTCGTTACGCTCGGTTTTACAGCCATATTATAATTGTCGTTTTAAGAGAGAGTGGGTGACATTTACTTTGCATGTCATTGAGCTTTGCAGTCACAAGAAATATAGAAGTTCAGTAGTCATTAAAGAATTAGCTGTCTTTTTTTTTTCTTTTTTTAGTTCATGTTGAGATTCTCTGATCGAATCTTTAGAACCTTCCCAGTCACCCAGCATATACTCTAGCTATCGTCTTCCAAACTCCCCGAGAGACACACTTCTCTCCTGACAAGGAAATGTATTAATTCATAAAATGTGAACAGAAGTTCAGTAGTTTCTCTCTCTCTCTCTCTCTCTCACACATATGCTGACGTTTCCAACCTGAATCTTAGTACCTTCTAACTTTTCCAGAAGGACGCGCAACATTCAGTAGGTTAGGTAATGCCGTCTATTCCAGCCGTTATGGTCAAGTAGAGTCCGAGGCTTCTTAACGTGATCAAAGTCTCGGCCAAGCCCTGAGGCCCACGCTTGACCGTTCTAATTGGCTGGACTCGATTCTCTAATTGGCTATTAACTCTTTGGTACTGGATCAGCTGAAATACGGACTATAGCTCTGACGCTCCCGCAGTACAGCGTTGATCTGTTGTATGATTCCTGTTGGTGGTGTCTGGAGGTAGAGAGAAAAAGACGCTGGCTTGTCTGGCTGGCTGGTACCTGCCTGACCGGTCGGCCAGATAATGCGTCACAAGGGCTCATCTCAGGCCGGACCCACCAGTGGCTCGTCTATACAACAGAACATTTGACCTTCCTTCGTCTTTGCGTTAATAGTTTCAGTTTTGTATTAATTTTCTTTTAATGGTAGTCTCCCAGTAACCTAATTAATTATCAGTGTCAGCTATTTTGTTAAGAAATACAGCTTCATATGTCACAACTGTAAGTTAATTTTTCTATCTATAGTGAGGGTAAGAACAATATATTTTTATTGTTTTAAATAATATCTTGACTTACGTGAAGATTACTCCGAATACCTCAGACGCTCAATTAATGAAAAGAAATTTGCCCTCAAGTAATCTGTATATATATTTACAGTAATACTGAATATTTAAGTGTTCATGGTTTACAGTCTGTAAATCATGGGCCATGGCTCACGTTACGCGGGCGACTCGGGTGATTCATCATTAATCCCTTGGAGATGCTGCCTACAATGCATGGCTTGTGCATCATAGTGTAGAGTGTAGACCGTACTCAAAGTTTTTGTAGAGTTCTTTTGACTCCCAAGCTTTTATTTTCAACATTCATGTAGATCCCTTCCCTCTAACTCCTTTACCTTGCCTAAAAATGACTAATTGGTCTCGTTTGTACAGTAATGATAACAATGGTAATGCAGGTTAAAAAAAAAAAAAAAGAAACATCTTTGAATTGAGGTGTTAGGCGTGTATTGGTAAAATTACAACAATCAAGTTTTGCTGTAAATTTTACAAATACGTCTTAAACATTCCACATGGTACTTTTTAAGGATTATTTTATCCTGCATACTTACGTGTGCGATTGTCCTTTAAGCGCTAAAATTAGTGATAAATTCTGATGTGTAAGTTTCAAGTTTTAGAAACATGAATCCGACTTCCTGTATGGAAATCCTGATTGGTGTTATTTTACTTCCTCGACGCTTCTCTTTCTTCCTGTTTGCCTCGCCCTGTCAACTATAATAAAACGCCGGAAAAAAAAATTACAGAGAAGGTTTCGTGAGTTTGATTAATTTATTCTATCTATATACCTTAATATATTTTATTTTAGGGGTTAGACTTTAACAACATTTTCAATCAATATAGTGCAACATAAAAGAATGATCTTAAGCTAAAAACTCACCACATCTAAATGTTTGTGCCATTGCGATGTCACAAACATTTGCCAATAATTTGGAACTTGAAATTTTTATACTTTAAAGTATTGAGCACAAATGGCCAATTAATAGAGTAATTATAAAGTTATAAATGATTAATGCCTATACCCCGACTGCTGATGCGAATCCCGATCAGGTTAGCGTACTTATCTTACATAATTCCCTCTGAGTGTAAATTATAAATTATGAATAGCCTATTTATCGCTTTGTAATATATATATATATATATATATATATATATATATATATATATATATATATATATATATATATATATATATATATATATATATATATATATATATATATATATAGGGTACAGACAGGACAGCAAATCAGTCAGACATATCAAGAAGTGAGGCCAGTGGAAACAGACTGGTACATAAAATCATCTTTATTTGTGCCGACGTTTCAAGACAACTAATCTCATTTTCAGGGCTGCAATAAAAGAATAAATATTGTGAATACGTATAAATTATACAAAAATCTCTTTAAAAACATTTGTACATAAGGATAGTTTAGGCGTTGCTGGAGGTACCGACCTACATAGAAGAGAGAAGGAGGGCGACTGGAATATGGGTAAGTGGAAAGCAGAGAGTTAACGGGCTGCTCTATGAGCAAGAGCCCGTGCTGGCATAAGGCCAGCTTAATAAAAAACAACAACAACAAAAGCCCGCCTTCTCCCTTCTATGTACACTAGGTTAGTACCTCCAGCAACGCCTACGCTATCCTTATGTACAAATGTTTTTAAAGAGATTTTTGTATAATTTATATGTATTCACAATATTTATTCTTTTATTGCGGCCTTGAAAATGAGACTAGTTGTCTTGAAACGTCGGCACAAATAAAGATGATTTCATGTACCATTCTGTTTCCACTGCCCTCAATTCTTGATATATATATGTAGGTGTGTGCGCACGTGTGTATTTATATAGTCAAAATAACATCTTAACTGATCGATTTCTTAACCTTAACCATTGGAACTATCAAAATGTTTGATGAAATTAAGAGGAGAGTCAGGAGACTAGAAAAGAGTCTTCTTAAAGCAGCGTACGTTACATGTGCACCAGCAATATATATCATGTATACATATACATTTGTGTGTATACACATGTATATAGATACATATATACATAAAAACACATAAACAGTATACTGTATATATATTATGTATATGCACATGTATATGTATATATATTTAAATATATACATGCACATGTATATGTATATATATTTAAATATATACACAAGCACGTACATATAAACAAACACACGGATATGTGTGTGTGTGTGTATGTATTAAGACCCTCCTTGAAACTTTAGATTTTGTTGATTAATGAAACGAAAATTCAAGTAATTACAAAGTGCACATGATGAAAATGTTTCATTTCTCCTTTCAAGTGGATGGATTTTTCTCACTTTTAATAACGATAGTTATGGAGCTAATATGACTGCAGTGTCTTATATTTCAGCTACGCCCCGATAAACCCAAAGGTACTCTACATCCAGTGGAATGCATTAACTCTTATGTACGCGCTTGAAAGTTTGATTTTATGTGTGCATTTTGGGTAAATTTATAAAGAATGTGGATATTGAAATGACTGAGTCTTGAAATCACTTACACCAATCAAAACATAACCCAGTCCGAATTCTCAGATTTTGTCCAAATAACATACACAAAAAGCATAGAGTTTATTTATTCAAAAGGGGCATTGTCCAGTTCTAATATGTTGAATTTCAACATATAAGCAAACAGAGAATTTCATCCTCTTGTGAAAAAGTACGTACTTTGAAAGGATCACGAGCAAACACGTACCACCGTCCCTTTAAAAAGTATGACGTCCAAGTAAATATTGACCTGAATTATGTTTCAGATAACTTCCATAAGCTTTTGGGTGGACCATCAAAGGAAGCCATCTACGAGATGGAATGTTTTCATACGATGAAAAAGACAGAGAGAAAAATATTTTATAGTTGAGTAATGTTCGTTGTGTTACTGAAGAAATCGTAATGTTTTTAATTTTGTCTCGTAGTTCATAAGCCCTTGTAGTATAATCATAAAAAAACTGCAGGGTCTTGTCGAGGTAACTCTCTCTCTCTCTCTCTCTCTCTCTCTCTCTCTCTCTCTCTCTCTCTCTCTCTCTCTCTCTCTCTCTGGAGATATATCTCTGAAATAGAAGAAATGATAATAAGATCTGTAGCGTATGCTAACTAGTTATACATTAAAGTATAACCAAATAGCATACAATGAAACTACTTTTTATAGATAACGTTGTACCTGGTCAACACTTGAAATTGTGACCACAAGTGAATGGCAGTCGCGATCAACATTTAAGCCTTTTTAGTACGCGTGTAGCAGGGTGTCGGCTAGCAGCCTCATCCCAATTCTTTAGCTAAAAAGTGGAAGGTGACCAGGTAACCATCTACAATACCCCTTCCCAATGAATAAGAAAAAACGTGGGGAGGAATATATATATATATATATATATATATATATATATATATATATATATATATATATATATATATATATATATATATGTGTGTGTGTGTGTGTGTGAAGGAAATGCAAGTTTTCATAACGCGAAATATATAAAAAAATTCCTTTTTCAATACTTGGTTACATATATATATATATATATATATATATATATATATATATATATATATATATATGTATATATATACATATATATATATATATATATAAGTAAGTAACCAACCAAGTATTCCAAAAGGATTTTTCTTTTATGTATTTCGCATTATGAAAACTTATCTTTTCCTATTTAATTCCTGTCTCTCTACAACGAAGTGAGCACCGAAAAGTGCAATAATTTTGTTACCCTTCTACGCCAGAACACCATTAAAAGCGACAAAAAGAGCCCATGCGCCCCCCCCCCCCAAAAAAAAAAAAAAGCCAGTTTAATCTGAGAGCAACAATAGCGAGGGTTATTGGTGGATCGTTGATGTAGTCGCATTCCATTGCAGACACAAATACTCCTTGGGAAAGTTATCTAGATTTTTATCATCGTAAATGAATTTTAATTATGTTGCATTCATGCGTAATTACTTTGTCCCTAACGTACAGGATGACATTTAACCTTTTTATATTACAATCCTGCAATTATTAGAACGTCTCTTTAACTGGAAAAGTGTTTTTTTTTTATTACAGGGCTACACACAATGGAATGGCAATTAATCAAATTCCGGCATCTTAGTTCCCGACCGTTTAATTAATCTGAATTATGTGCTGATACAGTGACAGATATCATTGCAGACGACGGATTTTGTAGGTTAATTTGTTTAGGTCTCCCTGTTCCAGATTACGAACAACCTTCCACTTGGGTCAGAGTTATATCTTTTTTTGTTAATACATGTATTCATAGTTTTTTTATATATATACAAATATAAATGTAAATATATATATATGTATAATATAATATAATATAAATTATATATATATATATATATATATATATATATATATACATATATCTATACATACATACATATATATATATATATATATATATATATATATATATATATATATATATATATTGAGGGAAAATACAAAGGGACTATTCAGTTAAATGTCAATGTCATTTATGGAAGTGAAATGTGGATCTTAACTGCGAATAGAAAAGAAATTGTCAATTGTTTGAGCATTGTATGTAGCATGAGAACAACTAAAAGTGGTGAGAAATGTGGAGATTCTTGGAGGAAGCAGCAAAAATGTTTGCATAGGTGAAAGAGTGCATCTGACTGTTCTGAGATTGACCTGTCATTTGGAAATAATGTGTGATTAGGTATTAGAAGGAGGTGGAGGTGAGACCTAGAAAATGTAGGATAGATGGGTCGAAAGAGGTTTTGGAAATGGAATAATATCTAGGAACCACAAAAGTGCGTGCAAAATAGAGATGAATGATGCTTTTTTTCTTCTCCGAGTCCGACTCGGTGCTAGTGGACTTTTTATGTGGGTGCTTTATGCATGCAATGTCAAGAAAATTTTCTGCACAAGGCTCAGAACTTGGCAAGGCGGGAGGCGAGGTTGGTAGCCCTTGTCCTGTGACTCAATCATGGTTTATTTGAACGGTAGGTCGAGATCGAAACACAGTTCTTCTGAAGTTGAAAACGCAAGATCTGTGCGTTACCACCGACCTATTCTGTGTGTGTTTGTGTGTTTGTTTGGCATCCGTGCGCGCGCCACTCTGTGCATGAGGGATAGTTTCACAAAAGTGATGACGCTACATACTCTAGACAGTTTGAAAATTCAAGAATACTTTGTAGCTATTGTACATCTGTGAATGTTACACATCAAGTAATAACTAGTAACATGAGTTTCATTTATTGAGGTTAGAACAACGTTACGGATGGCATTTTCTTGGTGATAAATGGTAAAAATGTTTACACATGCGCTTCTGAAATTAACCGTAAGGAATATGTCACTAAATAAATGTGGTCGCCTGGATTAATCCAAATCTGTCTACCTGTTCTCTAAATAATTTATTAAATCTCACACAGAAATGGGCTAAAACGTTCCCTCCTCAAGTTCGTCGTTGGAGGTAGTGAATAACTAAATATGATATTTCATGCATGTGGTTTTAACAGTCTGAATATTATATGTCGCTTTTGAAATGCTTGCCAGTGCAGTGAGCAAAGGGCAAATTAAACACGACGTGCCGACTAAGTTTAGGGGGCATTATCCTTTACAAATTATGGATGATACAGTCAAGCAAATTAAAATTTAGCTCACGAACTTTCCTGTCTCCGCACGAAACAATAGAATTGACTTTACCAAATAGGTTTTCCGAACTTTCAGTATTTATGGAAATTTTGTTTCTTCCATGCAGCTAATACTGCCTGGGTGTAGACAAAACATGAAGTAAATGTTAGCCGCCTGGGCCACACAAGAACTAATAAAAAACAAATATGACAAGGGAGTAGACCAGTCAGTGACGAGGGGTTTAGGTCATATGCAAAGTGGTTATTGTTTGTAATGCTACAGCCGAAATTGTTATCATTAGTGGCTCTCATATTAGCAGCAGTAGTAATGGTAGTTGTGTCTCTTTCCAAGTTGACAACAATTTGTTCTTTTATATTAGCAAAATAAATACGAAGTAAAAGGCAAACTCCCCCTTTATACACAAAAGCGGATGTGAAAGTAAGCAATTGTATCTCAAATGAGAAATTGCGACAATTATTGCAATTGACTCTAAACTTATTCGTGCTAAATCGGTTCATTTACAGTAATTCAGTTCATTTTCAGAAATTCAGTTGATTACTGGAAAATTATTGTTAGAAAAATTATTCCTTTGGTAAGTTGGAACTTCGAGAAATCTGATTATAGACTCGCAAACGCTGACTGCAAATCTCCTTAATTTTATTAACGGAGGGAAAAGTTATCTAAAGATTCTCCTCTCTCGCTTTTGTGTGATTTTCCGTGTAAAAAGTTTGAATTCTGATGACTTAACTGTCTTGGTGGCATTTTTTCAGTTTATATATATATATATATATATATATATATATATATATATATATATATATATATATATATATATATATATATATATATATATATATATATATATATATATATATATATATATATATATATATATATATATATTATGTGTATATACATATATATATATATATATATATATATATATATATATATATATATATATATATATATATATATATATATATATATATATATATATATATATATATTCAAAGATAAGTAAGGGAGAGAGAGGGGATGTGGGATTCCTTGTAGTAAATGCCTGTGGATATAATCTTGTGGAAGTTTGTTGAGAAAGTCTCTTGATTGTTGCAAATATAAGTTTTCAAAAGAAAGAAGATATTTGACAGTATGCTTGCTAAAGAGAAAGTAGCGAGGAAAAGAGATTGTTAAATTCTGTGTTAGTACAGAATAGAATTTAATTGTTAGAATAGGTGTTAAATTCTGTGTTAGTACAGAATAGAATTTAATTGTTAGAATAGGTGTTAAATTCTGTGTTAGTACAGAATAGAATTTAATTGTTAGAATAGGTGTTAAATTCTGTGTTAGTACAGAATAGAATTTAATTGTTAGAATAGGAAAGCATGGTATTATCTTATCACTGTTTTGAGGCAAAGGTTAAGGTAGATGGAAGTCCAAGTTGGAGAGAAAGGAATGAAAATGCAGCTGGAAGTATAATTAAGACTAATGAGTTTGATAGAAGAAGTGAGGAGATCACGAGGTGAAAAATGGGCTTGGGTTAAGACGCACAAGCTAAAGATGTACGTGAAAACTGTTTAAAAGTTCAGGATGTGGTCATGCAGTGGTCAGCAAGGATTTGAAGAGGGAATGTATACAGTGAGTGATGGAATGAGGGAATAAAATGTTTAAGGAAAGAAAAGCAGATTTTCAAAGTGCGACTGCAATATAGAGAAGACGATCATACACATAAATACAGGAGGATGGATAAAGTGGTCAGTAAAAGGTAAGAGTGGACTAAAGGCATGTTGAAATAGGTGGTTGGGAGTAGGGCTGGGGGAGGGTGACCATAGACTCCGGGGAGAATAAGTCGTACTAAGGGGAAATAGAATATAGGGAGAAAATTTAATGCCCTGATGGACATCAGAATGGAAGATACAAATGGGGAGATACTAAGGAAAATTCATTCATAGGTTGATAGTGTTGGGAGGCTTGTGAAACTGACTATTGTGGATGTAAAGGGGGCAGTAAAGTTGAAAGTCTGTTTGAGTCAGCTGACCTGGGTATGTAAAGTTTGTTCGGATGAGGGAAAGGTTCAAAAAGATTGGGTGACTGGAATAAGTGTTCTCAGTTTTAAGGGTAAAGGTAATAGAAGAGACTGCAAGAATTAGAGCAGTGTAATATTGCGTGAAACCCCAGGGAAGGTGTTTGTAAGGTTTTCGTTGAGGAGAGAAAGCAGATACGAGGAGGATTAATAGGTGAAGAACAGTATTGTTTCAAAGAGTTTAGAGGGATTGTGAGTCAAGCATTAGTTAAGAAACATTTATATAGCAAAGAGAATAAATCGCAGAGATATATTAAATATATTTATGATGGAAGTGAAATATGTTTTAGACCCTGTGTCTCTGGGAAAAAGGGTTGTGATTTCTCTGTTGCTGTTTAATATCTATAGGACTGAGGGATGAGAAAAGCTATAGAGAAGACAGTAGGTGTGAGTCCAAAATTTTGATATGAGAGAATATTCATGAATGTGGCTGATATATGCAAATGATACAGTACTGATTTTAAATAGTGATGACAAACTGTAGAAACTAGTGAAAGAATTTTAAAATGTATGCAATAGGAGGGAGAGGAGAGTAGATATGATCAATTTTAAGGCTTTGAGGGTAAACAGAAAGCAGTAAGATGGAGCAAGAAATCTTGTTGTAAATGATAGAAGAACGGAAGCGGTTGATTCTTATAGGTATTGGGAGTAAATACTTTGGATGATAACAGATGAAGTAAGAGTTATGTCGCAGAACTGAGGAAGTATGAAAGTTAGCATTCTGTGTAGAAAACGTGAATACAAATAGGGAATAAATGAAGAAGCTGTCAACTTCCTTGATGGGATTCGAACCAAGGCACTTTAGGATCAGCACCGCTGCTCTAACGCGTCTTGTTACAAAGGATATAAGGTTTTTCATTTGGTATCTACATGCAAACATGCATAATTACATACGTATGTAAATACATACAGCATACGTACATATATAATCTGTTAAATTCAGAGCCTGAAATAGTCTCAATCCTTGCCTTTGCATTAGACTGTTTAGTCAGTTTCTGCTTTTAAGGCGGAAATAAACTCGTAGAATTTTTCTAGACATGCCTTTACTTTTAGTTACCACAGTGATCTCTTAACTTTTTGACTTCCACACAAATTTTGGAACAGGCTTATCATTGCAGGCCGTGAATCAGAGGGCGGAGTATATGAAGCTGTCACCATGCAGTGTGATAGGACCAAGGCTTGGGTGGTTACAGCATGTGTCTCTTAAAGTCACATACATTTTACCTGATCTCAAATAGAAGCATCCTCAGTATTGTGTCATTGTTGTAGCAATATATATATATATATATATATATATATATATATATATATATATATATATATATATATATATATATATAATATATATATATATATATATATATATATATATATATATATATATATATATATATATATATATATATATATATATATATATATATATATATATATATACACATATGAAATGCGTATGTATATATATACTTATAAATCTTTGGACCTTTCAAGTTCATCGCTCCTTTGGACACAGCTATCACTAAAAGCCTTAAATCCATATCGGAAATAGAGAAAGAAGTTGAAACCATCGAAGTTAAAACGCTTAGAAGTGATGGTGGGGATTAGCTTATTTCATCTCTGAGTAAAATGTTTACTCACACTCAAGAAGTCTGTAATAAATAGTAATATAAATTGCAGTATATAAATTACATTTTTTATATAAAAAAAACAATTACTGATAGACAAACCGTAAAAAGTAAAGTGTTGACAAAAAATTGTACTATTACCAAGTACCATCTGTATTCTTGTACGTATTTTTTTAACAGACTCAGCAAACGATGGTCAAGCCTGCGTTTCTAGGTTTGGCATTTGTTTAGCTTAGTAGAGTTCTCAGTTCTCAGTCTGGGCCAACATCTTTCGTTTTTGGCATTTGAAGTTTGGGTATGAAGATCCCTTTGCCCAAGCTTCAAGACGGTACGCAAAAACTTTAGGATCTGTAGTATACAGCCTATGGATAATCTCACCCAACCCCGCTCACCTCTGAGGCGCCTATTAGGATTATATGTCGACTATAAAATATGCAGAATGAATACGCTTTAGTATGGCCAGTCTAAACATGGAGTTTACTTCCAGTAGACTATCCTTTTAACTCTTTTATATTGTCGTCATTTGTTTACACGAATAGGTACTCTAATATGTAAATCTATGCTTTGATAGATAATGTTTTAATACTCTTTGCACACATTCATCCATCAAGAAAATAATGACCTTTAATATCCCTACAGATATTAGCCAAATTAACACCGTCCTTCCCACAGCAATTCTCCAACAAATGGCCTGCAGTCCTGTCGACGATGAATGGGAAATAACGGTGGACATTCCATCATTCTCATTATAACATAGGCGAGGGATGGGGAAGCTACTGCAGTGTCAGTATTGGCAACAATATATCTAAAATGAGCGTGTAATAGGATGCAATTACAGAACAATCGAACCACCAGAGCAATGATTTGCCTCTGTATTTGTTTCCTCGGCAGTTTCGTAACACTTATTGTATGAAGCTTTGATAAGTAAAGTCTGTTATCATATTCTTTAATAGATGTGTTTATACTAAATTTACTTCCGTCTTCACTTTGGTTTACTTTTATTTGCGTGTTATTTTTTTAAAGTTGCTAGTCTTTTCAATAAGCTGTGGGGGTTGCTTTGTGAGTCTATTTGATCATTATGCAGTTCCCTACTGCAGTGATTTAACGTATTAGTTTTTGTTCGAAAAAACATAACGGAACTCTGCACGTATGTCTTATTATTTTTCATTTTTCTCAGTTTATCTATACCACTAAGCTAGTATAGGAAACTCTCTTGTGCCTCCGTTATAAAAGAAGAGTATGATCTACAGGTGCTCCGTTTGCCCACATATTGGCACAAAGACTGGATTAAATAGAGTTGAGAAGGAGATTAATATTTTTCCTTTTAGGTAACATAAAAAAGGATTCAAGTTGCAAAAGGCACCATGAGTCTGGTGTGCCTGGCAATGTCCCAATAGATACAAAACCAGTGAGAGAAGGGGATTTAAGAGGTCAATCCTTCCAAAAAATAGATTACATTCAAAAGTTATTAAAGGTTACTGCTTCACGGGCCACCGTCCTAGGGCGTAGTTGCAGGGATAGAGAAAACAAGTTAAAACTTTCAGAAAACGAACGGACATTGGTTTAGAAATTAAAGTTCCGAGCAATGAATTACTTCAGTAGTTGTAATTTTCAGTTAATGCACCTTGGGAACTGGATGAAAAATCCCTGTTATATATATATATATATATATATATATATATATATATATATATATATATATAAAAGTGAATGTTTGTATGTGTGTTTCTTTGTAACTTTGTGCGCTATAGAAATCCGAACCGCTTGACCAATCTAGGAAAAATTTGGCACGTGGCCATCATTTAATCCAACTTAGGTAATAGGGTAGGTTTCAAGCCCGTGCCCCCTTCCCCTTCCCCATCCCCTTCCCCCTTCCCTTTCCATGAAATGGGGCTGGCACTGCCCACAGACTTAGTAACTAATGTGGTAAATAAGCTCTACGGGTTTATCATACCTCATCTCATTTACTTGAGACCATAGAAATTTGTTATTGAAAATGCTTTTCTTTCATGTGATTATAATTCTGTATCAAGGTTTGTGTTTAGGTTTAGTGGGAGTGTGTTTAGGTTTAGTGGGGATGTATTTAGGTTTAGCAGGGTGTGTTCAGGTTTAGTGGGGGTGTGTTTAGGTTTAGTGGGGATGTATTTAGGTTTAGCAAGGTGTGTGTTTATATTTAGTGGGGCGTGCTTAGGTGTAGTGGGGTATTTCTGCTAAGTTGGGGGGGTGTTCAGGTTTAGTGGGGGTAAATGGGACAGTCAGCACAATAATATCTTGATAAAATGGACAGTAACCACAGTAATACTTGGATTAATGGGACAGTCAGCACAGTAATACCTGGATAAAAGGGACAGTCAGCACAGTAATACCAGGATAAAAGAGACATTCAGCACAGTAATACCTGGGGAACAGTCACCACAGTAATGTCTGGATAAATTAGACAGTCACCACATTAATACTTGGATAAAATGAACAGTCAGCATAGTAATCCCTGGATAAAAGTGACAGACAGCACATTAATATCTGGATAAATGGGACAGTCAGAACAGTAATACCAGGATAAATGGGACAGTCACTGCAGTAATATTTGGATAAAAGGTACAGTCAGTACAGTAATACCTGGATAGGGCAAATGGGACTGTCAGAACAGTAATACCTGGATAAAAGGGATAGTCACCACAGTAATACCTGGATAAATGGGACAGTTACCATAGTAATATTTGGATAGGTGGGACAGTCAGAACAGTGATAATAGGATAAAAGGGTCAGTTAGTACAGTAATCCCTGGATAAAAGGAACAGTCACTACAGTAATACCTGGATAAATGGGACAGTCGCCCAGTAATAATTGGATAAAGGGGACAGTCAACACAGCAATCTCTGGATAAAAGGGACAGTCAGCACAAGGAGGTGCAGAAAAATTTTCCTGGGTCCTTCAGAGATTTCCCGGCCAGCGCCAGATTGGTCAGCTAGTATATAATGTATATATTTTCATATATATGTATATGTATGCGTGTATGTATATACATTTATGTATAAAATCACTTATACCCATTTCTAATGAGAGGGGCTGTTTCTTGGTGTTTGCTTTCCAGCTCTCAATGAACAGACTAATTTAATTCAGCACCAATATGGAGAAATGTTTACTTAAAGCAAATTTTAGGGGTATCGTGCTGAAAGATGCTGAAGACGTGCTAGAGTGATAACGGTCTTTTGGGTGTTCGCTCTATGTGTCGAAATTTCAACTGTTTCAATCTAATGGAGGATCGTAATAGATTCCGTGTCGGGATAATTGAAGCATTGGCTTCGGGGACTGATTTCCACCCACAATTAATTTCGAATTGTTTCCAGCAAAGACTCGATAAAAAGGGAAGTACGAGGAGGGAAGGAACCACAGTAAGACTGTATTTCACTTGCACTGTTTATAAAAATATGGACGAAAGAATATTAAAAGTCAGTTGACTCATGACAATTGGTACAAAGTCACTCTTTTGGTATCTGTATTCAATTAAATTGAAGGCGGTACAGTATTTTATTATTGCATGTATTCAATAATCAGTATGGTAAAATAGGCCCTTATTTTATCAGCCACAGAATATAAACCATCAGTTCACTAAGGGACACCGGCACCAGACTTCCAAAATCAAAACTGGCCCAGTTTTATATAATCTCTTATTGTATATGGTTGAGCGCCTCCTTAGTATTTTTGTCATTCTCCATTCGTCTAAAAATTTAAACTAGTATAAATTACTCGAGCGCACATAAACTCACGCAATATATATATATATATATATATGTATATATATATATATATATATATATATATATATATATATATATATATATATATATATATATATATATTTACATACACACACACACACACACACTTACTCTACAGGGCTTCATGAAACCGGGGAATAATGGAAGAAGCTGTCATATTCTGGCCCAGGATTCGATCCCCTGAAAGGATAGTTACGAAAACGACAGGCTAACTCACTTTGCCATGAGATGCGTTAACTGGTCGTTGCTGTAAAACTCTTATGCCACGAAAAATTTCTTAATTGACTCCACACTTGGATGAAGGCTTGTAGAGGACTTCAAGACATTATACAAACACATCACACACAGGCACACACCCATACATATATGTATATATGTGTGTACATATATATGTACATATACACATATAGATGCATATATATTACGATAATATATATATATATATATATATATATATATATATATATATATATATATATATATATACATATATATATATATATACATACTTGTTTTCGATTTAGAGTTGGTATTATGTAAAGAAGTTGCTAACTACATACTTTTCTCTTCCCCTTTGCTACCCACTACAGTCGATTAATTACCAAGTCTCTAATTCATCAGTTCGCTGAACAAAGTTACGTACCATGAATTCAAGCCACGTGGTCTTATTAGTGAGGCGATTCGTAACGAGCTCCATTTTTATTTGATATTGCAAGATGGTTCTCTAATTTGCGAATTAAAACTTGTAAAGCAGCAATTAGCCCATGAAAATATAATTGATTTTAATAATCAGCCTGTGACTGTCGTTGTTTGTGCTTCTCTTCTTTTCTTTAGCTGCCACTTAGTTACAATAAATAAATTTTAGTTCATAGGTACGCGGAGACATTAATTCATAATTTCTGTATATTAACTACAAGCTTTGATTGTAAAATCTCTGACGTTAAACGTAGAAAAGACAGAAAATTCTAATGAAAATAATTTATATGAAATTCATGTTATGTAAGTTTTTTCAGTATTATTATTATTATTATTATTATTATTATTATTATTATTATTATTATTAATCACAGAGTGGAGACGCTTGGGACATAGATATCCGAGTTGCCGTTGCCGGCACAGATCTGATTATGGATATATTGAGGAGGAATTAAGGCGCCTTACTCATATCTCCTAAGACGTCTCCAGGCATTGTCCGAGGATTGATCACTTCCGATTGAGTGAATAGGTTGATTAGTATCCTGTGTATGTGGTCCGGATCAGGGAGGGGAGAAGGAGGGATGGGGGAAGGAATAGGTGGAGGTAGGGGAGATGAGACGAACAAGAACGTGGGAGAGGGGAATTGAAAGGGATCGTAAATGGGGAGAATAAGCGACGAATTCGTAGAGAGGGGGACAGGTGGAGAGGAAAAGGATACTTAATGGTGTTTTTGTACCGCAGTCAGTCTTGCAGATAAGTTTTTTCATACTCTGAATTTGGAATTAATTGAATTGAAATTGTGCTCACACTCCCAGACAGAATACCGATGTACATACACACTTACATATATATATATATATATATATATATATATATATATATATATATATATATATATATATATATATATATATATATATATATACATACCAGGCCTGAGACCCAAAATGTGAAGAAATCGAGAAAAGTTCAAAGTGGGCATTACAGTTATACATATTTGGTGAAAATTGACCAGTATTATCTCTCTCTCTCTCTCTCTCTCTCTCTCTCTCTCTCTCTCTCCTCTCTCCTCTCTCTCTCTCTCTCTCTCTATATATATATATATATATATATATATATATATATATATATATATATATATATATATATACACACTGCTATTTGGTTGTATTTGTTCTTATGATAGTTAATTATTCTTGCGTTTTATACAGTGTTTTTCTAGTTCCATTGAGTCTCAGATGTTATTATTTATAAAGTTTAGATAAACTCACGACCCAGTCCTTTGTAAGTATTTCTAAAACCTATCTGTGCCACGTATGAACAGAACAGGCCGTTTTATTTATTTCTATGAATAATTTTCCATCAGAGAAAGCAAAGGAAAAGATGTAAAGAAGTACCACCGTTGTGGATCCAGTGAACCGAAGCTTTTTCGTTATTTTCATCGTAATTATACCTTTGAGAAAATTATAGAAGTTTCAAAGAAGTTTCCAAAACGTGTCCTCTTTTTTAATGGCAGGACGCACGTCTCCTTGGAAGCTATTCTCTCTCTCTCTCTCTCTCTCTCTCTCTCTCTCTCTCTCTCTCTCTCTCTCTCTCTCTCTCTCTCTCTCTCTCTCTCTCAACTGAAAATTTGCGACGAAAAATATCCATAACTGTGTCTTTGTGACTGCATTCATTGTTTGAAAACATCAGAACACGTGATGTATATACGCACCACAGGGAAAAATGAAGCAGTGGGCATTAATCCTGACCAGTTTTGTCGTTTCGTCTTTAATATTTTTATAAGAAAAGTTTGACCGTTCTTAAAAAAGACAGTACAATCCACTTCACAAAAGCTGATAAGTCGAATATTATTGTAATTTTAGATAAAGCTGACTACATATCACGTATGCAAGCCCTACTGGATGATGATACGACTCACAAAAAAACTAGCAAAAAATCCCTTAATCAAGTCATAAAAAATTTCAATAATACAGTGAAAAATATATAATTTTTTATTTGTAAATATGTTCATCTTGCAAAAATTTTTATTGTTAAAAAAAAAAGAGAATTATTTTGTTCTACTAACATTTTTTGGTGGTCAGTGACCTCCTTGTGTAATCTTTTAATTGTCCCGTCCCTGCTTATGAACGGTTGATCATTGTAAAACCTCTCAAATATTTAATCTTCTTTTGGCAGTTCTGCTAATTCTTCAATTGTGTTGGATTCCAGGTACATAATTTTCTCTTTGTAATCCCCATGTCATATGAGCTTTCTTTGTAAACTTACTTTTACTATGTCTTCAGTAATTCTTCAGTTGTGTTGGATTCCAGGTACATATTTTTTCCCCTGTACTCCCCATTTGTCATATGAGCTTTCTTTGTAAACTTACTTATTTTCTTCAGTCTGCTAAGTAAAGGACGCCAGTCGAAAGGCCTCGCAGCACTCCAGAGGCTCTCTTTCCTTTGTGGATTTTGTCTTATTTATATATTCATCATGCTCCATACTTTCGTGATTCATTTATATATATATATATATATATATATATATATATATATATATATATATATATATATATATATATATATATATATATATATATGTGTGTGTGTGTGTGTGTGTGTGTGTGTGTGTATGTGTGTGTGTATGTGTGTGTGTATATGTTTGTGTGTGTGTGTTTATGTATGTATGTATGTATGTATCTATGTATACAGATCATAGATTCAGTTACCGAGCCATGTTTAGACACGTTTCGTAAATCCATTATGCCTGGTCTGATTGATTGATTAATTGTGGGTTATCTTGCGTCACAACTACCAAGGTCATTGCTGTGGTAGTTAACATGGAGGTAGTGGAGGTTATGCGCCCAGAAAGCCCATGTGAAAACCTTAACTGAGAAATTGAAAGCTCTCACTCGCACCGTTTTGAAACGTCCGGTCAACTTAGAATTTTATATCCAGTAAAGTTATATATTGTTCGTCAGTTACTCTTCTACTTCCACTACTATCGCTTGTAATATTTCTTCCGTTTCCTTTTATAACTTATTTCTGTTGCCGTTCTCGATAAGTCTTTCTCACTCTCTCTCTCTCTCTCTTCGAAACATACTCCCATAAAGAGAAAATCTATTACTCGTCAGAACAGTCGTATAATGGGTAATTGTGATGAGAGACCATTTACCCTCCGAATGGTCTCCTGGGAATAAGAAAATTATTCCTTGATCCAAGTTTATGACCAGATTTGAATGACGAGTTCCCGAAGCCCGCTCGCTATTCTAGGTCTTACAGTATCACTGTTCCTGTCTCAATTGATAAATGAGAGAGAGAGAAAGAGATAGATAGAGAGAGAGAGAGAGAGAGAGAGAGAGAGAGAGAGAGAGAGAGAGAGAGAGAGAGAGAGAGAGAGAGAATTTTTTCTTCCACTTTTTTATCATCCCAGAGTTCTTTGCAGGGTTCCTTCATACAGGGAGAGAGAGAGAGAGAGAGAGAGAGAGAGAGAGAGAGAGAGAGAGAGAGAGAGAGAGAGAGAGAGAGAGAGAGAGACTACTTCCTCCAAATTTCCGTTTCCACCCCCAAAGAGAGAACGGGAAAGTTGTTTCCAGTTACCCTGTACACTAACACGAGAGAGAGAGAGAGAGAGAGAGAGAGAGAGAAGAGAGAGAGAGAGAGAGAGAGAGAGAGAGAGAGAGAGAGAGAGGTGCAAACTACTTCCTCCAAATTTTCATTTTCACTTTCGAAGAGAGGACGAGCAAATTGTTTCCATTTATCTTTACATTGAGAGAGAGAGAGAGAGAGAAGAGAGAGAGAGAGAGAGAGAGAGAGAGAGGGGAGGAGGGGGTTGCTCCTTGTTTAATATCCGGTGATGTATTTAGACGAACCAGATCCAGGGGATTTGGTGCGTTCTTAACCTTTTGATAATATATTCATGAATATTTTTATTAACATTTTCTTCAGTAGTATGTATGCCTTGGCCAACCGTGGAAATTGGATGGCTTGGTATTTTCCAAGATGAATATTATATTAGAGGTAGACGTCGGCCAGGCAGAATGGATTTTAAGGGATTCACCAACTTAGATTATGTATATTGCAGAATAAAATTTTGACAAGGTTTTGGCTGAATATTCAAGCAAACATTGATTATGTCAAACTAAGATTGCACGGGAATTTTGCTACCTTTTTGTACTTTGTTTGAAGAAACCCCATCAGAAGGGAATGGTGAAATTACTTACATAGTAGCAACGGTGACAGTTTAAAAATGTGCAGCTGTTATGGCTAAAATCTGCGGATTTAAAACTATTCTGCTGAATTTGTTTAGGAATGTTCAAATATGTTTGAAAATAAAAATGTCACAAACTTGAATCGTTTGCCCGTGCTGTAGATACACGAGCCATGGCACTTTATAAGGTGGAATGGAGATCATATGACTGGAAACAACTTTTGGAAATAGTTTTCAACTATGATATTGCCTTCAGGGCTCAGTAAGTGAAATTCGCTGAAAGATATGTTGGTACACATACAGTGATAGACAGGCGACTTATTTATTATTATTATTATTATTAGTATTATTATTATTATTATTATTATTATTATTATTATTATTATTATTATTATTATATATATATATATATATATATATATATATATATATATATATATATATATATATATATATACGGTATACTGGAATTCACTCATTCTCTGTATGAAACATTATGTCCCTATTACAACGAAGAACGAATGAGGCCCTCATCTAAATCGCTCATTAAACCCCCACAAGTATCTTATTACTTATTCTAAAGTTCTTGTAATTACACGATCAAAGTTCTCCTTGAGAAGTTGGATCAAACGGAGCAGCATATAACTTGTCCTCAAGTTTGTACGAAGTTGAAAAAAGAGTCAGCAAAGAGTTTTGAGTTAAGAAAATTCAGCG
This sequence comes from Macrobrachium rosenbergii, assembly GCA_039081455.1. NCBI lineage: Eukaryota > Metazoa > Arthropoda > Malacostraca > Decapoda > Palaemonidae > Macrobrachium > Macrobrachium rosenbergii. The sequence goes on from JANJGK010000048.1 coordinate 10,670,575, forward strand.
TTACTTTTCTCTTTTGATTTCAGGAGCTCTTTGGGTTATTAATTTCATTTACAATCTCTCTCTCTCTCTCTCTCTCTCTCTCTCTCTCTCTCTCTCTCTCTCTCTCTCTCTCTCTCTCTCTCTCTCTCTCTGTATGGAAACAAAGCAGTGGACAGATTAAAAATTTGCTTCTTAAATATGAAGACAGTCTATTTCTCTTGAGACACGTGAAGCTCTTGTACCAGATGAGCCTTAGCTTATAGTGCTTAAAAAGCATGCCAGGATATGTTGTTTATCAGACAACGACTCTAATGAGCTGAAACAGGAAATGAAGGAGGTAATTACTTTACTCTGCCTTTTCCTATAAAACTGCATTAGCCAGATGATGTATTACGCTCATACGTAAGCGTAAAACAGTTTCACAGATTGTATTGTATAGAATATATATATATATATATATATATATATATATATATATATATATATATATATATATATATATATATATATTATTCACGTCTTAATTTACTACAAAAGTACCTTCCCAGTTTTTTAATTCCCGTATAGTAACAACAACAAAAATTACTGTATGAAATGAAGAAATAGCATCACGATCATCAGTGGTACAAGATAGCAGGGATAGTTATCAAGAATTTCTAAATGGGTCATGTAAAGACAATTAGCTTGATTAATTAATGTCTTTCGTTGTTTGTTGGCATTCCTACGAATGGCCTTCATTCTGCTTCTTTGATTCATTTAAATTAGATTACAACATTGCAGGTGTAAAGGCTTTGTAGGATTTCATACAACATTGCAGGTGTAAAGGCTTTGTAGGATTTCATACAACATTGCAGGTGTAAAGGCTTTCTAGGATTTCATACATTGCAGGTGTAAAGGCTTTCTAGGATTTCATACAACATTGCAGGTGTAAAGGCTTTGTGGGATTTCATACAACACTGCAGGTGTAAAGGCTTTGTAGGATTTCATACAACATTGTAGGTGTAAAGGCTTTGTGGGATTGCATACAACATTGCAGGTGTAAAGACTTTGTGGGATTTCATACAACATTGCAGGTGTAAAGGCTTTCTAGGATTTCATACATTGCAGGTGTAAAGGCTTTGTAGGATTTCATACAACATTGCAGGTGTAAAGGCTTTGTGGGATTTCATACAACATTGCAGGTGTAAAGGCTTTCTAGGATTTCATACAACATTGCAGGTGTAAAGGTTTTTTTAGGATTTCATACAACATTGCAAGTGTAAAGGCTTTGTAGGATTTCATACAACATTGCAGGTGTAAAGGCTTTGTGGGATTTCATACAACATTGCAGGTGTAAAGGCTTTGTGGGATTTCATACAACATTGCAGGTGTAAAAGCTTTCTAGGATTTCATACAACATTGCAGGTGTAAAGGCTTTGTGGGATTTCATACAACATTGAAAGTGTAAAGGCTTTGTAGGATTTCATACAACATTGCAAGTGTAAAGGCTTTGTAGGATTTCATACAACATTGCAGGTGTAAAGGCTTTCTAGGATTTCATACAACATTGCAGGTGTAAAGGTTTTTTTAGGATTTCATACAACATTGCAAGTGTAAAGGCTTTGTAGGATTTCATACAACATTGCAGGTGTAAAGGCTTTGTGGGATTTCATACAACATTGCAGGTGTAAAGGCTTTGTGGGATTTCATACAACATTGCAGGTGTAAAGGCTTTCTAGGATTTCATACAACATTGCAGGTGTAAAGGCTTTGTGGGATTTCATACAACATTGCAAGTGTAAAGGCTTTGTGGGATTTCATACAACATTGCAAGTGTAAAGGCTTTGTAGGATTTCATACAACATTGCAGGTGTAAAGGCTTTCTAGGATTTCATACACCATTGCAGGTGTAAAGGCTTTCTAGGATTTCATACATTGCAGGTGTAAAGGCTTTGTAGGATTTCATACAACATTGCAGGTGTAAAGGCTTTGTGGGATTTCATGCAACATTGCAGGTGTAAAGGCTTTCTAGGATTTCATACAACATTGCAGGTGTAAAGGTTTTTTTAGGATTTCATACAACATTGCAAGTGTAAAGGCTTTGTAGGATTTCATACAACATTGCAGGTGTAAAGGCTTTGTGGGATTTCATACAACATTGCAGGTGTAAAGGCTTTGTGGGATTTCATACAACATTGCAGGTGTAAAAGCTTTCTAGGATTTCATACAACATTGCAGGTGTAAAGGCTTTGTGGGATTTCATACAACATTGCAAGTGTAAAGGCTTTCTAGGATTTCATACAACATTGCAGGTGTAAAGGCTTTGTAGGATTTCACCCGGGAAACAAACGGGAGAATCTTTTTGCCGTATACTCTCTCTCCCTCTTATGCCCGTAGGGGATTATTGTGATCAGTGCAACTCTAAGGTGCACTGAAAGTGTTACTAAGAAGTATTTGCAGCTCCCTTGGGCCCCTAGCTGCACCCATCGTGCTTCCTTTCTTCAATCCTGCAGTCCAGCCTCACTAACTATTACTTCATAGTGGGGCTTTTTCCCCAGTTCCACGACCGGATCCTTGTAAATCATCTCCTTTGTTACTGGGATCTTCATCTTGCTGGTCGACTACTCCGTTTTCCCCTTTTCAATGTCTTAAGCGCTGAATGGCCGAAAGTGCCCAATTGATAGGGTTTAAAGCCTAAATTTCATCAAAACTAAAATTATTCGATTTATAAGATATTTTGATATCACATGCAAATGTTAATATTAAAGAATAAAAGGCACAGAAATAGTATAAATTTCGTCTTATTAGTACCTAAAATTGTCATTATCTTAGTAGTCTTCAGTGTTTGAGTAACCGTTGTGTTTATTTTTTATTTACTCAAGCATGCGGTTAAATTATACGCCGAGTTATTTACTGTTACGAATGCGTTCATTAAGGGAGTAGCTATTAGTGTAAGAGAGAATAAAATTATTAGAAATGATAGGCAACTAATTGTTAGTCATATAAATTATTGGCATGAATTCAGTAGTATAATTTGAAAATACATGATTGTTAGTTGGCAAATATAAAATTTTCTTAAAATCAAGTATGGCGACTTAGATACTATTATTGTTACATGCACGAATATCATCAGAATGAAAATGATAATTAAACTGATAAAACGACGTAATAAACTCAAGCTTGAGATTACTAACAAGTTGGCTAAGATTCAGCCTTGGGGTCAATAGTTTTTTCCCTGCGGTCCTTTGAGCATGTACACACAAGGAAACTACGAACAGAAGGTCGGGCCCACAGGCCTTACCCTGACCCATGTCTATGGGCTGAAGGGTGACTGGTTTGATGCGGTGATTAGAGACGTGAGGATGTACCCAAGTGGTTATGGACTTTTTTACGTACATTCTTTATTTGCCTTGGCGCTGGAGACTGGAGTTTTACATTTAGTTAATTGCTTGAGTGATGCAGACTCCAGTTTCTTGTTTTTCAGTTATTATACTAATGGAGAGGCTAGTTGTGTTGTTTGCCTTAATGATGGAGGGACTCGAATCATACATTTTTTCGGTCGTTTACTAGTGGACAGAGTCGAGCTCTGTGCAGTTTCTTGAAGTGGCTTAGTGATGGATGGATCAAGTTTTATAGATTTTCTTCAGTTTTTTTACAGCTTAAGAGAATCAGTTTCAGGATCTGTTCTTTCTCTTAGTGATGGAGTCTCGAGTTTTAGTTTTTGATTTTGTGTATTGGAAACCTGAATGCATATCGTATGTGTAAGCGTGCAAGAAACTCTCTCTCTCTCTCTCTCTCTCTCTCTCTCTCTCTCTCTCTCTCTCTCTCTCTCTCTCTCTCTCTCTCTCTCTCTCTCCTCCATAGATATTCTGCACACATGAAAAAGAATGGTAGATACCCAGAACCGAAATTAAATTATGAAAGATCCAAGTTACAAAATTGCAGTAATTTCAGAAAATATTATTTCCAACATAAATTGTTTTCTGCTTATTTTTGACTTGATTTGAAGTCAGCTTCCTCTGAGGATCAAATAAATTATATTCGACGGATTCTAGAAACTTGAAATATTTTTATGGTGTTGCTTAATTTCATCGGTGTCCATTTTGAAAGATCCTGAAAAAATCACTCATTTGGTACGTACCAAATTAAAGGTTGCTCTAAGGAGAGTGAGAATACTAATCAATATATTTGTCTTAGCTTTACAGACCTTTAATTGAATTCTAATAATGGGGTCTTACTGTAATTGCTTGCCGCTTGTAAACTTAATATTCTGAATTTTTTTTTATGTTATTAGCCTCTTCCAAGTGTGAAAATGCGACCCTTAATCTTTGTGATAAACAAGAACCTCTGATTTATTTTATTATCTCGGTAGGCGTGACTGAATAGCAAAATAGGCCGATATGTTTAAGAAGCCATGAGCTTAATCTCGATTCAAGATACCCCCCAACACATCCATAAGTGGTATCATCAATTGGAGTTGTTTATGCCAATCATTAATCTCTCTCTCTCTCTCTCTCTCTCTTTCTCTCTCTCTCTGTAAGAATCTCATTCGTCCGGTGTTGACCACTATTCTTGTAACGCGATTCTTGCACTTGGAGGGGAAAACTGTTGCAGGTTTGTTTTTTTAATGAATTTCCGAATCGTAATTAAGCATTGTATTGGTTTGTGATTAGCATTAGGCAGTTTAAAGAAATTTTATTTTGATTTTTAATGTTTTAATTTTTTTCCGTTTATAGTATTCCGTGACTGTTCATATTTGTAGAAATTAATGTTTGTACTTAGCTGGTCGCGTACTAGGTCAAAGAGATCAAGTTTTTATTATATTTTTTAGGCGTTGCTGTTTTATGATAAATCTATAGCTACGCAAAGAGATCAAGTTACTTTCGTTTGAAGATAAAGCGTTTATTCCTTTAGAAACCAATTGTCCTCTCTCTCTCTCTCTCTCTCTCTCTCTCTCTCTCTCTCTCTCTCTCTCTCTCTCACACACACACACAGTATATATGACATTTCGTAATGATTTGCTGCTTAGGAGCATTGTCGAGCTGCCTAGTAAATCACCGGAGCATTCTCGCTCGCGTGCTGATGACGTCATGCCAGCTGATTCGTAGGCAAGACAATGCAAATTAGAGGCCATATTTCAACTTCGCTTTAATGACTGGGCGCCTCCTTGTTTACGAAGGTAATGAAAGCAATTCACTGTTTACAAGTGGTGGCAATTCTTCAAAGATACTGGTGCCTTAGCACAAATAAAGGAAGACGATAATGGCTGTGTAGCTCGAGGGTTATTGCAAATTGGGCCTCATTGAGAGAGAGAGAGAGAGAGAGAGAGAGAGAGAGAGAGAGAGAGATAGTAGATTTACTCTAGAGTTATTGTAAAACAAAATAACTAAAATATAAAGAGGAAAAGTAAGATATAAGAAAATCCATTCGTTTTAGTTTATCAGTACCAAGAGCAGCATAAAAAAAATTATAGAAAATAATCTAGAACAGTAAAAGAGTAAATTTCAAATCTGTAAATATAACAAAGTTTATGTGAAATATAAATCAATTTTTTCCCTTTACCTTCCAGTGGAAAATTTTTACCTTCCAATGGAAAAAAAGTTTTCCCACGCTGTTGGAGCTCTGGCGGATTTTAAGTAAGTATTTTGCCTTTATTTCAATCATCTTCTGTGGAGTTTGTGAGTTGTACATTGTTCCTGAGTTATATATATATATATATATATATATATATATATATATATATATATATATATATATATATATATATATATATTATACTTATATACAGCATTATATATATATATATATATATATATATATATATATATATATATATATATATATATATATATATATATATATATATATATATATATATATATATACCACGCCGTGATGCCTATGAACAAGATTAAGGAAAGCTGATATATCATTAATTGATGATGTTTACAGAAATCTGATGAGAAGAATAACTGGATTTATATGCAGGTTAAACCGGAAAATAGTGAATTTGTAAATTTACTTTGCGAGAAGACTCATCACGTTCTTGTGAGGCATGTGCATTGGCAAATTAAAATCGTGAATAATACCTATCTGACTTTCATCTCTGTTGTAGTTCTCATTTTCTGCTCTTTAATTTTAAACGAAAGGCTAGGAATATCTCTCTCTCTCTCTCTCTCTCTCTCTCTCTCTCTCTCTCTCTCTCTCTCTCTCTCTCTCTCTCTCTCTCCATTATAAAAACAAATAGGCAAATAATTAAACGGATATAAAAGCAGCACGTTCCACCCATTTCCTTGATAGAGACGAACAAGCAATTAACCAATTTCTCCTGGAAAAGTCACGCCACACTGACAGGACAATTACAGCCGCGTACATGAATGGACGTAGATTTCAATTAAGCGATGTAACTTCCTGCACCCCTCATCGGCGCCATCAAAATCGTCATCCTCGTCATCATTATCTTCGTCTGCGCGTCCCAGGACGCCCAATAAAGTATTCAGAGTCATTCGTCTCAAGCGCGAAGTACATCTGAGTAAGCAGCGATAGACAACCTTGAGACGTGCCGGGGATCTGCAAAAGATAGACAAAGCACATTTCTATCTGTTGCTTCAGTTTGTTTGCAAATGGAGTTTTTACGCGACGTCTATAAATCTAGAATTTTTGGTACATTTTATCATAGATAACAGTGCTTTTTTTTCGTCTGTCACTTGTTTGCCCTCTTGTTTTTTGAGTTATTGATGTTTGCGAATAAATAGATGTATGTACTTCCATGCTAATTTAGGTTAATGATTTTGTTATGACACACACACACTTACAGTATATATATGTGTGTATGTCTGCGATGTGTATATATATATATATATATATATATATATATATATATATATATATATATATATATATATATATATATAAATCTGATGGTTGCGGGGACCAAGTTCTCTCGTCGACTATCGTTCAAAAACCCACCAAACTATATATATATATATATATATATATATATATATATATATATATATATATATATATATATATATATATATATATATATATAAATATAAATAATTTCATCAAATAATATGCAAACTTGGAACTTGCTAATTAACCACAGCCAAGAAAAACTAATTGTACTGTGGCACGTCATTAGAAAAAATCGGGATACACAGTTTGAATATAGTTGAATATAATCCAAAGACATTATATATTTACACAAAGCTTTTGGAAAGGGCTCGAAAGGAGAGGCAGTTACAAGCATATTTTAATATTCTAAATATGACGAAAACTTTAAACGTGTCTCAAAACTTTGGGGTAAAGAAAGCTACTGAGGTTTGTACTTACTGTTGAGCTTCTGGTCCCTTTCAACTGAAGACGATGAAGCTTTTTGTAAAAACTTTAATTTCTTGGTCTTACGCTGGTTTGTGATGCACCATTTCCTTCATAACTGTAAATCTTTAAACTGACTACGAATTCAAATGGGGATTTGCGAAGGGTTTATTGAAACTGCAGCTGCGTAGCGTCTAGAAGAAATTATGCAGTAGCCAGTGATAACAAGTAAACGCAAATAGATATGAATCAAGAATCTATTACCTAGATTTATTCTTCCGACGTCCTGCAAGGGGAGTGTGTTGCATTTTTTTCGGAAAACGCCAGACGCCTTTCTTGATAAATCGTTAATCAAACTGCAAATCTCGTAGTCTTCCCACATCCTCCCCACACATCTAGCACCCTTACCTCATCCCCAAGGGCATCCCCGTGGTTCCCCAACACCATACTACTTGAGGGGGGAGGGGTATTGGTAATAGGATGTGAGGCGAATGATTACATCACGGTCGCCATTCACCTCTGTACGACCTCGTAATAACGAGATATATATTTTATCTCGCAGGTCTATTAATCACATTACGTAAGTTGCAAGCAAGACATCCTCTCTGTGGTTATGGCCAAGAAAGGGGAGGGGGGCGGGTTAGGAAGGGGCTTGGATAGACGTCCTGTAGAGATCACGTCCAATTACCCCCACCTCTCCTCCCCCCCTCCCCCTAGTCACCCGAACTCCACCACCTCTTGCTCGTTGAAGTGAGGAGGAAAAAAGGGGGTAATGGTTAGAGGTGGAGGGTGAGGTGGAGGAAACTCAAGAAAAAGCAGTTACCATGAGTCGCTTTTGTGACGTCAGCCATTTTTGAAGGCCTTCGTCTCGCTCGTTGCTTTGGAAACAGGGGATAATTGGTGTTATTTATATCGCAGATTTTCTGAAAGGTAAAGCACCAATAGTTAAAGAACTCTTCTAATGAATTTTTTGTTCAAGGGGTTTAAACCCCACGAAACAAGTATATGACGATTTGGATTTCATAATTCTTCAGCTTGATAGTAGTTTAATTAATAAACGAAAAATCTTCCTAATATTTTGGTCATGAATTTCATAGGTTTTGCCATTTAATTCTTCATTGTTATTATCTAAAAGGGAAAAATATGTAGTGATTTTAAAATTGTAAGTTATAAGTTTCATTAATCTTTATTATTTAATGATATAAATGGCGTGGAATTCTTTCTTGTTGACACCATTCATTTCTCTAAACAGTCATGATTTTATCTGGAAGGTGTCTTGTAATTCAAGAAGGAATAGTTAAAAAAAAAAATAGATGCGGAAAATATTACCTTTTTAAGATACGACTCGCATACTATATAAATATTTGCAACAAGTTTCTTGTAGGTACCGTCTGCAGAGTATTACGTAAAGCCTGTTTTTTTTTTTTTTTACCACAAAAAATAACTGCTTGCCTTCAAGGAAAACTGCATAGCGCGAAAGGCGGCAAACCATAGAGGAAGTGGTTCAGACAACGCTTCAGTTTTATGGACTAGGGCAACTAGAAAATAGTCTGCCTTTTTATTCCTTCGACCGGAAAGTCACGTGGCGTTCCCAGATTAAAAAAAAAAAAAATCACCCGTCTTTGATTGGTTGGTTCTGAATAGGTCTGGTTCTCATTGGTCGACACGATTTTGTTTGGTTGTGTATAGTATGCGATGCGATCGCAAAAAGAGATTGTCGCGAGAGAGAGAGAGAGAGAGAGAGAGAGAGAGAGAGAGAGAGAGAGAGAGAGAGAGAGAGAGAGATGCTTCGGGAAGGCTCTCTCATTTTTTAACGTTATTACGCTGTGATAGTATCATTTTGACGGAGTTCTCACCATTGGTGTCTGTTATTGTTTTCTCTCATCTATTCCTCTTTCACTCTGTGCACCCCGGCTACGACCCACAACAAGCGACTAAGCCAGGTACAAATTTTTAAGATTAGGTCAAGAGTGGCATACTGCATTTTTAAGGAAATGAGCTCAAACCGTTAGTTACTTGTCTCGGGAGCGACCACATATCTAGCACTTCCACTACCAGAGAAAGAGAGAGAGAGAGGTTCGCGTAAGTCGTGTCTGTACTTAGCAACCATATGAACAGAGGGATTCTGAAAGGCTTCACGCTTGGACTCCTCGTTAGGCATGAATTATCTCCGTATCACTGACCAGAGATACGGGCTAGGAATATTTTAAGCAAATCAGCACGCACGCAAGCGTACATTGAAACCTAAGTACCGGTAAAATATGCACACACACATACACACACACACACACACACACACACACACACACACACACACACACACACACAAGGTTACCATTAAGCATGTGCTTGCCGTCGGCCTGAAGAGCAAAAAATAAACAAAAACTGTCTGCCATTTAAAGGGCATTCCCTCCCTAAAGAAGTTTACAACCCTCCACAAGACTATCCTGCCTTGGGATATAGTGTATCAGAATATCAAGCCGTTAACGCTCCCATGCCAGGTGAGTTTGCGGTAGTAAGCAGCCTCAGCTGGGTTGGGAGTGTCAAAACGGCTTGAAATTCTGATATACTATATCACAAGGCAGGGCAGTCTTGTGGAGGGTTATAAACTTCTTTAGGGACGAAATGCCCTTTAAATGGTGGACAATTTTTTATTTATTTTTATTTTATGCTCTTCAGGCCGACGGCAAGCACATGCTTAATGTTGACCTTGGGGTGCCAAAACATCACGATGGTGATGTTTTGGAACTGAGTGGAGCAATGCTGAAAATGCAGTGTGTGTGTGCACGAATAGGAAAAATGACAGTTGACTGTGTTGGGTTGCTGAAAGATGTAAAACTAGATGGGTGGGTGGCGGGTAGCTCTTGTGCTCTCAAGTAGACTCTGAGGATGAGAGAAAGATAACAGATATGTTTTTTCCTGGACTGTATAGGTAAGATTTTGTACGGCAGGAGGTAAAGTTGTAACGGGCCCAGGGGTGTGGTATAGAATGAGAGTTCAAGGGAGTGTTTTAGGGAAAGTTTTACTTTTTGCCTGGCTGCCTTTGGAGAATATGAGATTGTAGGTGTACTTGGGGCGGGGGGGGGGGGATCGAGGAAGAGGTAGTGCTATTGTAAGGTATGTGATATGGAGTAAATTAGAATGGAGTGTCGTGTCATCATTCTTGAAAAGAGGCTTAACTTTAGAAATTGATGGCTTCCACACAATGTTAGTAACTATACATGGGACAGGGAAAACTGGATAACAATAATTTTCTAAATTGTGCGTTAGTGCAGAGTTGATGGAAAAGCAAGACAGATATAAGTTGGAGAGAAAGGGGTGTGCATAAGGTTAGCAATTTTGTTGAGAAGGCTGTGAAGCTTATATAAGAATAAAATGGATAAAGTAAAGGCGGCAAGAGTTTAAGACTAGGAGTTGGATATGAGCAGAAACTTCCATGATGAAACCTAAAGATCAACATGGAGAGAGTTGTAAGGTACAGAAGGATAGGAAAAGGGAATAAAGCAATAATATGTGGAAAGAGAAAAGCGAGCTTTAGTGAAGAGGGAATAAAGCAATAATATGTGGAAAGAGAAAAGAGAGGTTTAGTGGTGGGATAAAGATATTGAGAAGGAATTACTTGGCAAGGAGAATATCATATACAAGTATTCAGAAGGATGGACAGGTAATCAAGAAAGAAAATCAAAGAATAAAAAGGCAAGTAATAAAAACCAAGAGGAGAAAGTGAATAAGAACTTTTAGAAGAATAAGTCGCTTTACAGAGACTTCACTGCAGTGCAGAAGCTTTTATGAACGAATGAATCACAGAGTAAAAGATGCAAATGGAGAGACTGTACAAAGTGAATGAAACCCTGGGTCGATGGCGTGATTATTTGGAAGATTTGTTGCTTACGGAACATCGAGAAGAAGCATGAATGAGTCAAGAGTGGAGAGCGATGGTAAAAATTTTGAGAACACTTTATGAAATGACCGTTGAAGATGTGAGAAGGATAATTATGGTGTTGAAGAACAGATTGTCACAGAAATTGATGGGGTTGCACGTATGATGCTGCAAAATGATGATGATGGTAGTGCGGTAGAGTCGCTGACAAGGGTTTGTAAGGTTTGTGTAGATGAGTAAAAGGTTTTAAAGTAATGTATTAGTGTCTTAAGGTAAAGTTGAGATTAGAGTACTAAGAATTGTAGGGGAATAATGTATATAAGGGGAGATATATAGATTATAGTAAAGGTGGTAAGGCAGATGACAGGAGTGCAGGGGGAAGAATAGTGGGATTTTAGATGAGGAATAGGGTGTGGACGAAGTCTTTGTTGGCAAACAGTTATGGTAAAAGTTTAAAAGTAAAAAGACAAAGTTGTGTGTGTGTGTGTGTGTGTGTGATAAATGGACATATAAACCGTGTGAAAAAGAAGCAGTAGAGAGGAAACGTGGAAGATGTTTAGGATGAATAGTATAGGACATAAGTTGTTGAGAGTGATTTAAAGTGTTTATGATTGAACCGACGT
>JANJGK010000048.1:10687358-10697358 GCA_039081455.1 Macrobrachium rosenbergii
CAACCAACTACTTAACTTATGTCCATTTCTGTTCAGGTCACCATCTTAACATCAAAATATCCATTTTTTCTTCTATGTTTTTTCGAGCATTGTGCATTGTCAGTCCCCAGTATTTGGATCAAGAAATCGAATACATTAAAAAAAAAAATAGAAACAGGTTTATGTTACCCTTCACATAAATTAGATATTTGTTATAATAAAGCCCACAAAAAGTTTTACAGTTGAAGGTAACATGGAGAAAGAAGCCCCTAAGAGCATTCTTAGCCTGCTTTATTTTATTGGTTTTGAAACCATATAATCACTGTTAAAATCTTTTAATGTCAACCTGGTTTTTTTCATAATAACACACTAAAAGGAACGTCAATAAAAAATAGCCCTAAAGAAAGCAACAGCATAATATATAAAGTTCCATGCTTGGACTGCTCTTCTTTTTATATTGGTCAGTCTAGTAAGGGTTTAGAAGTGATAATTTAGCGGCATAAGTATTCTGTCAAAACTGGGCAAACATCCAATGCAATATTCATTCAAGTGAAAACTCACACAGGATCATTTGGACCGACAGTTTAGTGATTGTCAAATCAAAAATTTCTCTTCATGAAATCTTTTAGAATCTGCAGTTATACAGCTTACTTCTGGCTGTAATTTCAACCTTAGGCCTGGCATGTATTATTTGGACCTGTGTATTAGTAAAATGTTCAAGAATGACCTTAAAGATAAAATCACTGACTTTAATTACTAATTAGTGACCTTATATATGTTTTGTATTATTTGTATGTTTAACAGTTTTTTGTAAATGTTCATTTTGCAAAAATTGTTATTGCTTACCAAAAGGAGAAGATGTGTAGTACTTTTATAAATAAATTTATGTAATCAGCTTATTCATTCCAAGGTCATTTTTGGTGGTCAGTCTCTTCCACTGTATAATCCTTTACTTTACCCTTCCCTACTTTTGAGCCAGTTGGGCCTAATCCTTTGTAATACCTCTCAAATATTTAACTTTGTGTTGGATTCTAGGTGCATCTGTTCCTTATAATCCCCATCCTCAGGGATATCTGTATGTCATCTGTCAATGATAGAGCTTTTTTGTAAACTTATTTTTATATTTTTCATCAGTCTGCTAGCAAAGGATCGTGTATCAAAAGGCCTAGCAACCAGTCCGTTGTTTCATTTTTATATCATGGCATTTGCCTTTATACATTCACATGTTCCATATCTTCGTGAATCAGTTATACTGTACATGTGTATATATATATATATATATATATATATATATATATATATATATATATATATATATATATATATATATATATAAATATATATATATATGTGTAAGTATATATTGTGTATATACACACGCGTGTTTGTGTACCCCAATCCTATATTCTCATACGATTTCTTCTCTAGTCTGTTATCATATGCTTTTTCCCAATTCCTTATTCTCTATCCCTTCTTTCTATTGTTTAATCTTCCATTCCTGTATCCCGTCCCTTATTTTCTTATTCATATTCTTACCTATTCTCTTTATGCCATTAGACTCGCTCGTGCGAAGTGATCGTGAGCTCCATGTCATTCCCGACGACCTTTACTATCTCATATATGAGATGGATTGTTCGACCCTCCATTTCAATTTCTGTAGTTGTTGCTGGTTTTCCATCTCACAGCCTGGTGTGATTTCTTTTTACTGGCTGAGAAAGTGTGTCATGGCACGCGAAATATCAATGTGTCGTTTTTCTCGGATTTATCAAGTTATATTATTTTTTCCTAAAAAACATGGAAATGGAAAAGGTAACCTCAAAGAATTTTGAAAGTTAAGTACGAAGAGACCATAAGGAATGGACGAAAAGTAGAATGCAGAAATTTTGTAGAGCGCGTGCAAATGTGTGTGTTTGTGTGTGTGTGTTTGTGAAGGTGAGTTGTTGCGGGGGGGAGGGGGGGGGACCCAGTATAAGCGGTACAACCGAACGGGGTAATTTTATTTGTGATGCGGAGTGTTAACCAGAACATTTTTCATCATATAAACTTGCGAATTTACATGTAAGTAGCATTCAGCCTTTGATGGATGCTAGAGTGTTTCATACGTAGGCTTGCGTGTCTGCCTGCACCCTCCGTGCTTCATTCTAAATTGGTTGCGATGGGAAGGGACGTTGTTTTTATTGCTGTTAAAATAGATCATAACCTTTGACTACTTCATATTACTTTCACTAAAGTTCTTCGTACTTCCTGTGAGAGTTTTATGGCAAGTGTCTTGGTGATTACATAACTTTTTCATTAAGTTTCTATATTGTATTTTTTCCCTTGGATTTGTTTTAGCACCAAACCTTTCACGATGTCTAGATATATAATGATTATTGTAACCGTACTTCATCTGGTATGAATATTTGTGGACCGTTGTACTTCATAAACTTTTTTATATTAAAAGCTATGAAAGGCTTTCCTCCGGAGCGTTTTCATCACCCTATCCGGCATTCAATTTTACGTTTTATGAAGTAGTTTGTCATTTCTTCATTGTTACGAAGCCAAGACTTTTTTTTTTTTCTCGAGAAGTATATTGCCATTCAGTTAATCTGTTTTAAATGTTTAGGTTTATGGTTAGTATTTACGACATTGCTCTCATGACTTAGTAACACTGAAATGACTTTTCGTGAAGATCCTTTGAGCTATTTGAGAATTCTATTTCTTTTAATGAAATGAGTGATGTTGGTATGGTGTAATTACTCTTCTCTTTAAGAAATATTTAGCAATTAATTGTACCGTTTCATAGAATGCTTTGGCAGCTCGTTTTCGTGAAATGGGTTGTAATTGACGTCACGGAATGATTAGATCAACTTTTTCTTTATGAAATGGTAGAGAGTTTCCTTAACGTACTTGTCACATCTGTGGTGTATACTTGTGGATACTTAGTTGTTGCTTTACAGGGATATATACCTTCTTTTGTCGATGTTTGTCTATCTCTTAAGAACGTTGACCTATCTACTATTTTATTTTTTGTTTACTTGGTCTTCCATAGGATGTGTATCCGAGCCGTTCATCCTCACCCCCCTCCCCTATCAAAGCCATCCCAATCAATACCTCCCACCCCCCTTCCTCTTCTCTACAAACCACTTATGTCATCACTTGAAGCAACGCCGGGAAATCTATGTTGCCTCTCTTATAAATCTTTTACTTCACAGCATGTTGCTGCAAATCGCTGCCCAACTTTTCATTTGGCAACATGATGAGATGATTGCTATTACCTTGTAGGGATTGTTTAATTACGTTCGGTGCCCAAGCACGCATGCAAGACGAGGCGGAAGGTGGGGTCGGGAGTATAATTAAGGTAGTCAAACGCTACGCCGCTTGTTTATAAAAATGGGTGGAAAGGATTGCGAGCCTTGTCTGCCACTTCACCATATGTGGCACGGCTATTTTCCGTTAACTATTATGATTGCTTACATTAGCGGCAATGTGAGGGCTTGACGTTGCTTTCGTTTTGTACAATATATTTGTGTGTGTGTGTGTATATGTATATATATATATATATATATATATATATATATATATATATATATGTATATACATGTGTGTGTGTGTGTGTGTGTGTGTGTAGAGAGAGAGAGAGAGAGAGAGAGAGAGAGAAAGAGAGGGAGGCCATTAAAAAAGTGTTGTCGCGCAATAACAGAAGCCACATTTAAGAATTGCATACGAAAAAAATGATGCCTGAAACTATATATATATGTATATATATATATATATATATGTATATATATATATATATATATATGTGTGTGTGTGTGTGTGTGTGTGTGTCTGTGTGTGTATGTGTTCAATAACGATCTTTCCTCTTTTGTAAAGTAAATAATTGTTTCTCGTCCCGTATTAGTTATGTTTCCTACCGAACTCGGGTTTTTCTTATGCACAGTGTAAGAGCTTGCTTCTTATATCGAATCTCTGGCAAGCGTGCAGTTTTTCTTAATAGTTGCAGACTTAATATTACCATTTATTTATCTGTTTTGTAATTGTGTCAATAACATTTTATCTATATTTGGCAGTCACGTTCCTAGCATTGATAGGCTTTTTATCTAGTTCCTTGCAGACTGTAGGTCTCTTCTCTTGTTATTTATTTTTTATCCTATTTCTGTTTTAAGAAATTTATATACTCTTGTGTTGCTACAACACCTAGAAATTTTGAATTCCACGCAAGGTTTGTTTCTTATTTGCATTCTTTACATAAGCTTACCTTGCTATAACAATCTCCGTGTGAAGCTTATTCTGTCCCTATGTTTTTTGCAAAGTCTTAAAGTCTAAAAGGTGTAAGTGTTCAAAGAATTTTCTCTGGTGGTTCATGAAAACCTTCTTTTTTCTAAGTTTTTTTTTCAGAGGTTTTATGTCATGCTAACTATCAGTTTTAGTTTCTTTTTCGCGATTCTTTCAGACCCATGGTGTCATTTCCCATGTTCCTTGTAAGTGCTTGGTTTTCAGTGTCTTGCGAAGGCTTCGTATCTCTGACACTTTTTGCAGTGGCTTCGTGCCATTGCTGGCGTCCCCTGCGAGTGCTCAGTTTTTTCCTTCTTGTAATCATCATTTTCACGTCATTTTTAAAGAGGTTTGTTATCACCTCTCGTGGTACTTGCAAGTGCTTCTTTGTATGTTTCTTGTAAAGGCTACATTCTTAATTGTCTTTTGTAGAGGTTTAGTGTCATTTGCCATGTTCCTTTCAAGTGGTTAGTTTTATATTAGTGGTAAAGTCTTCCTTTTGACGTCTTGCGAGGGGTTTGGTGTCATTTCTCATGTTCCTCGAGAGTAATTAGCTTTTTCTCGTATTTTTCCACACATTGTCTCACATTCTCACCATCAACATCCCCGAACAACACGGAATATCACAGAAGTCTTGGCATGAAATTGAATGCTATAAATGTCAGTAATTTTCGTCAGATCGGAGTTGTTTATTGCTTCTGAAATTGCCACTCACAGCTATCAGAAGACTCGTTTTTACACGGATTTGATTTCTCATACACGCGGTCATTTCCATAAAAATCTTTATTTAGATGTTAAGGTATGTGTGTGTGTGTGTGTGTGTGTGTGGTTGGCGTGCTCATTGACCATATTTTTTTTTCTTTTTTTTTTAAGCAAGAATGTAGAGGCCATAAGACTTAGTAGCAACTCTTTCTTTATACCATAAAATTTAAGGAGGACACTAATGAACTACATTCTGTTTATGGGGACGCACTAGTCCTAAATAAGCTCCGGTTCGATGTTACAAGTTTCTTCTCTATTTCTCTCTCCTGCAGACTGAAGAGATAGAGAACGCAAAACTTTATGTCTTAAGAATAGAAAAACGAAAGTGCTCTAACGTAAAAGTTCCTGTTTTTGTGTACTTAAGCTTCGTAAAAGCAGTTTTCCTTATCCTAATAAATAATGACTCTTACTTTTATAGCTAAATTGAATGTACTGGAAAATTGGAAGTAAAGTGTACTTTTAATTAGTATCAGCCGTTTCTTTAGGGAAGTTCCTATTACGCCCAAGCGATGCTTCGTAAAAGCAGCTTTCCGTGTAAACCGAACTAATGCATGCCATTTTACCTTCAGTTTTTCTTTTATGAGCTTTATGTTTTGGAAGAATGTAATTACTATTAATTTAGTTAAACTGTGCCAATGTTTTTGTCGAGTTTCTGTTTTACAAATGTTGATGCGTTGTCAAAGCTGTTGCCCTTGTCAAAAGAAGTAATGAGTTTTTTCCTTTTGGTTTTTTAGAAGTTATTACCGCGGATTCCTTGATATGAGGAAGAGAATAAGGACTCTCACACTAAATTGGACTCGGTTATCTCTGGTCCCAGACCATGTTGTGCTCTCTTTGCCTGTTCTTTCGAGGTTTTTGCTCTCTAATGTTGTCTTCAGATGCTCTCATTGGCTCGGATGATCCCTGGTCAAATGGCTGAATTGAGGATTTAAGAAGAATTGCATCAAAGCGTTAATAATGACGGGCAAGCACGGATAGGGGGAAGTTTAATGGATTGCTGTTCATTCCTTTGTTACTCGGTCACTGTATCATACATACATACATCCATATATATATATATATATATATATATATATATATATATATATATATATATATATATATATATATAATATATTTATTATATATATGCATGTATGTATGTACATCTATATTATATATATATATATATATATATATATATATATATATATATATATATATATATATATATATATATATATATATATATATATATATATATATATACACACATACATACATACATATATATGGATATATATTTACATAAATGTGTGTATGTGTGTGTGTGTGTGTGTGTGGGTAGGTGGGTGGGTGCATGTGCATGTATCCATGCACTTTTTTTCGCGACACTAAGCAGTTTCCTCTTAAAGACGGTAGCTCCAGGTAATACAAGCATAACGTTCGCTGCCACGTTAATACCTTACCGAAGGTCCGGACCTACTGAATCGAGGATGAGTTAGTTGCACAGAAAACCGTTACAGCATTTTTTTCATCATGCTCATCCAAGGAAGGCTAATCAGCATCCTGTAGAGTCCCTTATACCCCCCTGTTCCATTAACCTCATGCAGTCCCGTGTATCTTGAATATTGATACCCTTCCTTCACTATACCGCTTTCAGTGAATCCACTCATCTATACCACACAGCTTTTTCCTTTCAACTTCAAACTTTTCACAAAAATTATTCAAAACATACACTTGATCCACAGATCATCTTCAATGCCTAAATCCCCGATGCTCCTCCCTTGAAAACCTTTCTTTCATTTGGTTTACTTTCTCAGTCAAACTCTGGCCATACATACATACATTATTATTATTATTATTATTATTATTATTATTATTATTATTATTATTATTATTATTATTCATAAGATGAACCCTTTTCATGTGAAACAAGCCCACAGGGGGCATTGGCTTAAAATTCAAGCTTCCAAAGAATTTGGTGTTCATTTGAAAGAAGTAACAGAAGGTATTGGGAAATACAGGAAGAAGAGATCAGTTATTAGAGAAGAAGAAATTAAAAAATATATAAAAAGATATATATATATATATATATATATATATATATATACACACATGCACACATATGCGTGTATGTTTGCACATGAGCATATATTTTCAGAAGCAAAGACGAGTGAGACTTGACTCTGTGCGCCTTTCTTGCTTGGACCAACCAAAAAAAAAAAAAAAAATGTGCAATTAATATTATATGATATAAAACTCTGTCATTATGATACCAGAGGTAATGGCTACTGGATATCAATAGTTGGTGTTTGAAAATTACAATATAGAACTTTGAAAATCGCTAAAACTGGTCATATTCCCATGACGACCAGAAAACACTGCTGTTTCAAGTGTTAGGAAGTTTGCCTTACCATCGAAACGGCCTGGACTTCATTACTTGAATTCCTCAGCCCAGATCTGTTGAATGTCATGGAAAAAAACATGACATGAGCAGTAAATTAGTTACCTGGTAACTACGAGAACTTGGCTGATCATAACCTTCTAAAAAAAAGGACGCAGGACCAGCAGCCTCATCCCAAAATGCTTATAGTGAACGGAAAGGCTAACCCCTTACTGCACCAGCTCATCTAATATGTGTATATAGGCTACATATATATATAATATATATATATATATATATATATATATATATATATATATATATGTGTGTGTGTGTGTGTGTGTGTGTGTGTGTGTGTGTGTGTGTGTGTATATATATATATATATATATATATATATATATATATATATATATATATATATATATATATATATATTGTAATGAGGTAAACCTCACACATGCCACCTCATCTTCCGAGAAGTAGAGTATGAGAACATTTTACGCTCTATTTGAATTAATGTCCATTGTTTTAATTAAACAGTAAAAGGTTAGCTGTGGGCAAGGTTTGCCCCTATTGACACCTCTCACCAATACCCTTCTGGGTAAGCCCTTAATCCCTTTTCTTTGTCCAAGTGACTGTCCATAGACCTTGATTTCAGGTGCTGTTCTGCTGGAGATGCTAATCCTGCCTGGGGCAAAGCTGACAGAGGAGACAAGTCAGAAGGGAAAGCAACTCCCGCACCTAGCAACTGACCCATGTTTCCAGCGCTATCTTGAACACCTGGGCAAAGAGTACCCCACGTCCCACATGCATAACCCACATAGGAAACGGGATCCCGCCACCAAACAGTACCACCTACAAAGAGCAAGATCGTAATCCTCCGATAAGATAAAAGGGTATCACACAGGCAGATCGTTCTTAGAAGACACTAGAAACTTAACTAGGACACTTCCGTACCCCCTCTTTCTCCCCTGAGCTTCCCCCATTGCTGTCCCCTGTGTTGTCCAAAGCCTGAGTTACTTTTGTAGTAGGCCCCTTTCACACTGCCCTCCATTGCTGGTGTCCCCTGAAGACGAGGAATCTGTCTCCCGACGAAGGTAATGTACCAGAGTCAAGGTTCTTATGGCAGTCACATCCTTTTAAATCTTTTTCCTATATTTTCTGTTTCCTTTCACAGTGCAATATACCTACAGCAATACCTGTATTGCCATTATTTTGTGTTATGTTAATTTATGAATCAGTGAAGAAAGTGTAATGTAATTGTGTAAAATCAGAGTTATTGGAATTGAGTCCTTTTGTAGGCACCTCCTGTGCAATTCCTCGATTCCTTGATCAAGTACCTTCCTGCAGCTAAGTAACCATGTGTGCTCTAGAATGCAGATAGGAGTTAGCTTGCCATGGACCTGTTATCATCTTGTGTGCGCAGTGGCATAACCACTGCTTCCTCTACCCTGCAGTGCCCCACTGAAGTGGGCTACCACTGACTTTCTCCAGAGAATTAATCATTTGTTTGTTAACCTTATTATACGACGGGATTCTGTTTGTTTGTCTTTGTTTACGCTTCCATTTTCTGAAATGCGTGTTTTCTAAGGTAAATATAATTAATTAAGTGAAACCTCAGTGTTTACCTACTAACTTCCCCCATTGAAGAAGGCCCTCAGCCGGAATCTTTTGCATATACTTTTAACAGAACCCCTTTCTAGAGTCAGAGTTCACCTGCCCAAGGTAAGTTTTCCGTAGCCTTCAGCTTACAACCATATCAATATATATATATATATATATATATATATATATATATATATATATATATATATATATATATATATATATATATATATATATATATATATATATATATATATATATGTGTGTGTGTGTGTGTGTGTGTGTGTGTGTGTGTGTGTGTGTGTGTGTGTGTGTGTGCGCGCGAGTTCATGCATATGGATGCTTTAACAAACACTGTCAATTTATGTCTGTGAGTCTATTTGTGCAATTCTTTACCTTCTTTTTTGTGTAATATTTTGGCGATTTGTGAAGTGTTTAGGGTGGCTATAACACTCTTAACAATTCATACCTTTATCCTCTTCATACACCTCGTAATGAAGGCTTCCTGATTCCAAAGGAATCATATAAAATTTTGATTGATCTCTTTTATGGTCGAGTTATGTCCCAAGGGGAATTTCAAATTAATACGGCTGGTGACGCCGAAAGTACTAAACTCTCAGGATGAGACATTTTGATAGGGGAGAGTTGAAATTTAAAACTTATATATATATATATATATATATATATATATATATATATATATATATATATATATATATATATATATATATATATATATATATATATATATATATATGTGTGTGTGTGTGTGTGTGTGTATAAAAGTGAATGTTTGTTTATTTGTCTGGATTCTATAGAAATTTGAACCACTTGACAGACCCAGACAAGATTTTGCACACAGCCTGTATGTCACCCCAGAAAGGTTTATAACTCCCAATCAAACCCCTACCCTGTGACAGACATACAAACACAGACAAAACAAATGAAATGTTCGTTTTTACATCACCTTTTCCTTCAGTGCTTTATTGGTTAATTCTCATTTTTCAACTGACGCTGCACCTTTTCTCCCA
>JANJGK010000048.1:10702358-10709858 GCA_039081455.1 Macrobrachium rosenbergii
TGATTGTACTAGTGATACCTACTTAAGTGATCATTATGATATACCATTATGGTAGGGCTGCTCCCTAAATGACTAAATGAGTAAATTTGAAATGTTAGCTCAGTTTGAACGAATCGTTGCTAAAACGAAAAGAAGAAAATGAATTTTTCTCCGTCCAGCTATAACAAATGGCCATAACCAGTCACTTATAAGCAACAATGTCAACACTCTGAAGAAATAATTAATATTAAGAGAGTTTATTAACAAAGGTGTTCTTCATTTGCATCCCTCTTTTTGTCACTGTCATTTTTATTCCTTCTGCATCTTATCTCTCCGGCTCCCCACTGTCTCTCTATTAATCACCACAACTCCTTTGCAATCACCCCCTCACCCACTTTTTAATAACCCCCTTCCCCCATTATTTCTGACGCTTCACTTATAACCATCACCTCCCGAATTTATCACCTAATCACCCACCTCCTTTTGCTTCACTCGATAACCCCCAATCTTTTTATTATTATTTTATTATTATTATTATTATTATTATTATTATTATTATTATTATTATTATTTCCATGCCTCCATACATCATCCCTCCCAACATATGCCTCCTCCTCTCTACTTGTCACCACCACCCTTTTTATTTATCGCCTCATCTACTCCCACCACCCCCATTTTTATCACCCTATTCCCCTTCCCCGCAATCGCACTTCAAATTATCACCATCCCCCTTTGCTCCAAATAGCTCCGCTAATCACCACGCTCCCCCCTCTTTTTTTTTTTTTTTTTTTTTTTTTTTAACGCGCCGTCCCCGGACAAGAGACGCTGACAAGATTTCATCCTGGTTAGAATTAATTATTAATGATAAGATTAGACCGACGGAACCAAAGTCACATTGATTAAACGGGGGTTCGCTTGGTCTGGTTGATTAGCGTCAAATGCCTCAGAAGGATTACTTACCACTGAATGCATTCTGTCAGGTATATTTGATGCCTCGGCATTTAGTGGAGGCGACGTTCAATTATCCACATGTGGATGATTTGTGGGTACATTTGGTAAAATTTGAGAGGTAAAAAGTGATATCTCACCCGTATGGTTGTCTTTATTGCTACCCTTTTTTTTTCTAATCATGATTCATTTAGTTAATACACAATTACTTACGCACACACACACACACACAAAACATGCATATGCATATATATATATATATATATATATATATATATATATATATATATATATGTGTTTATGTATATATGATTATTATCACTTTTGTACGTGATTCATTTATCACACACCACAGGTGAAAAATGGCTTGGAAATAAAGTCGAAACCGGTCAGGACCTACACCCCGTCTCTTATTTTTCACCTGTGGTGTTGTGTTTTATATATATATATATATATATATATATATATATATATATATATATATATATATATATACACATAATTGAAATCTATATAAATGCATATTTTTATATATAAAGCCCATCGTATGCTCTATAACCTTAAAAGGGCTGACTCCAGGTGTTGTCAAAGAAAGACTCGCCCGAAACTTCACTGGGCTTACAGTATGTGCCAACGGTGTCTGGCATTTTTTGGCGGTCAGCTATCCGAGACTTTAGGAGACCCTGTGTTGCTGAACTTCGAGTATTGGTAGATCAGTGAAGTATGAAAGTACAGTGTTGGTGGGTGTGTCATTGCTACAAGACTCACCCGATTTGCCTTGAGTATGTTTACTCGCACTAAAAAAGATTTGCCTTCAATATGTTTACTCACCCTAAAAAAAAAAATGTTCATTGAAGAAAATAAACATCTATAACTCGGGAGCAACGTATCCGTTTCATGATTTCATGCCCCTCCGCCTCATGCCGTGTCAGCAGCAGCTGCGCACACAACGATGGATGGCCACTTCTGATCGACCAGGAATCTGGCTGTCATTTGGTGCAGTCCGTTCCGATTCTATTCCAGTTGCCCGCCGTCTGTGAGATTTGCATGTTTGATGGATCTCAGGAAAACGACTATGATGGACCGGTCATCGCTCGGAATCCATGCAAATCACTGGAGACAGGGCCGCCTGAATCATTCGTTGTCCCTGATGCTTTAGGGCGGAGACACATCCAGTTATAAGAAATCTGCGAAATGTGTCATTTTCGTCACTGCTTCAAGACGGAGACATATGTAGAAAATGAAAAAAAAGATATGAAAATTTATGAACTTGTTAGTAGACGGAAAATCATGCACCTATAAGATAGTAATGAAGTTTGCAGATTTCTTTACTGTTCCCGCTGTTTTGAGACGGAAAATCCGCTGTTTTGAGACGGAAAAATATGCGGTTGTAGAATTAAAATCTCATTTAACAAAAATGGACTTAGCAAGCTTATTTAGAATGAAATGGATAACCATAAAAGGGTAAAATTCGTTCGACCTTTAGAGGTGCATAGTGGAATTTAGATTGCATAAATAAATGAGTAAACAGATACACAACTGGTAAGAAATAAAACAATACACTTTTATTAAAATTTACAAGCACCCACACCCATAAATATGGCAGGAAGCTCGTCCCACAATTTAATAGTAAAGGGAAAGATCTCTGTCACTGGGCAAAGCGGCATTGTAGACCCTCAGTAGAGCAAGCAGATACGGGCATAAAGACGCAAGTAAAAATTCAATTTTAAAGTACAGTTTATATAATATAGCCAAGACGGATATCTTACAGCTGTGGTCCAAATCGTAATTGCCTTCATTGTGAAAGGAAACCACCATTGGGAGTATCTAGATCAGTAGAAATATGACCCAGTAAGGGTACGATAAAATATGAAGAGCGTGTTTCTAACATCACCCTCTCTTTTTACGTGGGAATCGAAGAGGTTACTTTTTCAAAAATTTTCTTAGCATCATATTTTAAATAATGAAACCCTCGGAATTGCTAACTGGTGTTACCCTAATGGTACGATAGTTTGGTGTTCATTTTTAAATCATTGTTATCGTTTTTCTTAACCTGACTTGTCATTAAAAAGATGCCATATCCCAGACAATGCAGTCTACGTTGGAATTTGCTTTTGCCTGGCCTCGTATTTCCAACAAGTTGGATACAATTGTTAGTTGCCTGCGGCGGCACATGTAACTGTTCAGACCTCGTTTTGGGCACTCACCATCTTTCCCTTTAAGCTGTGTTTTGTATCATTTGGTGGAATTTGTCGGGAACTATTTTTTTCGCTCGGTCATCTCGGATGTCAAATTTAGTTGCCTTTGGCTGGGTGGTCATCGTATATTCAGTGTTCTCAGACCTTTAGGTGTACGTTGAGTTCTCTCTCTTGACTGTACATCCAAGCACACTTTCATTTCCTTATAATCTTCAGTTTCACAAAAAAAATTAAAGAGATACATATGCTCTTCGGGGAAATGAAAGAGTAAAAACCGTTTCGGTCTTCACCGGCCCTCTCCAAGAGGTTTCATTGTCTGAGGCACAGAAAGAGACCTAATTTTACTGTTAATTATGTTGTATGTAATTTCGTATAATATATATACATATATATATATATATATATATATATATATATATATATATATATATAATGTGTATATATATATATATATATATATATATATATATATTATATATATATATATATATATATATATATATATATATATATATTATATTTATATATATATATATATATATATATATATATATATATATATATATATATATATATATATATATTGTTATTAAATGGCTATACATTCCGTTTGTTCTCTCTTTTACTCAAACGTAGACATTTTTCTCGGTGGAAACTTAATGTAAAGGGTCTTAGCCTTAAGTCTTTGTTCCGTTTGAATGTATGCATAATGATGACGACATCGTCAGAGCAATGTTACTGCATGTAAAACTCACCGATACGTGTTCCTGTTAATTATGAGGTCACCCGTGGAGAAGGAAGATTGTCTGATCCTTTCAGGTTTGTTTCCAAGACTTGATTGCTGTGAAAGCTAATGAAGAGATCGTAGTCACAGATTAATTAATAGTTTTTGACATTTCGATCAGCCGATTGTACTTGCCGTATTCGGTTGGTGATCGGAAGAGGTGGTAGAAAGGATGTGGACTTATAAGATTCTTCTTACTGGCAAGATATAACTAGTTTTAAAGTATTTTATATGTAATATGCATTAACGTTTGTGAGTGCTTTGCACAGATTCTTAAATGGTTTTTATGTAAACGAGTTGATAGTAATCGGCGCAATTTATGTATAATTAGACACTTTAAACACCAACTGTCTTAATGTGACTTAACTGCTGTGAATTCTGTTAAATCCAATAGAAAAACAGAGTTCAACTCGTTAGAAATGAGGCCAAAATCTGCAATGGCCTCTTTAATTTTGATTTATACGGAGGCGAATAAGACTGGGACCAAATACTCGTGTCTATCCCGGTTCCCAATAATGTTTAAACGGGAAGGACAACAAAAAGGGGTTTGGATTAACAATTAAGAAAGCGACGGACTTATGTTCTAAAGGAAAGAAGATTACTTGAATCAGGAAAAACAGACACGGGACGAAGGATCCAAACTTGGAAGGAAATAGCAAGATAATTACTTTCAAGAGTGCAATTCGACGACCACTAGTTTCCACTGAGTAAATAAAGGAAGAATTGGATTGACAGGTGTTATAAGACCAGTTGAAAGAAAGGAGAACTCAAGGAAAATGTTACTTATAAGTGGCAGAAAACCAATAATTAATTAATCAATTAATTAATTAATTGGTATTTTTGGTTCCCAGTAATGTTGCGCTGAGGCGGTTTTCTGTGAATTTGGAGTGTGGTTCATCCATGCCAAATTTCCCATATTCACAAGTCTCTCTCTCTCTCTCTCTCTCTCTCTCTCTCTCTCTCTCTCTCTCTCTCTCTCTCTCTCTCTCTCTCTCTCTCTCCTTCACAAAGGTCAGGCCACAAATATCCCGTAATGTCAGTTTCACTTTCCTTAGGAAATAACTTGAACCCAGCGGGAATTATGTATGGCAAAGGCATCTAGCAAAGTCAAGATTCAGATTTGCCTTTAGGGATAGATACAGGAGTGACAGGGACTTATCCATTCTGCTGTTAAGAGAGCGAAGTAAGTTTGATTTTGACTATTATACTTATTCCCTTCGAATTCAGGGTATTTGTATCAAAATGAAATTAACCTCTTTCTGCCATAATAGTTGACTGTATAAGTTTGTAACATGTGACTTTGTAAATCTCATGATAGCATAATAGGTGATTCCCTGTCATATCTCTATCAAACCTGCAAGACATAGGTTGGAATCCTGGCTTGGTAAAGTAAAATTAACATTTCGATATTAAGTGGCATTTGGTCATTAATATTTGTGAGTACATAGTCACATGTTCAATATGGAGAAAATTATGATATATGTATATGTATATATATATATATATATATATATATATATATATATATATATATATATATATATATATATATATATATAAAAGCCTACATACGTATATACAGTATGTATATACGTAGTAGTGTTTGTGTGTGATAAACAAGATAAACTTCTCCTCCTCTCCCTCCAAACCCGTTGTCATGAATTTATTATTTCTTGCAACATCTGCCACAAGTTTTGAGCAGACGTGCTTGTAAACGGACACTCCATCCCCATGATATTTAGGATTCAGTGCAGTATCATGTAGTCATCATGGTCATTTTAAACTACCAGCTTTTTCCCTCCAGCAAAATTGATATAAATTCTCTTAATCACGGCTTTCACGTTTTCATTGCATTAACTAATCATACGTATATATCTTTGGCTTCTTGTGTATGTGTGCATATATATATATATATATATATATATATATATATATATATATATATATATATATATACATATATACATATATACATATATACATATATATATATATATATATATATATATATATATATATATATATATATATATATATATATATATATATATATATGAGTGATTTTTATTCCCAGACGAGGTTGGTTCCCGTTCCTAAGAATTCATGTCTGGAAAGAAGTTGAGTTCATTAATTCATTCTGCAGTTGTCCAAGGACCTTGTGTGCCAGAACTTCAGGCATCCCTTGCCGTTTCACTCATCTTAGCATATACATTGTTATGTTTTGAAGTCATTGGAGGATGTAGTGTACACATGTAAAGAAAATTCTTCCTAGTTTCGTCTTTCAAAGTCATCTTCAAGAGGGCTGATACATAGTGGTAGAAATTTACAATATATACACCATATATATATTTGTGTTTGTGTGTGTAAATACATATACACACACACACACACACACACACACACACACACACATATATATATATATATATATATATATATATATATATATATATATATATATATATATATATACATACATGTGTGTTTACTGTAAATTTCTACCAATATATGTCAGACTTCTTGAAGGTGACTTTTAAAGATGACTTTTACTTTTTTTTATATTTACATACTAGGGTGATAGTGCAAATGGACATAATACTGTTTGAAAAATATTTGCATCTAATAATAATGATCCGTGACTATTTCTGGTGATTAGTAATTTTCCATACATCTGATTATGTAGAAAGAATGCACATCGTCTGAGTTCTGAAAATAAAAAAAGAAAAAAAATAATTAATTAAAGATCTCTTCGACGACGCGGATAGTATTTTTAATAAAAAAGTGAAAGAGCTACTAAGGAGAGATGAAAAGTTTTTCTGTGTGACTTGGCCAACTTTATTGCACTTGTATGGAGCAATAAAAACGCACAAAACAGATTTTTTCGCTTGCTAATTACAGCATTACCTCAGTTCCGCTTCATTAGGTATGGCAGAATACCCTGTTGATATTCTAAACTCACTGACTGGCACCTTGTCTGACCATTTATATGTGGACTTATCTATAAGTTAAGTCATGCATAAAGTAATAGTGATGATTTGGTATTTGAGTTTTTATGTATCTGTTGTTGATCTGTTAGAATTTTTATCTGATACATCGGAGAGCAGAGCTGGATTTACCATTCTTTAAGAATTCCTGAATAAAACTTTTCACACTATGTGTAAAATAATGTAAATTGTAGTTCAACAGGAAATAATACTTAAATGTATGGGCATAAGTATACCTTAGTTTAACCAGACCACTGAGCTGGTTAACACCTCTCCTAGGGCTGGCCCAAAGGATTAGATTTATTTTGCTTGGCTAAGAACCAATTGGTTACCTAGCAACGGGACCTACAGCTTATTGTGGAATCCGAACCACATTATAACGAGAAATGAATTTTTATCACCAGAAATAAATTTCTCTAATTCTTCATTGGCCGGTCGGAGATTCGAACGCGAGCCCGGCAGAGTACTAGCAGAGAACGATACCATCCCGTCCAATGAGGAACTAAATGTATGGGGTTGGCTGTGGGAAATCATCTGTCTCGAGTTGTAAGCAGTTTGTACATGATATCATTCTGCGCATTATAATATGGCTTAGGTATGTTGACGA
>JANJGK010000048.1:10714858-10729395 GCA_039081455.1 Macrobrachium rosenbergii
GCTTAATAGCCATTCTTACAGCCGCACCGTTTAATAGCCTTGATGGCTACTGCTGGCTATTACCACAATCGGAGTCAGAAATGATCTCGTTGTCTTTTACTTTGGGGAGATAATTACCCCTCGAGGGCCTTCAAGGTAATCGTTTCTCCTCCATACCTCGTGGTTAGGGAAAGTATATGAAATCTCTCTCTCTCCCTCTCTTTCTCTCCTTGGGGTAAATGTGCAGTATATTTTTTGGATATTTTACTAAGTTCTTCGTCTTTAAGCATTATGGCTTTGTTTTCTCTCTCTCTCTCTCTCTCTCTCTCTCTCTCTCTCTCTCTCTCTCTCTCTCTCTCTCTCTCTCTCTCTCGAAGTCTTCTTAACTCACAGCAGTCACCCTGGATATTCATGCAGTTACTCATTCATAAAACTAAAATTGCTGAAAGTTGTTAGAAAATTGGTAAATATTTAGACTAATGGGTATATGAACAGATTCCCAAGGTGCATATGACAGGGTAGCACATTTTCTCGAGGTGCAGACCAGCTCATTGCTATGGCAACTTAATCTTAGATGAACTGAAGTTTGTTCCAGTCTGAACTTGACACTTATAAGCAGTGCTGCAAGAGACTGTGTACATTAGATTGATGCAGTATTCTGTTCATGGATAAAGTTTCTCGAAAGAGATTGCCGAACTTGAACTAACACAAGTTGGTTTTCAAGGTCAAGAAAGTGAAGGGGCTGGTACTTTACTCAAAGAGGACTGCATGGTAAGAGGTGTAATATCCTCCTTATGAGATTCAAAAGAGCAAAAATTCAGTAATTTAAGCCTTAGAAGAAACATAGAAGTGTTTAGATAGTGGAAGTCTTGCTTAAGCAGTTGCACTGCCAAACCAAGATATAGAAAATAAAGTTTGAGAAGACATGACTCCTTAAGGATGCAGCTCTCCTATAATGAGATGCTCTATCTCCTTCAGTATTACCAGAGTCATCCCTCAGTATCATGAGGTGAGCCCTGAAGTATTCTTTATTGTCCATAACAGAGGCGTAGAATGCCATCAGTATCACCAATCTGCCACCTTTCCTAGCGGCCAAATGAACTTGCTGAAAACCAACTTCTTAATGATAACAATTCTGTATGATGCAGAAGCTGATCATTATTTCCTCAAAGTAATTCTATCTTTCAGTAAATCTTTAGCACTTGCAGATATTGTGCTGAATTTCTATACAAGGGGAAAGGGTAACTCCTTATTTGGGTTATGCTGGACTCCATACATAAAGAAAGCACCATTGAGCCAGTGAACATTTGGAAGGTGTGCAGCTCCTTTTGGAAAATGATGTTGCAAACAACTTGCCTCCTTCTCCACTGCCAGATGTCTAGGAATAGAAAATAAAGCTCTGACCTTTGCTATTTCTGAATTAGTACCACCTGGAAAGAAAACGGAGTCGCTGCCTCCCAACTGAATGGCAAGTGCCTCTGCTAAGTTTTTTTCCCCCCTAGGCATGGTACATTTGGGAGATCTAGAATTTGCCAGAGTGGAAGAAAAACTAGGATCATCAATTAACCTAAATATGAAGCCCATCCGCCAGACATAATTTGGAGTAGGACAGTCTTATGGGAAATGGTACTATCAAAAATGCCTGCAGATAATGTTACCAAAGCACCTAGAGGAAGTATTATTTTGGCTTATTGTCAACCTTTGGGTGACCTTCTCGGTAACAAAAGACATTAGAAAGGGCCTTCCTTGAGTCCTGATCGATCATATTTCAATTGCTGAATGGCACTTTACTGCCATGGTTGTCAGGTTGCCCAGATAAGTTGCAAACTGGATCAAAATTTACAAGCGACACAACTATACACAGTTTTTGTGGTTGAGGAGCACATTTTCAGAACCTTCCTGAACACATCCTCACTTCCATGTAGTAAATCGTACAATAAGCAAGGATGTACTCCTTACATCAACTAACTTTATCATCATGTCTGGGTTTTGTGGGGTCATACAGCCATTTTTTATCCAGCATCTTTACAAGGATGGCCAAGGGTATAAGGTATAGATAACATTTCACCCCAAGCATGCCACCCTCACATTGAAGGTGTCTAAAAGCAACTTCACGTTACTAAGAAGGGTACAACTATATCGTCATTCCGAATTCCAAGGCTCTGACTGTCTACTCTTGAGGATCACTGACTTTGCAGCTGCAGATAAGCAAACGAATGAGCCAGATCAAATCTTCTTAGCAGAGAAAGCAATGGAATCCAAAATCGACCATTGGTAAGCAACCTTACAGTCCCTACCATAAGGCTTAAGTAAGCTGGCATTTTGTTGGCAGGGATTGTCTTCAAACGTCAGTGGGGATCTCCCTTGATTTGGAATAGCATTTAACTTTCTGAAAACCTGTGGTCCTTCCTTCAGGTCAGATGAATATGTAGGCATCAATACATGTGCAGGTGAATTATGTCTATTGACTGAGGTGAAGATTTTGGGAATGAGTACCACAGTCTTTTCGTTGCCATGACCTGTAGATGGAGTATTTCTGTATATCCTTATTAGTGAATGCCTAGGAGTGTATCCCAGCCTTGGTGGTAGATGAAGTTACATCCAAAATCTACATTGTGTCTTAGAGATTGACCACTTGGAAACAACCGAGATTGTTTAGTCTTAATTTCAGTATTAAATTACGGATGATGATAATGCCACTTTAACACGATAGCTATAAATGACACCATGTAGTGTGCTGTGAAGAAAGAACCACCCGACACAGTGTGACAGAAAACCTACCTAGACCCGCCAAATATATCCTGAAATAATTAAAGACAGTCCTTTCTTTGGCAAGAGAAATAATCTGAGAATCGTGTTTTTTCATATTTGTATCTCAGCTTTGACATATCTGAAAAGTCACGTCTGACATACTTGTGAATCAGTTTAAATTACTGCAGAGCTTCTTATTGGGTAAATTAACTGTCTTTAAGTATAAAATTTTCTTTACTTTTTTTTTTTTTACCAAACGATATCTCATTGTAAATATAATTTGTGATTAAAAAGGATTTGTAATTGGTGAACTGTAGTTTAATTTGTGTATCAAATGTGTGTGTGTGTGTGTGTGTGTGTGTGTGTGTGTGTGTGTGTGTGTGTGATATTGCATTAACCAAATAACTAACATGTGCAGACATGGCAGTCGAAAAGTGCGCAAAATTATGTTATCATATTCATAGCAATCGGATCTCATATGGCATAGTGTCATAGCAATCGGATCTCATATGGTATAGTTGGACCCAAACATTTCTCAGCCAAGAAAAACCGAAAATCTTTCAAAGGTTCAATAAGTTCTGGAGACATTGAAGAAGACTGTGTGAAGACGAAAAGTCCCTTTGAAAAAAACTTTGGTATTGGTGTCAGTTGTATGAGTATTGTCATTATAGTTAAGTCTTTGAGTGTTTCTCACAGAGATTGAACTGACCTCTGTTCTGGAAATCAGCTCTAATGAAAATGTTTTTCATTACTACTTCTTAATGACTGACTGAATCAATCTTCATTTATATGAATACAGGTGACTGTAATTATTAATGATTTGTTCAGTCAAATTGAGGTCGTAAAACCATTCTTTAGCCTTTTGAATGACTC
Source organism: Macrobrachium rosenbergii (assembly GCA_039081455.1). Classification (NCBI taxonomy): domain Eukaryota; kingdom Metazoa; phylum Arthropoda; class Malacostraca; order Decapoda; family Palaemonidae; genus Macrobrachium; species Macrobrachium rosenbergii. The sequence continues at coordinate 10,718,462 of JANJGK010000048.1, forward strand.
ATTAAATTTTTGATTGCAAAAGCCTGATATTGTCATTTTTGTGAGTCAGCCAGAAAAACATAAAGGTAAAATAATTCCTTGTTTTTTTTAAATACAGTTGTTATTTTTCTTTTTATTGTCATGCCTTTTAACTTTTCATTTGCTGAAGTTTCTCTCACATATAGTTTTCATCCCTTGTTTAATTTTTTCATAAACTGTGTATTGCTGTGACATTTCACCTTTGGGTTGTCTTTGCCTTATTATCCCTTTTTGAGTGAATTCTACTATGTCTGTGTTCATAATGTTGCAGAAGCAATTGCTGGAGCAATAAATACTAAAAAGTGTTTCAAGGCTTTTAGAGGTTATTGCATCTCAATTCGAATATTAACTCCAGGTATTAATATGTATTAATACTAAAGAATTTATTACATTTCATGATTGTAACTGAAGCTTAGAAAAGTAATTGTGTTCCATTAACTTTCACTTATCAAAATTTTATAATCTCTTAGTCACTAAGAGATTAGTGTTTCGGAATAAGAAGAGAGGTAGAGAAAAAGGCAGTTAAGTAAATAATTAATTGGTAATCTGGGCCCCTAGATAGATGTGGAGACACCCTAAGGATTTAAAGAGGAGCTCCACTCTGCCGCAAATTTCTAAGCAATACTGGTATTATCGTTCGCTGTTAGAAGCATTAGAACAATGGTACAGGTTTTATTTGGGGGAACGCAGCCATTTGCAAACTAGAGTTAGTAATCAAATACTAATGATACCTATGTCCATTCTCCAGCCTGTTTCTTACTGTTTCTTCTTTTACAGATACACCAAGCCGAGAATTTCCTTTTTCTGGAATTTAGCACAAATTACAGACTAGATTAAGAGCGTTTTTACATCCCAGATAAGAGAATATATATCTTTCCTATCGTCTACTTTCTATGGCAGTACACATTCACCACCTCCGTCTTTCTCATGTCCCCTGCAACGATGTCTTCATTACATGTAATGGTATTCTTATTACATGTCATTGTGAAAAACGCAAGAATAACACCCATATTTTTTTTTATTTTCTTTACAATATCATTTTCTCGGTACAATACCATTTTCTCGGAAAAAACTGATAACATTCCTAGGACCGAGAATATAGTGACTTTTTCATTGCCATTGATATCTGTAATGGTTGTAATGAATAACGTCGTCCGAGATTATTCACTCCTTGTGACGTCAAAAATGAGAATTAGTCTGGGTTTTATTGCTGGAGACACGAAAATTTGCGATATCTCCTCCATAAATCATTCGGGGATAAATCTAAGAGGGGGATTCATATCCAGGACACTCTCTCTCTTTCTCTCATTTCATATACAGTATATATATATATATATATATATATATATATATATATATATATATATATATATATATATGTGTGTGTGTGTGTGTGTGTGTATATTTAAATATATGATATTTATCCATATATATATGCATGGGTGTGATTACAATCACTTTAACACGTGATTCTTTTATCAGGCATCACTATAGGTGAAAAAATAAGAGACTGGGTGAAGGTCCTGGCCGGTTTCAGCTTTATTTCCAAGCCATATATCCATATTATATATTTATATGTGTGTGTGTATAGATTTATGTGTATGGATTGCTGTGTACGTATCCAAAGTTGAATTTTTAGAAGAATAGATTACATCATTATGCATAAATATAATGGATTGTTTAATATATATATATATATATATATATATATATATATATATATATATATATATATATATATATATGTATATATATATATTATATGGATAAATGGCTTGGAAATAAAGCTGAAACCGGCCAGGACAAACACCCAGTCTCATTATATATATATATATATATATATATATATATATATATATATATATATATATATATATATATATATATATATATATACATATATATATATATATATATATATATATATATATATATATATATATATATATAAAACATGACATCAGAATTGTGCATAATGACCTTTCTTTCTACCCCCCCCCAAAAAAAAAAGAAAACTTTGGGCATGAACGTAGTAATCCTCTCTCTCTCTCTCTCTCTCTCCATGTAATTTTTACTTGAATGTCATCCTTCTGCCATTCTGTATTTGATACTTTTAAGTAATGATCAGTCACCCATATCTTGGCGATTGGACGGTTGTTTATGAACTTTCGGTAAATGTTAAGAAGTTTTACAATTTTATTTGCGAGATAAAGAGTGTCATTTATAGCTAGCTTTTCAATTGTTCCTTTCAAGGTTAAGACCTCTTTGCGACGCCAGGTGCCTCGTGTTTGTTGCATTTGGCTTCATGTCTTTGTTTTTTAAGTGGTCGTTTACATTTCGGTTAAGTTGTCGTCTTGCACTTGCCCTGACAATTTGGAAGAAAGAGAGTTATTTCTTTTACATCCATGAAATCCCTAGACGACATTATTTCGCTTCAGTAATATTTCCTTTTTAGATTGCGAATGGGTTTTATTAGATAACCTCCACTTCCTGTGTGCGTGCTTTTAATAGCCCTCATGTGAAAGCGTGGAATTCATGGCTGGGAACGAGAGAGGATTTATCAAAAGGTTGATGATGGTAGATATCCCCCCAAAAAAGAAAAAAAATTACGTAATGAAATATACATAATCAATTCATGGAAGCCTGCAAGAATGTTTTTCTTTTTTTTTAACAGAGAGAAATAAAAGGAAGGTGGCCCAAAATATACCATGAAATATAGAAGCTTCAGATTCATTGGTAGTTGGAGAATTGGTATATATATTCCATAAATGGAAAAATTTCTAATCTGGGTGGAATAGAGATATAGTGTTCTTTGACGAGAGATAGAGCTACAGAGAAGGCAGTGATTTTTAGTGATGAGGGAAATATTGAAATTCATATGCCATAAGCAAGATGTGATTGGTTTGGCTGGAGAAATCCTAGAGGAATGTTTCACCTTGCGGTTTGATTGATTTGAATCCTACAGGAGTAAAGGAAAGCTAGTTCATTTTGAATCTTAATCCGAATATGTAGATAGAAATGGAAACTGGGAATCCTTGTAGACATAAAACTAAAACACGCATAACACTCAAGGCTGACGATTCGTCTAGTGCAGTTAGATAACGAAGACTCTGCACAGCAATCAGTCAGTTAAGGATTTATAAGTTAAAGCACTTTTTCTCAAAGAAGTTATTTTAAAAAGTTATCGGGAATCTTGGAGTGTTTACTTTGAACCCTGAAGCACTAAATTGTTTTCATTTTAAACCCTGATATACTATAGTGTTTACCGGTAACGAGTCGAGATACAGGGGGTACGTTTTTCACCCAAGTACAGCAAAATTACATTCTGTCTCGACACTACTTATTCCATCAGCAAATAGACAACTGACTGAGGCACGGCAGTAGTAAAACTTTAATTTCCATTACAGCGAAATTTAGTCCTTCAAAGAATGTGCAGACTCTTCAAGAGCCTTAGAGGAGGTATATTCAAGATGTGTTGGGAATAGATTTGTGAGGCCCTTTCAGGAAAGAAAAGTAAAATATGAAGATATTGATCTTTGACAGGAGTAACAGGTGTTTTGTCTTGCGATCGGTAGATTTAAATGCAGGGATGAAAGTTTATCACGGTGGAGACTCTTAGTTTTAAGTTCCTCTGGAAACTGCGTAGTGTGTTGCTTTATGAGACTATAATAAATGTTTTTTTTTTATATTTGAAATTGAGGGTATTAAGAAAGGCTGAATGATAAAAAATAATGACGTATTGATAAACCATTTGTTTTCCTTCTCAGTATGTATATTTGGCACGCATTAGTTTTTGAGTGTCTGCTGGCCCATATGATAACGTTCTTGAATGTGTTTTTTAGTAGAGAATCAATTTATGTGGCTTGATTTTGTAGTTTTATAAAACACATACATTGGGGTTAATGGGTCTAGATAGTTACATAGACTATATATACATATATACATATATACATATATATATATATATATATATATATATATATATATATATATATATATATATATATATATATATATATATAAGAAAGAATTTTATCACATCACCATGATTCATATATAAGCATTAAGCTTACAAATGTCCTTTAATATCCAATTCGCTGTACCTCGGAATTAATATATTTTCATATATGGTACCGAAGGGGAATTTTTTTAGTTGACAATAAGTTCGTCGTCTTGTGGGCTCGAACCATGGAAGACAAGAACTCAGGACTACAGTGACGCATTAAACGACACGGCCATCAAGGGACATTAAAGGACATTTGTAGCTTAATGATTATATATATGTGTGTGTATATATATACATATATGTGTGCATATATATAAATGTATGTATGTATATAGCCTATATACATATATAAATGTATGTATATATGTGTATATATATGTATATGTATATATATAGTGTATGTATAAATAGGAATTTGCTGCTCTATTTAATTAATTTTTCCTTGGAATGTATTTCAAACTACCCAACTATTAATAATTCCCCACATATGTTATATGTAAAATTTCTAATAAATTGCCATCAGGGCGGTCCTCGCACCAGGATTCCAGGTCAGCGAAACCCTCGGTATTGTCAGTGCCGCTTAAAATGAACATTCAAAGTGTCTCCCCATCTAGCCTAGCCGTGACGACACAAGGCACATTTTATTCATCGGCTGTAGGAGCCCACGGCTAATGAGATACGTAGGAGAGATTCTAACAAGTCTGTTTCATGCGAGGATACTCATTCTGATGTCATTTTAAAGGTGATCAGTAGTAACCTATACTAAGTGATGTATACAATGTACATAAAGTTCCTGATGTAACCCGGCTCTTATGTAAAAGGAGAGAACATAATAAATGAGTATTAATGATATATAAAAGAATAACTTCGTTAGAGACTAACGTGAGTGTAAAACTCACTTTACATTCGGTCATCAGGGGCAAAGTAGAGGCCATCTGCGGCCCCATAGAATATATTTGGAAGTGAAGGCTAAGTCAGAGCTCGTTTCAGGTTAACAGGTCAATCAGGTGTCTATTGTTTTGATGAGGTATCATGGTATCACTGAAGCCTTCGTCCCTCACTGGTGGGCTTCGAAATGACTTTGAAAGGGGAAATTTAGTGAGGGCCATTTTGGTGATTGAATACCTTAACTGATGGTGTCAAATGCACGACTATTTGTGTTTTTGAGGTCATCTTGTTATATATATTCGTGGCCCAGAGACAAGGGCGTTGTCCATATCAAATGTGAATGTCCTGGTTTAACCTTTTAATTGATTCTCATGGTGACTGTCAACTTAAAAAATGAATTACGTACGTGGTAGTTAGTAGACTGTTGTGTAGTGGATACGACTTCACCCCACAAGACTTGTTGAAAACCATAAGAGCAAACTCTTGCAGCTGGTGCCTCCCTGTCTCCTTTTGTAAGGTGAGTAAATGAACATACTTAAATACATACATATATATATATATATATATATATATATATATATATATATATATATATATATATATATATATATATATATATATATATATATATATATATATATATATATATATCCCTTCCCACCTCCCTCCCTGAACTTGGACGTAAGGGCATCAGGAGTGTCACTGTTCATCTCAGTGACCACAAACTGTGGATTATACACTAATATCTGTCGTTTTCAGTTATTTTTACATGTCACCCCCTTCCCACACACCTCCCCCTTTGGTGCCAGTGATGTCTTACCCCGACAGTATTCTTTTCCATATAGTAAGTCATATGTATACCAAGTTTGGTTGAAACTGCTCGATGCATTTCAGAGTTATGATGGAACTTACACACATACATACATCCATTTACATATATATATATATATATATATATATATATATATATATATATATATATATATATATATATATATATATATATATATAGATATATACAGTAGTTGTATATATATATATAGGCTATATGTGTGTGTGTGTGTTTGTGTCTGTATGTGTATGTAATGTGTATATATATATATATATATATATATATATATATATATATATATATATATATATATATATATATATATATATATATATATATATATATATTTCTAGCTATATGATTACCAAATCCGTAAGGGTTAATGATAGTGTTACTTTTCTATTCTCTTGTCATCTTTATATTCCTATTTGTTTTCTTGGATCAGCATCTCATTAATACAATCGACAGGTAAAACCAGTTGTATTCTTCATCTCTGTTTATAAAAAACGGGAACCTAGTAACATGCAACTGCTGTTTTTCCCCTCTATTTTTTTAACCTTGGTGTTTACATTAGTGTCTGCTGTTCCCTACCATGAATGCCCCTCTAGGGTCCCCCTCCCCCTCCCTACAGATAAGACCGATCTTGTTTATGGCATTGAGAGGAAGTTTTATTCATCATTATTCTAAGAAACCGGACCCAAACTGCGTCACGATACTCAAGAAATGTCCCCGGTTCGCGTAATGATCTTCACTTCTGTCAACTGAAAAAAAAAGTAGAAGAGTCTCTTTCTCTCCCTACCCCCGCCCCCCTCACTTCCAGGCCCCATGACACCCAGACCTGACTTCTCCTTTAGAAATGGACCTGAAGAGGCGTAAGGGAACGACCTAGAGTCTTGGGATGTCTGCCTACCACTTCGGGTGTACAAGGACCTCTTAAAACGACCTCCTACTTGACGCTGCCTTTCGAGTGTCTCGTTGAATCTCTTCCACTTCTCCGTCTACTCCCCACCCTACATACTGCTCTCTCTCTCTCTCTCTCTCTCTCTCTCTCTCTCTCTCTCTCTCTCTCTCTCTCTCTCTCTCTCTCTCTCTCTCCTCTAATAAGAACTTCCTGTCACCGACACCTGGTAACTTAAGGGTTAACTCTCTTCCTCTTGCTTGGAGGTAAACCTTGTTTCTCCCAGACATTTTAGCCCTTAACGCCATTGAATTTAGAACCTTCCTGGTCTCCTCCACCCACTCCTCCTGTCTCCCCTGTCTCCTCCAGTCTTGGTAGAGTTTCTTATCCCTCCCATCTTCTTCCTTCTCTTGTCCTTTAGAACGGGAAAAATCGTTAGGAAAAGAATCTTGTATTTTAACTTCTACACAGTTTCAGGTGGAAGTACGGAACTGGGCCGAAAGGTTTTTGTTCTCTAGTTTCTCTAAAGGAATATGCATCTCTCCGCTCTAACCCCCTCCCCCTCCTCCCATCCTCCCCTCCCTTCCTTTCACCATTCCCTCGCCGACCTTTTCTAACACTTAGGATTTCAGGAGTTTTCCCCTTACAATGGGAAAAAATGATTCCCCGTCACTTTTCCTCTTCCCACCTATTTGAAATTTTCCTTGCAGGATCAGTTCTCTTTAATCTTTCCTTTTAGCTGAAGTTTTAGTCCTCTTTGGTGTTCCTTTTGTCTCACGCTGAAAATAAGAAGAAACCTCGAAATTTTCTGGGAAGAAATAGTCTCCCAATCTTTTCTCTAACTGAAGTTATAGTCCTTTACAGTTTTCATTTTCCTTCATGCTGGAAAGGACAAGAAAAGCCGACTTTCTGATTTTTTTGTTTCCCTACAGATTAAAGAGAGAGAGAGAGAGAGAGAGAGAGAGAGAGAGAGAGAGAGAGAGAGAGAGAGGAACAAAAAATTACTCCTTCTCCTTCGTCCCTGTCGCGATTTGACAAGAAAACCTCATTACCCATTTCGGGACCTGAGCGCCCTTCCTCGTTCCTTGCTTCTTGTAAAAACTCCTCCTCAAGCTCGCCATCTGCGGAGGGCATTTCTTTTACCTCCACCCTCTCCTCCTCCTCCGTCTCCTCCTTTCTTTACTCCTCATGTAATGGATTTTTTTTTTATTGAACCACTGATTGTAGTTGATTTTTCACATCAGCATTTTTTGCCTTATTTGCTATTAACGGGAGTCTGGGTTTTCCGTTCAGGATAATATATTTATTGTTACTTTTTGTTCAGTTTTGAATAGGCTCATTGTAAATCCCTTGAAATATTATCTTAGGGTACTATTTTCCCCCCTTTCCTAATGATGATGATGTCGCTGTTGAGCGTCCTGCACCTGTTAGCGAGAAATGTATGCTTTGCGAGAGGTAAAGTCATGTACTAATGGCTGGATACAAAAAAATAAATAAATAAAAGAACGCGCTCCGGGCTGCACAAATCAAGTCTGATTATTGTTAGGATACTTTGCATATATTAAACTATTCTTCTTGTGATAGCAACGAAGGCTGTTATTAAGAATATGAAGGTTAAATTGTGCAAAACATGTAGAGGAAATTGACGATTCAGTGTGAGTAAATTTCAGATTTATTCAGCCAATTTTTAAAATTTTCATGGCCATCTAGTAATAAAAACTCGTCATTCATAAGGTAAGAAGGAAAGTTTATGAAACAGTGCACATGGTTGCAAAACCACGGGCCCGTGCTTAGTACACACTCATCTAGAGAAACGAAAATTTTATATATAACGAAATAATAAAACATCCTTCAGTGCAAGATACAATGAACAGTGTATATTTATTATGTGTAAAGAGTAGTGTCTCAAGATCTAAAGCCTCAAAGGCCGCTTATGACCTGATATATACATATGTCTAAGCCCCCTCTCCCCAAGCAAGGACCAGGGGGAACAGGCAGTGGTTGCTGATCACTCAGAAAGTAAATTTACGTCCCCCCTCCCCCCACCCCTAGCTCACAGGTATGGAAAGGGTGTATTGTTTGTGATAGACATCAAACCATGAGCCTGTCTGGAACTCAGAACCCACTGAGTGCAAGTTTTGCGATGATCCCACACTGCTCTCCCATGACCCTTGGTCCTTCATGCCTTTGAGCCTGCCCCCAAAACTAATGAGAGCAAAGACAAGAAATAAGAGGCACAACATTGTAGGTTTTGATATGCTATTTGTCTTTATTTTCAAGGATCGCCTTAGGCATCTGAACCGTAACAGCGAAGTTATCGCCCTATTCTGGTCTTTTCATGTTTTGGAAAAAAAAAGCCACTAGCATGTCCTTAAGTTTGAGTTACATGGAGAGATCAGTTGGAATAGCCCGCTGGATTTTTTTTTTCCAAATCACTACGTTATAACAGAAAAACTAAGTTTGAAATTCATTCCACGCATTAAAAAATGTACGGTTATTGCCTCTTTGCAATAGACAAACATATTCACACACTCACACATACCGTTTTCACAAACGGCCTTAAAATTTAGCCGTGAAAGACTGTTAATCGCATTAGTTCCTAGTACTCCATAAGGGAGGTTTCATTCGATTATCTTCCTCGTAGTGAAGTAAATAGGTTGGTAAATAAAAAAAATAAATTTTTAAATAATCAAACCCTCAACTGAAAGGCACACGAAAATGTGCTTTTGTGACAGTCTCAAGTCATAGATGTCAACCTCGGCACACCGAGGATTTTTACGGATCACTACCGAATTAAAACCCAAAGAAACTGACCCTGTGCTTAGCTTCTCTGGCGTTTATTTTTTATTTTTTCTTTATGGTTTTTCTCTTTTATTTTGCACAATTCAATTATTAATTTGGTCAAGTTTTTTTTTCACCCTTTTTAACGTCTTAGATTACTTTTCTTATTATATTTATATCTATGAATCAAGTTTTGTTTTCAGAAACAGCTCTTCGTAGATAAGCAGCTGTATAACTATATTTATTGTTATATTAATATTAGAAGAAGTAGGTTGAGATCTGCTACCACAGTTGTCCCATAAGATATCTCTCATTTCTTCGATACATCCCTTTGTCCCACAGAGCCTGGAAGGAAACTGAATGTCACGCCTTGTGCAATCTTTTCGACGCAGCCTGAAAGCATTACTAGAGATGAGAAATCCAATAATACTCTTATTTTCTTGTAGTCACCATGGCCAATTTAAGGCACCAAGCCCGTCCCTGATCTCTTTATGAATATCAGTTATGGGTGTTTGTGGTTGTCACATAAATGTTCTTGGCAATCCTCTTATCTTCGGATAGTTGTCATTCAGGATTCTTCCCATTTGTTCAAAGAAAGTTATTGTATTTGCTCATATTTACTTCTATAGGCTTGCAATATTTGCTGATGAGGATATGGTTCAGTCTTCGTGCCGGTTCATTTTAGATGGATTGGCTGAAGAAGGTGCACGCTTTTGGAATCTCTGCAAGAGCTTTTAGGATGAGGTTAATAGCCCCAGCCACTTCTTCACCTTTACTTCGACCAATCTCTGTCGACAGACAGTTAGCAATATAACAGTATGTATATATATATATATATATATATATATATATATATATATATATATATATATATATACAGTATACATAGTGCATATAAGAGTGAATTGGGTACATCTTTTCCAGAATACTGCTTAAACTACTGAATCTAACGAGAAACGATGGAAAGACACAAACTTTCATTTCCTCACAATTTCGTCACTTGAGGAAAGCTTAAAATGCATTAAAGTTTATTTTATTTTGTAAATGGAATAGAGTATGCTTCGCATGTCCCTCTAATTCCTTAGTTGTTCACGATGGTCTTCGAACTTTGACGTAAGGTTAATCGAATTGCAATAGGTCACCTTGAAACTAATGAATCGAAATTCTTGAAGTTTTTGTTAGTTTTTGTACCTCTTATCGCGTAGTATTTGTATTGGTTTTCCTCTTTGTTGACGTCTATGAATTCTAATGAGCAAATTTTATACTGCGTAATGTGTGTGTGTGTATTTAAGTTTATGTGTGTGTTTGCTTTTGATATCTTCTGTATGCGTATTAAGCAACAGTATACTTATTTCTTGATTAAAAACAGGACATCTACACTGTCCTCAACATTGATATATCACTGGCGTAATTTGCATTGTACAGGGCATTGACCCTAAATTACAATGGAAATAAAGAATCGAAACTTAATTATTCATGGACAGCCAAAGACACTGCCACATTTTACCAGG
>JANJGK010000048.1:10729495-10731995 GCA_039081455.1 Macrobrachium rosenbergii
AAAATCCTCTACACACAATGCTAAAACATTTTCTGGGAAACACACTGTAACGCTTTTTTCTAATCCAGATTCTGGAAACTGTAACGTTCTACTGCCATGTTTAAATTTCTGTTCAAGAGTTGGTGATGATGAGGTATTTGCCAAATTTTGCCTGGGATAAAATAAATAAAAAAGAAGGTTAAGGCAACTGTGCTATGATGAGTATATTTGCAAATAAGTAATAGAAAAACATAGATTTTATTGCAACTTTTATTTAACATCAAAATATCAACATCAGACTGAGGAATCTTTTAATGAAATCTGTTAATATACAAAGTTAGTAACGTTGCTAGAGAATTAAATGCGTAGTTAAATGAATGTGTGTGTGTGTTAGAGAGAGAGAGAGAGAGAGAGAGAGAGAGAGAGAGAGAGAGAGAGAGAGAGAGAGAATGAAGGTGGGGGGTAGACTGAGACTGGTTCCAGCCAGTACTAACCCGTTTACAGCACGTGAACTTAAGCGTCAGTCAGTCAATCAAGAGACCCTGCACCGCGCACCCACTTCCCCTAAAATAAGGAGACCTTGGAAGTAAATACCTTGCTTGAAAGATTCGTATAAAATTTTGCTAAAGCATGTCGCAAACCCAATCCAAAACGCATATGAGTTTTGAGAGAGAGAGAGAGAGAGAGAGAGAGAGAGAGAGAGAGGAAGAGAGAGAGAGAGAGAGAGAGAGAGAGAGAGAGAGAGAGAGAGCAGCAGCAAATACCTGTTGCTAATTCACAGGTACCTACAGGTGCGAGTTGTAGCGTACGAGTGAGTGACCTCCCGTGCCATTATTGTATGTGCAATCAACAACATCTCTTACTGCTCCCACCACCACTACGGCTACCAATACCCTACCCCGACCAATACCCTAATCTATGACCCTCCCATCTTCCACACACCCCCGTTCCCACCCTACACCCAAGTCACTCCTAACAGGTTCCTTATTCTGTACCCTAAGACAACCCCCTTTCTTTTCCTTCCTTCCTACATTCTTACCCTTTTCTTTCATCCTACCCTTCCCACCCCCCCCTCTATCCCCTTCCACCCTGTTCCCTTTCAAGTGCCTCCTGTTCCTGCGTCTTCTTGGTGTCATCATCAAGGTGCTTTTATCTCCTCATTACTTTTCCTGTGCTTAAGAATTCTTTATTTTCCTTTTCTTCTTGGTTGTCAGTCATTCCTCCTATGTTCATAAACTTTTACTTTTTGGCTTTTTTTCAAAAACATTTCCCGTCGCTTTCCTGTTTATTCTTCAGTGCTATCACTCATATAATGCTTTACACCATTACTATTCACTTCCAATTATTCTGCTGCCTCTTTTTTTTACAGCTTAAGTATCATCGACAATGCCAGCTGGAGACAGCTTTTAGAAGCTTCCAGTTTTTATGATGCCTTCATCCTAATTAAACCTGATGATTAGCGTTTCACTAACCGATTTGACGTGACTGTTTTTTGCAGTGCTTTCAGCTGCAATTTCAGTGATGCATTTTTGGAATTTTCCGGCTCTTAACTGGTTAAAACAACCACTGAATTTTACAATGGTAAATCGGCCACCAGTGATTACTGACTGTCAGAGACGCAATCAATCATTGCCAACTAATAGAGACATTATTCGGGGTAAAAAAAAATTTCGCACATGACGTGTAACCTAATCATTTGGCATGTGTCATCACCTTGAAGGAGATGTTCACTGCCATAGCTTTCTAGCAGCCGACCAAGATTGATTTAGACAACCCTTCTCGGTCGGTCACTAATCCTTCAAAGAAAAAATAACGTCTGCCATATTTCTATTATTTTTTCCTATTTTTTACAAAAGGCATTTTGTTAATGACAAAGACACACAGGTTTCTTGGTCTGGTAGTATATTATTAATACAACCAGGTTATTTCAAAATATCCTGAATACTGTCATATAAAAAAGGTCTGTCAAAACCAGAACTAACACGAGACAATTCCCACAAAAACGAAAGATACCAATCTCGAAAAAGAATGACAAATTTTGCAGAAATAAAAATAGGCAACATGACGGTATCAACAGTTGAAATCATTATGAGATTAATCATCACATGATGATATCCCGACTGTGTAGAGTGTCAGACGTGATGGAAATAAGAGACAGTGATGATAAGTGAACAAGGGAAGGAGCAAAGTAAAAAATGATGTGATTCCGACGAGAGAGACACACGCAAATGGTGATGGACGTCGAAAGATGGACAAGATAAAGAGGCGAGGAAAGAGAAACTGGGTGAAATTCATGGGTAATGGGAGAAAAATAGTGGATAATGAAACGAGAATAATGGGTAAATGAATGATAACTGTGACTGCGAGAATGATAATAGTGGGTAATGGAATGATAGTTGAGAACAGTGGACGGAACAGTTATCAAGTGAAAAACGAAGGTTTAAACTATATAAGATTGTAAGTGGACAGCAATGGATGGAAAACAGACTCAAAATAACTAATAATAGAATGAAAGACGGGA
>JANJGK010000048.1:10739495-10764495 GCA_039081455.1 Macrobrachium rosenbergii
TAGCGAGGGGTATATTTTCACCCTCAGAGAGAGGCAATTAAATTTGCAACACTTGAAAGGACAAACCCCGAGCATCATAAAACACTGGAGCTTACACAATAAAAAAAATAATATTAAAACTACCTTAAAGCCCGATATTAAGGTTATCTATACAATCACCTGTTCTGTTACTTTTTAAATACAGAATACTCTTCATCACTCTCAGACACTATGTTCAACCAACAATGACCTTTTCAAATACACTGGACCTAGGCGTAATCAGAAGTGCAATTAACTCGGTCGACAAAATTGAGCGGGTTTCTTGCGAACTATGGATTTATTTCGGGTCTATTACGAGGTGAAAGTTTTTAAAAATAGTGTATTGCAGACTGCCATTACTTCATTCACTCTTCTTTCACTCTCTTTCGCAAATCTTAATGTAACAACACGACGAATAATAATACCGGCAGTGTGCATATGAATGGGAGGGGCAAAGACTGATTATGTCTACAGTAGCTGAAGGGTGTACAGATAAGGAAGTCTCTGGTGTCAGGAGGATACTGAGGACGAGTCTATAAGCCAAGGATGGAAAGGAATGAGAGTGAATGAGTGATTTGGAGTCTGCCTTGCTGGGTTTAGACAATATGACACGATTCTTATCCTAGGCAATTTAAATACCATGATAAGTGACACAGGATGGTGTTGTTGGCAGACATGGAGCTACAGTTGTAAGTGAGGATGAAGAGAATCTAAGGGAAATGTGTTTGTCAGGGGGTTTGATTGTTGAAAAAAATGGTTTCAAAGCAAAGATGTCCATAAGTGCACGTATATTTGGGGGATATACAGTAAAGTGAAAAAGTGGGAAATTATGAGTTATTAGTGAATATATGCAAGAGTACAATGAATAATGTAATGGTGACAAAAGGAATGCCTGGAGGTGTATCTGGTCATTATCTAGTCGAAGAGGAAGCTGAGTTAGACAAAAACTACAGATGAAAGGGCAAAAATCTGGCAGTAAATGTAGATAAGGCGTGTGAGTTTGACAAGAAAATGAAAAGGTCACGCAAAGAGAAAACAGATAAAAATGGGCTCGAATAAAAGATGCGGAAGTAAAATGGGCTGAAGGCAGAAACAAAAGGAGCAGATAAAGAGCGTCAACCTCCAAGTCAGGGCCACAGCGTTAGCCAGAAGTGTTTGTGGCTATAGGAGGTTTGGAGCAGAGAATAAGATCAGTAAGTGAAAGGCGGAGGGGAAGGAAATGAAAGGTTTAGTGAAGGAGAGAAATAGATTATTTCAGGTGCACCTGAAAGGCAGAAGGGAAGATAATGTACAGCAATGCAGACTGTACGTATGTAAGAATATATATATATATATATATATATATATATATATATATATATATATATATATATATATATATATATATATATATATATATATATATATATAAAACAAGTCAGAATAGACATTCCTTTCCTAATTCTCTCCACTCTGTGCCCTTCCATTCCAAGCGTTCCAGGAGCAGAAGACACTACTTTCAATTGACGTTGAAAGGTGTTAAAGATAGAACCTACGAAAGCATAATTCTTCGAAGGAATGCTGATTTATGGCCCGTCCATAACTAAGAGCGCCATCTGGATCCATAAGGCGTTATTGGGAATTTATTACTTTTCTGAGGATGCCACCATCGACTCCTTGCACAAAGTGTGGCGTCTCCTCCTCTTTCATTCTTCCTTCTCTACCCTTTCTTTCCTCTCCTCCTATTCCTCAACTTCAATGTCTTCGCTTTCCTGTCCTTTTACTTTGTAAGCTTCTTCCACCCACTGCCTCTAATCCCTCCCTGCACATTGCCTCTCCGTTAACACATCCTCTCTTACCTTTCCCCCACCTCTATTTCTTTCTGTTCCTCATCCCCCTCTTTTGATTCATCCTATTCCACTCTCTATTTCTTCATCTCCCTGCTCCCATTCCTCGTTTTATATCTTTTCCTACTTCTCTCCTTCTTACAACCAACATACATCTTCCTTTTCCCGTTCTAATTCTTCCCCCTCCTCATCCTCTTGTTCTCTCTTCCGATTCCTCCGCTACTTCCTGGTCCTCCTTCCCCTCTTCCTATCCCTCCTCTTTTACCTATTTCTCCTTTCCGTTCTCCAATGACCCTACCTCATCGTCTCTCTCGCGGCGGTTATTTTTTTCTTGATATTTTACTACGATGACATTCTTTGTTCAGTTTTAAAGGTAACAGACTATCATCTTCTTTCTAAAGTAATCTAATACTGCATCTGCTTAGTTCGATCTTCACCGCCCCCCATCCTACAACTTCACTTCATATTTTATTTCGATTATTGGGCGAACTGATTTTGTGATTTTGCGGAGCATATGCTAGGGTCAATAATGCCGACCTTCTACCGTATTTCAAACGCTTCATTGACATCGCGAGGTCATCGTTCAAGTTCAATATAACAAAGGCTTTCTACGGATGCGTACGTTTAATAACAATTGTTGGACACCGACATTTTCTCGGTAATATTTTGGTTTCCAATACCACATCTTAATAAAATGCCTTTACATCTGATTCCCTCTGAGAAGCTTAATTTGAGTATCCTAGAGAGAGAGAGAGAGAGAGAGAGAGAGAGAGAGAGAGAGAGAGAGAGAGAGAGAGAGAGGATAATAAGTAAGTCAAATGAGCAACTGATTCTCCGATATGAAGACTTTTTTTGTCATATGTTTTGCAGGCTTATTAAGTAATATGAGATATGGCTAAATAAAAATTCTGTGTTAACATTGCGTAGCAAATGCCATTTGTGTATGGTTGAATTTTTCGTGGCCTTGGTGTTGAAATTTCTGCAAACATCAGATTATCAGAACTGATGCCTGAAATCAGCTTTTATTTATATGCATGTTTCACTTTTCATTATATATATATAATATATATATACACATATACACGCACACACATATATACTGTATATATATATATATATATATATATATATATATATATATATATATATATATATATATATATATATATATATATATATATATATATAGTGTGCGCGTGTGTTTGTAATCAATAGAAGACCTTTTACGATAAAGCTTTGATATTCTAATCGAGTAACCGTACGCAATTTGTGTTCTACGAGGTGACAGCCTTACCCTTTTAAATCGGGGGAGGAGAAGAAATAATTTCTATTATTTACTGATTCATGAGGATACCTGATTGGCTGCCATAAATATGAAGTGGTGATAACCCACGCGTATCTACTTGCGTTTTGCCTCGGGTTGCCAGCTGTCACTGGATGGGAATTATTGTAATTTTTCGATGGTGCTGCCATCTATCACGGGCGGCTGCAAAAGGAACATATATACAATAACGTTTGCTGTCCCCTTCTGCCATTTGGTTTTAAATACGTGAATGACGATTAGAAAAAAAATAGTTTCTCCGGTAAAAAAGAATTATTAAATAGCACCGTGGAGTAAATTATAACCCATGTAATATCACTGATATGCAGGTTAACCAATATGAGACTGACGAGTAGAAGTTATTATGCTAACGAGGAATAAATTATGAATGTAGAATGTAACTTCATCTTTAAACAGATAAACTATGACAATAAAGCAGGGAGAGAGAAAGAGAGAGAGGAAGTAAACAGCATCCAGTCGTCGTTGGACTCTGAAAACTTGAATGAACAAACAATTCTACCCGCTGGTTGAGCAACACAATGGATGCTACCACATAAGCATAAACATTCATGCATATATGCATTTAAATATGGAAGAGCACAGACTCTCGTACGCTCAGAGAGAGAGAGAGAGAGAGAGAGAGAGAGAGAGAGAGAGAGAGAGAGAGAGAGAGAGAGAAGGCCCACGTACCGCATCTTTCCAAGCCTTCCATTTTACACTCTGGCTTCAGAGCACCTCATGTGGGCGCCCCGTTTATCAATGCAGGTGTAGTAATCTCCTTGGCTGGAAGAGGAAGGAGGAGGAGGAGGAGGAGGAGGAGGAGGAGGAGGAGGAGAAGCAGAAGACTCGCAATAGGAGGAAGAACCGACCCGCCCAAAATCCCGGCCTTCTAAGGGAATGAGGAGTAAGGAGTTGTTTTGTTTGAGAGACCTGCCCTTGGCTTTCGTTGTCTGGGAATAAGTGAGAGATGGGGACTCCTTTGCATTTATGGGAGATGTATGTGTGAGTGCGTTCGCGGATTCGTCGTCCTTTGTGTGCTTTTAATATATGGCATGCTGTACCACCACCTTGCTTGTCCGTTTTCAAAGGCATGAGACCTGCGGGAGCTGTTGGAGGAACTGGTCCAGCTAATTTGCACTACAGTACCTTGGGTAGCATTTCTTTCTTGACGACCTAACTGATTAACTAAATATAAATATAATAGCACAAACATTTTTGCCAAGCACTGGCGTATCAACATATAAACTCGAAGTTTGCAACTCTATGTAATTTTAATACCAAACATAACGCAAATAATACATACATACATATTTATATATACACACAGACACACATATATATATATATAAAATGTGTATGTATTTATACAGTATATATATACATATATATATACAGTATATATACACACACATATATATATAAAATAAAATAAAGTTTTGAACGACTAAAGAGGAAAAGAAAAGAAGCCTGTTTATCGCAAGCACAGTCAAAATGACAATCAAATCTGCCGAGAAAGGAGAATGGAAGAATAATGGGGGAGAATAATCTGAGGAGTGACACATCATCATCTTCAAAGGGCTGGTGCTCAGAAGCCCATAAACAGCGAGAGGAAGATCCTTCCAAGGCGACACAGAACTTGCAACTAAAAAACCTGACTTGCACAAGTCCTCCTTAAGCGTTTTTCAACAGCCTGTGGCATCCTAAAAGCTTTATTTCTAAGGGAGGATATAACAGAGCCATTAGGTCGTTCTCTGGATTTTTATGCTGCGATATTTCCTGTCATATTCTTATGGAAGACCCTGAACACTAAATACATGTAAACTACTTGGGTTGGCATGATCTCATTAATATATATATATATATATATATATATATATATATATATATATATATATATATATATATATATATATATATATATATATATATATATATATATATATATATATATATATATATATATATATATATAAATTCTATATATATTATATATATACAAATAGTTATATATATGCATATATGTATATGTATATATATTTTTTATACACAGCCCCCGCCCCCCTTCACACACACACACACACACACACATATATATATACCTTTCATTTGCATACATACTCTTCAATTTACATATACACCATTTCTATTAACAGAAGACAGTTTTAAAAAAGGAAAAAAACCTGAATTATCAAAGTTAAATTAGTTCCCTCATTAATCAATCGAAGAATGACCTGAAAAGATAAATCTCACCTTGGCTGCCACTTCCTACACAAATACTTCTGATAAGCTCCAACAAGAATTCCTAGTTAAACGTCTCCTTACTTTGAGGACTTCCAAGTTTATGCTAACATCTTGCCACAATACGATCCCAAAGAATGTTATTTGCTGCTTTCACATCTGATTTGCCTAACATTCAAAACGACCACTCAGTTCACTAGATAAGACAGCACTGGACTATTTCACTGTTGTCTGTATTTCAAATCATGTCACAACTATAACACTTTTTTCAAATAATCTGAACTCTCCGTAAGCATCTTTCATTCTGTGAGCTGTGATCCCATTAACATCTCTCTTTTCACTCGCTCTTCCCTCAGTACAATTTTTTTCCTTCCCACATTATTAATTAGCATTACCCATTAAATTTTTATTGACAGCCACCTTTCTTATTCCCCTTGGATACAATTGGCACCGTCTTCTGTACACTAAAATAAGCATCTCTTCTGTCCCGCAGAGACTCTCAAACAGTTCCTTCATTCTTAAATACACCGAATTACTTAACTCACCACTATATTTTTTATCCGCTTTCCTAGGGGCCTATACATACAAGCTCACACAGTGATTAAATCCTTCGATTTTGTTTGCATAAACCTTTCTTTTCTTTTCGCTTTTGTATCTTTACCCATGTGTGGTATGTACAAACACATTATATATATATATATATATATATATATATATATATATATATATATATATATATATATATATATATATAATGTTAATTCCCCTAGGGTATAGGTTATTCCCAAGGTATAGGGAATTGAGTAATAAACGATATCTTTTTTACATAAAAAAGTCACTCGAGAATAACTGATAAAAAATTCATATATATATATACATGTATATATATAAATATATATAAATGTATATATATATATATATATATATATATATATATATATATATATTATATTTATATATATAATGGACTATGTCCAAATGACAACAACATAAAGGTAATTACAAATTTAATATAATTTGGCGATAAAAATCGATATATAAATAAATTATATACATAAAGAAAGGCAGTCCAACTTTATTCTCTTCCTCTTCTCATTTTTCTTCTTGTGTAAGATTAACGATTACCATCACATGTCCCCAAATCAGCTTAGGGAACCATACTGATCTCCGAAGAGTCTGTCGCCAAATTACCAGTGGCAAGGGCTTGCGATCAAAATGAAAAATCTTTTTGGTCCCTCGAAGGTCAAGAGGTCTAAGGTCTGCTTTGATGATTAGTCGAGCTTGATGCATTCAGAAACAGGATATGTTAATAAGATATTAAATATTTGTATAGATTTGGAAATAAGGAAGTTTCACTGAAACCCGGTACATCTGACATCCTTAGCAAATTCCAGATTGCTTCGTCCTACCCACAACCACATAAATGTCACGATTTAGAATTCATCATACATACGTCTGGAGTCTCAAAATTAACCAAAGTTGAACCTGCACAAGGCAACCCAGTATTATCGTTAATGCTCTGATTTCATTACAAATGTTTGGTGGTTTACAATTAATACCTAAGATGCTCTAATGAGTTACACGTTATGTTTGTGGATTTTACATGACAGATTAGAAAAATGAAAAACAATGTAGTACGTTTTCAACAAAGTACTTTCAACATCTTATCGAAGATGGAAAGGTTATCAAATTTATTAGAAAAAAAAAGCAAAACTAACGAGATTTTGGAGATTTACATTAAAATTACTGAAATGAGAAAATTATTGACGATAATTATCATATAAGCTAAAGAAGTTTAAAACTTGTCCGAAGAAATTCAATCTTCAACAAATGTCCTTACAGGCACTTTTCCATGGGTTATATTTATTAAATATAAAAGCCACCAATGACGAGTAGTTATAGGTTTTGGTAAACAAAAATAACTAATACTGAGGGGTTAAAAAAGTTGGTAATATTTAAGAGATATATAAGTAAACTGTGTGGTTTTAAAATATAACAAAAAATTTATGAGATTTTGGACAGTACGAGGTGATCAAACACATTTCAGTTCCGTAACGAAAGGAAAATTAAAGGGTACCTACCCTACGTCAGTTACTAAAATCATTCATCAATATTCTACTTCAGTCTCAGGACTTTGTTTCACCTCACTAAAAATTCAGAAAACAAAAACCTAAACACAAATTGAGAACTAACTTTGCGTGGAACCGTTGTCGGATATGAACGGAAGAAACGATATAACAGCGAACATACGAATGAAAATACAGGAGGATAACAATAAAAAAAAACACATCTTCAAGTAAACTAGAAAGGAAAGTCTCACTATTAAAAAAAAGGACTCCCTTTGCGACACACGCAACTGCTCCAGTCAACAACTGGCCCAATCTTTCTCAGAGTAATCGGCCACCCAGGTTTCATTCGCGACTTCAAAGAAGGAAACGTCTAACGAACAAAGAAGCAAAAAAGTATCGCAAATCATACAAAGCAATATAGTGGACAGAGCAGCCAACCATAAAAATCTTTTCAAAACACAATCACCGTCGCGAAGATTTAAGGCACAAGACCCAGATTGCCACGGGATCAAGCAAGGGGGATGAAGAAAGGAGCATCTAGCTTGTAATCAAGAGCGACTGCGTCAGTCCTTTTCAGTCTCTCGAAAAACGGAACTGTAAATTGGAAGGCCATAAGGAAACATACAAGAGTATTAATTTCAGGCCCACGAATGAAAAGGAAGACTGAAATGAATTCTGGTCTTTAGAAGCAGGACATTTCCCCTTTTTCTATTTTGTTCCCTCATATTTCATAAACACACACACACACATATACAGTATGTATATATATATATATATATATATATATATATATATATATATATATATATATATATATATATATATATATATATATATATATATATATATATATATATGTATATATATATATATATATATATATATATATATATATATCATACATACATACATACACACACATATATATATATATACACATATATATGCCAGTGATTGTGTGCGTGCGTGCCCGCGTGCGCCTTTACGACTTAGCTGAAGGACAAGACAGTATATGAACCTGTCTTCCTTTGTAGCCAACGGCATTCACTTCATTACTCCTGCTGGATACTTGCAAATAAGACATTAGAATTCTCTCATCTTTATGAAGTGAAAAAATCACAAAA
Organism: Macrobrachium rosenbergii; assembly: GCA_039081455.1. NCBI lineage: Eukaryota > Metazoa > Arthropoda > Malacostraca > Decapoda > Palaemonidae > Macrobrachium > Macrobrachium rosenbergii. The sequence continues at coordinate 10,748,092 of JANJGK010000048.1, forward strand.
CGGACGGGAGCAGAGTTTGTTACTGATATAAGTTGAAGGTATTCCAAAAAATCGAAAATAAATGATATCGAGGCATGAGGCTTTGAATGTACATAGGTGTGATAATTGATAAAAATTATGATAATTATTCAGCTGTTTAAGACTGAAAGCTCGGTTTTTGGCAAATAATAACACCACAGTAAAGGACAGCGCGTTCAAGATTTGGGACCCTCAGATTGATCACGTCTGGGAAGCGGGTGGCTCTTGATGAATAAGGACCGATGGGGGATTTGAAACGGGTAAACTGCGCTAACTCAGAGATTCTGAAAATTAAATTTGTTTATGGTAAATGAATGAGCAGGAGTGACAGTGAAACAGAAATTCTCGGGAGATCCTGAATACGCGCCTTTCGAGGTTTGCAAAAGAAAGGTTGGTTGGCTGCGTCGTTTTAACGGAGACTGGCTACTTCATGTTGCAGTGTAAATAAATGACTGATTTTGGTGTTTACGGTTTTTGCGAATGAGGGAGAGATAATAGCGGATATATGTGATTAAAAGATTATGCTGACATATTACTATTTAGCATCGCTAAGATGGCATATGGCTGGTCTTTAAGAGAATAAGACAAATAACAAATGAATGTGTGTGTGTGTGTGCATTTAAAAACTGGGTGCCAGTACACTTGCCAGTACCAATGTAAGTTAATATATAATATATATATATATATATATATATATATATATATATATATATATATATATATATATATATATACAGTATATATATATATATATATATATATATATATATATATATATATATATATATATATATATATATATATATATATGCATTTAAAATCTGGGTGCCAGAACCAACGCAAGTTAATGTGTCATAGTAAATATGAAGACTGAGTATAATATCTACAATCATTTCTTTCCCTTGTGCTTTAACTCGAGGATTCTTTAGTTTACCCGCCTATAATTCTCAATACCTTTAACCATTTTTCTTCAATTATATTTTCTCTGCACTTTTTGTTGCGGATCGCCGTAATTTTAGGTTCCAAATCTTTCAACAAAAACAGATGCAATTCCAGCATAATATCACGTCCGACAACTAATAACACACTTCGCAGTAATTCCTTTGAAAGTGGTGCGATCAAAGAATCTTGTTCGTTTTAAGGGGGTCAGAGGACGTCATTTGTGGAGAATGTGCTTTTATTTGTGCACTTTTTTCTTATTTTTGTTTTGTAATCTACCCACTGTTTATCATTAGCAATGCAGCGGTAATTTCGGGGGCAATGGAAATCTCCCACAACGGGATACGAGATGATTTCTGTATGGGGGTTTTCTAACCTATCTTTTAGGAGATATGATCATAGCATTTACCTTGTCATATCCAGTGCTCTCGACTTCCGCTTCCTTTTGGGTTAATGTGAGGTTATGGTGCCTCTGAGGAGATGTAAGGGAAGACAGTGTGTCTGTAGGCTTTGTGTCCTGTTTTTATCATGATTGCTTTTTTTTTTAATGTTATCTGTTCACCTTTTTATTTAACTTCCTCTGAGCTTATTTATTCTATTGTTTGTTTTTACTGATTTAACATACTCTTAATGCAATCATCTACTGCTCGTGCTTTTCTTAATTCTCTAACAATTCATAAATCCTCTAGGCTTAGAATTTCGGAATGGTCATAAACTAATAAATAAAAAATACATCAATTAATACAACAGCAATAATAATAATAATAATAATAATAATAATAATAATAATAATAATAATAATAATAATAATAATCCCATAACTGCCGATTACGAAGATGCATCATATACCTGAGTTGACCTTTGGCCCTAGATGACATAATGATACTTCTGCTTTCATAAAGGAACCGGCAAATTTATTTATATTACATGTTTCTAAGGTCTTTGAAGTAGTATGAGATTAATACTGTGATTTTTAGCATATTTGGCGTTTAAAAAAATGTCTATTCAGAATATAAGAAAAAGATGAACACTGTATTATGTAACATGATCCACCTTAGTAGCTAGAAAACAGATCGTCCATTTTGCGCACCGAAAAGAGGGGGGTCTTTTTAGTGTATAGGAAACAATATCCATTTCGCCTTCGGAAAGTCCTTTTAATGGACATAAATTAGGAGGTCAATTTAGTGTATAAAAAATGTGTACAATTAGTATATAGAAAATGAAGAAGAGGGGGTTTTCCAGCACATAAAATGGGTTATTGCTCTCTACAGAATAGGAAGTCACTGTAGTGAGCAGAAAAAGGGTTCACTGTATTGGGTTCGATATAGGGAATTATTTTGAACGTTTAGCTTGTCGCTTTGAATGAAACATATATGTAACTATTATATGTAACTGCGCTGCTACTCTTGACAGTGATGGTCAAAAATAAGCTTTTTCAGTTAGTTCCGACTCAGGCATTTTTGACTATTTTGTTGGGTTTTCTGCTCCAAAGGATCCCTGTCGCTTGCAGAACGAAGAGATGACTCTTCCTTTGAAGAGAAAGAAAATCTCAAGAAAAGTTGGGGGCAGACTCATACATTTAAGACTTACAGTTGATTGCGTCCACTCGAAAAAAGAAACAAACAAAAAACCCTAAAAATGAAAGCAATGTTCAAAAAGATGGCGGAAACAAATATACAGTCTCCAGTTCAAGTAACTCTGATGAATAAAATTCTTTCGAGATCTAAACAAAACACCCAATTCCACAGAATCAGAATTAAAGAAAGCACTCCTTCGGTAAAATTCTGCAAGTAACCTAACATCCAAAAAGAGGACAGAAGTGGGATGTTCAATGTTAAATTTTCAAGAAAAACGTGGGCAACAGAGGAGATACAAAAGCAGACAGAAACTGTAAGATGCTGAATGTTAGATTTTAATGAAAAACGTGGGCAGCATAGGAGGCACAGAAGCAGAGAGAAACTGCCTTGAAGGCGTTATACTTTGGAAGTTGCTGAACCCACGTTCACATATTCTATTTGGATCAAGAGTTGTTAAATGAAGAGTAATAGAGGCTCGAGAGCTAAAACTAATAAAGAACTGATGAGGGGACAAGAAATTGGAGGGCAGAATGATAGAAAAGCGCATGAATAGACGTCGCACGGATAAGGAAATGGAAGGGAAAGTAGGTGAGAGTAAAGAACAGTGAGGAACGCCTTCAGAAATGACGAGGGAGCAGAACTGCACTGCTAAGGACAAAAGGGAAATGGTCAGATAAAAGGTTGGAAATGAGTATAAGGATGACAAAAGACAGAACCGAAAGAAATGCGTTCTTCATACAAGACTTCGCAGGTCTTAGCGATATAAGGAGCAACGACAAACGGTGTCAATCCTTCCGGAAAAAAATTAATTCCACCGGGTATACAAAATATTTAAATACACATAATATGCAAAAAATTTATTCAGGCTAACACATGGCATATCACCAGTTCCTCTAAACACGAAATAACCCAAACTACGTCAATTCTAAATCTAATAAGACATGTACTGCCTTATGCAAGCAGACTAAGCCAGCGAGGAGTCGACAAATGAACCATTATATAATGCCGCTGAGAGAGAGAGAGAGAGAGATGAGAGAGAGAGAGAGAGAGAGAGAGAGAGAATCATCGCGTGATCGAGGTTAAGGCGACCACCAATCGACGGGGAGTAATAGTTAGAATAAAAAGACAAGACGTTCTCACAGTTACCTTTTTGTCCCCTTCGCCCCTTGTGATCATTCTTCCCCTAGACGTGACTCGGGGAAGGGGGGGAGGTGGAGAAAAAGGGAGGGGGGGGGGAATTTGGTGTAATAGTGGGGAAGGGGCATACAAAGTAACCCCTAGCAACAGGAGAGTTCGTTATACACTTATTTTTAAACTGAAGTTGATCACTGTGATGTCGGGACATTTTTTTTGTAAATCGTAAACCGACTTCCATTTCAGGATTTGCGATTAAAATCAGTATAACAAGAAACCTCTATGAAATCCAGATCATCTTTTCAACTGAAAAATGATCTGTCAACGTACATTCCGCTAATAAATTACCTCAAATTAACCATGGAACTGTCCAATTTTCTGAAATACCTAAACATCATTTGCCTTGAAAAAGAACTCATCCATTCAATATATTTAGTGAGTGTTCATTCATAAGAATGGATTTAATCAACGTTAATTCATATGAATGACTTTAATTAATGTAAATATCCTTGATTACGACAGTGACTTCAGTAACTTACTTAGTCACGAAATCTAACATTTACAAATTTTGTTTTATTCTTCCCAAGTAGTTCTCTCGCTCTTGTAAAATACCCTTAAAACAGTAATAATTCACCCTTATATTCGCATTTCCGACAGGCATTCATAATTGATATCTATATTCATCACAGTTCCAATAACCATGCATTTCCTCAATTACTCGTACCGTCTACTTCCATCCAAATGGATGAGAGAGAGAGAGAGAGAGAGAGAGAGAGAGAGAGAGAGAGAGAGAGAGAGAGAGATCCCTCGACATGACAACAGCCCGAATTAATTCATTTTGCCCTTCCTGTATCTCAAGTTTCACGAATCCTTTAAGATTATTATGTCATATTTTTCTTATTCGCAATGTTCCCTTCCGGACAGAAAATAGCATTACAAAGAAAATCTACAAAAGAGTTCTCTCTCCCTGTGACCCCCACGTTACCCTGTTCTCAAAATTAGTATTCATTTCGTGTTTTGGAAAGAGAATCTTGTACTGTTTTTATAACCTGATTCCAGGCGCGCTTTGCGTCATCCTCACGGTTCGTTCCTCAAATGTAACGACATTCCTCTCATTCTGCGATGTAGCCCTCCGGTTTATTTTAACCAGTTTTGGGTCACGCTGACGTGTTGATGATCTTTGTGGGTGTAACGGCAAAATCTATCGGTAATCAACAATGCTAGCTTCAAAGATTGCCTAATACTTCGAAATTTGCAATTTCCATGCCACCTCAAGATTACAAAAGCGATTATGCGACCAGCCTCTCGAAGTCCAGCCTTCAAAGTTGTATCTGATTCAAGACCCGAATTCTATCCCGAGTGGCACTCGGCATCTGATCCACTCGGATACATAAATTCTCAACAAATTGCCCGCTTCTTTACGTCCTCTAATGACACGTTGATGACATTCGGACAGATAAGGTCTTCCTTCAGAGAGCCATTTAATGAGTCAGACATCCTAATCTCCGAGTAACGACATAATCGCAGGTTTCAAAATAATGGTTCGTCATGAGATCCTGCTTCGTACATAATGTTTCTAATACAACTCCGGTTGCAGACTAATTGCTGAGTTACTCGGGGTTCAAGTTTGGGAAACCTAATCACCTCTGGATTTCCAAAGCAGCGTGAACTTGACGTTATCCACCGCTGCTCTCTAACAGTAAAATTGTCTTTTGGATAATGTTTAACATTTCATTTTTACTTATATGAAGAACCCACGAGAGGGCAAAACACTTATGATAATTGTAAATTAGTAAAATGGGAAGGAGCACTAACAATTTTAAAAAACTATGACAAACTGCTACGCAAAGCATAATGGAAGGAACTAGAAATATATAAATGGATGGGCATAGAGGAAGAAGTGAATAGAGACGAGTGGGGAAGTTGAAATTAAACGCCAAATGAAAGAAGAGGGAGACTACATAAACTGCAGTTCCACAAAAGAGTATGACTACGGAAATGCGAAAGAAAAGGAAAACTGAAAAAAACTTGACGCAAAATATTTTCAAATGCGGGAGGTGATAATAATGCAAAACAGGAGTCAAACACTTGTATAGCAGTACAGCAGACGAATTGATACCATTGAATAAGTGGGGGACAAAAGAAATATAATGGGAACTTAGTGGAAGATGAAATTTATGAATAAGAAAAATGATTATTACGTAATTAGGAGGGGGGGGAAGGTACCACCAAGAAAAGGAAGTGACGTACAATGTCTTCATATACAGCAAGGAATAGGAGGACGTGGCATTACAAAGGGCCAAAACTGAAACAATAAAAATTAATAGATATATAATAAAAAATAAATAAAAAGGGAAACGTTAAAGAAAAACTTAATGGGTAAGCATAAATAACGCAAGTCATTAAAAAATACATGTTTATACGTCATCCAAACTTTTTTTTTCCGTATGGTTTAATTTGATTTACATTTTCGTCCGTGATTGTCTGATGTCTATTATAAAAAGCATAATAGTGCCACCTGTCAACGTGATGTCAGTGCATAATTCTATAAGGTTAAATAAAGCAAGTAGTAAGGTATCTGATGAAATAGAAGCGTTGCTATATTTAAGGAAGTGGATTTTTTGGGGTCTCTCTCTCTCTCTGTCTCGAGCGCCGTAAGACTAATGTGAAGTTCCTCACTGGACGGGTCGATATCGTACTCGGCTAGCACTCTGCTAGGCCCTCGTTCGATTCTTCGGCCGGCCAATGAAGAATTAGAGGAATTCATTTCTGGTGATAGAAATTAATTTCTCGGTATAATGTGGTTCGGATTCCACAACAAGCTGTAAGTCCCGTTGCTAGGTAACCAATTGGTTCTTAGCCACGTAAAATAAGTCCAACCCTTCGGGCCAGCCCTAGGAGAGCTGTTAATCAGCTCAGTGGTCTGGTTAAACTAAGGTATACTTTTTAAGACTAATGCGCTTAGAACTCCGCCACACTGGAAGCGGCCCATGTTACATATCAGTTCTTTTTCAGTTTTTTACTTCTTTTTCGGTCGTGTTTACGAATGGTATGCATAAGCAAGGGAGTAGCAAAAGTACTTTTAAATTTTAGTTCTCAGACACCGTGAAAACCACCATCAATACCGCAACGTCGTACAACTGAGCACAGTGCCGTGATGATTAGGTACTTCTGGTCGCCATTAATACAGGTCCTGACGTCATCAACACCAGATATATCGCACAACACTTTCTGTGGTAGACAATGCTCTCTGGTACAATTTTTGCATGGTTAATCAAGGATCTATTAAAATCACATTTTATTAAGTTTACTCCTCACATTTCTCTTCAATAAGTGTAAATTTACATTTTCATTAGAGTGATGTTCTTATCCACTAAGTGAAGATATCGAGTAAAACAAAACGCAATGGGGGAATATATAATGAAAAGAAAAAGCATTAAAAAACTCAATTTCAGATGCATGGGTTACAGAATGATGAATAAAAAGAAAATGGTGGGAGAAGTTAGGAACAAATAGAGAAATTTACATTCATTTCTTTCTCTTTTCTTCTGTTTCATAGAGACAGGCAGAAAAATAAAATCAACTGTTATGTCTTTTATTCTCATTTTAATTTCTCTCTTTTCTTCCTTCTTCATCCAGAGAGAAAGATAATGAAAATCTAAATATCTAATTTTCCCAAGAGAAAGACACAGAAGATCAGCTATTATATCCTTTTCGCATTTCATTTTCTGCCTCCCTTGAGAAAGAGAGAGAGAGAGAGAGAGAGAGAGAGAGAGAGAGAGAGAGAGAGAGAGAGAGAGAGAGAGAGAGAGAATTACATTTATTCTCTGTCACTTCCGCTACAGAGAGATACTATAACCTGAATCCATCTATTTCTCCCTTTTCATCTGAGAGAGAGAGAGAGAGAGAGAGAGAGAGAGAGAGAGAGAGAGAGAGAGAGAGAGAGAGAGAGAGAGAGAGAGAGATCTAATTCTAATGCCCTGATGCGTCAAGCCAAGCAATAGTAGGAACCCAACCTGCTCAACTTCAAGGTAATCGAGATTAGTCGAGAAGAGTAACGCAGTAGATGATAATCGACCCTGCCACATCAATCAGGTCTCCCAGAGTCGAGTCTCCTTAGATTCATTGCGTGCTTGCCATTGCAACTTGCAATCAGTCAAATGGATACCCTATTAGCGGCACTAAGTGATAAGTGCTACTTTTAACGACATTCGATGCACACAAAAAACTCGTCTACCATAAGACAACAGTTTGTAATTATGAGTAATGCATTATTTTTGTATATGTTTCTGATACATGGATGTGCCTGAAAAATTGAATAACTATGTTAAACAGAAATGTTCATATTTTTCAATACTAATGCTTTTCCTTTATTGGCGATGGGTCCTGCGAATAGAAAAGGCAACGATCGCTAAGAAATCCGTAATTAACTGCTGAATCGTCGACGAACCAAATATGAAGAAAACGTCCAAATCATTAGCCTCTTTATACATATATATTTAAAGTTTATCAGCAGCGTATCGAACCCACTAAGCACTGCACCTTTTATCTGTATCCCTGTAAGAACTCAGTGGCTTCCTGGATGCTGAAGTTATTCCTCTCTCACACCTCTTCCTCTTTCACCCCATCTATCCGTAAAGTTGTACGCCCTCCTATCCTCCTCTGATCACAGTATCATCCCCCATTCTTTCTGCATGGCCGAACCATCCCAAGACACTGAGGCAGCCGTTAGCCCACGTTCACCTTACAACTTCTACACTGAGCTAGCCTTTCGCCCACGTTCACCTTCTTACAACTTCTGTATGTTTCCACATTTCTTGTTGATTCTCCTTAAGCGAGTAATTTTGTGTTCCCGATTCATCTCTGCACCACATGACATCTTATGTAAACACGTTGTTTTCCTTGCTTCGCGAACTGAGTGACTCATCTCTTCCTTTATCCTACCACCACATTCACAAATACTTACAATAACGTCTTCCATTCTTCCGACATCCACTATTCACTGAAAAATTTTTCTGGTCTCCATTCATCCTCAATGCCTTTTTTCCTACTCACAGTAACTTTAAAATTTCTCCTATTGCGAAAATTTTACTCTTTCACTAGTTTCTGTAGTATCTCTTTACTATCCCGAGTCGACTCTGTATCATCTGAAAGCACCATATATTCCACATTCCATTCACGAAAATTTTCTCATCACACAATTCTGCGCGAGCACGCGCACTCACTCACTATTCAACCACACACGCGCGCACACATACACACACACACACACACACACACACACACACACACACACACATATATATATATATATATATGTGTGTGTGTGTGTGTGTGTGTGTGTGTGTGTGTGTGTGTGTGTGTGTGTGTGTGTGTTTTGCAGAACGTTAGAATATACATGATTTTATAAATCAGTTTAAATACAGTTATTGTGTATGCATCAGTTTTTTCAATGCTTTATTGGGAATGAAGCTAGCAGTTCATCCATAGAGACCTTTTAAGAACCTAAAGGTATATACAGTACATATACACACAACACGTATGATGACGGATGATTAAGTTCTATATCTCATGTTCATATTTGTTCCCGACGTTTCGTAAAGGAACATTGGTCCAAAATTATGTTTAATTTGGTTAATTTTAATATATTTTATTATTATTAATAGATTTTGAAATTTGTCTAAATTTTATATTATTACTGTATATTATTTGCGTATTATTTTATCTTTTCTGGTTCCCTTTGTAATGTAATTATATGAAAACTGGGAAACGTTGGGAATAAATCTGAACATGAAACTTGGACCTTACTTGTTGTATATAACAACGGTATACACACACACACAAACATCATATATATATATATATACTGTATATATATATATATATATATATATATATATATATATATATATATATATATCTATATATATATATATATATATATATATATATATATATATATATATATATATATATACATATATATATATATATATATATATATATATATATATATAAAATGTGTGTGTATACCGTTGTTATATACAACAGTATGACTGCATATATTCACAGTACATACATAGGTGAACATACCTTGTATACATACCTTTGTGAGAGTCTGTGGCCGGATACGTGTCTATATGTGTAAGTGTAATTGTAGAGAGAGAGAGAGAGAAAGAGAGAGAATGAACCATCATGATTTCAAAGATATAACAGTAATCGTCAAAAAAAGTATTTTCTCCTCCATAGCCAACCCAGATGTTCCTTTATTGATTCTGACAATGCTATTTTACTGTCAAAGTCAGAACTGCACTCTAAATGCACTACATTTCATTGCTACTGAAGTAGGGATCAGGCACTGGGATTGCGATAATATTTAGATTTCCTGAAATGTCCATTGTGCCCATACTGATCCACGTAGTGAACTTTGTATCTAGTAGTTAGTCGATTGTGGCATGTCGCAGAAAATGAAAAATTTGCGTGTACATAAAATATCCCAAAATAATTTTTATTACATACTACGACAATATATATATGTGTGTGTGTGTGTGTGTGTGTGTGTATACATATATATATATATATATATATATATATATATATATATATATATATATATATATATATATATATATATATATATATATATATATATATATGATGATCACTTTACTGGCAAATGGCTTATTTACATAAAAAAATATGTAATGATGAAAAAAAGTGAGTGTCTATTATTCAACTACTTGACTTTTACAGATTTCCATGAATATAAAAAATACTTTACCTTACATTTTTCAGGTTATAAAGTATTTTTCAATAAATCTAGTTTTGAGGTGTTTGTAAAGAGAGAGAGAGAGAGAGAGAGAGAGAGAGAGAGAGAGAGAGAGAGAGAGAGAGAGAGAGAGAGAGAGAGAGAGAGAGAGGTCGTATAATGCTCCTAAAGGGGTTCATGTTACTTGTCAATGATATTCATGATTACATCTTTTATATTTCAAACTGAAACCGTTTTAATTTTACATCCGAAAGCAAACCGTCCAAGTCTTCGAGACTAACGTTTTTAAATTCCTCACGTCGTTACTAGGCAACCGTTACACAATGCTCTGACTCACGCAAGCAATAAAGCATATAATCACATTGCACACGCAAGCGCCCTTGGCAAACTACATCCGGTATATACCGTCTGAGACTGAATCGTCTAGCAGATGTCGCAGAAGGAATGTTATGTAATACATGCATTCAAACATATGCACGTTCGCTCGCACGCACGTATGCACAAACAAACACACACACAACATATATATGTAAGGAAAACCCTTGAACCGTGCTTGTTTCAGTAATGATGATCATAATTATGTCCTTCAAATTCAAAAGGCTATTCAAAAATCGTTACCCCTCCCACACACACACACATATATATATGTGTGTGTGTGTGTGCGCATATACGTATATATATATACATATAATAAATTTATGTATGTATATATATAAATATATGCACACATATATATATATGTGTGTGTGCGTGTGTACTACACTGTAATCTTCACTTTTGTTTCGGTCAGTTATATCAAATTTATTCCTAAATAAATCATTTAGCAATGGCTAACTCTACCACTACCTAAACGTACTTCTCACAACTCTAATTTTTTCATCTTTTCGGCATACAATCTCCCGTAACCCTTTGCACGCCTCCAACAATTATTTCATTAATAAACCTATCACCTGCTTTACTTTCCACGGTTTTATATCCACAACATTATAGGGACTAAAATATACCGAGTAATAAACTTATTTCCCTTACCAGTATCATTATTCTTCTGTGGGAGGGGTAACGATTTTCGAATAGCCTTTTGAATTTGAAGGACAGCATCGATGTTACTAGCATTATTATTTCAATATGATTATTCTTATTTCTTTCCTCATAACTGTGATCACTAATACTGAAGCCAGTACGGTTCAAGGTTTTTCCATCCATTCTTCCCCAGATTCCTTTAGACTAGAGGCAAGCTACTCCAGAATTACTCCTAGTACCTCCAGGACAGTAGGTGCTGCATCCCCTCCAGCCTGCCATAGCCTCCTTATTTTCATCTTTGGATCTTGGCACTTCCCGATCTTTTCTCTACTTTTACCCTTAACTCTTGTGTCCCTTGGCATGGCTGCTTGATCAGATATACTCTCTGGGTTTCTCTGTATGTCAGGCTTCGATCAGGTCTTCAAGCCTGCATCATATGGTCAGTACTTACACCATTGCCCCAGAGTATTTTGATTTTTTTTTTTTTTTTTCGATTTCGAATGCCGTATGGTTGTATCCGCTTGTCTGTTCGTGGCAGGCTATATTCTTTGTAGCTGTTGAGGTGCAAAGCCTTGACAACTGTAGTGGGCGTTCACTTTGGATATGGTTGGTGGTCTACACATTCTGTACACACTTGCTGAATACAAGCGACTGAATATTTGGTCAGTTATTTTTTGCATAATGTGTGCAAAGTTTACAAAACTACCAATGAAACCTTTTACAGTTGCTGATTTTACGCTTATTTATTGTTTAAGTCATTCAACTACTGTTTTTCCTCTTTTGGTCTGGCTGTACTTCTTTTTTTAAATCTTGTCATTTTCCACTGAAAATTTTTTCAGTCCATGCTAGAGGTTTGCCTAAATCTTGGATTCGTTGCATTACTCTCCTTTTTGTTTGATTTATGTTGCCTTTGGTTTGTCTTTTTTTTTACCCTGGCATTTATCCATTCAGTTACCAAAGAAGCTCCATTTGTTGTAAATGAAAAGGTCTGCTGCCTATGCCGATGATATTTTCCGTATAAACATTAAAATTTACTCTATGTGACACAATTGTGGATTTTTACTCTCATTGTTATTATTATCATTAGTTTTAGCAGCAGTAACATTAAAAATTAATCGGAATACATTGAACAGTATGTAGAATTAAAAAATATATGAAAGTTCAGAAAGCACAAAGGGTGACACGGGTCATACGAATGAAATCTTGTCATCTAAAAGATTCAGAGGTGGGAGCTTGCCACAGAGAATGTCTACGATTTCTCTTTCACTACCAAATCCAAGTCAGAAGGACACACACCCACACACACACACACACACACACCCAGACATAAGCGTAGGTCTATGTCCGTTCAAAAGAGCATATGTTTCTGCTCCTAGGGCCCCTCCATATTTAATCCTTTAAATAATTTTCAGAGCCCCCTCTCGCCAACAACGTTCTATTCTTGGGTACTTTATAACGAGAACAGTTTCGCTTTCGGAGTTGCTCTAGGATAACATTTTTTGACCATAGCCATAACGAAGTTTTCAGCGACATTTTAGGGAATGAACATTAACACACTGCCACATGTGAGAACATGAAAGCTTAATTGCCACAACACCACCACCGCTCCACGAACATTCACAAACACAAACACAGGCACACACAACGTTGAATCTTACATCAAAAATAATATCTAACAGGAAAGCTCTAACTACCATGACAATTCTCATTTAACATATTCCACAACAAAACTTTTATTTCAGTGCAAAGAAAACAACTGAACATGAACTGAGACAACAGAATTTCAATATAATTCCAAATAAAAGAAAAAAAGAAAATTTCAGTATTATTCTCCAATAAAATTACATTAAGCATTACTTTATCGGTTAGTACGTCAGATCAGGATATACAAATGAATAAAACGTCCGACTTACCGTCCAGATTGACAGACGGAGGAGGGTGCAGAAACTGAAACAGGATGGAGTGGGATTCAACACAAAGTAAAACAAACCATGTAATGATATGAAAATTTAGAGAAAGAGAACAATTCGTGAATGCTCTGTCAAATCAGGAACTACAGAAGAATAAAAATGGCCGAATTGCAACCGAAATTGAAAGACGTGAGGCTATGAGAAAAGCGAAAGAAACTGGGAGACTAAGCATACATATGTGAGCTTCAGTCAGGCTTAAGTGATAAAAAAGACAAACGGCAGAGAGTGAAAACAAGCAAGGTAACAATTAAAGACGTTGAATAAGGAGGACAATCCTGTAATGTCTAGTAAGGTCAGGAACTACTAAGTAATAAAAATGACTGGGAGGGTTTTACTGCAGATAACCGTCACGAAGGGTTTAAATAAGGAAAAGGTTAGTGTTCAGGCAAAGAGGAGGTCGTGAACTTCTTATCGGCTAACAGAGGGTTACACTGTTCATTAACAGGAAAGATTCACAAACTATTTAGTGCCATTACAGCTATAAATTTTTATTTAGGGAAAAGGTTGCAAGCCCTGTAATGATATAAGTTACATACACACACATTATATGTATATGTGTGTGTATCATGTATGTATGTATGTGTGTGTATATATGTATGTATGTATATACACACATACATATATATTTATATATATATACATATATATATATATATATATATATATATATATATATAGAGAGAGAGAGAGAGAGAGAGAGAGAGAGAGAGAGAGAGAGAGAGAGAGAGAGAGAGAGAGAGAGACTCCATTAATCGAGAAGTTAAGAGGCCATCACACACACACACATACACACACGCACACATACATATAAACACACACACATACATACACACACATGTATATGCATTTAAATCCCATCATTTCTTAAAATTTTCCCGTTTTGTCAATATGGTGTCATCAGTACAATGATCTCATTTTAAGTGTAAAGATTTAACGTTGCTCATGAGCGGCAAAGGCAACAGACAAGCTATTCCACAGTCATATAACCTCCTAGAGGTTGAACAATATACAGTATAATATATAATATATATGATCAGCTCCCAGGTCATCTCTTCACCCAAGCTAGGACCAGGGAAACCCAGGCAGTGGCTATTAGTGACTCACAATTTAGAACTACGGGGTCCCCCAAACCAACTAACCATAGCTCACAGAGACGGTAAGGTCGTTTTGCTAGTGAAGCATAACCAAGCAATGAGCAAAACCTACTGATTTAGAATTTTTCCACTATGAACAGTGAATAGAAAACAGAGAAGCCTGAAGTTCATCCTAAGATTTTTTTCCTAACTACCTTTAGAGTAGGTTACAAGGGAATAACTCGGATACTTTATCCGTTTCGCGGAAAGGGCGGATTTGGGAGATGATGGGATTTAGGGGGATGCTGCCGTGGACAGAATTAATTTAAAAACAACAAAATATGCTAGCACACTCAATCGAGGGACACAATTTTATAGCAGGAACGTTTGAGAGAGATACCGTCTTCTTTCTCTTTACCTTGGTGTATACTACAGTGAACAATTCCATTATGAAAAGTATTTAAAAATGCCTTATTGCAGGAATCTTCGTACTTGTCTGGGTGAGTGTTCGGTATGTGTTTGTGAGAACGAAAGGTTGCGCTTGATATATCTTCATATGGTTCAAACCCGCATAAACAATGAATAAAAATAAATACACAAATAAATATAAATAAATACACAGCTGAAAGCAGAAAAAACATACAGCAAAATAGTTGAACATTTAACAACACCAAAAAAAAGAGATACCAGAGGAGAAAAAGAGGATCTTCAAGAATATCCTTTTCCCAAAACTGCATTCCTCATTAATGCATTTTAGATAAGACAAGTTTCTTTTTCCTTTTTCAAAAGTCCTCCCTTTTAGGCGAAGACGCTCTGGAGGCGACGGTATCCAAGAGCAAACGAACGGGTCCCACTTGGGTCGTTGGGAGCTCTAAGGGTGACATTGACCGGGAGATCACGAGGGTTCAAGGTTCAGGGGATTATCGCTTTAATCCATCAAAGCGAGGACCCCTTTTGGGAGTTAGGGTGAGTGGAGCCATTTAAATGGCCTCCATCAGGGGCGTTCTCCGGCCCTTGAAGGCTCAAGTATCGAGGCGGAATATATGTTGTTTGCAGACAGCTTCCCTTGACTTTGAGACTTTCAGTTTTATCGTTTCATTCATTCCTTATGAATAATACTAAAAGTTTTCATCAGCTTAAATTTCCTTTATAAGAGATTGATTCGAACGTAAACAAGACGTTATCTAAACCGACATTATTCCTTTATCCATAGATTCGATTATCTGAATACCTTTCATTTGATCTTCATGAGCTTAAAAGCTCGAGCTCTTCAAATAACCCCATTGCTTTTAATTGCCATTTTGGAAGAAACTTCAGTTCCTTGGTCGTCTTGCCCATCAAGATATTAAAGGCATACGGAAATTCTCCTGTGCTTTATCATTTTTATGACATTATTCTGGAGAGACGCCGAGATACATAGCTGCCCAGTGTCACAGGTCCTTTGTTCAGGTGTACTGAACAATCTTCCTTGCAGTTTTGTGCATGTTAATAATCTCAAATGAACCTGCACTGCAACCCAAAACGCCAAAGAATCTTTAGAATAATTTTTTATCTTCTTTTTAATTTATTCATGTATTCCTTTTTCCGCAGTTTCTTTTAATTCACAAATGGCCATGTTATTCTGTAGAAATTTCGTGGAAAAGCCAATGTCTTTTGATTCTTTGCCTTAAAAATATATTTATATACATACCATCAATATCTCCTTCCGTTGGCTCAGCTTGATTAGAGACTACTTCTTAAAAAAAAAAAAGCATGAAAGTCTATTAGGATCCTGATTTTATGATTTATTTTTTGAAAAAAAAAAAAAACTAATATCCTTGCTAATCCCTAGGCCGTTTTAATCGTAATTTAAATTTCATGGAGACATTATTTGCAAAATAAAATTTTTTTTTTTTTCAAATTTT
>JANJGK010000048.1:10771995-10779495 GCA_039081455.1 Macrobrachium rosenbergii
TTTGACGCACATGATTTCTGATGCATTATGACCGTCGTCTGATTTAATCTAAAGAGAGTTTTCATGTCATGCTTGAAAAGAGACGTTCAGTTCTATAACATCATATATCATCTGAATAATAAATATAATAAATTTTCCGAATAAAATAATGTATTCTAATCCGGCACTCAAACCCTTATAGAAATTAACTATATCTTTCAACGATCACTACCCACTTTTCTTTTATTATGCAGGGGCCAAACTTGATTGAATTCCATCTCGGTCACTAAACCATGACAGATAAATCTCATCTGCTCTTATTGAAACAAAAATCATAATATAATTTGGGACTTATGCGGCACAAAAGCTGGATAAGCAAACAGAAAAAAATAAGAACACAAATCTCTCATTAATAAATCAAGATGAAAGTTCGAATAAAATTTAAGAATTGTCAATCAACTCTGTAAATAAAAATGAAAAAATAAAAGATTTCTGCCCAAACCGTCTACTTCTTTTCAAAAAGTCTTTTTGACTATACGTCAAAGAGTCTTGGGATCAGCGGAAAGTGAAGGCGAAAGACAATAGTTGGATAACCAAACTGATATACTGATTATTAAGTATTTTCAGCGTTTAACAATAAACTGAACATTTACTTCAGAATGTCTCTCTCTCTCTCTCTCTCTCTCTCTCTCTCTCTCTCTTTATTTTTCGCCACTCTGACCTTGCTAAATTTCAATAAATTTTTTAATCCTGATCAGAGGTTTCGTAGATAATCAAGGCACTGACAGTCGCGTCTTTCCGAAGACCTCTACTTCTTGCCCACAGCTACACTTTGAGCAAGTAGTAGTGTTGTTATGGTGTACGTTAATTCTGCCAGTATGCGTGGATACTAAGCAATTAAGAAACAAAAACAAACAAAATTTATGAACGAGGCCTAAAGGCCTGTAGAGATAGAGAATATATACCAATAAAACCTACATAATGAAGAGAGAGAGAGAGAGAGAGAGAGAGAGGAGAGAGAGAGAGAGAGAGAGAGAGAGAGAGAGAGCAGGAAGACCAGAAAGGCAATAATAATAATAATAATAATAATACGAAGAAGAAGAAGAAGAAGAAGAAGAAGAAGAAGAAGAAGAAGCAGAAGGAGAGAGAGAGAGAGAGAGAGAGAGAGAGAGAGAGAGAGAGAGAGACAAAGGAGTCGTTAGGTACATTTATGTGTGTTCGTACCATCCCGGAGCTGGATGATTAAAGTTAAATAGCGGAGAGAAGAACCTCTGCACGACACCCATACACGCCCCTTTTTTAAGGTCCGTTCGCCAAACCTCCAGCGTCCATCACATTTTCCCCCCACGCCCATTCCATAATAACATCCCCCCCACAACCCCAAACCGACCTTCCAATCCTCAACCTTCCATTCCGCGTGGAAACATTGCTTTTCTTAGTAGCTCACGTTCAGCAATTTTCGCGACTGAAGCAATGACGCATTCAAGGTCCTAAGGACTTTTTGTGGGGAAGCCCGATTGACGTTTGTTATATCATTTATGTTTGGATGTCTTAATTCATTATGTGTGCTTCAAACCACCGGTACACGTGATGCACATATGCAGAGTACAACGACGAAAAATGAAAAGGTTTTTACCCTGTTTCAATTTCCCGTGTGGTACATCTACCCACACACACACACGCATGCATACATACATACATCCATATATATATATATATATATATATATATATATATATATATATATATATATATATATATATATATATATATATACATATACATATACATATACACATATATATATATATATATATATATATATACATATACATATACATATATATATATATATATATATATATATATATATATATATATATATATATATATATATATATATATATATATATATATATATATATATATATATATATATATATATATATATAATGTCTTTGAATTATGCGACTTAAGTCACGGCTAACGCGTCTCAGTGGTAGAACGGTAAAACAATGAGGTTCTCTGTGTAAAATTTGTGGTTCGCACACTTCCTACCGACACCATCGTCCCTTTAATTAATAAATATCGATGGCTTCATGAATTTCAGTACACGCCACAGCAAACTAAAGAGACAACTGGCATCTACATAATGTAGCAGGTAATGTCCCTGGGTTTAGCAAACGTGAAAGTGATGGCAATACTGCCCTTGAAATAAAGGCGCTAAATATGTTTAAACTGAAAACAGAGCACGTTTAACAAATGACAGAGTGCAGTTAATTAAGCAAGAACATTGTGGAGTCCTCAATTGCCTCCTTAGATATCTATGATGTGTACCAAAAGTCAAGAAAGTGCCGGACGGCTCTACTCTTTTAAAGCCATCTGCTTCGTTACGGTAAAATTCCTTTGGTCAGTAGTTGGGGTGGCTACCAAGAAAGGCCAGGAATGGGTGGAACCAGAAAGTCCTAGCCTTCCGATTCTCTTCAGGTCTTCTAAGATGTGCTTGCTAGCACCCTGACCTCCTTTAGACACCCATCTGACTGTGGTACACATTCACTGACCATTGTACCATCAAAAGAGATATAAGTTTATATCGACTCTGTTGTGTATATCATTGTCAAATTCAGGTTTTTGTACTTGTAATCGATATCAGCCCAAATCCACCTCGACAGCTGATTGGTAAGCGTGTAACACGAGGCAAATTCTGAATAACTGTTACATATACAATGACGTTTTTCTATATTCCCAAATATTCCGCCATAAAGTTAGTTAAATATCCAATTCACCTTACTTCGGGAATAACTTGCCCCCAAGGGGAATTATAAGGGAAGACCTTTCTGTTATGGTAAGGGTTCAGGGATGAGGTTACCAGTCGCATGACCCTTTCTCATGATCCATTCTCAGTAAGCTGGAGAAAAGAGTTGAAAAGATGCAAAATATCAACAAACTCACTTTCAGAAATTCGGGTTTGCACAGCTCAAATATTTGTGTTTAGACATTGTGTAGCAATACGCTGAAATGCTAAACCGCCTTCTGATGGTCTTTGCTGATTACAAAAAGGCATTCGACAGCATCCCCATACAGTAATCTGGAGGTCTTGTCGTCATTATGGTATGCCAGTTTAATATGAAAAGATAATTGGAAATATCCATGACCGGGGTAGGTGCGAACCTAATACTGATGGAGTCTCAAGGAAATTTGCAGTAAACAGTAGGGTATTATAAGTACTTGTTATGTCACATTTGCAGATTAGGCTTCTCATGGAGTTTATAATGAAAAAAGTGGTAAGATACGAAAACAAAGTTTACACAAATAAAAGTAGACAGATTTGGAATACGCAAAATACAAAGCTTACTGAACAGAGTGCATCAAATATCTTTGAAAATGGGACTTTCTAAGAAAAAAAAAAGTAATGAGGCTCAAGAAAGCAAAACGGGATTAAATAACTATACAAGGGAAAAAGAATAACGAGGATGAATCTTTTAAATATCTGAATTGGAATTCCGAAAGACTAAAAAAGTGAAATTTTGCATATTTGAGAGTAACGCTTCAAGAAGAATAGTAGGTGTCAGTTAGTAGGCTAGGGTCACTGATGGTGAGCTGAGAATGGCTTAGACGTGCCCTTTGCACCACCCAGGGGAAAATAGTATATGCCAGTGTCAACTGTGGTATTTTGGGCACAGGATGATTTGAAAGACTCAGACGTACTTGGATGAGCAGTATGAGAAAGGGGAATGGGGCTCATAGAGAAGAGTGATTTGCGGAAAATATCGCACATCAGAGGCATGAGTGTTGGAATTTCTCAGACTTTGTATCGTATGGAGTCGGAGGTTTCATTTTTATTGTTGCTCTTGTGTATATGTATATGTATATGTATATGTATATG
The DNA here is from genome assembly GCA_039081455.1 of Macrobrachium rosenbergii. NCBI lineage: Eukaryota > Metazoa > Arthropoda > Malacostraca > Decapoda > Palaemonidae > Macrobrachium > Macrobrachium rosenbergii. The sequence continues at coordinate 10,775,861 of JANJGK010000048.1, forward strand.
TATATGTATATGTATATATATATATATATATATATATATATATATATATATATATATATATATATATATATAATGTTGTGTGTGCCTGTGCATATGTACGTAATTGATTTTCCGGTTTATTTAATCATCAATTCTATACCTGACTCTCTGAGCGTTCACGAAGTAAAATCCCTCTCCAGTTGTTGCGTCGTTAGCTGGTGGTATTGACATTACTTCCCTGACACTTTATGACTGTTTATATCTATTTTATGACTAACATTTTCCATTTGCATTTTTACTGCTCTTTGTTCGGTTTCAGAACTTTTGTCATTCCTCTGAAGAACATACTGTAATCATACAAAAGCACTTGGGGAGAGTTTATTTTACTTCACCCAATTTTGGTTTGGTATGTTCAACATACACACACACATTATATATATATATATATATATATATATATATATATATATATATATATATATATATATATGTATGTATATATATATATATATATATATATATATATATATATATATATATATATAAATATATATATATATATATATATATATATATATATATAAATATAAGTATAAATGCTAACAGAAGTTAGGTCCCCCCACATCAAACGCCTCACTACTTCGGCCATCCAAGAAACTTTCGTATTTTCCTGCAGTCTTTGCCTGAGAGTCATTAATCATGATAGCGTGTAAGCTAGAGTGGGGCTATAACGCCATCAGCAGCAGCTTTCAGTCGTTCATCAGTTTCTCTGACGATCAGAAGGCATAACTTCTAATCCAGGGAGAACAAAAACTTAATCAATGCAAATCCAGGTACGTATTTGGCAGTCATAAAGTATGAACTGCATTATTATTTGTTACTAATGGCTAAACTTGATCCATCAGTAAGCGCCGAAATCCTTAATATCCCGGCAAAAACTACGCGCAGTCTTCTTGCAGCCTAAGTGCATGCACTTTTATTTTCTTAAACATATGCATCGCAATTCCTGGATGGGGAATAAAAATGTTTACATGTGAGCATTAACGCAAATACATATTATACGAATACACTAGACGAATATATATATATATATATATATATATATATATATATATATATATATATATATATATATATATATATATATATATATACATATACCAATACATACATACATATATATATACACACACACACACATATATATATATATATATATATATATATATATATATATATATATATATATATATATATATATATATATATATATATATATATATATATATATATATATATATATATATATGCACGCACATACAAATATATATTTAAAACAAACTTCACAACTACCCAAAGCTTACCAATCAGCTATGATGGAGTTTAAATGACATGGATTCCAAGTAGATAACCGCAATTCAACAGGAATATGTACAGCACAGTCGATATAAGCTTATCTTTCTTTTGATAGCCGAATGGTCCGGTCCAGTTGACTGCCACTGTATCTGAACCAAAGACCCATATTCGAATCCTTCAGGACAGAAATAATTATTAATTATAATTCCCCTTGGGTGTAAGGTATTCCCAAGGTATATTGAAATCGATATTAAGAAATATGTGTGGCTTACTGTAATACTTGCAAGGGCCGTAAGTTGGTACCATAATATCCGCTACCCCCCCCCAAAAAAAAGTGTGAGACTGCAAGCAAGGTAGAACTGAATGGCCCACTCTGTGTGTTGCTGTTCGTTGTGCTATTCTGTAGATGCTTAAAGTGACTAATTCAGTTAAATTTTTCTGCACAGCTATTCATACACGATTCAGCTTTCAAACATATGAAAGCAGCCGTGAATATTCAATTACTGAATCACTGGAACCAACCTTTGTTTGTAAAAACGCATTTTCGAAGGACTGGTACATGGTAGTATATTAGAACACTATATATGCTTGAGGGACAGTATGAACAAGCATAAGAGACCGTCAGAAAACAAATATTCACACCTGACAGTTGTGGCGGGGTGGAGCTATACACTCCGGTCAAGGCATGTATAAACTGTGTCCATCAATGTCAAAATAAATATGTAAAAAGTATAAATTTTAAGGAAGGTAGCTCATATAAGCGGGAAACGGGATATACATTTGAAAACGGTACATGACCTCAGCTCCACCTCATCGCTCCTGTGAGGTGTGAATTTTTGGTTTCCAATGGTCAATATATTCGTTTATACTGCCCCTCTTCCATATATATATATATAGATATATATAGATATATATATATATATATATATATATATATATATATATATATATATATATGTATTTATATATATATATATATATATATATATATATATATATATACTCGTATATATATATATGTATATATATATACATACTGCGATTGATGTAACCTCTTTCCAATCCACATCACTCGTTTTTACATCTGTAATGTAACTGAGAAAGAAATAGAATTAATTTTAATTGTTTTAATTACGAGAATTGTAGGTTTCCACTCGCCCCTTCATTAATTCTCTCCTTCATTCCCCAAAATGGTTAAAACTAACCCTTCTCTCTGTTCAAAAGACTGCCTAAGGCCTTGTTTCCAGGTGACCATCGTACCTTCCTGGCGTCAAGCAGTGGCAAGGGGGGAGCCAAAAAAGAGAAAGTTGGCGCCACTGCCATGTTAACCCTCCACGAGGTTTACTTGATGCCATGTGGCCTATTCAGAAAACGTGACGAAGATTGACCTTTTCACCACCTAGTCAGACGCCGCTGAATAATCTCCGAGGTTATTTATAGACGATGCAACAGCAATCGAGAGAGAGAAGAGCGCAGAACGCCACTGAGGACAGATGTCCTTACCCTTGCCTGACCCTCAAACCTTCCTCGTGTTCAACCCCAAGGTTCGAACCAGTATACTTTTGTAGTGGCATTTCCTTTAATTGCCTCCTCCATCGCCAGTGCCCTATCGAATGAAGACACTGTCATCTTGACAAGGATAGGCCTCAACTGTGGAATCACTCGGCTCTATCCCATGTGCAGTCCCCCTTCTACCCCACTGTGATGTTTCCTGTTATGAAGACAGCATCGTCGTAGGATATTTATTCTGTGTAGGATTCATTCATTTAGCAGGCCCTTATTATTACCTGCCCAGTAATTCATCATTCTTCAGATCTTTGTTTGTCATGTAAATATAATTAGTTAAAAGAACCCTTGAGTTTACATAATTTTCCCTCACATGAAGAAGGCCCTAAGCCACAATTTTTCCCTGCTTTGTCTATGAAGTTGCCCTAATACTGAGTCGGATGTGTAATAAATACAGTAGATTTCATGATAATGTAAGGAACTCCCTGCGTTCATCTGTTGGCGCCCAGAATCAAGTAAGTATCCCTCCGACATTCGTAGAAATATATATATATATATATATATATATATATATATATATATATATATATATATATATATATATATATATATATATATATATATATATATATATATATAAACTATTATATATATATGTGTATATATATACCGTATATACACACACAGTATCAGTCCTTCGGCAATGGCTTAGAAATAAAGCCAAAACCGGTCAGGATTTACACCTAGTTTTTCTTTTCCCCTTGGTTAAGTGAGAGATATAAATCACGTGTTAC
>JANJGK010000048.1:10784495-10791995 GCA_039081455.1 Macrobrachium rosenbergii
ATAATACCTTTGTAATTCCATTCATATTCTTAACTTCACTCCCATAAATGAAAATTGGCTTCAAAATCCCTTCACATATCCGCAACCCCACCACCTTCCTTGCTTCATTTATTCTGCAACTCTTCTCTTCTCTTCTCTTATCTTACCCTCATCTATGATATTTACTCCCATACATTTATGTCTATGAGCCGCGTTCATTCTTCCAGCATCAGTATCAGCATTCACTAACCCATCTTCTCGGTTTACATTTATTCTCAAAAGATTACTGTTGCTCCCACTTACAATGCAAGTTTTTTTCTGTCCCAAATCAGAAATCTATGGCCTGAAAACAACCATTCCATACTCTATACATGACCCATTTTCTCATCGTACAGATTTGCACCTACATATAATGTCCTTTACTTGACTTCTTAAAACACTCCATCAATAGAGATGTTTAACAGCCATGGACATATAATGCACCCTTGTGTCTGACCTATTCTTACACCAAACAAGTCACTCTCCTGCCTTCATAGTTTAACATGCTTAGCTTCCATCACAGACACTTTCAACAGCTCTCAATGAAATATCTTTTACATTTTACATCATTAATAGCCTCAACAATGTCTCTCACTTTACCATAAACTTCAACTATATCCATTCATGCCTGATCTATTTACCTTCAAACTTCTCCCCTCTTCCTCATTTATACTCATACTCCTCATCCCCTACCAGTTATGCTGTTATCTGTCTTGCTTCTCAACTGAAATACTACAATACACCTTCCCTGATAAACTTACTTTTGCCTCTGTCACCTTTGAAACCTTTCCCTTATCTAGACTTATGGCCATAACTCTTCAAACTTTCACCACCACGCTGCAACATCTCGCTTGTAGTCACAGCAACTCCTAGTGTCTTTCCATTCTTCAACCTCTTAGTAATATTGTCCTTCTTACATCCTCAACAATAACCCTTTTCTCCCATGAGTCATTCAGCTTAGCTTCTCTCCTTCTATCCTTCATTCGAAAACTACTCACCCATTAACATAGGACTGTGTTCAGTTTAGACAATATCTCATCATTTGCAACTTTCATTCTGAGATACATTTGCTCATTAACAGGTCGTGGTAGCACAGTGAGATGGTTGGCTAAACGGACTATGTGGGTCGGAAGTTCATGCATCAATCAGGCAATATGTCTAGTACCTCCTGACACATCAGGAACCACTAACTCTTAAATTGCAAAGGAGCCTCTTCACATTCTTGCTATGGAATGCTTGGAAATGCTAGCATTCTCATTGTCTGCATTCTGTGAACTCACCAAACTGCTGGAGGCGTTTGTGAGGACAAGCAATGGGGCATGTTTCCAAGGTGATTTTGTTGATCTGTGCAGCGAATTATGTACCTGGGAGTTAGTAGAATTATGCAACTAGGAGTTAGTTGATGGAGTGAGTCAGACAAGATGGAAATAGGCTTAGCAGTCTCTTCTCAAAAGACTTGGCAAGAACCATTTAGCATAACATTATCTGGTACCACATTATCTAATAGTAAAATATATGCACACAATGAACACACACAGACACATGCGTACATACACGCACAAACAAAATGGAGATGTAAAGTGAGTCACTGTGTTTATGAATGTGTGAGGGAAATTTGAAAATAATGGGATAGATATTGTTGGCTACTCATGATATTGGAGAACAACCACAATTAATAAATACAGTTAGAACAAAGCTTTTGATAAGGTTTGATCAAGTGAAGAGCCTGGGGATTAAACTGGTGAATAGGGTATCTGGAAGTTCTGGGATCAAGTAGAGAGGCAAACCCAAAAAGATGAGAGGCCTCATAAACAAGAGGCACAATATTTGAAAGAGGGGGAAGGTCGACGCTTAATATTATGGGATGCTGCTGATAATCTGAAAGTTTTGTATATGCAAAACTTTTTTGTATATACAAACGGTTTGAAAGATTATTAACAATTAACGTGTCAACATTAGAGAGAGAGAGAGAGAGAGAGAGAGAGAGAGAGAGAGAGAGAGAGAGAGAGAGAGAGAGAGAGAGAGAGAGAGAGATGTTCCCAGTTGACTTACAGTTAGGTGACACCTAAAATCCACACTCCTGTGTCCCCATCAGTCGATCTTAAAATCTGAATGTTGTTGCTAAGTGACGTATCTTAATCGGTATGCATAATGCAGTCTAACCACTGAAGATTCCAGGTATTCAAATGACATCCCAACAGAATTATAAGATGTCCGTGGTTCGGGGGAAGATAAAAAAAAAAAACAAACTCCGGTCACTAGAAGCAATGACTATTTATCCAGCTGGTTTACAGTTATGCGTTAAAATACTTACATATGCCGTTACTCGTTGGAAAATATATTGTGCTAACGCAGATTTTACTGTCTTATACCGAATACCTTCACAGCTTATTATTGCTCAATAGTAATAATAATATTTAGGGAGTCTTTACACCCCTCAAATTTTGTAAGAATTTTTTTCCTATTTATTACTAAATACTAAGCAATTTGTTCGAGCTGTAAAGTACCAGCAGTTAATTCTTGAGATTCAATAGTTGTTACTGTAGAAGGTAAACAATGCTTTAGAAGCAAATAAACAGGAGTTACTTCTATATTCTTGCAGTCAAGGGAAATAGGAAGTTGGCAAATTTTAATTACACATATTACTATAAAATATCCGTAATGTTATGTTATCAGTAGGCTCAACATCTTTCATTACAATCCCTAATTAGAAATAATGAGATAACATTACAAAAACTTTTCTAAGAGTAGAAAAATTACTTTCTATAAATCTTCAGTTAGAAGTAATAAGATATGTTTTCACACGAATAATAAGCATAAATTTCGCTAAATAAAAAAAAAGGTTCAAAGAAAGCAAAGTTAAACTTATGAAAGCGTAGCACAGAAGCCTAAAAGGATAACACATCCACATAAAGTCTTGATGCCAAGTGAAAAAGTGACTCGAGAACTTCACTCTTTATCATAAACAAATAAACTCGGACTCAATCAAGCCCCAAAAGAAGCCAACTTGGACGCCATGGGCATCTGGGCAGCTCGTTAAGAGTCATTTCTCCTGATGGGCAAGACATTAGGAACCATTTAATGGCCATTAGATGGCGGAGGACGTGGCAAGCAGAAGGGAGTTGAAGCTACAGATGACTGAACAAATGCACATCGTAGCTGCATATATATGGGTTCATTTCTGCGACTCGTCGGCATGATGGACGATAAAGTGATGGAAGGCTAGAGGGAATTTCGCCTATAACGACAGTGAGGTCATTGCTAGACCTATCATCTCTCTTGATAGGGTGACTGAGACAACTTGGCTGGCCAAAACAAACTCGGTTACTGTATGAAATGCCTTAGTGATTGTTCGCGTTTCCGTTGACATGGAGATTCTAGACCTTATATTCTTCAAAGTACCTCACTTACTGGCCACGTTTAGACACTGACCACATCCAGAAAAGGCCCGTGCTGGCATAATTTACACCACCAAATGATTTCTCTAGTATGAGGACAAAGGTTAACTGCTTTGGGAATACAAAATAAGCCGCTAATCCCACATTCTAGAAGTGAACATCAGAATGACTTATCAAACCCGTTGACCCACAGGTTGGTGATTATAAGTCTTTCGTTTGGGAATCGTGAGGAGTACAACGAAACAGAACAGGTGTAATAATCAGTGAAAACAAAACCAAAGGCATGGAACATGACAGCTTTTTCAACCGATTGAAATCTTCTACGGTATGACATGGTCTATTCTGGTCCTTGCTGCATAGGATATCTCAATTCCCATAAAAAATAACCGTTTTAATGTGCAAATTCAACCTTATTCTAATCTGCGTTTAACAGTGAACAGCAATGCGCGCAAACACAAACACACACACAGCCTTGGAATTATGAATCACCATTCAGCCAATTAAAGACCGTGCGTTAGATTAGAAACTACATTTTCATGCATATTTATAATACAAAATATGTTAATTTTTGTCATATTACTCAGCGACAAAACCTAGAATTCTGAAGAAACAGGAATTTCCAAGTTATGAAGCTGTAATTAATTTAATGAATTAACGTAATCTGTCGTGCTGGAGTTCATTTCCCTTAGTGACAAACAGAAAAGTGATCACCATAGGTAGGGCCAGGTAGAATAAGCAGCTCAGGCAAACCTTTTTAGCCATTTAAATCTTCCCCTTAACATTAATCCTTGTTTATGGTTTTGCCTAAGACCTGTCATTTACTGAATTGTTTCCTCTTTGGCTTTCCATACTGTCCTGTCACAATGGCAGCTTTAAAGCGATAATTCCTTGAGATGGGGGTCGATGTAAGATTAAGCCAGTAAAGTGACCTCTGACCTTCTAAATACCCTATGCCCCTCCTTGTATGTCGGCAACGTGTTGAGAAAACCGAGGTTTGGAATCGCAGGTAAAAAAAAAAGCCACATCTCTTGCTTTATAAAAAGAATCAAGTTTCTACTGCAAATATCTAAGGTTAAATGTGTTTTTAATGTGTTCAAACTACGGCTATACTTTCGAAGACTTTCAATTGAGTGGGCTCTGCTAAACCCACAACAAGATGTTTGTCAAAACGGGAATTCCTTATTCGAACCCTTAATATATATATATATATATATATATATATATATATATATATATATATATATATATATATATATATATATATATATATATATATATATATATATATGCCTTTACACGCAAATACAAAACGTAATAAGTGCACAGAATACTATACCACATTAACTCAAGAAGCTTGTCTGTCATTAAATTACGCAACATACAATTTTCTTTTTATATTAGAACTTTGTACATTGCCTTGTAAATTATAAAAAGGAATCCCAGCAATTTCTTTCTCTGAATATAACAGATGAGGAGAAGAGGATAAGACCAAGCATGATAAATAAAAGGGGATTACATCCTTCATTTTAACACACGAGAAAGTACTTAAGCTGTTTTAAAATATGAGGAGGAGTGAACCTAATCCCGGAGGGAAATAAACTCCAAAAATCCTTTAATCTCTTTTACGAAAAATAAAAGCAACGCAATTTCCCCGCTAGGATTTCCTTGCAAGTAGCACAAGTGGAAGATAACGCTTCCATTTACCGCCCCCCCCCCCCCCTTCCCCCGCGTCTACCAGATAATCGCCGTACCTCCACTGAAAACCATGTTAACGTGGTATGCTGGCCGCTAATCATGCATATGTATTCAGAATTGTAATGCATTGCAATTTCCTTGCATATATCTTCAACTATCACCACCCTCTAGCTCAATATATATATATATATATATATATATATATATATATATATATATATATATATATATATATATATATATATATATATATATATATATATATATCCGTATATCCCCTTATACCTCTCCAAGACCAACTTCTCCATCTGCCGAAACCAAAACATTTCTACTTCGTAATCCCCAAGACCTCTTACAAATAGCCTGTCTACTTTACCTCCTAGAGGCCAACATTTCAATCTGTCTCCGCCCTCTGCTCCTACAGGTAAACTTCATATATTCCCCTACCTTTATTCCTCAAAGGCAAACTTATCCATATATATCTAACCTCTACCTCCTCGAGGCCACAATTTCCTATATCCCTGACCTCTACCTCCTCGAGGCCAACATCTCCATCTACCTTACACCTCTCCACCTCTTTGAGATTAACGTCTCCATATACTAAAATCATAATAAAAATCTGCCATCAAAGTCCCAGAATACATCTGCAAACATCTCAGTCTTGTGCCTCCACGAGGGCAACATCGCCTTCACGAGGGTAACATCTATCGGGTCTCTTTTCTTCACAGAGGTCAACATCTCCGCTTATCCAATGCCTTGCAACTCTTCAAGACTAGCATTTCCATCTACCAAAATCCTACTCCGCCCTTTCCGAAATTACCAGGTCTATCCACATATGTCCCCTTTTCTGTACCTAATACGAGTATATCCATCCACTGCCCTACCTCTTCGAACCCTCAGCTTATCCCTTCCCCTCAACTTCTTCGCTTCTTCTTCTTCTTCTTCTTCTTCTTCTTCTTCTTCTTCTTCTTCTTCTTCTTCTTCTCTGCGAGTCCTTTAGTAGGTGAGAAAATAAATCATTAAGTTACCACTGCCCTTATGTAATGATGACGGTGCAGCATTTGGCGTCCCCTTTGTAAAGGGATAATGGATGGATGGACAGACGGGTGGACGGGAGTGGGCGTGCGCTGAACGAAGAGGAGAGACGCACCAGAAGATGGGCGCTAAGTTGAAGGTGTCAGATGATTGAAGTCCAGACGTGAACGGTGGGTGCATAAAAGATCGGCGTGAGTCGTGGGGGCATGAATAAGGATGCAGGTGTTGGGAGACGTCAGGGGAACGAGAGTCATCATACAACACAATGATCATGATGATGATGATGACGGTGTCACTCGAACTACTGATACGGGACACCCAAACAATTGTGATGGTGACGATGTTGATGCCATTCAGGGTGATGTGATTAACGAGCTAATCGTGATAACAACAAAAGATATGATCATAATGATGACAGTCGTGGCGTTCAGGCTGATCTTAAGGTGCCATTCAGACCACCGGTAAGGAACATACTTAGTAATAGATATCCAAGTGATGATGAATATGATATCAATGGTGATGATGATGATGATGATGAGGATTTCATGATAACTATTAGTAAAAGGGATCCAGACGACGACAGGTATAATACACGGAGAGTTTATACGATGACAATGAATAAGGTGCACTGTCAAAAGAGCCCTCAACATGCAAATATTGTAATAATGGCAGGACTGTAAATAGTCTTTTATCTTTTAGGATAATCCTCCAGACATCAAATACTCATACGCTCACATACACACATACACAGTCAACACACATCTCATTTACACTCACAAGATAATAAAACCCAGAGTAAAACGCCCGACCCGCTCGCTCTCTCTCTCTCTCTCTCTCTCTCTCTCTCTCTCTCTCTCTCTCTCTCTCTCTCTCTCTCTCTCTCTCTCTATATATATATATATATATATATATATATATATATATATATATATATATATATATATATATATATATATATATATATATATATATATATATATATATATATATATATATATGTATATGTGTATATATATATGTGTGTGTGTATGTGTGTGTTTTCCATTCTGAATGGGGTAACGCTAAAGAGGTAATGCATTCCTATTGCTGAACAGGTCTTAAGGAATGAGGTTCCTAAGTCAACTATCTTTTTCTTGGTCTAATGGGTGTTAGGACAGGAGTGATACAAGGATAGAGCAAATGTGTGATGCACCGCTCAGCGATCTCGCCATTATGTCCAATTGCACCGGTAGAAATGACTTTTAAATTCATAATAGAGAGTGAATGTAGAATACATTTGCTGATATGATTTGGACGAAACTGACATCCTTGGTTAACCTAACACCTTCATTTATATAACATTAATGGTAGACTA
>JANJGK010000048.1:10796995-10819157 GCA_039081455.1 Macrobrachium rosenbergii
CCATACCCATTCACAAAGTTATCTGACTCACTGGTAACAACTGCAAAATAAAGGGCAAGAGGCTTATTTCTAGCTGTGCTCAATTATAACACCGCCACCAATACAACTGGTAGATGAGTGGCGGTCTCGTTTTCATGAAAAGCCTGCGACCAGGTGAAATGACAGTGATACGTTATCCAGGAACTCTCAATCCCTCATTCCAGTAGACAGTCATTAAAGAGGGCATACAACCTTACTTGAAGCGGTGTCTTTAATAGCTCCATGTAATTTTCACCTGAAATAAAAGTGACATGACGCAGGTTCTCCTTTACAGGGGTCGCAATTCAACAAACCTCCCTTAACGTCCTAACATATATATAAAAAAGGAATAAAATAAAAGACTTAGCCTGCCTACAGGACCAACACTTTATCAACGCAAAATAACAGAGCGGAAATTTTCCCGTTAAAACAAAATTGTTGGTCGAGACTTCAAGTAAATTCATTTCAAGGATAGGCTGAGGGGAAGACAGGGGAAATTAGGGGGTGGGAAGGAAGATAAAGGGGAAGGGGCAAAGACAGGGGTGGGATAAATGAAAGCTGTCTTCTAAAGTGAAAAATTAATGTTGAATTTGATTACATTAAAAGAGAAGTGGTCTGGCACTGAAAGGGATGGCTGAGTGAGATGACGGGTGGATGGTTTGATGGGCGTCTTCTGAGAAGTAGATGTGAAGATAGCGCACTGGATGATGGAAAAACTTAAGACGGTTATAGATGTACATCTTTATATATCTTTTCAACACTAAGCAGTTTTCCTTAGCAAGGGCTTTGCTCCCAAGAGAAGACATGGCAACGTTCATTTCCACATGCACATTTCAGCTGCTTAATTGCGAATGAATTCTTTGTGCTGAAAACTTCCAAAATATTAGCAGCTTCATACAACACACTAGCGGGTTTTCGACAGCGCGCAGATTTTACACATACAGCCATTGACCTCTTTCACAGATGTAAACTTGACTCCTGGATTCTTTGGTCCTTTCTTTCTAACATCTATTTCAGTCATCTACCCCGCCAATTCTAATTATTCCTCTCCTTCTTCCTCCAAAATCTCACGATTTGTATACTTTTTCCATCAGCTTATCCTTCGTTCTTTCCACATGACCAAACCATCCCACAATACACTGACCCATCTTATTACCTAAGCTTACTTTTTTCCCACTTCTACTTGTCTACCCGTTTCAGTTCTTATGGCACTTATACGACGAAAACAGTTCCACCTCGGTGTCCACAGAGCACAGAAAATGTAAAAAGGAATGAGCTTGGAACTAAGGATGGGACGTGGCAATAATAAAAGGGTTTTAATTCGCCGCCTTAGGCCAGTATTCATCATGCCATATACGAAAGTATATCGCAATAGGACTCCACATCCGTTTTCTATTGTGCTTGAAAAGGTTCAGCAAGATCATTAGGTTTACATGAAAACGTATTCATCCCCTGATAGTAAGAAAACGATGTGTCATTAAGGAAGATATAATGAAGCAAAATATGAGAGGAGAAATTAATGACAAAAATAAGAAAATGTGGGAAAGAAAAGAAAATGAAAGGATACATACCACACACCTAAAAAGAGAAAGGTAGTGATCAAGATGGAAAAAAAATAATCCAAGAAATCAGGAAATAACAAAAACGTTAAAGTATGACATAAAATTATAAAAAAAGAAGGGAAAAAACTAACCCCCCCCCCACCCACACACAGGATGGTAGTGTGTGAGCAAAGAGGAAATAATAATAAAATGAGAAGAAGACACATCCTCCCCTAAACACGCACACGACGAGAGAGAGAGAGAGAGAGAGAGAGAGAGAGAGAGAGAGAGAGAGAGAGAGAGAGAGAGAGAGAGAGAGAGAGAGAGAAATTTATAAAATAACAAGCGACGGGAAACAAATTGGTAAATAAAAGGGCAGTATTGAACAAAACCATAACTCCACGAAGAACAGTGTCGCGTTGGCACATGTAAAAAATAAAAGAATGATAAGTAATGGCCGAGGGGAACGTGTAAGTGAGGGGAACACAGGAGCATGATAAAACAGGGCAATTGAATTAAAAAGGGGAAATGAGCAAAGAGCTTACACAATTAAGCAAATGGCGCAAAATAGATTCTAACAAATACGGAATCTGAATAAAGTCAGTTTTTTACCCGGAATGTCTCGTTAATTCGGTATATGGCGACATGAACAGAGAGAGAGAGAGAGAGAGAGAGAGAGAGAGAGAGAGAGAGAGAGAGAGAGAGAGAGAGAGAGAGTAAATGTGTATTACCATAAACGAAAAAGAAAGAGAAAGAGTCAAATGCATACTTCGTTACCAAAACAAAAACAAAAAAAAAAAACTAATAAGTAACAGACAAACCTGCACATGAAAAATGGAACCTCTAAATGATGCAAAGAATTTATTTTCCACAAAATCTCACAAATAAAGTATTCAAAGAATGTAGTATCCGAAACCTAACGTACAATTACCTTAATTGAGCTGAAAGGCACTAACGTATAATGTAAATAGAAAAAGGTCTTATCCAGTGCTTCTGAACAGGAAAACATATACTGTGTGTATATATATATATCTTTTTTATACATTTTGTGCCTTCTTTTATTATTTTATGGAGGGGGGATTGGGGTGGCGGGGAAGGGGTAGGGTAGCTGGAAGGGGTTGGGTTAAAAAGACACCTGGAACATTACATAATGTTGCACAAAAGATAAAGAAATAAAAATAATAATAATGACGATGATGGGTTACATAATGCTACACATTCTTCATATTCTTTGCCGTTTTATATAATACCGTATGATATTTTTTATAATTTCAAGCACTAACACACTCTGGATGCTTGTATAAGGAATCGTTTTGCGGAAAATAAATTTGTTTATAAAAAAAATTTTCGCATATGCCATCCCTTATACAAGCATCCAAAATGAGGATAAATATGATAGAAAAGCAACTGAAAATGGGTAACAGGAGAATGACCACAACCAAGACTAACGCGAAAGTGACCCTAAAAATGAAAGCCGCACCAGATGAGAATGGTATCGATCCGAAGCAATGTCTTTCAGAGACCAAAAACCGAGAATGTAGACTATATCTCACATCAACAATTTTTTTCTTTTTACGAACTTCGTTAGTCATCGCCATTCAGCATCACTGATAACAGACATGAAAGTTGTAATTTATAATTATACAGAATATGAACAAAACAGGACGGGGGGAATTGTTAATACGATGTTCCATAATATAATCTTTGATCAAGAAGGAACACTAAAAGTGAGGCGTCATCATGAAAAAGACAAAGGATTTCTCTTTCCCTTTGGCGAACCAAGTGCAACGTTGCTCAATAATGTGTAAAAAAAAAAGTTGTCTTTTATAAAACGTTGTCTTACCGGATTCTAATATGAAAGATCCTCCAGAAACGCTCACAGGGTACCAACATCTAATATCAACTATAATGGTAACAACCTCCCGCAGTGCCCTAATGGGGAGGTAGGCATAAAAAAAAAAAACTTCATTAGACAACCATGCTGACCCAAGACCCCTTACTTAATGTTAAGAGCATAAGCTAATGTGATTTTCCCTTGTTAAAATTAAATTGTTGGTTGAGACTTCCAGAAAACTAATTTCAAGGCTAGACTGGAAGAAGACAAGGGGGGGGGGGGGGAGTGTTAAAGGAAGGCTGTCTTCTAGAGTGAAAAATTAATGTTGAGATCAATTATGTGATAAGGTAGGTGGAGTGGCGATGAGTTGGATGGCTTGATGAGACGATGGTGGATGACTTGATGGGTGCCGTTCGAAAAGTAGACCGAGAGACAACGAAAATTCAGAAAATACTTAAAGGAAACGGGAAACGAGAACATTATGGTGTATTTAAAAAGATTGGACTGATATGCCGTGCGCAAAATAAGAGCACTGAATATTACAGTGATATGAAAAAGAGACAACACTCAGGCATATTACAATACATGGAATAAACAATAGGATTAAATACATATTTAAACAAAAGCCTGCGTACTCTACGATTTAAAGTCTCTATTAAGCAAATTTTTTCAATTTTCTTTTATATAACAGGCATCAAGAACTAGTGTTTACTCGACCTCACACGTGATGAAACATTAAGGAAAACGAAGATATAATATATATATATATATATATATATATATATATATATATATATATATATATATATATGTATACACACACACACACACACACACACACACACACACACACACACATATATATATATATATATATATATATATATATATATATATATATATATATATATATATATATCATCAAGAGTAGTGATACAATCTCATCCTTGATTTTACATCTTATGCAACATCATCACCCGCCAATTAAATTATACGCCTACTTACAAATTAACAGAGTGCAGCAAATGCGAGTAAAAATTTAAATATGAATTATCCTTGTTTTAAGCATACACCATCTAAGACCAAGATGTAACAAGAATGTAATTTATCTTCATCGTTTAAATCACGACGGGCTAATCTGCATATAGCGACGAACTCTTCATCACCTTCGTCACACAAAAGAGCGTCAGTGATGCCATTCCTTCGAACACAAAACTAAATGGAAATTGGAGAGAGAGAGAGAGAGAGAGAGAGAGAGAGAGAGAGAGAGAGAGAGAGAGAGAGAGAGAGAGAGAGAGAGAATCATTATAATTTAATACGCGATGTATACGGAAGGGCAAAGATGTGCGTGTGTGTGTGTATGCGAGAGAGAGAGAGAGAGAGAGAGAGAGAGAGAGAGAGAGAGAGAGAGAGAGAGAGAGAGAGAGAGAGAGAGATTGGCTGGCTAAAAGAAACAAAACCACCAGAAACAACAAACAAGGGCACACATTATACATAAACAACTTAATGTTTAAGGGAAAACTGCAATAATAAAATCTTTAAAGAATCATACTTTCTTGAGCTCTTGAGCAATTAAGTTAATTGAGCAGAAACACATTACGCATTGCAGTAAATAAGAAATGCTCTATCCGGCATTCTCAGAAAGAAAATGTTTCATGGCAAGAACATTATCATAATTTCTTTATGAACTAAAATGGCTGAAAAACTAAAACGAGGCAAAATATCAAGCGGACTGACAAGAAGACAATTACATTTCACAACGGTATAACAAAATGAAATGACAAGCTGAATAAATAATAAATAATGAGCACAATGTAATTCTAGATAACCTGAAAAGATCAGAACAAGAACGGTCATAAAAGAATAAAACTAAAATGGCACAGCCAGCAGTCACTGAAGGAGACGACACCCGAGTGAGACGGAGGTCAGAAAAGAAACGAAAATACTTCAAAAGGACGATACAAAATAATTCCTATCAAAAACAAACAAGTAAAAAATGAGCCGGAGTTTCTTCGGCGCGATCGAGTTTTCTGTACAGCCGCTAAAGCGTATAATCAAGGCCATCGAAAATAGATCTATCTTTCTATGGTCTCGGTATAATACTGTATGCGCCGTGGCCCATGAAACTTTAACCACGGCCCGGTGGTGGCCTGGACTATATAGTTGTCAGATGCACTATTATGGCTAACTTTAACCTTAAATAAAATAAAAACTACTGAGGCTAGAGGGCTACAGTCTGGTATGTTTGATGACTGAATGGTGGATGATCAACATACCAATTTGCAGCCCCCTAGCCTCAATAGTTTTTAAGATCTGGGGGCGGACAGAAAAAGTGCGGACGGACAGCCAAAGCCGACACAACAGTTTTATTTTACAGAAAACTAAAAATGAATGATAAACAAAACAAAAGCAAAATGACAGGTAAAAGAAAAGAATAGCAAAAACGAAAAAAAAAATAAATAAAATAAAATAAATTAGCTCCCGGAAAACGTGAATGACATAATTCTAATCGTCCGGAGACAGATGCCATTAAAGATAAAAATTTCGCGGAGAAAAACAAAAAGGGGATGAACAAGCAGGAAGTAATTATGGAAAATGGGGGATTACATAAGCAAAGCTAAGTTATGAATGGGCTGCACAGAAGAACTAAAATAAAAAAAAAACCAACTACGCGTAAAAAGATGCAGTTCTTTGCCAAATGAGAATTCAAACTCGTCACATGAAATGGGGGAACAGAATGGGATAATTATTGGTAATTGCTTGAGGGAGGATAATGATAACAACAATACCAAATTAGAAAACCGAAAGTAGAGAAACAACGATAACAACTTCCAAGAAGTAGCTTTTCTCAGCCAACAGATAAATAATAAGAACAACACTGAAAGGGGGAACCGTACAGAATAAAAAGTGATAATAACGGCTTATGAGGAGATCGAGCACCCTATAAAAAAAATGGTGAGTTATGTCGAAGAAAGACGGAGCTAATAAGACAAGGACGACGTGAATGAAAGATGAATAAGGACGGCCACAGTGATGTACAATGGAGGGATGGAATGGAGAAGAAGGCTGAGGGTGTGCGTGAGAGTGCGGTGGGTGGATGGGTGGTCGGTTGGGTGGGGGAGGGGAGAGACAATTAATCATAAGATAATACTGGAGGGGATTAAAAGATAATGTTTTTATCAGTCAGATTTATGAAGGCAACTAACACTGCGTGGGACCGCCATTAGCCGTATCTCCTAGCTTCATTTTTCTCTCACCTTCCCTCTCCACTTTTTCTTCACTCATCCTCTCCTCTTCTTTCGTACCATCCCTCGCTAACTTTAAAACCCATTCGTCAACAGATTGTTTAAAAAAATTATGGCTTCCCTTTCCACACATAAAACATATCCAATTTTACATAGTTTTTGTAATATTCATTCTTGAAAAAAATCATTATTGCCATTTAATACATATCATTTACCCCTAACTTCATTTACCTTTGACGCTTTCTTAATGCTTCCGAACTGGATAATCATAAAATATATATGTACCCAATTACCATAAAACTCTGCCTCCCTACCCATTTTCCTTTTAAATAATTCATGTGTTCCACCAGTCTACATAACTTTTGAGTACACTCGCATTTTCAATGAAGTACCCTAGTTATTCTTCGTTCAAAGTCCTTCGTCTTCCCTTTTCCCCCTTCCCAGTCTTCCCCCTTTCTCACCAAGTCTAGGTAATATGTACCAATACTTCCTGTACAAGCGCCTTCCTAATGGTTAAAATATCCCACGTCACAAAATCTGCACTCGTAAATCACTGGAAAACAGAGCCTTCAGAGGCGATTAATGGTGTCTGAGACCATTTTTTTATTTGTCTTATTTTCAAGGCTAACATAATAGAAAAAAGGGCAAGCAGAAAAAAGTAGTTCTCAGACCTCATATCTGCGCAATGGAAGTACTTTAGTATAATTTCTTATCATTGATAATTCGAAAAAGAACTGACTGGAAGAATAAATTGAAATTTAGTAAAACTCACAGATCATATTAAAACAGACGTTAAAACTATAAGAAAAATGTTTAAAAAATCAAGTTAACAACCCGTAAGAAATTTTAGAACAAACAATGAGCTATTGTTTCATCACAGACACATTAAAATGAAATTAAAGTTAGATAAGAAAAGATGTTGAGCACTAATGCCTAAAATAATACACTAAAAATAAAATCCAAAAGGCATAAATAATCTTAGCGACTGAAATATTTCGACATTTTCATCTCTTTCTCAACATATAAAAACCATAAAATAAAATTAGTATTGTTTACAATCTATAAGTCCTTTAAGCAAGACATAACAAACTGTTCTTATTTTTGATCGATAATTTATTAAAAAGGAAATTTAAGCTAAAAAACCAAAATAGAAGCAAAGTTCAATCACGGCTCGACATTACGCGCCGTAAGAAAAATTTACTGTCCTGAAAGGGCTCTGAAACGACCAGCACAATTTCGGCTGAGCGTCCACATAACAGCCGAAAGGACGCTACGAAACGGCTAAATCTGAAGGTAAAAAACACGATAAAAAGAATGGGGGAATGGGGGAGGGGGGGGGGTGAGGCTAATGGTTGCAAGAGCAAGCTCTCCCGTGTGTGTATTTATAAACATAATTGTGTTTGCGTGGATGAACGAAAGTGTGTATGTGTTGAGGTTTGGGAGGAGGCAGAGAGGGATGAAGGAGTTAGCTGCCGTGTGTGTATGCGTGTGTGTACGAGGAGAGAAGAGATACAATGGTGAACATGTCTTCGTAACTGCATGTTTGTATGTAAAGGGGGTGGGGATACAGGGGAGTGGGTGAGACCAATTTCGGGGGGGATGGGAGGACTTAAGGGGAAGAGGGGAAAAAAATTCATGGCTCTCAACTAATGACGAGAGCTCTAATAAGGCTAATGATAAGCAATTGGTGCTCAGCCAAGCAAACCATTTACAAGCAGAATGGGTCGTTTTTGCGGTAGTGTCTGTCGGCATTCCATTAGAAACTTGATGGCGTTGTTTATTTGATAAATGTAAAGGAGGAAGCTGGGGAACCTTATACTTTTCTACTCTTATTTTTCCCTAGAAATTTCTGTCTAGCGGATAAAAACTTGCTTTAGATGCTTATGCTAATGAGGTGATTATAATCAAATCTGCTGGGGGAATTAAGGTGTAGGAAAAGCTAATGGCTCTGAGGCGATTTTAGAAAAATCAGTTACTTCGCTAAAGCTACGAATAAATTTGCTTGTTTACTAGTCGACGGACATTGTCTTAACTATTTATCTGCCCTTCTCATACACATCCATATACATACACACACACATAAATATAATATATATATATATATATATATATATATATATATATATATATATATATATATATATATATATATATATATATATATATATACTGTGTATATATATATATATATTCAATCAGTAAGCTACAAACGTCCTTTAATATCCAATTCGCTCTACCTCGGAAATAATATATTTTCATATATGTTACCGAAGGGGAATTTTTTAGTTGATAATAAGTTCGTCGTCTCGTGGGCTCGAACCAGCGAAGACAAGAACTCAGGACTACAGTGGGCGCATTTTAACCCATACTGGCCGCGTGGGTTACAATGCGTCCACTGTAGTCCTGAGCTCTTGTCTTCGCTGGTTCGAGCCCACGAGACGACGAACTTATTATCAACTAAAAAATTCCCCTTCGGTAACATATATGAAAATATATTATTTCCGAGGTAGAGCTAATTGGATATTAAAGGACGTTTGTAGCTTACTGATTGAATATGAATCACGGTGATGTGATAAAAAAAGTCATATAATGTATTTTTTTAGCAGCTCTGCATAATGTCGCTAAATGACCAAGGCACCGGATTTGCAGCTCCATAAGCTGTACTGATTGGAGCGTCAAACACCAATAGCAATAAGTCCCTTGAACATCCATCAGATAGGGCGTGGGCTAGCAACCTCATCCCACGAAACTTACTAAGATCCAGAAGACCTACAATTCAAATGACATCGTCTCAAAGAGGAATACCGACGTGGACATATATACAGTATATCCATATATGAATACATATATAATATATATACATAACATATATTAGTTTTCATCCCATGAGCATCTTTTCAACAAAACCAATGTGTCAAATATCGAAGTAAGACTTTGGTTACACCATAATAACTAGTGACAGAAACGAGAGAGAAATAAGCATTAAAAAGTCGAATCCTCCAACAACATTTCTCATAATAAACAACAGTAATACTGACAGTCTCTGCTAATCTCTGGGCGTGCCTTCCTCGTAGGGGCGTGATAATGACAGGGCGATGGCGGCTCCTTTGAGCGGATCACTTTATTATTGCAACATTTTGTTGGTGTTTACCTTTTCGTCGCTGATTCTCGCTGATAATGATTATGGTAATGAGGATGTTGGTGTCACTGAATCGTGCAAAGGGCTTGCATTATGAATATTGTTTTTATCACTATAATTGTAGTGGTAATATAAATTTATATTGTTTTTCCGTTGTAAATAATGATGTCGCAAACACAATTTGTGGCTCTGTTATTTTAGATGGCCTTGCTCTATCAAATAAGAGCATACATTACAGAAATTACCATTTCCTTTTTCCACAGTCGAGCAAAAACAGTTCGAAGAGGGGCGACTATTACTGTCCCATAAATATCGAACAGTTAAAAAACTTGAACTAATCTACAGTCTTCCGTTCTGAACAATATATGAAGGGGAAAATTTCAGGTTTTTTTTTTTATCTTCTACACGCTCTACGGAAGTCTGTAATACAACTTCTCTTGTAGAGTTTTTTCTCAACTTTTCAAAGAACTTAATAAAGCTCCATTTTCATTAATTTCTTACTGGTGGTATATATCACATTTTACTTCCTCAACCAATTATTCATATTTTGCAAAAAGTCGTATGTATTATCCTTTCTTTCTCTTCCTTGCATGAGCAAAGAAGTCCTTGAATCCCCTTCAGTTTTCTAGTTTTCTATTTAGAGGACAATTTCCAATTACATCTTCTACTGCTTATATCAGTAAAGGGATAAACCCAATTACACTACTTGAACATCTTTCTACACTTTATCAAATAGGAAGACTCTCATCTCGTCTCCCTATTAACTAATTGTAACAGCGAGCAAAATATCATTAAATTTGCCTTTCGGTGGAACAGAATCCAATTACATTTTCATTCAAAACTTTCCATTAAGCGATAAAATCCGATCCCATTTTATCTCCCTATGAAAGGGAAGAATGAAAAATACATTTTCATCGATGGTCTTGTTCAAAGCGCAAAACCTAATTGCATTTTTTCGTCAACATCCCTTTTAGTGAACCAGATCTCATTATATTCTACATTACCTCTCTCCCCCATAAACGGTAGCTACACAGGCCTGAAACCAGAGCGTTTATTATCTCTTTACACACATTTTGCGCTTTTATAAAACATTTGATGTATAGAAAACTTTTTTGAACTAAAAATATGAATTAGGAAAGGAACAATGACCTCTAATTGCTTTTGCTATTTCCTTTGATACCGGTACCATCTTTTTCATAAAAGCTACTGTAATGACACCATCTTTCACATAAGGTTTTACCTGCACCAAAACTCATTCTCCTTAAAAAAAAAAAAAAAAAAAAAAAGTTCCCACGTTGAACTATCAAACAACCTCCATACCCTGATTTTTGTGCATGTTTTATTCTTAGTATGTTCTTAGTCTCTAGAATGGTGGGTTAGCCTCCGGTGGTTTTTAAGTGCGTTGCCTGTTCTTAACAATTTTATTCTTTTGCATTCTGTTTTTATCAGGTTTTTAGCTTACTGTTTACGTCTTTTTAAGGTAAAGTTTTGTAAACAACTCTTTTTAAATATTTTATATTAATATACTGTATTTTACTGTAGATATCCCTGATGATCTGATTACGTATCATGAAACGTTGGAATAAATAGTTACTATGCCATCGGCTTCTGTATTCCTGCCGTTAATCTAGATGCACATATATATATATATATATATATATATATATATATATATATATATATATATATATATATATATATATATATATATATATATATATATGTATATATATATATATATATATATATATGTATATATATATATATATATATATATATATATATATATATATATATATATATATATATACTGTATATATATATATATGTATATATATATATATATATATATATTATATATATATATGTATATATATAAATTTATATATATATATATATATATATATATATATATATATATATATATAATATATATATATGCGTCCACTGAAGTCCTGAGTTCTTGTCCTTCGCTGGTTCGAGCCCACGAGACAACTTATTATCAACTAAAAAATTCTCCTTCGGTAACATATATGAAAATATATTATTTCCGAGGTAGAGCGAATTGGATATTAAAGGACGTTTGTAGCTTACTGATTGTATATGAATCACGGTGATGTGATAAAAAGTCATATATATATATATATATATATATATATATATATATATATATATATATATATATATATATATATATATATATATATATATATATATATATATATGTATTGCCTTTAGATGGGTTGGGACCAGACGTGTAGAGCTCTCCGGTTATCAATACCTTTCCTTACTTGACCCCAGCTGACAGCTGGATCGACTGGTGGATGGAAGAATGGAATCGAACCACTGATATGTGACTATACATGTTCATATAAATACATACACTCACACACATATATACATAATCTATGTACACACACACACACACACACATATATATATACATATATATATATATATATATATATATATATATATATATATATATATATATATATATGTATGTATATATATACATAATCTATGTCACCTTATACAAGGCGCCAATATAATTGTATTATGCCTCTCGACTTCTCGATTTCTTCGCATTTTTTGAATACGCTAATCACTACAAAGCCTCAGATTCAAAGAAGAAAGCACAAAGAAATTCTGACAGTATTCGAGTCCGCATCCGGAGTAGCAGAATGAGGTCACATTAGCCACTTCGTGGTCAGGTGGGTAACATGACCTCGTTCTAATGTTCATATTACAGGTAAGGATCCTGCTACGGGAGCCAGAATTCCTTCATATTTTCCCCTTTGGGTCTCAGGCTTTGTAGTGACAAGCATATCCAAGAAGTATGAAGGAATTGCAATTACATATACATATATATACATATATATATATATATATTATATATATATATATATATATATATATATATATATATATATATATATATATAATATATATATATATATATATATATATATATATACATATACTGATACGAAATTATAAAAATGTATATATATGTACATACATATTATATATATATATATATATATATATATATATATATATATATATATATATATATATATATATATATATATATATATATATATACAAATAATATACATATATATACTCACACAACTGAGTAAAAAACATTACTTTCAACCGTGTGCAGACGCTAAAGGTGGTGGACGAAATTCTCATTAAAAGCAAAGTAAGCTGGAATGGAATTTTTTTTTTTTTATCATACGAGACGAATGCAATGAATTTCCGTAGGCCATCTCCCAGTGCAAAGTAGTTTATTCTAATACTTACTCTAAAATGAACTATTGTCCACGGACATAAAGCTGGATTAATTAAATTATTCAGCGTCACACAGAAATAATGAGAAAATTGGGTTAAATATATACAGTTCACGTTCAAATTTTACATTGTGCTTAACCACTAGCGACATTACGTTACCTATCTATTTCCCTCTTTCCAAACTTTACATGAAATATATCAAATTACTAATGTTTATATACCTAACTCTGTAAGTATATAATACTGTCAACAAAACTGCATGAAAATTACATATTTGCCAAACAGACTAAACACAAGTAAACATATGAATGTATAAAATGAACATAGAGAACACAATTATCTCGCAAATCCTCGTCGACTGACTGAGCCGAGAGAGGAAACTGGAGTAATAACCAGAGGATTATCATCTTCCCCTCCAAAAATCTGTTCAAATCTCCCGACAATATGTCCCAGTACCATAGAAAATCTTCCATAAATCTGAAGTTAATCATACCTATTGGGCTTCCTCGTATAATGCAATGGCTGCTGTCGGACGTTCAAAGGGTTTCTCCGGCCAGTTCGTTTTCGTCATTCGGTGATGACGAAGAAAACGAGGAGTGGAATGACCTGCAAATAGAGACCTCTGTTTGAGAGCCGAGCAACCTCGTGATATTACGAATCATAAAAGAAGCCTGGATGGCCTGTGAATAGATTAGGTGGCAACTAGGGAAGAGAAACAATGGAGTGGCTGAAAATGCCTTAGAGTGAAGGTAAAAGATCTTGCTCTCCGCTGTTCCACTTTGTTCGCGATCATGTAGTATGTTTATATTTCATATAATGCTGTTATTTCCGTGGTGGAAGTTACATATACATATATATATATATATATATATATATATATATATATATATATATATATATATATATATATATATATATATATATATGTGTGTGTGTATGTATGTATGTGCGTGTAATGAGAAGTAAGGACTAGCGTATAACAAAAAGGTAAAATATGGTGAAGAAAATGTTACTAAAAAGAAGAAAATGGTCGTCCCGCAATTACTGTATAACATTAAAATGAGAGCTGAAGGACGATGTGTTCACCAGCCTAGATCAATATAAAAACAATTTAATAAAATTATAAGCAACTCAAAGAGCACTGACGACCTGGAAATGTATAAAAAAAGATGAGAGACCATGTGACCAGAAGGTTGTGTATAAAATCTGATGAACAACATATTGACTAGAGACAAATTAAAACTGGAAGCCTGTAAACAGAATTAGAATGTAAAATCTAGACCAAAGGCCAAGAGCTGGGTCCTATAAGATTCACCGCTGGAAAAAATGAAACAATTGTTAGGGGAGAGTGGAGAGTAAGATGGAAAAGAGAAACTATGAACGGAGGTATAGTAAAAGGAATGAAAGGGGTTGCAGGGGTTGCAGCTAGAGTCGCCGAAGGGACCCTGCAAAGAACCTTAATGCCTACAGTGCTTCGCACGTGGTGCACTGACGGCACTGCCCCCCCTACGGAAGCTTGAGAACAGAAAGTGTAACAGATCGTAGGGAAAACAGGTTGCAAGAATGGAAAAAAATATGATGCACTGTAAAGGGAAAACTAGAGAACGAGATTTGTGAAACAGCGTGTTACTAGAAAGAACGAGAAATAAACCGAATGGTCTTTGAACGGAAAATCTAAAGTAGAACTAAGCAGGAACGTGTAACTAGACAGTATTATAAATGGGTGCCCTAAGAACAGAAACTTTGAAATAATAAAAAACGAAAAGTAAGACATTGCTCAAAAGGAATAAATTATGGCATTGTAAGTGAGCAAAAAAAAAATATGCAATAAAAATCAGAGGTCCTGTGAGTACAGTAAAAAAAAAAAAATAACCTGAGGAACAATGCGTTACAAGAAATACTTAAACGATGCTGTCTGAGCAAACAATGTACGTCCAAACTACTGAACAGTGTTAATAAAAAGAATAAAAAATGAATTACCCAGATATCAAAAATGTCATGAAACTCAGAAACAAGTTAACAATGATTTAAAAAAAAAAACATTACCGAGGAACAACTTATTACTCCAATATAATAAAAAAAACTATGAATAGGGGTGAAAAGTGGGTATTAGTAAGAAATGCAAATTGTTCGCCATATCAACTAAATTGTGAGATGATATGAATACCGCTTTAATAGAAAGAGATGAAAAAGGGGGTTCCCCAAGAAAGAGAAATGTATGCGAGAACGGGAGAGGAAAGTTTTAATAATGACTTAATAAAGTTTAATGTCCCGCAACACAGGATATGTTTATGAGACCTAAAGAACAACAGAACAAAGCGTAATAATAAAGATAAACGGGTTTATGTCAACGGAAAATTTTATAAGAGATCCACGAAAAGTATTTCAGAAATTATAAAAAATGGGATGCTCTGCGAAAAGATAATTTATAAGAGAATTAAAGAACAATGTTTAGCAGAAAGGATTAAAAATAGAATAAATTATGAGTGCAAAACTGGTATTGTCATTAGAGGCAACGCGTGTAGTACAACAAAGTAAAAAAAAAAAAGGCCAAGAAAAACAAACTATTACTATAACTTTAACTACAATCTTGCACATCTAACTTGTTCTTAAGAACACTACTTAAATTGGATAGGTACAAACATTCTAAACAAAACAAAGGAGACAGGGAATCATTTATGCGAGTATAATAAGCTCACAAGTGAACAGCTAACTTAATTTTGAGTCCCCGTAACCAGTTAACTTGGTCTTTGGTGTAGCTGGGTGTGTAACTATGCGCTTAGCTCTTTCAGAAGTCTCTCCGCCCAAGGAATATAATTAACTATAATTCAAAGTACAGGGATAAAGGAACGCGAGGCTTAGCAGACCTTTAATGCATCTCCAAATTAGCTTCATTTAACAAGCCATCTGTTTTCATTATTTTCCAAACAGCGAGAGAGAGAGAGAGAGAGAGAGAGAGAGAGAGAGAGAGAGAGAGAGAGAGAGAGAGAGAGAGAGACATTATATGTAAACTTTCAGCCTCTGAGATTACACTAGTGTAACGTGGAGCGTCTTGTTACAAGCTGACAATGTATCGACATATTTGGCAAAATCCATTCATTAAAAAGAAAAATTCAAGATTGATGTTACATTTGGCTGATAGAACGAACAAATTAAAGCTTGTCTTGAACCTTTCAAGGCTGCAAAAAAAAAAAAAAAAAAAAAAAACGCAAAATGCAGTAGAGCATAAAAGATCATTCTTTTTCCAAATCAGTGACACTTAACCTATATAGCTGATATTCTCAGCAGATTAACTCTCCAGCCATTCTCCCGACAGAAATCACTTCTGACATTCATCCGAGTCTAACCATGTTCCCCCTCAGGGATACTTAAGAGGAGAGAAACAAAAGAAATTAATAACCTTCAACCATTAATGCGATTTCTTACTCTGTGACTGAGACTTCCATTTCGCTTTGTGACTTCAGTACCATTAACTCATTTTTTTTTTTATGCATTCCCCTTCAACCGTTTAGTTGTGAGTGAGTCAATGCGCGCGCACACACACACAGACACGCATAAACAGACAGGATTAAAAATTGACATTTTGGAACTACGCGTGTACTGTTAATAAGGTAAAAAAAAAAAAGCTGAGAAAAACAAGGTTATATGAATAAATGTGTGTGTTTATATGTGTTTATGCGTGTGTACGTACGAGCGGACATAGCACAGACACACACACACACACACAAAACTAAACAGTTAATGGGGAATGTGGAAATAAAAAAATGTTTTCTGGTATTGAGGTCACAAAGCGAGATTAAGTCTTAATCACAGAGTAAGAAATCGCATTGATGGTTGAAGAATAGTAATTCCTTTTGTTTTTCTCTTCTATTCAAATTCTATAGCTCTATGTGAAACTAGTTTCAATTTCTTACATTCGTAACTTTGCAGCTCACAATAACCGCAACACAACATAGGGCCAACATGTGAACATTATTATCTCAGGCCGCCTAAATGCAATTCCAGTAGAAAATACTCGGAATCTGCATTACACCATTATATATGTGGCACTAAATCTCGTGAACAAACAATATTAATTCCATTTAGAACCATTACTCACTAAGTCCACTGATTCAAACGTACGTATACCCACACTAGAAAGTACTGAGGTCGAACTATCATCTAGAACCCTTTGAAACGAGGGCAAAAGCAGATCAGCCCAACGCTGTGAATTCTATAATTTATAGCAGCAAATAACCGTTTTCTCCAAAACAATCATCGGAAAAAATAAAATTGCCCGTTCGGCCGATGACTTAAGACTGCTGGCCGCGTCCCGTACGACGATAAACGGAAAGCTGAAAATGCAGATGAGTAGAAACTAATAAGTGAATGTTTATCAAAAACATGTGTATCAATAATAAATGCAAAATTTGATAGTTTAATAAAATGGCCATATCAAGTACTGGCCAAGGGCTACTGCCACCCAGTTTCAATTACGGTACGGTGTAGCCGTCCTCCATCTCTCTCTCTCTCTCTACGATGATTTTGGTTGGCATTTATTGTCATCTCGGGTAACTTCAATGCTAGGGACAGCGAGCGCTTTAGATTTGGTTTGGTTCAGGTTTACAAATCATTCTGTCAGGTATGCTGACAATCCTGTAAATCTTCCGGATGTTTTCAATAGATACAGGAGTTTGAACATAATTCTGATAATATATTGGATCTAGTGCCAAACGATGTTTTCTACCACAGTTGACGCCAATATTAATGAGTTTATGGGAACCTCTAGGCGTTATGCTGTACCGACAGACGCCTCATATGAGAAGAATTTTCTCAAGATCTCTCTTAGGTCAAGGGTCTTATTTGTACACAATGTATGGCTATCACTCATCCACCCAAATACATTTCTGCCGCTAAGGCGATTTAATCTAGTCATGGAAAGATTACAAGGACGAAAATTATAATCTGCTTCATAAAACATAGAAATACCTGCATTATTCAGGCTGCATTATTCAGATGCAGATAATTATTGTCTTATTACTGAACGCTGTTTGAAGTGATGTCCTCATATTTGCCTTCGTCACTTCTCTACCTTCTTGACAGAACTGAAGCTCAGGCAATATCTTGATAAAATATATGTTTTTGGACAACGATCCTACCCATACTTCCTCAGTTGAATCCGACATGTAATCGTCTCTTTCAATAAACACTAAATTTATTTTGGTTACTTGTATTAGGCAGCGTAGTTACACCGACCATACCCACCTCTTCTCAAATATGCTACGTGAAAGTCAGGCTAATTCCCCATCTTTTCCCTACACCCCACCCTTTCGTTTTCACCTTTTGGTTAAGAGTGTTATAGATAAAGACCCACAGCTACACACGAACCAAAATACTCTCTCTCTCTTTCTAATTAATTCCAGCATCGACCCACACAATCGACTCATCAGGAACACAAATTGACCAGTGGGATCAACTAAGTTACACTGGATTTGTGGAGGGCTGTTCAGGAAGCTCCATCCTTCCCTGAACTTAAACTTTGATTTCACATAAGAAACGACAAAGTTGCCAAAGGCACCATTGCAGAGAGAGAGAGAGAGAGAGAGAGAGAGAGAGAGAGAGAGAGAGAGAGAGAGAGAGAGAGAGAGAGAGAGAGAGTCAAATCCTAATCATATCTGACTTCCATAACACGTAAACATGTTCATATATTCCTCTTGTTATTCCAGCGTCATAGACAGCGATTAGATTCGGGCTGGTGTCGCGACATCTCATGGTACGAAATGTTTAATAGCACGACAGTTTTTTTCTCGTAATTCAACTATACAAATAAAATTAACTGTTTTGATTATAATTACGAAAGTAACAACACGCGTAACCCACAATAAACATTGAGCTAAATACTCATGTATTTGTAATGAACATTGTGGATATATATATATATATATATATATATATATATATATATATATATATATATATATATATATATATATATACTGTATATATATATATATATATATCTTCCAAATTTTCTAATATTGAAAAATTGTTCATCTTGCATTCTGTAGATGAAGTTAGAGCTAGAAGATTATTTGAGTCGATATATATATATATATATATATATATATATATATATATATATATATATATATATATATATGTATATAAAGTATTTGTGAATACAAAAAAGTCAAGGTCAATGTGACATTATATGTGCATTACTTTGTCATTTAACAAAAGTGCTTGTCACGTGTTTGGTTATTTAGTGACTGTTTCAGAGGTTGCTTTGCCAATTGCATATCATTTGCTTAACACTGGGGATAGTACCTACTACATTGTGAAGAGTCCAGATGTCTCCTTAGTTTACTGTGATGCGTATTGTAATTCATTAAGGTAACTTGTTTCGTCCTAGGAGTTTAGCGCTCAATCAGGCTCTTCCCGGACCTTGCTCGATTAATTAACGTCAAAAATATACACCGCACAAATGCCAGTACTAGAAAAGATGATTTTCATAATATAATAAGTACAAAAGATGGTATATGGCTGTTGCAGCTTTTACAGAATAGCACATTGGTGTTTAGTTCAACCGGGCAACAACATAACTTTGGTAAATCGGCAGTTATGTACTGACCTAATGCAATTATCTAAATAAGTTCAACTAATTATTTATTGTGTGGAGAAAGATCGAGTCTGTTTTGAATAATCTATGCCAGTGCTGACGTTATCTTAAAAAACTATAATGAATGACGGCTATAGGTATAAAATTTTTCTCTCGACAAGTCTTCAAAACACTGCAGCCTATTCATTCCTTTGATCCCGTGAATGTATTCACTACAGGGAGCATTTTTCCACTTGCGTCGTTTACTCTGAGATTCGATTAGTTGACTTTTCACTCTGTATTTACTTCCGTGTAAAACGACATCCTGTTCTCGGGAAAGTTTTTACTCACCACCTCCCCTGCATTTTTATTACTTTCCATCTCGATATCTTTCACTTTTTTTTTTTTTTACCGACCACACTACTCATACTACAGTATACCTAATGCCTACAAATGATCTTTCCTATCATGCAATTGCACCTCAAAATTATCTACTTGTTGCCTTCATAAAGCTTCTTCATCTTATCGCTTACACTTAAATTCCCTGTGCTTACCTTACCTCCATGATTATATATATATATATATATATATATATATATATATATATATATATATATATATATATATATATTATATACATACATACATACATACATACATACATACATACATACATACATATACATATATATATATATATATATATATATATATATATATATATATATATATATATATGCGCGCACATATATGCCTTTTCTGCTACACTGTTAGGATTATGTTGCCTGCCTAAAACCCTTTTCAATACTGACTGTGACTCACCACAGTCAGATAACAATCAGGCACATAATTTTCTGCTCAAGTTAACAGTGGCAAAAAGCATTTTCATGTCGTTTCCCATCGTGAGATTTAACTCTTAGACTCTCTGGAACTATGGAGCTGGGCTAGCAATCTCACCATTCAAGTTAGAATAGCAGGTTTGAATCTTAGGTAAGGGCAGGCATACTTCATCCAAAACATACTGAATGTGTAGTTTAATTAAATATTAAATGAAGTACCTGGTATTTAGGTAAAAGTGCTAGCTACAACATGGGTAATACGGGCATGGGGTTAGTGACCTCATCCCAAAAGACCTGTTCAACACTAGAAGTCTATCCCTGCCACATTCAACACCTGCACACAGTTCCATAAAGTAGCTTGTTCAAGATTTCCAACTAAGCTTCCATAGACACCCCAAGTACCTTTCCAGTCTATTGCAAACACACTCTGTTACCTTCCCAGTCCACTTCATAGGAATCACTCTTTCATTCACCATCCATATTCACAATCATTATTCCATTTTCCGGGTTTCCAATTACCCTTATAACCTAACTCTTGTTCCATTTCACTCAAATTTCACCTCTTGTAAACAGTTATTTTCACAATTCTGAATGTTTTCCTTATTACCCACAATTAGGTAGGAAGAATCAGTTAACATCAGTCAATCTACATTCTATTCATACTCATACAAATAATATACATATATGTGCGTGTGTAATATTTATAACTGTTATTAATAACGTGTACAAAACTGGAAGGCTAGCAACTTTTGGCACCACCCCACATTCAACATCCTCACCTCAATTCCATAAAGGAGAACTGTTTCAGTATTTTTTTTTTTTTTTCCACCTCGGGTTCAATTGACACTAAAAGATTCTTTCTATTCTTTTACACCAAACTTGCTTCCTCCCTCGCTCCACCTATTTTGTGATACGTCCCTTCTCTCTGCGAACTTAATTCCTTAAATATCAATTTCTTCCATTCTTTTACCATAAATATTATCATCAACTGCGCCATTTACATGGTATCCATTTGCCTTTACAACGTTACTTCTCTTGCAATAGCTCTCGCATTGTTTCAATAGTTTCTGCAGTTCCTTTTCACTATCCACATTACTTAAGTACCATATGCAAACAGTAATCCAACAGACAAAAAAGTACACACTAACAGAGTTAATTCTGTTCCATTATTGAATTTATAATAGAAAACCAAGAACTTGGGAAATATGAAACACCCGAGGAAATACGGCAACAAATATGTAAGCAAATCTTCATAGTGTTATTCAGAAATAATAACAATAAGAAATTATAGCATTGTGGTATGTAAAGTGCACAGCTAAGAAAATGACATGACGAACACTTGTGAATTATAGAAAACAAATACGCAAAAAAACATATATATGGAAAGCACAAGCGGATCCGGAGGGGGAGGGGGGACAACTGGGCAGGTTTCCCTCGCCCAAGAGAAATAATGAAAAAATATTAATATAGAAGTTTTAGATAATAACATAAATAAGAAAGATAAAAATGGGAAAAACCTATTATAGAAATAATAATAAAACAGAGAGTATATATATATATATATATATATATATATATATATATATATATATATTATATATATATATATATATATATATATATATATATATATATATATAGTAGTCATGAAGCTACAAATGCCGCTTAA
>JANJGK010000048.1:10819257-10821757 GCA_039081455.1 Macrobrachium rosenbergii
CTTCCTTCTCTCCTTTAATGCGTCATGTTTTTGAAACGAACCGCAGTTAACTGATGGAACTCCCAGACGCTACATACTTTGCAGTTTACTTATTTCTAAGAGTTGTGGGTAGGAATATCTAGAGGGAAATTCACGGCATAAATCAATGAAGAGTGTGCGGAAATTTGACTACGCTTTTCTCTGTTCCTTAAATTTGTAAAAATGACATTGACCATAATTCTTATTTCTTCATGAACCCTAATCTGGGCTTCCCCATCAGGGGAACATTTCAGCTCTTTCCAAAGTTCTGGGTCGAAGCATAAGCAACTAACAAGCAAAAAATGCGCCGAAGTTTCTTCGGTGCAATCAAGTTTTCTGTACAGCGTATAATCAAGGCCAACGAAAATAGATATATTTGTCGGTAGTCTCGGTATAATGCTGTATGAGCCGTGGCCCACGAAACTTTCAGCCACGGCCCGGTCGTGGCCAGTCCTATAGCGTTGCCAGACGCACGATCATGATTAACTTTAACCTTAAATAAAGTAAAAACTACTGAGGCTAGAGGGTTGGTATGTTGGATGACTGGAGGGTGGATGATCAGCATACCATTTTGCAGCCCTCTAGCCTCATTAGTTTTTAAACTGGTTAACAGTCTTATAATAGTTATAATACTAATTATTTCCACATTTATTTTTATCTTCCCAATTTCCCCTTTCACTGTAGTTTCTCGTTCTCCGTAAACAGTGATTCTAGTCCGCAGAAATATGCTTCAATCGTTTGTTCCATACGATCATGTACATAATAGGAATCATAATCTCTACAAGTTAAAAAGCAATGTGTCAATGTTACAGTAAATATGTGGAATTAGGGATTTCACGAAATTCCTAGGGGATATGTGATATGACCAATTCTCTTAGGAACAGTTGATCCCCGAGGGCTAGTACCTAAACACGGCGAAACAGTGACTCATCTACGTGAACTGGTCATTTCACGTTCCCATAGGGATTTCTTGAAATCCCTGGATTTCACACATATATATATATATATATATATATATATATATATATATATATATATATATATATATATATATATATATATATATATATACACACACACACATAATTCCTCCCAGGTGTTATAACCATAGTTTACTGGTAATAAATCCTGTCGTCCAGCCCAGGAACCTATGTTCCTCATCACAGGAACCAATATTACTATATGGAATGAATGCACCCGATCCGAGCTTTGGAACGTACATATCTTCCCTAGAAAGGGATTTGCCATATTGACCATCTTTTATATTAACCTCCATTCTTGGCGTTATTTGGGGATAGTATAAATGATAATAGTAATTTATATTTGGATTTATCTATTTTTATTTAAGAGATTTTCCATGTACCCTTCCTTTAAAAGCTTATAAGTTTTTTGTGTTAGTTTTTAAACAATCGTTAGTTAATGATAACATTTTAATGTCAAGCTAAATAACAGTTTTGGGGAGTCTTTCACTGAACGGTCCTCCATTTCTCTTGATTATGTTACATTTATATACTTGTTAACTGACATTGCTTAACAACTTTGACAACTTCCAGCTCTTATTACCGTTTGACTTAATAAAAGTTAAGGATCTTTTGAGAATAGTGGGAGATTTCAGTCAGAAATGTATACTAGAGAAAGAGACAAGATTTCAGTTTAAATATTTTGAAAATCCTCTCTCTCTCTCTCTCTCTCTCTCTCTCTCTCTCTCTCTCTCTCTCTCTCTCTCTCTCTCTCTCTCTCTCTCTCTGTGACACAAACAAGACGTCTCAATAACAACAAGAAGAAACACACAAAAGAATGTTATTTATGTGGTTAATTTGTAATTGGGCGTAAATAAGACCTGATTTTGCGCAATTTTCCACCTAATTTATAGTTAATGAAGCAGGAGTCATTTCAAGCTGTTATCAGCGCTTTTGCGAATTCACAATTTGGATTTGCTGAGTTGCGTTTCGGAACGATTTTGACAATAATCCTTTCAGATTCTTAAAGTACAATATCGGAATGATTACGTAAGGAAACTCCGTTTCTTCGATCTATAACCAAGAAAAATATCGGTATGATAAAGTCTCTCTCTCTCTCTCTCTCTCTCTCTGTATATATATTATATATACATATATATATATATATATATATATATATATATATATATATATATATATATATATATATATAAATATATATATATAATATATATATATATTTATAAATAGTAGGTTTCCTCTTGTTAGTTTTAAAAATATCTACTGTATAAAGAAGGTAACGATTTTGTTACTGTTAGAAGTCAAATATTTTTCATATACAGAATTATTTATTTGTTTCTCTGTCCTTGGTAGAAATGCCAGTTTTATTACGATAGTCCCTATGCTTGATTTTTTTCTGTTAAGTTTTCATCTTTTATTAGTTATATCTAATTTCCAGATCCAATGGCATTATTAGAAATACTTACAGAGTACAGAATTAGATTGCAGGGCATTTTCACCGG
>JANJGK010000048.1:10826757-10846757 GCA_039081455.1 Macrobrachium rosenbergii
AGCCTTTTCTAAAATTAGCTTGTCCATCTCTAAGCCAGTACCTCGTTGGAGGAGTCGGTAGAGTTGTCGCCTAGCACTCGCTAGGTCCGAGTTCGAGTCTCCGGCCGGCTAATGAAGAATTAGAGGAGTTTATTTCTGGGGATAGAAATTCATTTCTCGCTGTAATGTGGTTCGGATTCCACAATAAGCTGTAGGTCCCGTTGCTAGGTAACCAATTGGTTCTTAGCCACGTAAAATAAGCCTAATCCTTCTGGCCAGCCCTAGGAGAGCTGTTAATCAGCTCAGTGGTCTGGTTAAACTATGGTATACTTAACCACAAGTCTCTCGGACTGGAAATATTTGTACGTAGTCTTCATAGGCAGAGTGATCGTGAATGTACCACGTTTGCATTAACGAGGTTTCAACAACAAATACCATTTTTGTTTGCATAGTAAACTCTAGTTTCCCCTTCCATTTAAAATTCATATATGTAATCCTGGTACTGCTTACACTGTACGTTTCACACACTAATTTTTATGTTCTCTTTACTTTGTAACAGCCATGTAATTTGTTTGTATTATTTTGAGTTTTCTGACCCCAGAAAAGAATGTTTTCATCCGAGTGTGTTTGCGTTAGTAGGGATATATATCAACGTCGTGTAAAAATATTTATGAAATTTTGTAGATGTATTTCTTAACTGGCCTTTGGCAGATGTATTTCTTAACTGATCACATTAAAAAAAAAACCCTAAGATTTAAATATCTGTCGGAAAACATCGCAGCAGGAAGTAGATTTCTCTCATAAATTAATCATCTTGAGGTATTAGCCTAAATCACCCGCAACTTCCGCATGTATGCATACGCACAAACAAACACACCGTTGCTTCCCGCCGTCTCTGCTGTGATAAATTAGATGCAGATTTATTCAGGAAGAAAAAAAAGTTTCCCTTGAATAAAAGAAAAACATTGCCCCTGCAACCGAGCCTCCGGCATACCTTTGGTTTATTTGTGTATCTTTTTTTTTTTTTTTTTTTTACTTTCTCGTGGACAGTGGTGGTGTTCCTATGAATGATGTTGTGATTCATGTTACGCTTAAGTTTTGTGTTGCTAATATTCTGAACGCGTTCTCTCATTCTTAAGTTTTGTGTTGCTAATATTCTGAACGCGTTCTCTCATTCTATCTCACTCTCTCCTGTTCTCACGCGTGAATTTCAAGTAGAATGGCTAATTTCGTGTCCTCTGAAGAACTTGCCTTATGAAAAAAGAAGGGGAAAAAAAAAGCCAACTCAGGTCTCGGATTTGGGTTCATTGCGCCCGCGGCTGACATGAGTCACTTCTTATGCTTAACTCTTTTATTTCCTCCGACTTTATTCTGCTTCTATCCTTTTTATACACGTACCGCTGGTGTGATATTTGCGTGACCAATTTCCGTAAGTGAAATTGCGAATTTGAAAGAAAAATAAACGAGGTAGGAGATCGTGACCTCAACAGAAAAAGGATGTCAATAGAGAGATAGAAATAAACTTTTTAACTGAACCACAAGTCTCAAGAAACGAAAGCAGATGGAAGCGAGCGCTAATATTTTAGTTTCCACTCTTGTTGTATTTGAATAGCAGGCTGGAAGCTGTCTAACAGAGATAAGAATCGGCCATAAACATGGAAAGCCGTATTCACGTAATAATGTTCTCAGTCCCTTCTCTTATAAGACATTCTGTCTTGAAATTTACCCGTGGAAGGAATTACTTTACTATTAACTCGCGGCGCGTCACCAATTTACGCCAGAATCAGATCTTTGCACTCTTCCCTTCCGCATTTGTTTTGCAAATAACTTTACCCCGGAGACAAGATTGAAACACCAGTGAGGTAAGGTGATCACTTAGTAGAAATAAAAGATTTTGGTCGAGTTAAGATTATCTCTGTAGCTCTTGACAAAGAGAGGAAAATCCGTTGAACTTTTGACGGGTTAAACGAAATGAGGATTGCGGGGCTGGGGTTGGGGGAAGGGGGAGAAAAGGCTTAAAATATCCCTGAAGTGTGGAAGTTACCGTATATATTATGACACAGCACACTTCTGAAGAGGCTTTGCCGTAGCTCTGAATTACAATGATTAAGCTGGGAAGGATTTCTCATAAAGAATTCTGTCCCATATTCAAGAATTTTTTATTGCTATGAACTCGGGAATTCTGAAGTTAGATTTCAATGTGGCTACACACACACACACACACACACACACACACACACACACACACACACACACACACACACACACACACACACAATGTATGCCTTGCGGGCATGAGTGCATTTTGTCAATATGAGTAATAAGAGATATACTGAATAGCAAGATTTTTGCTTTTTCAGTTAAAAAATAGATATTTTTTTTAAACCTTCCAAACGCACTCTTTTTAAGGAAAGAAACAAAGATAAAGATCTTATCTAGATAAATTTCGTGTGAGTGCCTCCCATATTTAGTTATATGCTCAAGGAAATCGTGTTAAACAAGAGATGAAAGTCTTATTTTGTCCAGAACCGAATTCTAGCGAATACCTCCCTCTTTTTCAGCCTTCGAGAGTTTTCTTAAGTAAGATCAAACTCGATTTTGCTTTCTGCTTTCCGATCGCCAACTCTTTTTTTTTTTTTTTTTTTTACACAAATCGCGAGGTAGAAGTTTGGAGAAGCATGAGTATTTTTTTTTCTGAATATGCCGTAAGAAAATGTTATTTCTATTGGAAACTATGGGTACTAAGACATAGCGCTATTTAAGCATGAAATACGTTGAAATTTCAATATATTTATTATCATTGATTTCATTATACCTGATTATTGTATTATTCATCACTAAAAGCAGCAAAAATGTTTCTGAAAATGTAATCCTGTATATAAAAGTATAATGTGCTCGCGTGTTGATTCGTGACCCTAAACGTCCTAGATA
Organism: Macrobrachium rosenbergii; assembly: GCA_039081455.1. Taxonomy (NCBI): domain Eukaryota; kingdom Metazoa; phylum Arthropoda; class Malacostraca; order Decapoda; family Palaemonidae; genus Macrobrachium; species Macrobrachium rosenbergii. Next base: position 10,829,668 of record JANJGK010000048.1, read on the forward strand.
AGGAGGGTTGATGATTTTGAATTTTATTCCATTAAAAACCTTAATGCAGTCTATAGGAGTAGAGCAATTCTAAATATATTTATATATTCAGTATCACATGCGTCAAAAAGCAAAAGTTCATGAATTTAAAAAATGACGCTGAAGTAAAATTTGTTGAAATTTCAGTTTTTTTCTGATCCTAAGGGTCGAAATTTACGAAGGATTTTGATAAAAGATATTCAACGATTTTTCTAATACAGCTCCCCGCATAAATGCCCGATACCTTTCGTCCTTTTTCATCGAGACCTGAGTCATTGATCTCATCTGAAAATCGACATTTTGAAACCGTACTCAAAATAAACGATGCCGAGTTAAATGTAGTTAGTTCGTAACGCGAAGCTTACTGGATGTATTGTATCATTCATTTTATTATGTCGGCTATCACTTGTCTTCACTTAAATTCCACATAGGAAAAGGAAAGGTGTTTTTGTGAGAATATACCCAACAGTCTCGTCCTCCTTAATAAACGCTCCAAGAAGAGGTCCATTGCATGACGAAACTGTTGAGCATATTCTCATAAAGACACCTTTCATTTTCCTATGTGGAATACAACCAGATAACATATCTTCGTGTCTAAGAAGATTACCAGTGTTATAGATATACAGTGGAATACTTCGTGGTAGAGAGAGGAAAATAGACAAAGATAGCCAGAGGTTATGCTTATGCGCACGATAAATGAAAATTTTAAGTAGCAAAACAAGCATTAGCAAATAGATAACTTCGATCTAACAGTTAACCAGGGAATGTAAATAATTATATTTGGACGTACCTAATATTAATAATGATATCAATAAGAGTCCTTCCGGATGCTCTCTCACGAAAGGCATGAAGTGGATTACACAGTCTTGGAATTCCTGAACATTCTAATGCAGTTAAATTCTTGCAGCACACAGTAGTCTAGACGAGTCTCTTATTTCGAAAAGCCTTGTGGAAAGAAGAGACGCTATACTGCATTCCTTAATCTTTTGCGACGTAGACCTGGAAGTGGATCCCGTAGGGGTTAGTGCATTCATACAGCCCACGTGGTGCACTGCAGGCATTGCCAAAGATTGTTTGCTGCGTCCTTTCGGCCCATAGCCACATCCAATTCGTTTCTTCCGTCCAACTCTCTCTTTTCACTTTCCAAAGCAGTGAATGGTTGAAAGTGCCTAGTGGTTGGCTATATAGCCAAATTTTCGTAAAAAGTCATCAGTCTGGAAGTGAAAATATTTTTGATTGACTGTCTGTACTATTTTGGGAACTTACAGGCGATATATATATATATATATATATATATATATATATATATATATATATATATATATATATATATATATATATATAGGTGTGTGTATACATATATATTTATGTATGTATGTATATATATATATATATATATATATATATATATATATATATATATATATATATATATATATATATATATATTTAAATATATATCCAATGGTAACTCTCTGAAAGAAATTCCTTGCTTCTCTCAGCTTTGCGAAAAGTTCCGATACTCGATCAGCTTTGACATTCTTATCACTCTTGTCCTTATAAATATTTCATGAAGTCTCTGACAATCTTTCGCCGCGAGACATTTTTGATAAGCGCGTTATTCCATTGAAGTAAGCGATTCTTTGTGACTCTGGAAATACTTTAGAAGTCTGACATTCTCATGTAACAAGAAATCTTGCCAAAGAAAAATCTTTTGATCCAGATTTGCAAATCGTGAACATTTATGACCTTCCGACATTCCTTTAATATTTCTGCTTCCGTTTTTGCAAATGACTTCAGCTGTCAAACTACTCTTTATATTAGTTATCAACACAGGTTCAAACACTATAGCTGGAACGGTAATGAAGACGCGAGTTTGAAAAGGAGGAAAAGTTAAGGATATCTTAGTTTAACCAGACCACTGAGCTGGTCAACAGCTCTCCTAGGGCTGGCCCGAAGGATTAGATTGATTTTACATGGCTAAGAACCAACTGATTACCTAGCAGCGGGACCTACAGCGTATTGTGGAATCCGAACCACATTATGACGAGGAATGAATTTCTATCACCAGAAATAAATTCCTCTAATTCTTTATTGGCCGGTCGGAGAGTCGAACGCTGGGCCAACAGCGTGCTTGAAAAGGAGGAAGTAAGCGAAGCCATCAATGAGGATATGGACGAAAAATAGACTGGGGTTCAAGACTCATCAGTTTAGAGAATATACAAAGAGTATGTAAAATCCCAGGCGGCTATAATGAAGTGTAAGAAGTATTTGGTGATTTAGGAACGTGTGAAGAGGGATTAGAAACAGTGAGTAGAGGAATGAGGAGACAAAATTTTTGGTGAAGTGAAGTAAGTGTTTAATAGAAGTGAAGCTAGAAGACCAAAAGGAGGACTGTATGCAGAAGTACAGGAAGTGGGATAAAATGGTCAAGAAGAAGATGAAATAGTTATGTGAGAAGTTTAGATATATAGCCTATGACAGAACTAGCAGAGAACGATGTGAGGGTTTTTCAAATATATATGGTATAAAGGGTTAATTGTTGAAAGCAATACAGTTTTTATGGTGGAAGTGAAGCGTCTCTAATATTAATATCCGAGTGGATCTTATTTGTCCTCCACTAGGTGACAGCAAGGGAGACATGACACAGCCACCCACCCCCTGAAAACTGGTTTGTCCTCCCTGGGTGGGGGTGGGGTAGGTAGGGGAACGGGAGGGTAGGGGAGACATCCACCCTCATCCTGCTAATCTGTTTGCCCTCCCCGGGTGGGGGCGGGGTAGGTGGGGGATCGGGAGGGTAGGGGAGACAGCAGTGCCGAGTTCCAGAGCGCGTAGCGCACGCTATTATATAGGTTATAAAAGTTAATAGGTTTGGAAATGACTGATTTGGTTCAAAAATGGGTCTGAGACAAGAACATGTTATGCCTTTGGGCTGTTGAATATCTTTATGTGTAGAGTGATGTGGGGACTCAGTAATTGTAGGTGGTTGTAAAACTTAGGGATAAAAAACCAGTCTGTGAATGAAGCGTGCAATAGCTGAGATCTACAGATGGTACAGGCTGACTGGGAATAATCAAGAAATAGCATAATCAAGAGGGAATGATCAAGAAATAGTACAGATATTCGTGAGATAGTTTGAAAGTGTTTACAAAGGAAAAAATTGAAAATGAATGGGAGCAAGAATAATGTCATGACGATCAACGGTAAACTGGAAAATGGAGAAGTAATATTACTAGGAACGGTAAGAGAATGGAAACAGTAGGTTTTTTCAAGAACTTGGTAGTATAAATGGAAGTTTCTGTGTTCTATGGTGAAGTTTAGTACGGATTTTTCTGTGAAGATGTCTTTTAAAGTCTGAATATCTTGTCTGTTGTTTGTTACAATGAAATTGTCGTTAGTGTATCTTGTACAGGTTTCTGGTTTCTCATGAGTGTTAAAAACAGTCTCTTCTAAATTTGCCATATATGTGTTCTCCATAAGAACGCCCAGGGGGGAACCCATGAGTACACCATCAATTTGGCATTATAATTCTCCTTTGTGTGCGTAAAAAAGTTGCTTCTTTTGTGCATGCTTCAGGCATGCGTCTTATGGTCTTCCGTACTAAACTTCACCATAGAACACAGCTTAGACGAGAAACTTCCATTTTTAGATACTAGTAAACAACGAAACCAACAAATATAACACACAGGTATACACAAAGGCTACCAACATCGGGCGCTGCCTGAACGCGAGAGATGAACGCCCTGAGGCCTATAAACGGTCTCTAATCCGTTCATATGTACGGCGGGACTTCACTCACTGCACCACGTGGAAGACGACACACCTAGAATTAGACAGAATGCAACAGCTACTCACTAACAACGGATTTGAAGACAACATGATACAATCAGAAATACGCAAGTTTTTTTACCAATACTACAAGCAAGACACCATCAAAGACCAACACGACCAGAAGACAGGGTTACAGATAACAATATACTACCAAACTAACTTTAACAGTGAATATAACAACAGCAGCAACATAATGAAGAAGATTATTAGGAAGAACGTCAAACCACGAGCCCCTTATACTGACGTAAACATACGGGTATACTGCAAACCCCCCTTACTGGCATCACTACTATTATTATTATTATTAAGATAGTTTAACCAGACCAGTGAGCTGACTATCAGTTCTCACAGGGCTGGCCCGAAGGATTAGGATGAAATACCGGTAATGAGAAATAGCACATGCACCCCCACACCGAAGGAGATGACTACCAATGTAGTTTATAAATTTATTTTCCCCGGGGAGGAATGTAGTCCTTCCAGAGAAAATTACTTTGGCAGAACATCCGTTACCCTCAGACGGAGATTACACACAGACACGCAGGAGCCATCTTACAACACTAGACAAACATGACAAGAAACCGTTGCTACAAGAATTGATAGACATCACTAAAATAAAATACAGATGCAGTTCATATCAGGACATAACATTCACAGAAGCAGTATGCAAGCCACAAATAAGCCCAGTTTAAACACAGCTGGAAGCCGAAAGAATATCACACTCTGCCTGGTCCGGAAACCAGGGTCAAGGTCATCCGCGGCGAACAACGACACACCCAAATCCTAATGCCACAACCGATGAAATCGATAATTTCATAAGAAACATAAGAAATAGAAATATAACGTAGAACTAATACTTATAACATCATATACAATGTAATAACACATTATGTAAATATTATATTAGCTACTAACCACCCTAATGTATTGTAAATTAAACATTGTAAGTAAAAACTTCAGTAACCCGCTTACAGCCGATGGCTTGGTATAAATAGAAAGAGAGGATCTCAATTAATTAGTTCTGCTTGAAAAGCCTGATATTCAGGCGAAACAGCCCGTAGCAACATTAAATAAATGGAAAACACTCCAAAACTCTGTCTACTTATCCAGATCTTTGAAGAAGTATTAAAAGCAGAAGTCAGGAAATATGAAAAAGTTTGCATCAAAGAAGTCAGTGCCACAAAGGCGATCGCTTACAACAAAATTGTGAGAGAGAGAAACTCTGTCCTCCCAAAAATATAAACATGTATATATTCATACATATATATATATATATATATATATATATATATATATATATATATATATATATATATTATATATAAATATATATATCTCGGTATATAACTAATGTCACTTATTTTTAAGCCTCTATACAAGTATGTGAGATCTGAGGGATTGTAAGCTAGTAGTAGTATGCACATAGGAAGCAGCCAGGCATCTGTGATGCTCTTTTAAATTTGACATGCCATTTTCAATGTAACCCTAATAAAGGTTGCGAGCGTAGAGTAATTCAAATAGATTTTAGCACTGCTTTTGAATTAGTAAATCATAATGAACTTATTTATAAACTTCCGAGTCTTGACGTGGGTGGATATGTTTTAGGATTACTTCAAGATTTTCTTTACAGGTAGGCAGCAGCGAGGTGCTGTTGATGGAATCTTTAGCAAACCAAGGCCTATTATGTCTGGAGTTCCACAGGGTAGTGTTCTTGGTCCGCTGTCAGTTTTAATATATATAAGTGATATGGTTGTTGGCCTGTAATACAGGATTGTTCAGGATGCTGGTGATGCAACACTTGTGGATGTAGTAAAGCCTCCACTTATGAGAAATGAAGTTGTCTTTTGTCTTAATCGTGACATGGAGCTGAATAGAGTGACATGAAGTGAACTCCAGTAAAAAGAAAACTGTTGTTTAGTAGATTTCCTACCGATTTTCCACCCTATCTTCCCCTTCAGGTGGATGGTACTCCAGTGAATGAGTCTGATGTTTCAACTATGCTTGGTGTAACTTTTAACCCACATCTTACTTTTGAGAAACACCTAATGAAAGTGTCAGCAACTGCTGCACGGAAGTTTGGTATTGTCCGCAAAGCCTCATATATTTATAATAACAGTGATAACATCAGTGCGACCTATTTTAGCTTCCTTTACTGAAGTACTGATGTCCTGGGTGGATGCCTGCTTCTGCCAGGGATTTATCTCCTATAGAGAAAGTGGCTCGTGGTGGTAGGTTTCGGTTTCCTATCATTAGGAGTTACTGTGATATGGACCATCGACGGATGCTCTGTTGTTTTTAAATTGTTCATAAATTGTTTTTAACAAAGACCTTTCACATTCACAATTAATCCTTATCCATTTTTTCTGCCGAGAGGGACCAGATGTGCTCAACAGCAGCACCAATATACAGTGGATATGCCTCGTTTTCTAGCTTCTCAGTTCCAGGGTCCTTTATTCCTCACACCGTTGGACTGTGGAACAGTCTCCCTGAGGATGTTGTGCAATTGGAACCTGAAACGTTCAAGCGAAGATGCAAGGTATTACTATCCTAAAACAGTTCTACTTGCATTTTAATAATTTGCTCTCATTTTTATCTCTATATATGTTATTTTGTCGATTCATTTGTTCTTTTCTAATAATTGATCCCTTGTTTCTGTATATCCCTGTACCTTGTGATGTTTCCTTCATATGAACACCACATTCTTTTGAAGCTTGAATTTCAAGTCAGTGACCCCTGTGGGCTTGTATATGTATTTCTATATATGTATATATATATATATATATATATATATATATATATATATATATACATATATATATATATATATATATATATATATATATATATATATATTATATATATATATATATATATATATATATATATATATATATATATATATATATATATATATATATATATATATATAACTCCTAGGTCATTAACTTGTAGTTTTACTCATATTTTTTGTGACACTCTTGCGGCTAAAACCTTGTATTCATATGAAAAATTGATGCAGACATCCATTCATTCCGTGGTAGGATTCGAATAATCAATATAAGGAAGGGGTATAGCTATAACCGATGTAAAAACAGTAGTACTGAAAGTTACCGCAATAAATTGCCCTCCAAACTTTATATAATGTACAGAAACTTTTATGGGAAAAACCTCAGATCTCTGTGTTAGGTCATATTATGTAGAGAACGTTTTCCTGCTTAGTCTACGGAGAATGTATTTCATCTGCTAGGTTTAAATGCCTCAGTTACCAACCTGAAAACTACGGTAAACAAATCTAAATTCTATGGAAAATTTAAATGAACAGGCTTCTTTCCTATTGGGGTACTAATGAAAGAAAATGAAAATGGAAGTCAGTCGTGAAATGCAATCCAAAATGCATAAGATGCAACCGAACACTTTCAAGTTAGTTATCAAATACAAACTATAGTTACGAGGAGGGAGGTACAAAATAAAGTTGATCACGTAGCTGCAACGGAACTGTCACTCTGATGAGAGGAAATTACAGAGAATGTGCTTTGTACAGTCTGAAAGAAAACAAATTGTCGAAGCTCAGAAAATATGCTTTAAAAAACGGTGAATCTTTTTTTGGCAGGGTTACGCTATTTGTACATAATTATGATAAAAGCCGTGATCAGCTCATGGGTTGTCGAGATGATGGTCTTTTAAAGTTGAAAATGAATGCATAGAAAATGTGTGTGTGTGTAAGAGAGAGAGAGAGAGAGAGAGAGAGAGAGAGAGAGAGAGAGAGAGAGAGAGAGAGACAGAGACAGTGACAGAGAGAGAGTGGAGGGGGGGAGAGCGGGTATGGGGTACGTCGTGCCGCAATAGCAGAGAAGTTGGCATTGAATCGACGGGAACTTCATACAACTTTTTTCTTTTTATTTCCAGAGCCCACTTCGAGCTAGTAAACAAATACTTGAATCCAGGCCAACAGGGTGAGTAGGTCTCTCCCGCTGGAGTGATCCTATTGTAAAACAGTTCCGTAAACTCACACTGGAAATTAAACCATCACTTGAAAAGTGAAATCCATTAACACTTTTCTGGCTGAGATCAGTACTGATTTGAGTATCCTTCCCTGCTCTCTTTCCTTCTCTTTTTTCTTTTTTTCTTTTGGATAGTGGGTGTGAAATATTTATGGGAGGCAGCAGGAGAAGTAAACGCTAAGTAAATCGTAATTTTGCGCGATGTTTTTATGTAGTTGACAATGAATATCAGTAGCCGATATCGTTGAAGCTAGTCGTAATTGTCAGAAGCTTATACTGGATTAACCATGAGATTACGATGCAAGTACGTGGGCCAATCACACGGGAGACTGAAGCTCAGTTATATTGGCTGCATATAATTACCGTCAACTCAAAAAAAGCAAAAAAATAAATAAATAAAAATAAAGGGAAACAGAAGCTCAGTTATATTGGCTGCATATAATTACCGCCAACTAAAAAAAAAAAAAAGCAAAAGAAAAAATAAAGAGCAAATTATTCAGTGCTATCGAAAAATACAAAAAGCTTGAAGAGGGTAGAGCAGACAATAGAGCCATTCAAAAGGACAACATTAGTTTTTTTTTTTCCAGAATAAACGCTAGTTATATATAATAATAAAGGATGAAAACCCCGCTTACGAAAAACTTGTAAAGAATTTAAAAGATCATTCAAAATTTTATTTATTCTCAGAAGTGATACACGGATCAAGCTTTCCAGAATTGAAATGAAATCTAATAAACAATGGCCTTTTCCGATAAGCTTATGATTTAATATTTCATATTACTGTTGTATTCCTCATATTTGTCTCATGGCTTAAAACGGCGAGACTCCTCGGGAAAAAGAATAACTGGTTGGAGAATTAGTTTTCTTAGAAATATTAAGCGTCCTAGAGAAATAAGCATTACATTTACGTTATGTTATTTGTATTTGAAATAACAAACAGCTGTTCTCTGATAAGACGATCCAAGGAAATATCTCTCTAAAATCGGGGAAAAGTTGATAAATGTCCCATCTTGCAATGTAAACTGATAATATTAAATCATGAGAACAATTATATACATAGCCTATACATGTACTGTACATATACATACACACACACACACACACACACACACACACACATATATATATATATATATATATATATATATATATATATATATATATATGTATGTATATATATGACTATTTATCACATCACCGTGATTCATATACAATTGTGGCCGACTGCGTTAGTGCGTCACTGTAGTCCTGATTCCTCGTCCGTCGCTGGTTCGACCCCACGGGACGGTGGACTTATTATCAACTAAAAAATTCCCCTTCGGTAACATATATGAAAATATATTATTTCCGAGGTAGAGCGAATTGGATATTAAAGGACGTTTGTAGCTTTCTGATTATATATATATTATATATATATATATATATATATATATATATATATATATATATATATATATATATATATATATATATATATATACATATACACACACACACACACACACACACACATACAAACCCTAGTCACGGAAATAAAAAAAAAAGAGATAAGATCATCCACATTCTGGATGAGAATGACGTGAATCGACCCAGTTAGCTACCTAGAGGTGAATTGGGGTTAATGAAGAGATACGCTGCTGTTTAATTAACGGACGTTTGTCAGCACAAATCATTGGTTGCGTTATTATACGGAGATAAATAATCCTGATAATATACTGCTATCCTTTTAGGCAGAGGATTTATTTGGTGGTGCAGAAGACTGAGAGTTCCTCCTTTCCTCTCTAAATTTGTCTCTCTTTTTTTTTTAGTCTACTGTAAAAGAAAACTATTGTGCCCACTTTGTCTGTCCGTCGGCACTTTATTCTGTCCGCACTTTTTCTGTCCGCCCTCAGATCTTAAAAACTACTGAGGCTAGAGGGCTGCAAATTGGTATGTTGATCATCCACTCCCCGATCATCAAACATACCATATTGTAGCCCTCTAGCCTCAGTAGTTTTTATTTTATTTAAGGTTAAAGTTAGCCATAATCGTGCTTCTGGAACCGATATAGGGTAGGCCACAACCTGCCCGTGGCTGAAAGTTTCATGGGCCGCGGCTCATACAGCATTATACCGAGATCACCGAATCATAGATCTAATTTCGGTGGCCTTGATTATACGTTGTAGCGGCTGTACAGAAAACTCGATTGCTCCGAAGAAACTTGGGCGCATACTTTACTTGTTTTCTTTCGACTCTGAATTTCCACTCGTCTTCAATCTGGTGACCGCTAAACTTAATGCTTTGTTGTGGGAATATTTATTTTCTCGTCTTTCATATGCGATGAATATGGAAATCTAATACATATTTTCATTTTTCGTCTATTTACTTTCCATGCTATTTTTCCCTTTCCCTTTGTGGAATGGAATATAGAATTTAGGCTAAAGGGCAAGCCCTGGGACCTATGAGGTCATTCGGCGCTGAAACGGAAATTGAGAGTGGAAAGGTTTGAAAGGTGTAACAGGAGGAAAACCTCGCAGTTGCAATATGAAACAAATGTTAGAGAGGTTGGATAGCAAAATGGAAGAAAGAGAATATGAATGGAGGTACAGTAAAAGGAATGAAAGGAGTTGCAGCTAGGGACCTAAGAAGGAACGCTGCAATGAACTTAAATGCCTGCAGTGCACCGCGTGAGGTGTACTGACGGCGCTACCCCCCGACGGGGCCTTTCCCTTTGTAACAAAGAATAAAAGTTCAGCTCATGCAAAAGAGAACGGTGTTTGTAGTTCAGTTTTTGGTCGCAACCCTTTTAACCTTTACGAGAATCCCATTTAAGGAACAGTTAGCGAAAATAAACCAAATTCGCCTAGGAATTTTTTGTAAACCATTCCGCTGAATGGTGCCGGATCAGCGACAATGCAGAGAGAACGAACGTCATACAAGCCTTTCAGTGGAGAGAGAGAGAGAGAGAGAGAGAGAGAGAGAGAGAGAGAGAGAGAGAGAGAGAGTCTTTTCGTCCAAAGAATGCTGGTGATTGCCACTTCGGTCTTAACAGGAATTGTGTTCTTATCGATTTTATTTTTTTGGTTATGTTTGTATAGTCTCACTTTATCACCAATTTTTTGGTAGCTTTTCTTACGTTACCATTACTTTTACTCTCTTTTATATCAGTGCTGCTTCTGAACGGTTACGCCTGTTTGTTAATTTGTTTACAGACTAGTAGTCTAGTAGCCGAAACAAGCTATGTATGAAAGGTTACGTTTGTTTATCTTTTAACAGAATATCCCCAGTATTTGTAAACGTTTGACTGAACATAACCGAGTTACTTTACACTATCACCTAGAAACAACATACAAGAAAGGAAACTCTTATTTACTCATTTTTAGTCTTCTGTAAAAGAAAACTATTGAGATGGCTCTGTCTGTCCGTCCGCACTTTTTCTGCCCACCCTCAGATCTTAAAAACTGTACAGGCTAGAGGGCTGCAAATTGGTATGTTGATCATCCACCCTCCAATCACCAAACATACCAAATTGCAGTCCTCTAGCCTCAGTAGTTTTTATTTTATTTAGGGTTAAATTTAGCACGAACGTGCGTCTGGCAACTCTATAGGACAGGCCGTAGCTGTAAGTTTCATGGGCCGCGGGCTTATACAGCATTACACCGAGAGCACCGAAGGATAGATTTATTTTCGGTAGCCTTCATCATACGCTGTACAGAAAACTCGATTGCGCCTGTTTTACTTGTTTTCTTTATTGCCAGCTCCCAACACACATTCCGAGACCGAGACGGAAGACTTAGGGTCCAGTCGTGGTAGACTTCGTTCTCAGAAGCCAAAGGATGGATTCGATCATAACCTTGGGAAGATTATGGCTCTCCTGAGAATTTCCGAGATATATTCGTTCTGATGATAGGCTCCGATTCTCGGGGATTATCGTACTCACCTTCATGATTGGCGATAAGAGAATATCTCCGTGACTCTGGAGGAGGAATACGCGTAGAGATTGCTTAGCGAGGTGCGCGAAAATCTCCGGGATTTGGGAAGGACGGTAATAAAGGACTAGGGATTTTGTGTGACGTGAGAAGAGACGAGGTCCGTGGTGGGTGATGAGACTCGCATATTTCTTTATTTTCCTTTTTCCTCTTTGTCACGTCAATCACGTTTTTCATTTTTCATTATAGGACTTAATTCATCATTGATGAACACGTCAGTCACGTCTTTCATTTTTCATTATAGGACTTAATTCATCATTGATGAACACGTCAATCACGTTTTTCATTTTTCATTATAGGACTTAATTCATCATTGATGAACACGTCAGTCACGTCTTTCATTTTTCATAGGACTTAATTCATCGTTGATGAACCCATAATTCCCTCATTTAGGAAACATCGGCCCTGTTATTCAGTTATTAATAACATTATTCATATTATTGTTATCATACAGTCCTTTAAGTAATACCGTGAGGTAGCAAAAACGCCGATCGTTTTATGTTACTTATTTCAAATTTCTCTCAGTTCTCTTCAAACATTTTTGTTATAATTGCTTTGACTTTTGTTTTATTTATATACTATAGGACATCCCTGTTTTCCTTCGTTGATTGGGCTCGGTATTTAGGCTCAGAAGTGTTTTGTACAATGCAATTACTTATCTACTATTAACAACTCTACCTGTTTCCTTAATTTCTCCATAGCAATGAAGAATGTGCTTGATTTATACCGCTACCTTGGGATATGGAAAGAAAAAATATGCACCCTGGATTAATGTAAGCCAAAGCGATTCCACTATATTCCTGATTCACGATATTCTGCAAAAAATATTTGTCCATAGTTATTTTTTCTTCATGTTTTATACTATACTACAATTCAGATTACATTTTACTTTTTTATTTATTCATTTTTTGTTACTTATCTCCTTGTTTTTTTTTTTTTGTTTTTTAAGTGATTACGAAATTACTATAACCTCCCGTTTTTTGGTGAATACTTAGCTTTCTGCAATGAACATTTTCCACCTAGCCATGGAGAATACCTAATCTCCTTATAGACAAATTTACGAAAGGAACCATTTCTTTTATTCTCGACTCGTACAACAGGTCTACAAACGCCTTTTGTGCACTAGAGATCATTAAAACAGTAGTGCTTTTATCCTTATTTTCCTTTATTATCTTGGAGATACTGTTTCTTCTTTCTTTCCAGATTTTTTTTTATTTCAATCTCAGTACATAGTGATTGGCAGTCATATATATATATATATTTATACACATACATATACGTATATATGTATATATATACATATGCATATATATCATTCACAAATATTAAGCCATAAGCACAAGTATCGTTTATTATAATTAGGGATACTTCGTCATCGGCGGTGGGAAACAGTGGTTGAGAAACAGTAATGCAGAGTAGCTCTGACTACTTGAGAGGCATGAGTTGACACTGACTCTGGTGTACATATGCTTGTCGGATTCATGTTTTGCACTGAGAATCGATACCTCTCCTCTCATGATGGCTCAGCGTTCAAAGTCACTCTACATCGTTGTTTCTAAACCAGACAGCGGTTCAAATCCCACTGGTGGGAAGCATTTCTCACTTATAATTCCCCTTGGGGTTTAAGTTATTCTTGAGGTATAGTGAACTAGATAGTCAACGATACTTTTGGCCGGATATTTCTACGTGAATTTTTCATGTACGGTATTGGTTGGACAGCAAAATAAAAAAAATTATCCAAAAAGTTAGATGAACTTCAAGGATCCAAGGATGAAACTGAGAAGAAATAATTAGCTTGGTTGGATAATAAAACTGAAGAAAGGAAACAGAAACGAAAAGACTAGATGTTTGAAGATTTAGAGTTTTGATTCTTTCTCCATCTAAAGTTATTTAGTCTCTTTGTACATTTCCTGCCTTTGTAGTCGTTTTTCTTAGATCTGTTATTTGTCCAAACTTCCTAAATATCAGATGTATTCTAATAAGCAAGCCTTGTGAATCTTGAGATATTTTGCATATTAATACAACATCAACTACGTATTTTAAATCTGTCAAGATTCTACCGTTATTCCAGTATAAACCAACTCTTCAATTAGTGACCACTTCTTTCATTATAGAATCTATGAGAAAGGCAAATAGCAACGGTGAAATAATATTTTCTTGCAGCACACAAATATTTAATGCAGATTTACTTTACAAAGGCCCCGTCCACATTAACTTAGCATCTGCCTCGTTCATGGATAATTGCATTGAATTTTATTTATTAGAAAGATCAGTTGCCATGAAAACACAACATTTTGGCCAAATATTTATTCATTCTCTTTTTACAAATATCATAGCTTTTTGGCACACCACACATTTTGGGTCTTTTCTTACAGAGAGTAAAAAAGGAACCTACAACAAAATCCTTGGAAATCACTTCAGGTATCCTTCTTCTATTGCCTGTGAAAGAATGAATATAGAATTTTATTAAAATTCAGAAGAAACTAGGAATGTGTATGGATATTTATTTTACAATATTAACCACTGAATGATTCTGTATATTCACAGAGAGACATGCATACATACAAATGCACACACACGCATATTACATATATATGTATATGTATATGTATATATATATATATATATATATATATATATATATATATATATATATATATATATATCTACTGGTCACGTTTTTCACCATGAACCGAGAAGTTTTGAGCGAATTGTGGTCATTATAAATACAAACACACACACACACACACACACACACACACACACACACACATATATATATATATATATATATATATATATATATATATATATATATATATATATATATATATATATATATATATATACACACACACACACACACACACACACACACACATATATACTCGCCCACACAGAACACGAAAACAACTGAAATTGCATGGATGAATTTAGACACCAAGATTCAACTTACTGTCATCCAGGGTTACTCCCGCTGGAGAGAGTGGCTATGTGCACTCCTTCCGAGAGTGAGAGTTCAGCTCCTTTCAGCTGGTGACCGCTTTTTAGATGACGCCGATGCTTTTGGTCCCTGGGACTGCAATTGCTGGTGCTGTCTATGGAGGCTGATGTTTGGGATACGGTGGAAGTTGAACAGCCCTTCCCTTTATGGTTGAAAAAAATGTAATTTTGAAGGTAGTATTCTTAATATTATCATTAAAAATTCAGGATACAATTTTTTTTTGTTTTGGAAGTTTATGTCCGTGTCTTTGTATTGTTTGGGAAAAAAGGAAGTTTATGTCCGTGTCTTTTTATTGTTTGGGAAAAAAGGAAGTTTATCCGTGTCTTTGTATCGTTTGGGAAAAGAGGAAGTTTATGTCCGTGTCTTTGTATTGTTTGGGAAAAGAGGAAGTTTATGTCTGTGTCTTTGTATTGTTTGGGAAAAGAGGAAATTTATGTCCGTGTCTTTGTATCGTTTGGGAAAAGAAGTTTATGTCCGTGTCTTTGTATTGTTTGGGAAAAGAGGAAATTTATGTCCGTGTCTTTGTATCGTTTGGGAAAAGAAGTTTATGTCCGTGTCTTTGTATTGTTTGGGAAAAGAGGAAATTTATGTCCGTGTCTTTGTATCGTTTGGGAAAAGAAGTTTATGTCCGTGTCTTTGTATTGTCTGGGGAAAAAGGAAGTTTATGTCCGTGTCTTCGTATTGTTTTGGGAAAAAAGGAAGTTTATGTCCGTGTCTTTATATTGTTTGGAAAAAAAAAATCTGTTACCCGTATTAATAAAAGCGATTTGCCTGATTTGTTTGTTGTTTAGCACCATTAAGGACAAAATCAGTTTCTCAATATTCACGAAAATTTAACCCAAGGTGGTCCCCATGACAAGTAGCAAGATTATCACATTTTGGGAGAAATCCGGATCTGGATTATACACCATTGCATAGGGGTGGTGGGGACAGGGTGTTATCATGCTGTACAGTAGATTGCCCATCTTTTGGGAAAGTTCGTAGTCTCCGAATGCTCATAAAAGTATATCTTAGGCTTATTGATTCTCTTCATTCAATCTTAGCTAGTTCAGTGGTCTGGTTAAATTAGGCTTATTGATTCCCGTCATTCAATCTTAGCTAGTTCAGTGGTCTGTTTAAATTATTTAATAATCTTCGTATAATCTCTTTTAAGCGTACAGGACGATGGTACGGGCGACCTCGCACATTTTTCTAGCTAAGGATTATCGACAACACGAAAAGAGGGTCAGGAAGGAATCATGAAGGGGCTTAAGCACGTAAGAAGCAATAGTCAAAAGGTCACTTAAGGGTTGGAATATTAGGAGAGTCAATTAAAACTTACGTCATGAAAATTCCAAAACTTAGAAGTAGTAAAGAAGGAATTGTTTCCATTCCTATCATTAAGGAAAACTCATCTGCTGTCAACGAACTTCTTTCCTTCCGATTATCATTATCGTAATTTTACAGAAAAATTCACATGGGGAAAAACATTACCCTTAATCATTTATTTATCTAACAGAGATTATCCATCCATGATTTATTTTCTGGTACTCATATGATGTGCTTCGTCTCTTTATTTCTTAGTTTTAATTGGACCAAGAGTCATTGAAAGTTCAAGTGTTGTTACTAATTATGATTCCCCTCCGAAAACAAACAGGGTTGATGTTCTCAATGAGTTTGTGTTCCTGTATAATGAGTGCTACAAACTAATTAAGTCCGTTGGAGTAATCTGGAGAATTTCCTTTGTTATGTTTTCCGCAAATATGGTTCATGGAAAAATTATGAATGCGGTCGATAGTAACTTGTCCTATTTGTTTTATTTATTAGGATACTGGATTGAATAAGTCATTTACGAAGACTTTTTAATGATAAAGCGTAGAATAGAAACGAATGGTTTGTGAATCATTCATATTCTGATGGAAAGAAATATTGTTTGAGAAATTAATTACCTATCAAGATCACTTAATATGGATGTCATTTAGGAAAACTAAGAAAATCTTTATTTCTTTTTTAAGAGATTTTCTTTGATTTTCAACGAGATACTTGGAAGTACCTGAATTATATAGTCAATCATTTACTTATTTTGTGCAAATATAAGGCTGTAAGTCTATAAGACTTAGCTCGGGCCAAACATCTTTGTTGAATGAACTGTAGGATCTTACTTTGATATCTTGTTCACCAAACAAAACCAACTTTTTTTAATTATGCCTACTCGAACCTTACGTTTACAAATATTTCCCCAGCACTGAAGTCTTTCCGAATCTCTCTGCATATAGGTAGTAGGTCTACGCC
>JANJGK010000048.1:10851757-10868937 GCA_039081455.1 Macrobrachium rosenbergii
ACGAATATATGGGAAACCAAGGTTACGTAATCAGGTGGAAACCTCATAGACTAGATAATGAATGCTATTATGCTTTGAGCAAGGATGGTAGGTTTTATCCACTGATATATGAGGGAATTTATGTCATGTTATGAATTATAACTAGGAAAAAACATAACTTAAGAAAAACACAGAGAAATTTCTATAAAATGAAATTAAGTTAATATTAACAAATGAAAAACTGTTCACGATCAAAATACCACAAAACACATACATACAGAATTCACTTTATCTTGGGACTAACAAGCACTCAAAGAGAGTTTTACATAAGTACATCATCCCCAAGTTGGGGAAGATTCACTTCCAACATCTCATTGGCAGGGTGGGTACCGTTCTCGGCTAGTACTCTGCTGGGCCCGCGTTCGATTCTCTGACCGGCCAATGAAGAATTAGAGTAATTTATTTCTGGTGATAGAAATTCATTTCTCGTTACAATGTGGTTCGGATTCCACAATAAGCTGTAGGTCCCGTTGCTAGGTAACCAGTTGGTTCTGAGCCATGTAAAATAATTCTAATCCTTCGGGCCAGCCCTAGGAGAGCTGTTAATCAGCTTAGTGGTCTGGTTAAACTGAGGTATACGGGCCATGTGTCGCTTAATATTTAAGCATATAAGCCAGCTAATTATTGGTGACATATAGGCTACGCGCCCGCACACACACACACACACACACACACACATATATATATATATATATATATATATATATATATATATATATATATATATATATATATATATATATATATATGTATATATATATATATATATATATATATATATGTACTGTATGTATTTGTGTGTATATGTGCGTATGCGTATACTGTATATCAACACTAATTCACAATTGACCGCCTTATACGCTAAAATATTAAGCGACACGTGACCCTTACTACTGAACCTACTTTACCATAGGGATAACGTGCAATCAAAAGAAAATTATTTACTGCAAGTGAATCTTCCCCGGCTTGGGGATGATGTACCTGCATAAAACTTTCTTTTATCCCAAAATTCCGTTTTAGACTCTGTTATAATATCATTGCAAATCACTCGCAGCCAGTATGCACGCAAATTATTGAGTATTGGGTGCTCATTGATGTAAAACAGGCATTTGTACTAACATAACATACATATACAGGATTTAAACATACATATATATATATATATATATATATATATATATATATATATATATATATATATATATATATATATATATATATATATATGTATATATATATATATATATATATATATATATATATATATATATATATATATATATATATATATATATAGTGTGTGTGTGTATGTATGTATCTATCTAATATCTATATATATATATATATATATATATATATATATATATATATATATATATATATATATATATATATATATATATATATATATATATATTCTAATAGCCACAATGCCCTCTTAACTTCGCTACTTCTTCGCGCTTTTTTGGATATGCTTGTAACTACGAAGCCGATAGATCCAAAGGGAAGAAATTGAAGAGCCTGTGACGGCCGGCCGCGGGAAGCGAGGGCATCGTGGCTATTAGAATTACGGTTCGCTTCCCGCGGCCGGCCGTCACAGGCTCTTCAATTTCTTCCCTTTGGATCTATCGGCTTCGTAGTTACAAGCATATCCAAAAAAGCGCGAAGAATTAGCGAAGTTAAGAGGGCATCGTGGCTATTAGAATTACATATGTGTTTGGTAAAAGTGACCAGTAGATTCTGCATATATATATATATATATATATATATATATATATATATATATATATATATATATATATATATATATATATATATATATATATATATATATATATACATGCATATATATACAATATATGTACTGTATATATATGCATGTATGTATATATACTGGCTGACCAACACGCCACTGCCCAGGAAATCTCTGAATGACAACCAATAAACTCTCTCTCTCTCTCTCTCTCTCTCTCTCTCTCTCTCTCTCTCTCTCTCTCTCTCTCTCTCTCTCTCTCTCTCGCTCTCTCTCTCTTGTTAGGATAGTTGCTTCAGTTACATTGCCCAGCATTATTAACATTTTATATTTCACCAATTCTCACCCTCGATTCCTATCGGAGCTGAACTTGGACTTGAAGGGTATTAGGAATGTTACTATTCTTCTCTGTGACCTTGAAAACTATGGATTAGACACTATAATATCTGTTGTTTTCAGTTATTTCTACATGTCACCCCTTTCCCACCCCCACTAACTATCAGGGCTGTACTTGGACTTGAAGGGCATTGGAAGTTTCACTCTTCATCTCAGTGACCTCGAAAACTATGGATTAGACACTAAAATCTGTCACTTTTGATTATTTTTACATGTCACTCCTTTCCCACCCCTTCTCAACCCCCTCCCTATTGGGGCTGAACTTGTACTTACAGGACATCAGAAGTGTCACTATTCTTCTGAAGGACCTTGAAAACTATGGATTAGACACCTATGTCTGTCGTTTTGATTATTTTTACATGTCACCACCTTCCCACCCCCTTCTTACCCCACCTTCCTATCAGGGCTGAATTTGGACTTGAAGGGCATTGGGAGTTTCACTATAAATCTCACCGACCTTGAGAACTATGGATTAGACACTAGTATCTGTTGTTTTCGGTTATTTTTACATGGCACCCCAATCCCACCCCCTTCCTATCAGGGCTGAACTTGGAGTTAAAGGGCATTTCAGTTATTTTTACATGTAACCCCTTTCCCAGCCCCCTTTCCTATCGGGGACTGAACTTGGACTTAAGGGCATTCGGGAGTGTCACTATTCATTTCAGCGACATCAAAAACTATGAATTAGACACTAATATCTGTCGTTTTCTGTAATTTTTACATTTCACCTCCTTCCCACACCCCCCTTTGGTGCCAGTGATGTCTTACCCCTACAGTGTTCTTTCCCAGATGGTAAGTCGTATGTATAACAAATTTGGTTGAAATTGCTCAATGCATTTCATGGGGTATGTGGAACGTACACACACACATGCATACATTCATTTTATGGATATATATATGTGTATATATATATATACACACATAGACACACACACACACACACATATATATATATATATATATATATATATATATATATATATATATATATATATATATATATATATATGCTGCATATGTATGCATTAGTGCAAACACCCGTTTTGCATCTATCAGCACCCAATACTCATTTATTTGCGTGCATATTGACTGTGAGTGATTTGCAATGATATTATTACAGAGTTTAAAATGGAATTTTGAGATATTTTCCTAAGATTGAAATATACAACATTCCAGAAGTCTTACCTCCCTGTAGATCGTTGTGTACTGCAAGAAGCTTGGTACCTGTGTATTCAGGCATACCTCCAATGGTGACTCCATCATTTCGGTTCACTTCCAAGGGGACGGGCATTTCTTTGACCCATTCTTCGTCCACATGGGTAACAAGGCTTGGAAATGACTCATTCTGTAAGAGTCCATCACCATCGTCTACAGAGATCTTCAGATTATGGCCATAACGTTCTGCGCGGAGCAGATGCCAGTTATTGTCTCCAATGAGGAATCCTTCAATACAAACAATCTGCAATCTCTCCCCGTTTCTGGATTCCTCAAGGCAGGCCTTTCCTGCATGAAGCTTGTGGTTGGCATGAAAGCAAGGAAGACTGTTAGAACACTAGAAGAAGGTCTTTGAAATATTAGTTCACCAATAACAGTCTCTAGAACAGAGATACATTTATGAATATTCTATAGCTGTACATTTTACCTGTGAAAAACGAGGATTGATTACCTGTACTGAAAGGGAGTGCTGAACATGACTATCTGCCACATGGATGAGTAATCCCTGTGGCTGCCCTTGTGCCTTCATTCTAATCTGTAGTGTCAGCATATAACGGGACGGTGTGAAAGATAAGGCCACTTTGTAGTAAGAAGCTGGACCTAGTGTTGCTGGCACAGTAGGCTGCTGACATTCTGACCCCATGGAACCTGATTTGCAGATACACAGTGGTTCCTGAGGCCTATTTTGGCACATTTCTTGTAAACTACAGTCATTGGCATCACCTACACAGGTCACTTCCTTCCTTTGACACCCTGGCGTACTACCTTGACTTAATGGTGGTTCACCCAGATCTAAGAGCTGGAAAGAATAAATTCTCTTTTTACCTTACAGATTCAACGTAAAATAGAATAAATTTATAACTTGAAATCAGCTTTTTTTTTTTTAGTAAAATAGGTTGTGGAAACTACTATGTACTTTTGTTTTTTCATATGAATTTAGTGTAATAAAATAAGTAAATGCAAATAAAAATTTACTTTTACTTTTATATGGCTCCATAGTCCCAGTTATAATTTTTTTTTTGTCTTTTAGAGAAAAATCTAAAGAATACTTAATGCCTTAATCTATGTTGAGTATTTTATCAATCTGGTCTTTTAGTAGGAAAATAAAATTAACAAAACAAAGTTTATCACCTAATATTGAGAAATTATTTCTGCTCTCACCTCACCATTAATTGTAATGTGTGACACACATCCATGCAGAGGCTGGGTGATTGGTCGCACATCCCATCCGTGATTATGGTAATCACCATCTTGGGCTAACCCACCCACTTGAAGTGGACTTGATACAACCCATGACCCTAGACGGTCTGGGTGAGTCCATAGAGCTCTGGCAGCGCAGTGAGTGTCATTATTTTGGTGACTCCAGCCCTGACCACATGCATCAGTCACCATCGAGACTCCCTTACAAAATTGTGAATGTAAAGTTATTTAAGACGGAATCTGAAGTTACATAAGAAACTATCACGTGTGATCAAATGTAAAATTACCGTTGCACCTTTTATCATTAGTTAACCATATAAAGTTGTGTTAGCTGGAAACTACTCATAGCAGTATAACATGTATAGTCACACAAAATCATATTTATTCATCTTATTCTATACAGAGCTGCTACTATTTACAGAATGAAAATACTAGATATCTACCTACATAACACATATTAATCAAGCAAACAAAATTTAAGAAAAATTACCCCATGATCCAGTTTGATGTGGATTGTGTGCCAAGATCCATCATTCACTTGAGTATCAACTTTTAACTTCGCTCTTCCAGCCCAGCTGTTTGTTACTAGTTCAGGGTAGCCATCAGACAGCTGAATGGCCATGAAGGGTAGCCTTTCTTCCTCAATTTCAATTGGCCCTGAGTAAAGGAGAAGTGCTTCCTTCTGCTGTGTAAGAATTTTCAGAGACATTGTGGATGGAAAGCACGGTGGAATGGAAGGCAGCCAAGACCATCCAGAACCCATAAACGACCGAGAAAGGACTTTGCAGTTGAAGCCCACCGACCCTCCAGGACAGATGCATCTGTCATTACCATGAAATGAAAGTCTGGAGTTACAAGTGGAGGGGTCATGTTTCAGCTACTGCCATAAACAAAACAGTATAGATTGCTAAGTGGTGTCAAATATTTTCAACAGTTTTCCTAGAAGTGATTATTTTACTTGGCAGGTAGTTATCTTACCTTTTCCCATCTGAGAACTGGACACATCTTCCACCATTCAGACAGGAACCTGGCAAGCAAGCCTGCTCCTGACGTGGTTGGGATATTGAAGGACTCTTGCAATCGTAAAAGTGCTTGAGGCGAGGTGTCACTAGGGAAGTGTTGTTTGTATCTATGACCTAAATATATGCTCTGATTAATGCATGTCAACATTTTTCTTTAAATAGTACGTACAAGTCACATTTCCATTAAGTTATTTTTATTATATTACATAAAAAATGTTTTCCCTAAAAAATAGAATATTTTTTTAATAATAAATTCTCAAAAGTGTCTTAAATATTTCGTGCACACGGTCGTTATCACAGACAGCTCCCAAAAAAGTTGGTAGTTAGAGGTACTGCAGTGTTATTTTTTATCTCGATATTTCATATTTTAGTTACGTGGGGCATTAAAAAAGTCTGTAGCATTGTCAAGAGAGAAGAGTCATTACTCAAACATTTTGGTGGCTACCTGCTAAAACTACTTATACAGCTAAACACACTAAAATACTATTTTTTTCCAATATTACATCACACATGACTACTTTGGAAGTCACTTGGAGCAGCAAAATTCTCAGAATGAAATAAAGGCATCCTGTTATTAAACTGGAAATTCAGTGGAGCTCCTGTCTTATTCCAAAATAATGAGATATGGGTGCCATTGGGTAAATGAGGCAGTGACAGCAGACTGTGATCCCCAGCGCTACTGTTCAAACATCAACCAGAGATGAAATGCGATAACAGACAAGGCTTGGGATAACGGACCCTTGATTGTAAAAAAAAAAAAAAGATAGCTGAGGCTGAGTAAGCTGGGTACTTTGATGTTAATACCAGAAGATAGCCGACCAGGACGCTTTAGGTTAGTTTTCAAGCTGATCACATCACTTCTATTGGAGATTATCAGCTCAGGATAAGATACCAGATTGAACAAAAACCAACGACTGAAAGGAAGTATTGGAAATACCATGGTTCAACGACTGAAAGGAAGTATTGGAAATACCATGGTTCAGCGACTGAAAGGAAGTATTGGAAATACCATGGTTCAACGACTGAAAGGAAGTATTGGAAATACCATGGTTCAGCGACTGAAAGGAAGTATTGGAAATACCATGGTTCAACGACTGAAAGGAAGTATTGGAAATACCATTGTTCTTCTTTTTCCAAAACCCTAGGCAATTGACATGTGCCCTTGTATTCTGAGGGTGGCTTCACAAATTGGCTTAAATTGGTGATGATCACTACCCATGGCGCATTCTCTAGGAATATGTCAGTATTCATGATGTTAGGACATCAAAGTTTCTTATTCCTTATAACAAGAATAGATTAAAAACTAAGTGAATATTGCTGAAGCACCTCATTCAGAAAATGAAATCTAACTCTGCACTTTAAATATAATCTCTTGATTCACGGCACATTCTGTGGAATGCACTGAGATGTGTTGATGTAATATTAAAGTTTATCATTTCGAACTCTACACAAAGAGTAAACGAAACCACATAGAGCATTCACCTATTGGCGGTATGATTTCGGAAGTTTCTTTGAGATACAATTCGAAATACAGACACACACAAATGAACAAATTCTACGCTTACCTGCAGATGGATAACGGTAGAAGACACGGAGGCCATAGTGCTTGGTCCGCCGCTGGCGTCAGCTTTGTATCGCGCGGTGTAAAAGTCGTTGTTTCCAGATACTACGTTTTCCCTTCCCATGTTCCGGCCATTGTCCGATTCCCGTTCGGTACTCGGTTCACTGGCGTCTTTGAACAAGTGACTGTCTTGAGTTTTTGCAGGCGTCTTTTTCCGGTGCTTCATTGTTCGATGGGTCTGATGACGGTATTTGTTCCTAAGCCCTAGATATATGTTCTCCATCCCTTCGATGGTAACATTCAGTCCAGTGGATTCTTCCAGCTAAGGTGGAATAATGACAGTATTTTTGAAAAATTTTTTTATAATTTTTTTTTTATAATGAGCGTTATTTTAAAACGAATTAAAAATAAACCAGATTACTGAATTATTTTGTTTCTACTTGTCTTTTAACTGTATTGGATTATCCCAGCCTCAAATGAAAGTTATACCTTTGCCCTTTATGTTAATTTTATAACTTAATTTCTTGCAATCAAAGGGACATGGTTGTGCTTTCAAATTATCATTACTTCCAACATATTAGCGCACACTGAAATGTCTATGCATATGATTGCGCATGGGCATATCTGTCGAGAGAGAGAGAGAGAAAGAGAGAGAGAGAGAGAGAGGACATAATGGGGTACATTGGGCCGCTAATCACAAATATGAACGCAAAATGGCAATACATTTGAATTTGCTTTTAATATTATAGTGTTACATGCAACACAAAAATCGCCAAAACAGCGAGGGTACTGGTTGAATGAGCTAGGGAAAAATTTTGCAAGCCCAGTATATGATAATATATATATATATATATATATATATATATATATATATATATATATATATATATATATATATATATATATATATATATATATATATATATATAAATATATAAAATTGTGTGTTTTAAGCTGCCTTAAGTTTTCAGATAAAACAAAATATTACAATGCTAGACTATTGCTTGGCCTGATCTAAACAGGATTTGCGAATAAGGAACATTTCTTTTGTTTATCAAATCTTGTCTTCTGAATGACTTAGATTCTACAGAATATGAAAAATGCACTCAAATCTGGATATTTTGTTTGAAGTATTTTCATGGATTTTTTTTTTATGTGCTTCCTGAAAATTTTCGAAGTTTTCATTTTTTTTTTTTTTAATCCCGAGGATTTAGGAGGGTGATAAATATTCGCTCCAACTTATTAACCGTTTTCTCAAGCAGTCTCCTCCATGAAAATTGAGCATAAAATAGCAATTTAGAATACAACCGACGTTTTCTGGACTATTTCATGTTCTCGCGTGGTATATTACACCGAACATTTAGAACGAAACCCACCTGGTGTCTGTGAAGACTAAGAAGTCCCTTTAGTTTCACCGGATTCATGAAATCCCCTCCCGTTCTGTTCCTGACAGTTAGCCACACGGAAACGACAGGCGCCGACGGCCCAGAATATCTGGAATCGAGGGAGGAAGAAGAAGCAAGAGACTCGTGTCCATATAGGTGATGTCGAACGCTCAGGGACGAAAAACTTGATGCCTCAGTTTTCTGGTGCCGGCTATCTTTGTGGTCGTTGTCCCTGTTGCCGTAAACGCTGACAACCTCCGGCGTGTGTTCGTCTTTCCCGACTATGGCAAGGATTCCTTCTAAGAGCTTCCCTAAGATGCCTCCACCCTCCTATAGGGAATAGAAATGTCTTGTTGATTAGAGTATGCAGAGAACTTCTTAAGAAATTTATAGTTCAGCGAAGACCACTCATGTTTTGTCTAATCTAATCCTTGGTATAATGTGGTTGCTATAAACAGCCATTGACCAGGTAAGGTTATAGTCTCCTACAAGCTTTCTGCAATTTACTTATGGAGGTCTGTTCTTGTAGGACATTAGGATTGTCCAAACCTGAAATACGCATCAACTTTTCGAGAACTGCCGAAAGCAGACACGTTTTGGGTTGACAGAAGGTTTGAAGTAGTCGAAATAATAAAGGAATTCATTATTCTGGATGTAACTATCGTGCGCTGAATGAATAATGAACATTTGGTTTGTACGACTACACTCATTCGCACCAGAGTAATACAAAAACTTAATAAGCATTTCTGTATTGGGAGAAATTTTGAAGATGTAACTCGTAGGTAGTTTCTCATAAGTAACAATATGCCATTTGAAACAAAGCTAAAAAAAAAAATACTGTTAAAGGCTTGTATAGGATTTTTCTGAGTAACTCTCAACAGCCAGACATCGCGTTTTCATTTCAGAAAGGGCTGTTCTATCTATTTATTGCCTTGTGTGATGTAGGCTCACATTTAATCGATCTGCTACGTGCCAGTTTTCAGAATAACTTAGAAAATAGACTCTTATCAAATTATGTTATGAATTTCTTAATTCTTTGATAACAAGACTTGAATGTAATGATTCAAAACAAAATAGAAGAAAATTTTAATACTGAAATAGATATTTCCTACGTCTATTGCCGTAAAGACATACATTAAAAACTACCCTAACGGCAGTCAATGATGTGCTTATAATCTTTAATTTCCCAAAATCACGTACTTTGAAAGTTTGTCTCTGCAACCGTACTTGAGTTCTCTTACAAGCATCTCTTGCAAGCACAAACGCACGGCATTAACCAGAACCCAGAATCGTATTCCTTACCACAGGATTCCAGTCTTTAGTAATTTTAGCTGGTGAAGCAGGAAAGAGGCTGATGGGGGCTGCGTTCAGGAGCGTTCTGTATTCCAGAGACTTCACTACGACAGTCACATTGGCGGATACAGCCTTCTGTCTCGAAACTCTGTCACTTACAGAAAACTCCAGAAGATACCTGAAAATCACAGTATTTAAATTAATAGGAAGTGTCATGCATTACATAAGAAGGACTATAAAACGCTCAGCACATTCCGTATGAATATTGAGGTCACATCATAGCTATGGTAGAATATAAAATTTTAATGGATATATTTGCTAAATAGTACAAAAACATCCCGTGATTTCCTGGATATATGTACAGAAATATGATCTGAATGGAACTATTGGTTGGACATCCTGAGGAAAGGGATAATTGTGTATTTATATACACATCTAAGCGCGGCATTTATTAACGTAGTGTCTCCTAGTACATCTTCCCATATTTCCTCTACTTCTAAGCCTTAGAACTCATCAAACTCTCTTTTTTTTTTCTAACATAATCCTCCATCCTAGAAAAAGCAGGTTTACTGCTTCCTGCGTGGTTAAGTCTCCTACTTCCTTTCCTTGCCACCATACCTCCTTTTGTTTTTGCTACCCTTGGGAAGTTTAAATACATTTCTTTGGTTTGCTCGTTCCATTGGCACTTGATTTTGCTCGGTCCACCGATAAGTTCATAAAAAAGTATAGTAACAGCTAAATCTGACACTAACTCTGAATATTTAATAGCAATGCGTGCGATTTGATCTCTTTATTGATTATATTAAAATGTAGCCTGCTGCTCTACATTAAAGAGTTTCGTGGTACTCTCAAATCAAAGAAGAAAGCAAAGAAATTCATTGATAAGACATGGAAAAGGAAGGACAGTAGGGGAAATGAACTGAGTCTATTCCCTCAACGCATGCAATTCACACTGATCATCCATTCATGTATGTACTTTATTTCATTTACAAGATTCTACACATCTGATTTTAAAGAATGGAACCTGAATAATGATCGACAACACCTTTATGATATGAAATAAAATTACGAATCGCTAAATTTGTTTGTGGAAAAAATCCGCTTTTGTATCACAAAAAAAAAAAAGTGATCAGTCAACTGATCAGTCAGTCAGAACTCACCTTCCTTCCCTGACCTGACTTGAGACATAGATCGTGCCCTCCTGCTGGTCCAACGTGAAGAGGGGATGGGCCGACGTCGCCCACTTGAAGGTCTTGTCCTTCAGGTCCCAGTCGTCAGGGTCATCCACGTAGACTCTGCCCAAGGGCACGTTCATACTCCCGCCTCTGCCCTGATGACAGTGAATTCGGTTGCTTTCTATTTTTTCTCTGAGTACTGGTATCATGTTTTAAAAATATTTTGACGTCTGTGATTGTAAGTAATGGCGAATTATTTCTTGTGGATCCAGTATGTTTCTATTTTTTTTTTTTTTGTGAGTACTGGCATCACTTTTTCTAAATGGTGTAAGGTTAAACTGGGTGATAATGTTTGTGTCTCTTTCTCTTCCATTACTTGGAATATTTTGATGTATATGATTATAAGTAATGGGGAAATATTTCTTGTGGATCTAATGTTTCTATTTTTTTTTTTTTTTTTTTCGTCTGAGTACTGGTATCATTTTTTGAAATGGTGTAAAGATAAACTGGGTGATAATGTTTGTGGGTGATAATGTTTGTGTCTCTTCTTATTCCATTACTTGGAATATTTTGACGTCTGTGACTATAAGTAATGGCGAATTATTTCTTGTGGATCCAATATGGATAATGTATTTGTTTGTTTGTACTATAGCTGAGTGGTGGTGTCGTCATACCTCCATGCAGCATATCTAGATTGCATTTGGTTAGTTGGATCTATACTTATTACCTAAAGCAATGTAGCCTCTCAGTAGTAAATACATTCATACATTTTCCTTATACTGAAACATGATACAATACATGAGATATTTTGATGATCTTCAGCAAATCGTTGCGTGAGTTTTGTCTGTGTTATTTTCTTTACGCTTTACAAAGAAAACGTAGAGAAACTAAGAAATAAATGGAAGACGAGAATTACAAAGAAAACAGAGAAACTAAGAAATAAATGAACGACAAGAGATCAAAGGAAAACTTCCTCCTCCTCCTCCTCCTCCTCCTCCTCGTCCTCCTCCTCCTCACCTGAATTTTGTAGAGGTAGATGGTCTTCTTTCCGGGCTTCATCGGGTTGTCATTGACGTCATCCACCACCACCGTGACGGTCTGTTCGTTCGTCAGCCCTCGGGCATCCGTCAGCGTCACCCGGACATCCAGCTGGTGGTGCTTCTCTCGGTCTACCGGTTTCCTCGTCCACAGCGTCGCTGCTCCTCTCCCGCTGTCCAGTTCTGGGTTTTTATGTGTGTGTGTGTGTTTGTGTGTATGTGTGTATAGTGAGTTTTTTTTTTTTTGGGGGGGGGGTATTTGCGGTTGAACGGGTTTTTGTTTATACATAAAAAAAGGGAAACATTGCATAAGGAAGAGAACGGAGACCAATTAGTAAATATGTAAATACATAAAAAAACGAACTTAAAAACATGGATAATGAATGCTTTCATTCGAAGACTGTAAAAGGAAGTTAGAAAATTTCTATTTAGTGAATGTTTTTTTTTAATAAATGGAAATACATGAAAAAAAGAACTTAAAAACATGGATCATGAATGCTTTCATTCGAAGACTGTAAGAGGAAGTTAGAAATATTTCTTTTTAGTGAATATTTTTTTTTTAATAAATGGTAACAAGTAACCCTAAAAATCGCTGCTTTTAACTGAAACCTGTTTTTATATAAATTCCATAGAATTACTTGACAAAGGTTAATTTTGAATACATTATGAAATTAATTTATCTTTGCTGCTATTTCATTCTTTTATTCGTAAATTATATAAAAAAAATTACTTCAAGTTCAGCTAATACAAATTTAATAACTTGAACTTATGCTGGATAATGTACCTATGTAGTAAATCCTTCAGAATACTTACTATTGCTGAATTGCAGGTCGACGATTTCGCGGACATAATCCGGATTAGTTGACGCAAAAGAAATATTGAAGGGCGGACCATTCCCCAAAGCCCACGAGTCGTCGTCGTATGCCTTCAGGAGGCCGAGTCTCGTAGGCGGGGCGCCCTCTGGGATGTGGAAAACAGTAGGAGGAAGGAGGTAAGGCGGGCTGTCGTTGACGTCCATGACGGACAGGCTGAGGGTAGCTGTCGATGTTAGGGGCGGCTGCCCGCGATCGACGCCTGTTATCCTGACGACTGGTGCGTCCTCCTTCAGTGTCTCCCTGTCGAGGGACTCGGTTTTAATCCTGACGACGCCCTTGTCGTCGATCTCCAAGATGTCTTCCAGGTCAGTAATCTTGTAATCTATAACGCCGTTCCCACCCTTCACGCGTCATCGATTTTGGGAAAAATGGTTTAGCTAATTACTTTTTTTTTTGTCGTGATGCTGTTTGCTTTTGTGGTTTCTACTGGCTTTCGGATGCGTTCAGCATCCAGTTCTTTTAACTGTATTGGGAGTAATGTAGGTTTTATCTACTTTGTTTTTTTCCACTCAGTCACGGCGATCGGATCGCCATATTCAACTTCTTTTATGACCTATGTGGTGGGATTGCTAACGGCCTGGGGTTCGGATCCGACGTGAGTCAGAAATATTATATATATATATATATATATATATATATATATATATATATATATATATATATATATATATATATATATATATATATATATATATATATATGTATGTATATATGTGTGTATATATATGTATATATGTGTGTATATATATGCATATAATACATACATATATATATATATATATATATATATATATATATATATATATATATATATATATATATATATATATATATATATATATAAAGATGGTGTGTTAATCTGAGAAACTACAGTTAATAAGGATGCTGCTCCCTGAGATGAGAAGATGAGTTGTGGAAGAAGTGTGGAAGTGTATAATAGTTGATGCTGGTAGATACAGTGGTGACTGGAGCTAGTGAAGAGATACTACACCAACTGGTAAAAGAGTCTGAAATCATTTTCAAAAGGACACAGTTGAGAATTCATGTAAGCAAGGGTAAGGCTATGAGAGGTACACGGAAGCTAGGAAGATGGAGCAATGAATGTTGAAATGGATGGTAGATAATAGAAGTGGTTTATAGGTCCAGGTATTAAGAAGTGCGTATAATGAATAAGGGTAGGACGAGATAAAGGGTTAGTGACAGAATAGGTGAAGCAAGAAAGGCAGCAGGGTGTGTGCAAAAGAGGGGATGACTCCAAAGTTGTCTGTGGATGCAAAAGAGGGGATGACTCCAGAGTTGTCTGTGGATGCAAAAGAGGGGATGACTCCAGAGTTGTCTGTGGATGCAAAAGAGGGGATGACTCCAGAGTTGTCTGTGGATGCCGAGGTGGGGATGTAAGAAGATGTTGTTGAGGCAACTCTCCTTTATGGATATTCAGTGCTGATGTTCACTGCGAATGAAAGAGGAAAGGTTGAAGATGCCGAGTTAAACTGTATGGATCATATCGCTTGAAATACACAGAAATGGATGAAAGGTCAGGGTAGGTAAAATAATGTCTTAGAGTGCTCTGAGATGCATCGGTCATGGGGAACGGTGTAAAATTCAGAAATGTAATGGGAGTGAAGAATGGAAGACCTGGGAAGGGTTGGATAGATAGGGTGGAAGAGATGCTGGAAAAGAGTACCTCAATATCCAGGAAGAAAGAGAATGAGTGAGACTGGGAAGAACGGCACATTGGGGGTCAAGGGTTTTGAGGCACCGCTGATGTGCCTTCTTTGTAGGTGTGTGTGGAGCAGATAATGTTGTGGAAAATGACTGCGTAGGAGGTTCATCTACGATTCAGCAGTGAAACTTTGAATTTGACAGTAACCATTGAGTTTTCATCTTGCAAATAGAGCTTAATATTTGTACATGGGTATATACACAGAAATTCACATAAAAGTGAGTTTGTGTTCACATAAATAAGCACGCGTGTATCATATGATTTTAACCAACTGAAAACTGGCATTGCGGCAGTCTACTTTGAATCTGTACCACAAAGGGGAACTGTTTATCTCTTCCATCGCACCGCGGGGGCAGGAAAGACTATCTTGTTTGAGCTGGAGAAAATGCTTCCGCTCATTTTCTCGTTAAGATCTTGAAGAGTTTGGAGAGCAAACAGCCAATCGATTGAGTTCCAGTTGTTCGACTTTGTTGGGAAACTTGTTTACTCTGGTTCTCATCGATTACCGAGACTTAACTAAGTTATGTTGAGGGTGTCTTAAGAACGCTAAGTTAAGGTTGGAATTTTGTAATGCTTGGGTCGGAATGAACATTTATATTGTCTTTCACTAATATAAATTTTCGTTTTGTAAGCCTTGCGATTTAATAATAGTAATAATAATAATAATAATAATAATAATAATAATAATAATAATAATAATAATAATAACAGACGTATTGCCACTATACGCTCAGAAATTCTTGCTAGGGCCCTTTATTTCATCTTAGTTTTACTCTGACTGCAAAACACACACACACACACACACACACACACACACAACACACACACACATATATATATATATATATATATATATATATATATATATATATATATATATATATATATATATATATATATATATATATATATAAAATATCTGTGTGTGAATTGGTGATCATACTCATCAGATCTCTCTAGATACACAGGGTGGCAGTCACGTTTTTGTATGTTTTCCACTGAATAAATGATATTGATGTTTTCCATTGGCCTCTGTTCCATGTTTAAAAAATGAGGTAGATTAAGATATAAAGACTTGAAGAACATACATTACTTTTCCGAGTGCGTGGTTAGGTCACTGCATTCGCTGCATGCTTTTATAAAATGTATTTTATACAGAGATGCGATCGGGAAGTTGGTAACCTTTAAAAATGTCAAGTTTATAATCGGTTTCACTAATGTTTACCAGATTTTTTTTACATTTCTATCAGTGAAATGGGCAGAAATATTCTTCAGATATGAGTGAAATAATTTCTTAGTTTTTATCATTACTCTTTTATACATCGAATTATATACTGCCATATGTCTAAAGTGTATCTGTTAGTCAAACCATCAAAGTTAAGTATACCTTAGTTTAACCAGACCACTGAGCTGATTAACAGCTCTCCTAGGGCTGGCCCGAAGGATTAGATTTACTTTTCGTGGCTAAGAACCAACTGGTTACCTAGCAACGGGACCTACAGCTTAGTGTGGAATCCGAAACCACATTATAGCTAGAAATGAATTTCTATCACCAGAAATAAATTTCTCTAATTCTTCATTGGCCGGTCGGAGAATCGAACGCGGGCTCAGCAGAGTGCTAGCCGAGAACGATACCAACCCGTCCAATAAGGAAATAGTCAAACCATCAGTTCAATCTTTTCCCGAAAGAGCTGTTAAATCTGAGGCGGTGGCAGCAAACGCTAGTTTTCACATTCGTATCGAACATAATTAAAACATTTGGATCTTTCCTAGATAGTGACCCCCAAGGGTTTTAACCCGGTACATATCCAACTTTTGCGGCGTGTTTAGTACAAGCCCATTGACGGATTACCGTAAAAACATAAACAAAAGACTGTAAATATCATAAAGATAATGACACCCAAGAAATATCATTCCTAGATAACGACCCCCGAAAACCCACGGGAGTCACTCTCTAGGAAAGATCCAAACTTTTTATGTCAAGCTAATTACCCTTCACATTCGCCGAAACGGGTTCCGGTTCGCCGTTCATACTTCCTTACGTAAGTACTAGAAACGGTAGTCGGGAACGTCGAAAGGAAGAAAAAATCGTTCCTTATCTCTTGCAGTATCAACAAAAGAACCGTTTACTTGAATAGTCTACTTCTCTTTGATGTAGGGTATCCTCCCCTCGGCATGCATATTTGTACTTTATTTTATTCATAGGGAAAATGGAAGGTCTATTTGCTAAGACCAACGCAAACAACATGCCTTTGAATATATTAGGAGAAATGACTCTGGTGTACTTTACTTTTTAGTAGAGACAGACTTCTTTATTCATTGGGTTTTTTGTAAGCGTTGCTTTTCCATTAGTGTAAGTTCTGCAATTTCTCAGTTCGCAAACAAACATGCCTTCGAATATATTAGGAGAAATGACTCTGGTGTACTTTACTTTTTAGTAGAGACAGACTTTTTTTATTCATTGGGTTTTTTGTAATCGTTGCTTTTCCATTAGTATAAGTTCTGC
>JANJGK010000048.1:10876537-10886537 GCA_039081455.1 Macrobrachium rosenbergii
ATAGGAAATGACGGTAGATATACATAATAGGAAACGGCAACGCTCCTGTATACTCTGATATTTGTCGAAATGAGTCACAAAGGAACATATTCGGGAGTTTTTCTTATTTCTCTGGGAAACTTTATGTTACCCAATTGGAATTACGTGACTTAACTGGCTTGGCGAAATCTACTCTTGACAGAGAGAGAGAGAGAGAGAGAGAGAGAGAGAGAGAGAGAGAGAGAGAGAGAGAGAGAGAGAGAGAGAGAGAGAGAGAGAGATTCTGCAATGACAGTACTAAGGCCATAATATTATTCTTGAAATAATTAATAAGAAATATGAATTTGAATTAGTCAATGACCAGATATCATTACAAATATACTACGTCATTATAGTATAACAATGTAATGCGATAAAATGGGCATTCTTTTCTAAACTATAGATTCTGTGTGAGTGAAACGGAAATAATTAATGATAAGATAAATATAGGAGTTTTCAAAATTTGGTTTTTAATTTATTTAATGGAAACGTGAAAATTTATGTACTGAACAAAACCATACTTAAAACACAAATATTATTACTAACAATAATATGCACATAAATGTTTTATTACGTGTATGCAACTGCAAATATTAATATATATGCATAAACACATGTGTCTATATACGTACCATTTACATGGTTGGTTTGGATTATAATACGAACCATGACACTCAAATGTGATGCTTCTACACATTTTCATTATTTGCAAAATCCTTCCTATTGAGATTTCATTTCGCTTCCGGCTTTTCTCCTTTAGAAATGCGAAGGTTAAAGTGCTGGAGAAGATTAGTTCTCTCGGCTTATCATGAAATTGCACATATTGCGAGATATAAGACACCTTCCTCCCTCCCGAATCCCTGTATTAACTCCCCCCATCCCGCCAAAATCCCCCGTACCCACAAAGAACGGATAATCTCACCGTTCTATAACCTCGAAAAAGCATTGAATTGGCAAAAATATTTTGGTTACCTGAGAATTTCCTTCAGTGCAGATGCCAGTACGATTCTGTCAGTAGTTTTTCTTTTGGGATTTTATTGGAGTTTCTCTTTGATGTATTTTGAATTTGACAGCTTTAATACCAAGAACAAAATGCCATATTGATGATAACAGATCACTGTCGACACTTGAATCATGAAAAAAAACACAAATTGAAAAAGAAAGAAATATATTTAGACGCACATACAGTTTCGAAGCGTCAATCTCCCTCTTTCCTTCTTCAGTATGTGCTTCTAAATATATTTGTTCTCCATTTTGTGATTTATTTTTTCAGAATTACATTAGCAACAACAACAAAAATTAATAATTATAACAATAATAACTTTTTGCAAGGGCAGTACCCTTTGCCACAGGTACAGTGAACAGGATATCAAACGATATCTGTCGTTTAATTTATCTGAATATGAAAAATGTCAAGGTGCATGTAACAAAAATACAAATGTTACAAACATGCTAGTTACTGCAGCTATCATCGTGGAGGTAGGTTGATATCGATTCTAAGTACAAAATCTCAGTTCGATTGTCATAAGTACAGCAAAATCGGTATCAGTTCATATGAACCTTATTCATATGGAACCAGGATACAGGGGCCAATCTTTCGAGCTTCAAGCTTCCAACGAATTTGGTGTTCATTTGAAAAAGGCATGAGAAGGTAATAGGAAATGCAGATAGAATAGATCAGTCATTAGAAAAAAATTAACAAACGATTAAATAGGCAGTTAGAAATGTAACTTATAATATACAAGGATATATAATTGCTTTAGGGTAGTAATGCATTGCATCTTCACTTGAACTTTTGAGGTTCTAACTGCACAACATCCTCAGGGAGACTGTTCCACAGTCAAACAGTGTGAGGAATAAAGGACCTCTGGAACTGAGAAGTTCGACAGAGAGGCACATTACTGCATACTGGCGCTGCTGTTCAGCAAATCTGGTTGATCTCTGCAGAGAGAGAGAGAATAAGGGATCAATTGCAAATGTGAAAGATGTGTTAAAATGCAATTTATGAAAAACTAGCAAACAAGAGATGGCTCAAGTCATAAGTGCTAATGTTAGGAAACAGAAACCTACTACCACGAACCTCTCAATCTAAAAGAGACAAATCTCTGGCAGAAGCAGACATCTACACCGAAGAACAGTATTCTAGTAAATCTAGGACAAACGACTTAAAACAGGTTGCAGTTATTTTATCATTGTTACAAATATATGTAGGATCTTCCAGGCAGCATATACTGACGATTTCATTAGACGCTTTAAAAAGTAAGGCGTGAGTCAAAAATTACACCAAGCATGCTTAAGTCAGAATCATTCAGCAGAGTCCCATCCACTTGAAAGGGAGGACGGGGTGGAATATCAGTACGAGATCTACTTATCAATAGTGTTTTCGTTTTACTGGAGTTCAGCCTCATACCCCCACCAACTACACAATTAACTAATTCTCTCCATATCATGACTGCGACTGAGGGCAGCTTTATTTCGCATAGGTGGAGACTTTACTTCACCCACAGGTATTTAATCATTGGCATGCTGAACAATCTTGTTATCCAAGCCTACTACCACATCATTTGCATACACTATAAATAAGTCGACGAAGAACACTGCCCTGTAAACACACTCACCTACTCCGAGATTCTGAAGTTTATATATAACTGCCTTATGATTTATTAAATTGAAAGCAGCACTAAACTTTATTTGAATTACTCTTCACTCAAAACCTCTCTTGATGGGTCAGTGGTCCAAAGTCATTGAACGTCGTTGTTTCTAAACCAGGCAGTGGTTCGAATCCGTCTGGTGAGAAGAATTTCCTTTTATAAATCACCTTGAGCGTAAGCTAAGAATGAGTCATAGTGAACTGGATATTAAGCGCCATTTGTGGCTTAATATTCGCAAATATAATAAATGTCACGGCGTATGGGACAAACATTCGTTATATATATATATATATATATATATATATATATATATATATATATATATATATATATATATATATATATATATATATATATATATATATGTATATGTATATGTATATGTATATATATATATATGTATATGTATATATATATATATATATATATATATATATATATATATATATATATATATATATATATATATATTGTGTGTGCATGTGTTCACTTCTATTTTGTAAGAGTTTCCAAATAAGTAGCAAAAGCAAATAAGGTCATGACTGGAAGTGTTCGAGTAAAAGAAGGCCAGGGAAAAGGTACCGGCGTTGGTAAGTTTTGGGATATTGGATGGCCGCAGAAAGAAAACAAGTTTGGGAAAACTTTGCTGGCAGCAAGTACAGTTTACCCCATCAACTGCGACCTGTAAAGAAGGAAATCGACTTTACATGGCAAGTCTCCAACTGTCATTCGAAGAACATATTCATACATGTAAAGTATTATATACTGTTGATTTCTTTTAGTACTTTTTTTATTATTGTTCTCTTATTATGTAGTCATTTGTTTGGTAAGTTTCTGATTTATATTATTTTCATGAAGTCTTAATAATAATAATAATAATAATAATAATAATAATAATAATAATAATAATAATAATGAACCAAACAAGAACTTCTTTCAGTTTTCTTCTGAAGATGGAAAGAGAAACCCACAAGATTCCTGTGTATAACTTGTTTACTTGTAAATATTTACATGTTACTTTTAAACTCGAGTACTTTCAGGTCCTAACTGTGACCCGTTTTCAAGAGATGAGGTAGTCAGGCTGGTTCAAGTCCCAGCCTGACTACCTCATCTCTTGAAAAAGGGTAACTGTTAGAACCTGAAAGTACTCGAGTTTAAAAGTAACATGTAAATATTTACAAGTAAACAAGTTATACACAGGAATCTTGTGGGTTTCTCTTTCCAATAATAATAATAATAATAATAATAATAATAATAATAATAATAGCAACAAGAACAATGCATTAAAAAGCAAGGTTTTGAAGTCCCTTGGGATTGATTTTGATATATCTGGCAGGTAAATAATTGCAGATTTATTTCTCCAATAATAATAATAATAATAATAATAATAATAATAATAATAATAATAATAATAATAATAATAATAATAATAGTGACACTAGAGGTAATACAGTTTTAGACCATCGGCCCTATCACGTAGTCCTTGATCCCTCATCGACCTTCGGGCATGTACAAAAAAATAAATCAATATAATAAAGTAGATATGCAGTTTCCACGTACATTAATGATGGGAAATGCTTACCGAACCCTACTTTCAATATACATCAGTATGTTGAAAGCCCCGCAAAACTGTTGTTCTGTGCTCCCTTCCCCCTTGGATATATCTCATGCAATATAAGGAGGCAAAAAGGA
Source organism: Macrobrachium rosenbergii (assembly GCA_039081455.1). Classification (NCBI taxonomy): domain Eukaryota; kingdom Metazoa; phylum Arthropoda; class Malacostraca; order Decapoda; family Palaemonidae; genus Macrobrachium; species Macrobrachium rosenbergii. Next base: position 10,880,899 of record JANJGK010000048.1, read on the forward strand.
AAAACTGTTTACTGCCATAGTGTCGGAGGAGTTTCACGGCAGAGAGACGATGGCTGACAGACGGTCTAACTGAATTTCTTAGGTTCCTGTATTATACGCGTGCGATACATTTGCATTACCCCCTAGTTTCGGTACCAAACCCAACATTCGTAATAACAATGAGTGAGACACTTCGTAAGTGATATCGGTAATATCAAATAGATTAAAAATAAATTAAAATGCCTTTTTTATTGATTTGGTTGACATCAATTAATGGGAAGGGTATGTTTGATGAGCATCAGCAAGGGCACTGATATTTTGTTATTTTGTTGGAGATAGGTGAATCTTAGTCTTAAGTCACCACGCTCTTCCAGGTTCAGTCAATTCCTCTGCTTTGTTTAGAACTGCATTTGTGTGGCTAGAACCGGCTTCAGCCCTGTACGTACTTGGGAATGCAAGTAAAAACGCGCCAACCGCTGCGATAAGCTCATGGGTATTTAGTATTAGTACTTACATTGCCCCTATAGTTACTGAGGCTTTTACTTCTGAACATTGATTTAGCTCCGAGATCCGCACACACATAAATGAGTTCATCTTCTAAATGAGATTCGTTGTCTGCATTTTCTATTTCCAAATCAAGTAATGTAACAACCCAGTCGGGTATAAGCATTTTCTACAAGTCCTTCAAACGTACTTTAAAGTCTTTCCCTAATTTTTTAAGGCGCTTTTATGTAATATTTTCATCTTCTAACAGTAGCCGTAACTTTGAAAAGTACTTGAAGTCTTTACGTACCAATGAATATCTATATAGCCTCATTTTGGTTTGGAAGCCTATTACTATAGTGTTGTTCAAGCTTCTAATAACTGCAACATCTTTACCTTGCAGACGTTGCTGTACTTCATTGAATTTTGAACATAGGTCTGCCAAACAGAACAGATGTTTCTGACATACTTTCAACTTGTCGCATAGCAAAGGGTCACATCCGCAAGAAACTCCACAGTTGAGCCATGGAAATCAACCATTCTTTGCAAGATATCACCTCCTGACAACCACCTTACCTTAGTGTGCAAAAGTAACTGATTCAACCACCTTACCTTAGTGTGCAAAAGTAACTGGTTCAACCACCTTACCTGAGTGTGCAAAAGTAACTGGTTCCACCACCTTACCTTAGTGTGCAAAAGTAACTGGTTCACAGTCTCAATTTTTTCTCATAACATTGCAAACAGTCATGAATTGAGAGAAAGTGGTTTAATTTTATTGACTGACCTGATACCCACTTTTTCGGCATTAAGCAGTTCACCACTGAGTTTTTTGTCTAAAAGATGGTGTCTGTGTAAAACACAGTGAACAGTACGAACATTGGGAATCTTTTCATTGAGTAAGGCAGGAAATCCCGTAGTGCACCATCTTTAGCTACTGAAGTAATATTCCCAAGGGGAACATGGATTTTTTTTTTTTTTTAATAATCCTCCAAACATCAAAAAATTGAATCACCTTTCGCATCACCTTCAAGGCATTTATCAAACAAGAACTCATCAACAATGTACTTTAAGCTTGAACTATAATACCTCACATAGGCCATGAGAATATATGAAATGCCAAAAGTTGGTTCATCGAGCTGAATAGAAAAATTGCAATGTTGAAGCTCAGAAGTCACGGATTTCTTTCCATCATCGGCCATCTCATCAAAGCGTCGTTGCACTGCATTTGCACCTAATGCTACGTATTTCAAAACTGGTTGAGTCTTTTTTCATAACGTTTTGAATTACATCTTTAATTGCTGGTATTTTGATCTCCTCACCCATGTTACACTATTATCTTTTCTTTGCTATATTAAGGAAGATAATGTATGATGTCTTCAGGCCTTCATTATAAGCACTAGCGGATGCTTTAAAAAATGTCTTCAAATTTGGTTGATTTCTGATTTTTCTACTTTCACCGTCTTATAAAATCAAGATCTTTGTTTTTTTTATCAAATTTTAAACAGATTATAAATTAAAGAGAGACTTAAACCTATTTGTATATAAATTACAAATGTGTATCGCTAAGTTGTATTTTATGTACCTTTATTTGTTATATACGAATGTCAGCATTCGACCCCAGAAGTTCAATCGAACCCCCTTTGACCCCAGGCATTTATCGACTCCTTGAATAGTCCAAGCGACACCCAGCGGTCGATATCAACCACTTTAGAGACCAATAGTAAAAAAGGATAGAAGTGTATTGCACATACAAGTTCTCGAGCAAAATCCACAACGAAACTTAATGCAGAAAATTACAAGCTAAATATGAATCCTTTTGAAGGCGTGTGAATGTCATGGTTAGCAGGCCTACTTCACACTATTCTAGATAAGCATTTCAAATTGGCTTGGCAGATAATATGTACAGTACATGTAGTAAGCTGTCTTTAATGTTAGATATATAAACCTCCTCTTTTTGTCTGCAACTGACATTTGCCACTGATGTAGAAGAAAAAAACAGTATTTTAATTAGATGTCAGTTCAGTCCCTTTTGACCTTACTTTCACGTGATATATTAATTTCTTTTTTAAAAAGCGAAATGTTCAGTTGTAACTCGACTGTTCATATAGCATAAAAGAACTGTTCGACCATTTCATAAAATGCAATTGGAGCTTGTTAATCATTCAAAAAAGTGGAAAGAGTTCGGTAGAATTATGTGAACATATAGCCCAATCAATAATGTTTAATTTCAGAAAAACCACACAGCAGGGACGATTGATTTTAAATAATAAACTACATGAGAGATGCCCATCATACTACCATCACAAGGGATGCAACAGTGGGGAGTACAGATGTAATCGGAAAGGGCCCTGACCCAAGACGCCTACGGCTGCTAGAGTCGCTCTTGATACAGCAGGAGAAGTCCTAAATGAATGACACTCAAGAGGTGTTCCTCCTGCCTACCAGCATTAGGGCCTATTGCTCATGTAAATGGTAGAGAACTGCAACAGGCAGCACGAAAAGCGACATTCCTGAGCTACAAACCCACGATAATGTAAGAGATTCTGGGAACCTCCAGGCGACCAATCAGAACATCCGCCGGGTAATATCAGAGAATGACGTCACACACCAGCTCCGCCACTCAGCAAGGCTGCAGAGGCGAGACCATCAACCATATGCTAAGAAAAAGCCTATCCAACTGCCTATCCAACTAAGTGGAAGTGAGTAAATACAGAACAGGAGCTTTCGACACTCAATAAGGCCCTCTTCACTGAATTTACTCACTCAAACTTGGTTGTGTTCCGTGGCTTTTTCTTAACCATTCAAGACAAGCACGAAAAGCGTTTTCATTACTGGATCAACCATAAGATTTTGGCTTACAAGGAAATCTCGCCAGCTAATCAACAGCGCGAATTTTCTTCCTTAGCCAATCAGTGGTCAGCCTACATTCGACTCCCTGCTTGACCATCTCGTATATAACGAGTAAGACTCACTACAGCTGAGGAGGAAAGCAAAGTCAGAAGAGCTGTTTTCGGTGGCTCAAAAACCGCCAAATGGTACATGGACACCGTAAACCTAAAACACACAATACTGTATAACCAAAGACATGTCACGGGCCCTAGCAGTCATAATCCATCGGCTAAGGCTAGGATACCTGTGCACATGGCAAAGAGTAGTAGATAACCCTCAACCATGCAAGTACTGTGAAACAATCCCAGAAGAACCCCTGGAACACTACCTTCTTGACTGTACAGAAACAGAACAGTTAAGAACAAGTTATGAAGGAAATGAAAGAACAGCTACCCAAATAACAAAGCACATACTGAAAAACATCCATGAATTTGCAGGCTTCCTATGCTCCTACCCACCACCACGGTAACTCTAAAGAATCCAGACCTTTAACCACCCGCTCTCCTTCCCAATTCTTAAATCAGACACAACAGACCCGACCCGGACAACAAATCAAAAGCCATACCATTCATCTCTAGATGCTGACTCTTTTAGAAATCACTCCCTCCCCTATCATTCTCCCCTATCATTCCATCCACCACAATCAACACCCAACAAATACACAAAACACATACAGACACAAGAATTAGACCGGACAAGGAATATGGTTTTAGATCACCACGAGCTAGCATACTAGCTACCTGGGCCTACTACTTAATGCTTCTTTTTTTTCCATCTGTTGGCCTCTCCCACTAGCCAACACTCACTGCTATCGTACTTTTATCCTCATCTGATGGGTACCTTAGGGTTCAAAGAGGTTGCAACCTTGCCTGTTAAATCTTTTCATTTCAAAAATCGCCCCCACCAAAATCACTTTCATGCATCATAATAGTTTTCATCCAACCTACCATCTCACAAGACTCATCATCAACATAGAGTTACGGGCTGCTCTAGGAGCAAGAGCCCGTGCTTGCACAAGGCCAGCTAAATCTAAAACAACAACAACAACAACTACAACTGACAGTCTACGTCCGTCTTTCGGCAGTGACCGCACTCTGCGGATTCTGAGTGAAACCTGGCACAGACCAACGCTGACGAAGACTTTCTCCTGAAGAGGGGCAATTCCACGGACAATGTACGCCCGGTTTCAGTTACCATAATCGTTACTCTGTAACAGGACACGTCGTGTATTCGTCAGATATAAAATTACCGAATTTGCAACTGCTTTCCTCCTCCAAGAATGTTAAACATCGCGACTTATTATTATTATTATTATTATTATTATTATTATTATTATTATTATTATTATTATGTCATGAATGGAGACCAAAGTGTCCTACGCAAACAGTTATATTACTGGACTAACATGGTAAGTAATGTAAACAACACAATACAAATATAGTAACAGTGTTAGTCAGAGTCATGTCACAGTAAAAAAAAAAAAAACAAAAAAAAAAAAAAAAAAAAACAAGCAATTCTTAAACAAATCTGAAAAAGAAGTTTTTCATTTAGCCAAAATCCGGAAACATGCCCATCCGTTAAAGCTGCAGCTGCAATAAGAAAGAAAGAAACGCTTTCCTAATGGCACACGTTGTACGGAGATGGTAAAAGTCAATCAAATAATTGAAATCCTGTCCATTCATTTGACAGAGAGCACAGGATTCAGAAAAGGAACAAAATTTTCCGTGAAGAGTCATGCAAAAACAAGGCACTAAAATAAATATATAAGATATTTTTAGACGGAAATGGACCTGACAAGTTGCAAAGTCCCAGTTAGCGATTTGATTTTACTTCATAAAAGTTCAGCTGTAAAAAATATCGAAGCATTTCATATATATATATATATATAATATATAATATATATATATATATATATATATATATAATATATCTAAATATATTAATATATATATATATATATATATATATATATATATATATATATATATATATATATATATGTGTGTGTGTGTGTGTGTGTGTGTGTGTGTCTATAAGCAAACATATTTGTATATATAATATATATATATATATATATATATATATAATATATATATATATATATATATATATATATAATATATATATATATATATATATATATATATATATATATATATATTTTTTTTTTTTTTTTTTTTTCTTTATTAAATTCTATTATTGATACATCGGAAGTCAAGCAACATTGGTGGAAATGATCCACTTCATTCACTGGTGTGGAATGATCCACTTCATTCACTGGTGGTACA
>JANJGK010000048.1:10891537-10906537 GCA_039081455.1 Macrobrachium rosenbergii
TAAGTGTGAAAGAAATTTATCCGGCCTACTGAGTAATTGCAGATAAAATATTAAATGAGTGTTTACAAATATTTCTATGAATTGGTAATTTATGTAAAAATCAAAAGGGCTTAATGTATTAATTTTCATGCTTAGGGTTGTGCTCTTTGTGTTATAAATGCATACGCAATATATATATATATATATATATATATATATATATATATATATATATATATATATATATATATATATACAATATATATATAATATATATATATATATATATATATATATATATATATATATATATATATATATATAAAAGCCATACTTTTTTGGACATGCGTGTAACTACAAAGCCTATGATATACTTTTGTCTGTGTGTGTGATTTTTGGCATTCTACTCTACCAAGTTAGTACTCTGTGATAAAACCACCATTATACTGCTTAGAATTGAATAACTACCCCCTTTTAAATCATTGCCTTTCAAGGATAGCGGCTCAGTTGTAGAGTATCCGGCTTGCATTTGGAAGGGTTGTGATTTGCTCCCCACCTGGTGCCTTCCAGTTGACAAGGCGGTATATGGGTACCAGTATCACCTGGGGTAAAAAGATGGCATGGGGCTAGCAACTTCACCCCTTCAGGCCATATGAGAACCAGAGGATTCTACATTTCTGAAGTCACGCCTTCCGAAAAAGGGGAAAGTGTGTATTGTGAATGGAATTCTTAGCATCCCGCTTACGAATATCCACGTTCGTGTTAGAATTAAGAAATTAACACTATGCCTACCTAAGCACAGTTCACCTTAAGTTACTGCAAACATCCCCTTTCTGGTAAAATCAGGTGTATTTTTCCTCTCCCCTCCCCATTCCTCCCTCCTCCCAAATGAACACAAGAACACAAAAATAACAGTGAGGCCAATTACTGTAAAAGGCCCTGGATAAAGGTAGTTTCATTCCATTGCACTGAGAAACATTGCATCAATCAAATAGGTAAATATGACTCGTGGCGAGCGGTTTTCCTGGAAAGCTTCGGTACGGAAACAGTGGCCATCCGGCGATTTGCGTACCTACCTTTTAAATCGCTGCTAAATGTATTGAATAATGTTAATATAATAGCATAATTATAAAGAACAGAATGAAGATGAAGAAGGAAAAATCATCTTCCATAAACGTGTGTTTCAAGATTACTTTTCCTTTCAACGTAAATCGTGCTGTATTTTTCTTTTAAATCGTTGCTAAAAGTATTGAATAATGTTAATATAATAGCATAATTATAAAGAAGAGAATGAAGATGAAGAAGGAAAAATCATCTTCCATAAACGTGTGTTTCAAGATTACTTTTCCTTTCAACGTAAATCGTGCTGTTCTCTCATTATAAAGAAACCGTCGACTGATTATAAGTTAAAAAAAAAAAAAAAACCTTTCCATTGTCAGCAAAGAGGCCTCACGCGAGGAAGCATGTTCCACAGGAATTTATAGAAAAATTCCTTTATTCCTATTCCATAACCCTGAATAACAAAAGGGAAACAGCATAACAATGAGAACAATAGGGACGTAATTTTGAGCCTTTCAGCTCGTATTTGGATAGCAAATCACGTATATGTATTGTCATTCTCCATTTGGCTTCTGCTTCAACTGTAGATTTATTTGTTGTTACTGGGCCATCTGAGCAGAGCTTTACCTTGCGCAATGCTATGATTTTTGTCTAGTATATGAATGCTTTTCTTTTTCAATAACTTTCACCATATTTTTAACTCCATTATACGTAGGGCCAATTTAATGTATGTTTCTGAGTTCAGCAGATAATGAATATATATTTTATGGATAGGTAATGACTTTCATATAAGTAGTAGTGAATATAGTCTTAAATTGCCTGAATCTGTTTGATTTTCTTGTGGAAGAAAGAATTTTGGTAATGAATTTTCATTAAAGCGATGGTAGAGGCTTACTCTAAAAAGATATGCTACAGAAAAAAATTTAAGATAAGTAGAGTACACTGTAAACTTTTAGGAAAAGTTGAAATAAGATTCTGAAGGCATTTTGTATTACATTGTTCTGAAACGACGTATTGGCACTACTTATATGAAAGTCATTACCTATCCATAAAATGTATGTTCCTTATCTGTTGAATTCAGAAACATACATTTAAATGGCCCTACGTATAATGGAGTTAAAAATATGGTGAAAGTTTTGTAAGCTATGTACTGAAATTTCGTAAAAAAAAAAAAAAAAAAAAAAAAAAGAGAATGGTTTCCAACTGCAAATGCATATGACCACAAATATTTTACTTCATGTGAAAAAGCTTCAACCTTTTTTTTTTCATACATAATCGAGCATCGTCTCTAAATTTGGTTGGCATCCCAATGTACATTAAAGCAATGTTAATTAAAAAGAAAATTGAGATGGATGTGAATTAAAGACTTATTGGAATAAAGTAAGTTCACTGAGAGGAAATTTGGTATCGAATATAGAACCTGACACTGTTTAACAAAGACCCTAGCTTTAAGTTAGGCGACAATATTATTCCACGTCAGGTTCAGATTTGAAGGAAAAGCCCCCGTGCAGGCGAAAAAGAGACTGGCTTGGATGTCTCATAATAACGGAGGATTCCGGACTACTTTAACTACCTTTAGTAATTTTATAAGAAATAAGAGTTATGAGGATATATAAAAGAACCTCCCAGGACAACCAAATCTTCCTTATTTAGGTGATTTAAAAATATTTTTGAAGTTCGATAGCAGTACAGCAGTGAAAACCTTTGCTCATATGAGATGTTTCAGAATAGCACATTACAAACGGGTTAAAAGTATGGCCCTGGGAATCAAATGATATAGACCAACATATATAATCAAGAAATAGTAAAAAAATTGCTCCATCGAATATCATTGCCCCTAGCTGGGTCGTCTTTGCAGGATCAGGTGGTGAGACCTTTTGCGAGGAAGATAACGTTTTCAACAGTTATCACGAATGACCTCTGAATTGAGAATAACTTGGCCCAAAAGCAAAACGAAAAAATGTAGATTATCAGCCAAAATTATATATGTCCAGGTGTCTGGAGTGCTACTAATAAATTAGCTTTGAAAAGTGAGAAGCTCTACTTGAAAACATAATAAATCACAAGGAGACAAAGGGTAGCTGGACACTGACATGGAAAATGGAATATCCGAAAAGTAAAACCAGTCAGAAGTCCTAAAAAAAAAGGACAAATAAGAGAAAAAGAAAGCTAGCAAAAATGCGTATCCCTACAGCGTTCGGAAATAGTATAGGCTTCCGAGAAAAAATAGATACAAAAATGTTAGACGCAACGCTGCTCAAATATTGATGGAAAATCTCAATAACAAACATTAGGGGAAAGTTTTTGTCATGTTATACTTCAACTTCTAACAATTATTTCAGCTGTTACAAAGAAAGGAAAGCTTACACAGAATAGAAGTACGAAAATAGTATGTTTTGCTCCTCTTGCGTTTAATTTTTTTATTTTTATTTTGATGAGAACTTCATCCGTTCCATTTCATACAAAACTGGCAAACTTCCATGACTTGTTTTTGCTCTGTACTCATCTCATGTATATATATATATATATATATATATATATATATATATATATATATATATATATATATATATATATATATATATATATATATATATATATATATATATATATTATATATATATATATATATATATATATATATATAATATATATATATATACATATATATATATATATGACTTATCACATCACCGTGATTCATATACAATCAGTAAGCTACAAACGTCCTTCAGTATCCAATTCGCTCTACCTCGGAAATAACATATTTTCATATATGTTACCGAAGGGGAATTTTTTAGTTGATAATAAGTACGCCGTCCCGTGGGCTCGAACCAGCGAAGGACAGGAACTCAGGACTACAGTGGACGCATTAACCCAATCGGCCACAAGTGAGGTATATATATATATATATATATATATATATATATATATATATATATATATATATATATATATATATGCATATATATATATATATATATATATATATATATGTGTGTGTGTATACACACACGTACACACACACACACATATATATATATAGACATAATGGAGCTATGGAAAAGCATTCTGTTTTCTATCCATTTTTTAAAATGCCAACGTTTCGTATCGCTTGATACATCTTCCAGGCTGAAATAGCGATTAAAAATAAACAGTATTTGCGTATAAAAGATACGATATACACACATTACACGCTTATTTACACCATATTAGCGGTTAAAAAACAGAACAAGGGGAAAAACCAAACGCAAGGGCAAGAAGCGTAAAACACCTACCCACAATGGCAGCGTAAACCAGACTAACAAGAAATGCAGAACAGCAGGGGGAGAGAGAGACGGAAGAAAGCACAGACACAAAGGTTAAAACAACAGCAAACTATGCAATGAACAGTTGGGTTGATGCTGATCGGTGATTGAGGGTAGGGACACTCAATTTGATCATTATAGATTCAAGGGTGGTCAGTTCCTCCATACTTCGTGTTCTTCCCACAATATTACAGTCCTTGGCGTCTTTATGTGTTTTGCAAGTCTTGCTGTGGTTTCTCACATTCGACTGATCAGGAGTAGACAGTCGGCTACCTATTCTATAGCTAATCCCCTGGTGAGAGGAGATTCGGATCTTTAGCAGCCTCCTAGTACATCTGATGTATGTGCCTGGATTACATCTGGGACATGTATATTTGTAGATTACACCGGAGGCAAACAGGGGGCTGATTCTATCCTTGAAATGAAAGAGGGACCCGATGGGATTAGCTTTAGGCTGAGTGCAGGTAATTGTCTATTAAATAAACCAATACATTTTTTCCTGAATCTGTTGTCTGGTAAATAAGGGAATCTAGCCTATAGACGTAATTTAGGAGAACTGAGAACTATGGGTGGGGGATTTAGTTTCAAATTAAGCAGCTTGTTAAGGGATCTATGGAAGATTGGTGGTGGGAAGTAATCGGATTGATGGTGGGAAGGACTAGCTAAATTCTTTCAGTATTTTCAAAAGAATTGGCCTTGTGTGACAATTCCCAAGTATGATGTTTCCCTTCAATAATCCAGAATCCTTAAAAAACGTTCTGTAGAATACTTTTTAGTAATAATAATTTGCGAATACAAAGCAAAGACTGCAACCAATGTATACATTTAGAAATAAACACTTGATGTAAACAATTTACTATAGAAAGGGTTTTGGGAAGTACTTTATATTCCTGAAATATGAAGTTTCAGTCTTTCAACTTGGATTCCAATATTCATTTCGTTCTACTGTTTTGCAAGAATTAAGCAGCCTTCCTGTAACTGAGAGACGTATGAAATATCAAATAGAAAGAAATTATTTTTCTTCTCATATAGGTCACGTTTCAAGAACTGTATTTGTAGGGTCACAATACTGTCTCACACTTAGATTTTCATCTTACGTACAAAACATAAAGCCTCAAAATGAAACCTAGGGAATAAACATCACCAGCGTAATCAGCATCAGAGGCTGGCCGTATTTATTTTATTCTCTTTGTTTAGCATTACAGCAGATATGACTACTCTATGACAAGGAAAAAAAAATTTGAAATGTCATTAACTTTCAAAAGGTTCAAAGGACAGCCTTCCTATTTCGAGTAACAATAAATACGTTAACCGCGCAACCAATGAAACTGCAATAGGACATTATTCACAAACCCTGATCTTCCTTGACATTATACACGTTATTAATGACTCCATTAACAACTGAAGGATATTCCGCACTCTCCAACTTAATGAACGGTTTTATTACATAGCATCACAATTACCAGGACTACTGATGGCAGAGAAGGGTGGGATGCCCCTCTTCGACGCTTACTTCGATAATGAGAATTGGAATTTATCCAGAAAGTTTCTGAAGTTGAATAATGACCCAGTGTCTTTAATGGTGCAAGGCTAATTTAAATTAAAAATAAAAAGTGTATTGGTTTCGGTAAATGAGCTGATTTTATTGTACAGTTAGTAACAAGTTGTTGTGCGATGAGAGAGAGAGAGAGAGAGAGAGAGAGAGAGAGAGAGAGAGAGAGAGAGAATTTAAATGGAAATAAATTTCTTCTGGGTAAGAGAGAACAGGGGCGCATTTTCCCTAGATGTAACCTAGTTCCGGGACCTCTCCCTGAAAAAAGAGGGACGCCATATCTTAAACAACTAACCATACAATTTTCTTGAAAATAATCTCATTATGTTTCCCACTCACAAACTAGCATAAACTCACCAATCTAATATAACCTACCCCATAACCTCGGGGCATGGCAAAAAACCGGGCCTGGTGCAATACTAGCATTCATCTCAGGAATTTTCAGCAGGGACTAGACACAGTTTCGAGTAAAATTTTCCGTGGCTGATAGTTTTGCATTATTTTATGGTGCAGAGACCGGTCTCTGGTAAGGGTACCAAACTACATATACTAGTGGATTTCAATGTTTGAATGATGACATATCCGCGTCTGAGTGAATCAGGTTGACTCATTCAGGGTATACAGAAGACTGGGAGAATTCTCGTGTTGAAGTGAATGGGCTGAATGAATTATCAAGCCAATTCACTATTGAAATTATGCCTTATTCTTAAGCATCTTAGTAGGTTCCTTCAATTACAATGAAAAAAATTCACGTGATAAAATTTGTAAGCAAACTCACTTTTTTTAAAGAAGAAATGGTTAAACGTTCAATACAACACCAAACTTAATACCGAAGCAAGATGCATTGGAATATTTTCCAAGGTGCCCGCCAGATTATGGGGAGTTATTGCTGTATATATGAAAGAATAAGTTGGAAGTAGTGATAATTTACAGTTTTTTTTTTATCATGGGGGTGCTGAGTTCAATATGAAAACACTTATATTATGTAGAATTGACCCATTACCCACTCGACAAAATCTGGTAAGGGCAACTGCATAGTGGAGTACAGAGTAAGACCATCCTATAAACTTTTGCACCTTCCACTATTATGTTTAGTCTTGCATCTACATTTCTCAGCGTCCAGCAATTTTTAGTAATAGTTCAAGGATAGATTAGACGTTACTCTAGTACTTATTATCGTTTGACCATCCTCCCTTAAAAGGACACTGATTTTCCTGTTGACTGACGACAGACTGGTTCCAAAAGTATCCTACTTGACAGGCAGCTCACTTGGCAAGCTCCTTCAGTGAACTTTGTGTTGATGTGATGAAGCCATATGACTTTTGCTTTTGTATACAGAAATCAAACTTTGAGTCTTTTACAGAGGACGTTGAATCTGACCAGCCATACATCAGAGCCACATAATTCTGTTGAGTCTGTACATCACACTTCAATATCAGATGGGCACTAACTGAGTACTGCAAAGGTACCTGAGGTTTCACTGAAGACATTCCATGTTTGCCATCCTTTTCGTTTATGGCCATTGATAATTTATAAAACATCTTTTTTCAATGATAAATATAGAAAACAGCATCTAATTTGTTTTCCCTGGTCTTATATTGGAAACAAGGCCACGGATAGGGTTACATAGGTTATACTTTCCGTTGCCAAGTACAACACACATTTTTTCCGAGGCATATTGTTGTGAGGCTATGACTATTACTGCAATGTCTGTGTGGCATCCGACCCCTTAGCATAAGGATAGCGATGAGGACGAAGAAAATGTCAGTAAACGGTGAACAATTTTCTTTAAGTTATGTAGTCTTACATTGTTTGGGTGAGTTTAAATTGTTCCTTTTGATGAGCCAGTAGGAAAAGCAGCTGGTAGCCTATGATTTATCAAAAATGTCTTGAACTGTTCTGTTCTTTCCTCATGATGCAGAATAAACCATTTTATTTTCTTAATTAGGTCACTTTGGTAACACCATTATACACCATTACATGTAATCCACGGTTGTCGTGTAATAAGGAGCTCTTGATAAAATGAACTGTTAACATTTTCATGGAATGTCATGGAATACTTTGACAAACTTTTTACGGAGTTCACATAAGAGTTTGGGAAATAAACTACACTACAAATAGAAAGTAAATAGCAATTCCTACTGAAACAACTCGAATAACAGGAGCCTACATCGCGAGCAACAGGTTTATATCCGCCCAGTAAAGCTCTCACAAAATATAAAAAGATCATAACGCAGATCTCGTCGAGCTATAAACACCGTGAAAAAAGGCAATATCTTTTCGTTAACGTCCACTTTTCCTGGCTATCAATTCCGATCTCTCATTTTAACGATAATTATGATTAAAAGGCCCTGTCACTGATCTAAGGCTTATAGAAACAAGTAGGAGGGACAGTGTATTGTGGGTGTCTTAAATTACAGTAGTGTTACAGCTGTAGACGAAAGCAAACGCTACCTTGAGTGACAGATGTCAGGAGGACTTGTGTATCCAGAGGGCACAAGAGGGTGTAAGTTTCGACGCGCTGTTGATGACCCTGATGTGCTGGGAAATTATGATACTGACAAATCCTAAGTTAAAAGATGGAGGTTTCAGCCTTTGATACTTTTTATTTGCTTAGAGAAACCCTGTACTTGTAACCAGCATACTAGTAAGATATATATATATATATATATATATATATATATATATATATATATATATATATAATGTGTGTGTGTGTGTATGTATATATATACATACATATATATATATATATATATATATATATATATATATATATATATATATATATATATATATATATATATATACACATATATATCTATATATATATATATATATTATATATATATACAAAGAGAGAGAGAGAGAGAGAGAGAGAGAGAGAGATGTTGAACAACCTTTATTACTTTACGTAAAAAAATGGTTCCTTGTCTCCCATAAAGAGGACCAGAGCAAGCGGCTCTTTCTACCCGAAGGTCCCTTTGTGCACAGAACCAATTCCTTTTTGAATGCCTTATAAAAAAAAATATAACGCATATACAAGGGAACATTCCTTTGTTATTGAGTTTACAATATATCACACTGTCATGATGCGTTTTGGATAGTACCTCTGGCTATAATAAACCTGATGGCTGAGGCGATATGGTATAAAATATGTTGTTTTTTTCTCGTTTCTCTCATGTTGATTATTATTATAGTTTTCATTATTATCATCCTTGATAGGAGGATGAATAATATACATAATATTCCCATTCTCGAGTATTTGTGGTCAGTCCAGAAATGAGAACTACAACTACAAACGTATCATAATAAGGTTTAATGCCATGGTATCCAACCATTTTAACATTCAATAAAAAAAGTATTCCATTAATTTGGCTAGAACGATGAGTATTAACATTTCATGAATAAAAAAAAGGCCCTAATAACTCTGACCTCCAGTGAATATTATCAGGAGAATCAAGGAGTAATAAAACGTCTTAAGTATTTCCAGATAGAAGTGGGTAACCGCGACGACTGTCTTTGGCAATGCAAAGTTAAAGCATACTTCGTCTTGGCCGCTTCTAAAAGTGTTTCAGCTCAATTCCCGTCTCATAATTAGCAATTATCATACAATTCTGTTTCTTGATTCACCTGTTGTTTTACTGTACTTCCATTTTTTTCCCAATTTTTTAATATGAATATTAAATTTCATGAAATATATCTTAGCGAATTAATGACCTTTTTGAGATTCTTCATTGCAAATGTTTGAGCTCTGTAGCCAAACAAGCCACCTTACGCTGATAGCTAAAGATAACCTGAAATTCTTACAAAATTCGGAATCACCTCCCTATTATCATTATCCTTCAATCTTGCAACATACAACATTGGTGCTTGAGGAGTTTCGTAATGGTTTCCGTTCATTAGAGGAAAGCGCTGGCTGCAACTATCCAATTAGCATCTAAGGGTCTGTATAGCATCGAGTCATAAAGCGTCCCTAACTCCATCGAGTTAAGACCGGGCCGAGTTGCGAGTTAGGCGAAGTTCGGGATAATTTCGAGACATTGGAAATGGGTTTGGCTAATGGGAACTTCCTTGATGTATCCGGGAGATGGACGAAGGTTATTAGGGGATGATATGAACTGCATTCATGATCACTTGTGAAATGATATATTTACAAAATAGTATTATACTCTACTGTGAACTTGACAGGGAATACTTAATGGTGATAGCTATAGAATTGTACTGAAATAATGACTGAGTTTTCCAAAGAAAGTTAAGTCTGAAAAGCATGAATATATACAATTTCAATTGACAGAATCCTTCCCCCCTACAATTATGCACTGTTTCTTATATGAAAATACCAAGTAGTTTGTTTTCCTTTACGATGATAATTAATCCTGTTTAAGACTATGAAGTAATGGAATTAACAATAAACTATAATAAATTTACGATATATTTACGCTTTCTAATTGCAATAAACAAAAAACACTAACCATGAATTGTCTTGGACGACAATATATTCAACAATGAATCTTAAGTGGTCATAAATTTCCATAGATAACAGCCAGTTATACAGCCCCCCCCCCTCTCTCTCTCTCTCTCTCTCTCTCTCTCTCTCTCTCTCTCTCTCTCTCTCTCTCTCTCTCTCTCTCTCTCTCTCTCCAGTTTATTAGGGTATTAAACCTGAGTTCCGATCCTCCAACCACCGCCATCTGTGCCTCAAGACATATCAGAAGCAGAGGCAGAGAGTGTCTGTAGCAGCGCATGTTGTAAATGACAACGCACTCCCATAAATCAGTGATTTCTCGTCTGCTGGAAATGGCGTTCAGGTGCTTCGGAGATTCCTGAAGACTGGGCGCTTCATTTGAAACCGTACTGGCAATTTGTCACTGTGTTATTTACCGTGATACTCTGACAGTTTCATTTGAAACCGTACTGGCAATTTGTCATTGTGTTATTTACCGTGATACTCTGACAGTTTCATTTGAAACCGTAATGGCAATCTGTCATTGTGTTATTTACCGTGATACTCTGATAGTTTCATCGTGAAAACGAAGTATCATTTAATTTCACCAACAGCACGGCGAAAGCATAGTTTTTTTTTTTCTTTCAGAATTATACTGTTAATCATAGAAGCCAACATGACACCCAAAGATAAATTTCACTGTTTTGTATTTCTAGGAATGTGTTCTTTCTTAAACCAGGCCTTTGCCTAATAGCAAAATTATGCCCTTTCGGGATTTTGCGAAACAAATGAAGAAATTTTCGTTCTTCAGTTATGCTTAGAATACAGCATGAGTTTGGTTACCGTGGGATTCAGTTCGAGAAACGCAGTTGTTGTATCTGTGGACGTGATTGCTGAAATATGCGTGTGTATATAATTGCCTACTTACTTACACACATACAAACACACACGCACACGCACACACACACACACACACACACACACACATATATATATATATATATATATATATATATATATATATATATATATATATATATACATACATATATATATATATATATATATATATATATATATATATATATATATATATATATATATATATATATATATATATATATTATAATGAGAGAGAAAGTGTCTAGTATTCTCCCGGAGGCTCCCCTGTCATGGGTAGAGATATAGTGTTAAAAGTATAAAAATGCATCCCCACATAAATACACTGCTTTAAACTGGAAAGAAGAAACCGTCAAACTAAAAGCCACTTGATATAAAGACAATGTCCAGATTTTTGAAGTCTTCCCAATTATATCTTCCGCCCTTATAATCCGGAATCATCCCTGTGATACCAACCTATTTCATGGTAAAATCCGCACTAATTCTATATTTTTGAACTAAAAATGGAAAAACAAAATAAAATCTAGAAATTTACTTGAAGTCAAACTATTGACAAGTAATTACGGAATTAAAACTTAGTTGCATTTTATATAAATAATAAAAATTACTCAACGTCCAAAGCTTTGTAGTGAAAACCTGCAACAAACAACCGTGAAATATCTTTGAAGGAAGATGCAACAAATTGCGAACGTTGCCTGAAATTCAAGAGGCAAAGGCTGCTTCGTCATTTTAACTTGCAAATTGTTTAATCCTTTACACGAGTCTCTGGAACCGAAAATAATAAAAGACTGGCACAAAGCACGATACAGCACGTATAAATTATTTGCACGCAAAATATTCCGAAGCACCAATTAAATCAGATTAAAAGATAAAGCGTATATCCTGTTGCGTGCAAAATTAATGTAGATAATGAGGCTTATTGCATCATTATATATTTATTGAATGGATGAATTTTTAGGCCAGTCTTTGTATTACTTGTATGAGATTTAGAAATACACGCTGAATGTTAGAGGTTTTTTTTTATATTACAAAACTCATTAGTTACAGGTCCATTCGAGTTTTCATTTATTTATTTTTTTTTTAAAGAAACAATCCACGAAATTCTGCAAAGAAAGTCTATTAAGATACTTCTGAAAATTTTATTACATATGGCGATAATAAAGTTAATAGTAAGTGGATGTAATTGTCATGATAATAATGATTATATTTACTAACATACCGACATCTCGAATACTTTGCAAGAATACAGAAGCCATTGTTAATTTTGTCTTACAGTGTGCGTTTGCTTTTTTTTTTGGCAAATTGAGCATTTTGAAATTAAAGAAAAGTTTATGCTTGTAAGTTCGGCATTATACTGAATATTCCTAAAAAAAAAAAGTTATTCTCGTTTTGCTAGTAATGCTCCTCGGTGTAATCTTCATTTTTTTTTTAATTTAGTAACCAGTAAACACCCAAAGCGATGAGAGTTATTGTTCTTAAGACTTCCTATATCTTCAGAGATGGTTCCTAATAACGACACTTGCTTCGCATCATTTTTTTCCTTATTTCTGATAAGCTCTTCCCCTGCTGGGTTGCCATTTGTTAATTTGCTACCTAGATTTCATTCTTTGATACCAGTTCTCTCAAGGTGGAGATGTCTTCTGTCAACATATGAATGACGATATAGAAAAAGTTAAGTATACCTTAATTTAACCAGACCACTGAGCTGATTAACAGCTCTCCTAAGGCTGGCCTGAAGGATTAGATTTATTTTACGTGGCTAAGAACCAACTGGTTACCAAGCAACGGGACCTACAGCTTATTGTGGAATCCGAACCACATTATAGCGAGAAATGAATTTCTATCACAAGAAATAAATTCCTCTAATTCTTCATTGGCCGGTCGGAGAATCGAACGCGGGACCAGCAGAGTGCTAGCTGAGAAAGATACCCACCCTCTCCGACCTGCCAATGAAGAATTAGAGGAATTTATTTCTGGTGACAGAAATTCGTTTCTCGTCATAATGTGGTTCGGATTCCACAATAAGCTGTAGGTTCCGTTGCTTGGTAACCGGTTGGTTCTTAGCCACGTAAAATAAGTCTAATCCTTCGGGCCAGCCCTAGGAGAGCTGTTAATCAGCTCAGTGGTCTGGTTAAACTAAGATATACTTAACTTTTTTCGTCCAATGAGGAACTCTAGTTAGACCATCGACGAAGTGTATCCTGTTTCACCAACTCTCATAAACTTTATTACGACAAGAACCATCTTGTGGCACCTTTGGTGGCGTCGCTAAGAACCAGTGCATACTGCGCGCTCTGTACAGCGTCACGAACTTACACCAGACCTGATGCGTGTCACTCAACTTTGTAGAGAGCTAAGAATTAGTGAGTGCTACAACCTCTTAAGGGTCAGGATCTAACTTCTACAAAGACGCCAATATTCTCTACAAGTTCATGACATGTGGAATTCCTGCATTATTATTATTATTATTATTATTATTATTATTATTATTATTATTATTATTATTATTATTATTATTTGTAAAATTAGGAAAAAAGACCTTCTTTAATACAGAGTTTTGTTAAACAAAATGGCAGTTTCAACGGCATTTATTTTATATAGTAAACGCTCAATTCGTCTTATTAATTGTTTTCTTGCGCTGGAATGGTTGCAAGCAATTGACCATATTCATAACCACACTAAACCACCAGATATGAATATTGGTCAATTGCTTGCAACCATTCCAGCGCAAGAAAAACAATTAATAATTGAGCGTTTACTATATAAAAAAAATGCTGTTGAAACTGCCATTTTGTTTAACAAAACCTGTATTATTATTATTATTATTATTATTATTATTATTATTATTATTATTATTATTATTATTATTCGTTGAAGATGCACTTTATACAGGTTGCTGCATAGACGAAAACAAGTACATTTCAAAGAAGAGGTACGGACGACTTCATAAATGATAACAAAAATGAATTTCCAATGATTTATCTTTACAGATAATAATGGTAATATTAAGTCGATGATGATAATTCGGAAGCTGTGTTTAACATTCGAGAAAGTTTCCACACACAAATTCCAGACATACCTCGCCATCCTTGGATACAAAGGGATGGCCAAAAGCACACGTATAACCAGAAATACTGCGATGCAAGCAATAGAAGGAAATTTGGAAAAACATTCCGATTTTGCTTGTGGGAATGTTTTCAATGGGGGGAACAAAATAAAGTTTCTATGGAGCGTTAATTACAAAAAGCAGATTTGCACACTAGCATCACCGTGACTGGGCAAACAATGGAAGCAAAAAGAACAATGAGTATTTTTGGAAAATACTTTTTACAAATTTCATGCAAAAATGTTTTTGGGGACACCCGACAGCTTACCAACTCTGTGTCTGTATTGGTAGAGTGGCGACTCTAAATGAAAGGACGCTAACGAGTTATCAATACAATTTCATAGACAAAATGAATTTTCAATATTATTTCTCTATGAAGCTCAACTTCAAAGTAATATGCATGGCATTTAACACAAAAAATAAAAACTTTCTTCAAGGAAGGGGGAAAAAGTAATTCACTTACGTTCGTCCGAAGCATTTGTTCTCTTAATAATTCTCCCGCAAACATATATATATATATATATATATATATATATATATATATATATATATATATATATATATATATATATATATATATTATATATATATATACATATATATATATACATATATATATATATATATATATATATATATATATATATAT
>JANJGK010000048.1:10909037-10911537 GCA_039081455.1 Macrobrachium rosenbergii
TTCTTTAAGGTATAGAAGATTTAGACATAATATCGTTCTGTTTTGTTGCAGAGATAGCTATCTCTTCATAAGAATAGGAATTGAAAATCGTCGACCTAAGGAAGACGCAGTAATCGTAAAATGAAAATTGTTTTCAACTGCCAAATTCCTGTCAAAACTGACAAATAAATATAAAAATTCACACAATCGTGGAATAGAGCTTTTGTCACAGGTTCAAGACATCACATCAGTGCTATGCGATGTTTCGCGACTGTTTTTGGAATGTGTTCTATGCTTTTATATTTGTGTCTATTACGTGTCCATTATAATCCGGCATGAGCTTTACATATAACACGTGAAAATTCGCAGTGTTGATGATCTGTCAGACGCGTATAAACATTTTTTACCTGTATGGAAAATGAGTTCTGCCTCTGGTCTAAGTTTCCAAGTTGTACGAAAATTAACTACCTACAAAGTTAACATTAACATTATATATATATATATATATATATATATATATATATATATATATATATATATATATATATATATATATACATATATATATATATATATATATATATATATATACACATGCATATATATATATATATATATATATATATATATATATATATATATATATATATGATTGTTTGATTATACACTGCTAACAATCATAGCCACAAGGTATAAACCACGAGTAGCTGTTTTGGTAATAATGTAGTAAGGAATATTTTTTTTTATCTACAAATATTCGTAAATGAAAGTTTGCAGATGAATTTAAAGCACTAGCATAATAAGATATTATACTGATCATAAAACAAAAAAAGAATTGCTATACAAATATGCAACTAAAAGAATAATCTAGACTGTCTTTTTTCTCACACTAAACTATTTTCATAACCAGTACAAAGTGATAAACACTTCTTTTTCATAAATAGCTTAAACATCGATTGCACTGCAATAACGCGCCTCAAGCATTGTGAAAGACAAAAATATCTAGATAAACGTTAAGCAAAGAAACATCTCCTGGAATGTTTATAATTTTTTTTTTTTTTTTTTTTGCAGGAAAAACTATTTTTTTCTCTTAATTAGGTCACATTAGGTAAAGCCATTTTAAACCATAACATGCAATCCACGTTCGTTCTGTAATAAGGAGCTCTTGATAAAATAAACTGTTACCATTTTCATGGAATGTCATGGAACACTTTGGCCATCTTTTTGTGGTGTTCATAAATGCGTATGGGTTAAAATTACACTACAAACAGATAGTAAATAGCAATTGCTCCTGAAAAAGCAGGTTTATACCTACATAGTAAAATTCTATCTTTTCGTTAATGTCCACTTTTACTGGCTATCAATTATGATTTCTCATTTACTGATAATCATGATTAAAATATGCTCCGTTGATCTAATGCTGATAGAGACAAGCAGAAGGGACAGTGCATTATGGATGTCCTAAATTACAGTAATATTGCAGCATGACACGACGAAAGCTCTTCGTTGGGAGAGTCGGTAGAGTTCTGGCCTTGCACTCGGTAGGCCCGAGTTCAACTCTCCGGTCGGCTAATAAAGAGTTAGACGAATTTATATCTGGTGATAGAAATTCATTTCTCGCTATAATGTGGTTCGGATTCCACAATAAGCTGTAGGTCCCATTGCTAAGTAACCAATTGGTTCTTAGCCACGGTAAATAAGTCTAATCCTTCGGGCCAGCCCTAGGAGAGCTGTTAATCAGCTCAGTGGTCTGGTAAAACTAAGGTATACTTAACTTATGACACGACGACTGACGTTAGACTGCGTGACAGATTTTGGAACAGAAGGGTTTTAACATCCAGAGAGCAAAGTCGGTGTACGAGTTTATGGTAAGTGTCGACGCGCTGTTGATGACCCACATGTGCTGGGTAATTATGATACTGATAAATCTGAAGTTAAAGGATAAAAGTGTCACCGTTTGATGGTTTGTTTTTGTCTATAAAAACCAGATATTGTGGAATCACCACATTTTCAACTGAAATTATATATACATACATACATATATATATATATATATATATATATATATATATATATATATATATATATATATATATATATATATATATATATGTATATATATATATATATATATATATATATATATATATTATATATATATATATATATATATATATATATATATATATATATATATATATATATATATATATATATATATATATATATATATATTATACAGAAAGAGAGAGAGAGAGAGAGAGAGAGAGAGAGAGAGAGAGAGAGAGAGAGAGAGAGAGAGAGAGAGAGAGAGAGAGAATGTTGAACAGCCTTTATTACTTTAGGTAAAAAATGGTTCCTTGTCTCCCATAAAGAGGTCCAGAGCAAGCGGCTCTTTCTACCCGAAGGTCCCTTTGTGCAGAGAACCAATTCCTTTTTGAATGCCCTATAAAAAAAAAGATAACGCATATTCAAGGCAACATTCTTTTATTATTGAGTTTACAATATATCACACTGTCAT
>JANJGK010000048.1:10916537-10934037 GCA_039081455.1 Macrobrachium rosenbergii
TGTTTAACATTCGAGAAAGTTTCTGTATCAACATCCAAACTACGTTCTAGAGAATCTAGACATACCTCGCGTATAATCAAATCCTTGGATACAAAATGACCGTCCAAAGCACACGCATATCTAGAAATACTGTAATACACGTAATCAAAGGGAAATTGGAAAAAACATTCAGAAAAAAATCTACCCATGTTCGAATTGGCTGGCGGGAATTTTTCAGTTGGGGGGGAAAAATAAAATTTCTATGGAGCGTTAATTACAAAGCAGATTTGCACACTAGTATCACCGTGACTGGGCAAACAATGGAAGCAAAAAGAACAATGAGCATTTTTGGAAAATACTTTTTACAAATTTTCATACAAACAATTTTTTGGGGGATACCCGTTAGCTTGCCAACAGAGTCTGTATTGATCGCCAATGTATGGACTGCAACGCGCTATAGATGCAAGCTCACGGGCATTAGGAATTCATGATAATATGTCTCTATAGTACTGAACTCTCAAGTGACATGGAAGACATTAAATACCTGGTTAAAGAAGATAGACAGCACAGTAATACCTGGTTAAAGGGGACAGACAAAATAATATCTGGGTAAAAGGGACAGTCACTGCAGTAATGCCTGGATAAAAGGGACAGACAGCACAGTAATACCTGTATAAAAGGGACAGTCACCACGGTAATACCTGGATAAAAGGGCAGACAGCACAGTAATACTTGGTTAAAGGTAACAGAGAGTACAGTAATACCTTGTTAAAGGGGACAGACAGCATAGTAATATCTGGATAAAAGGGACAGACAGCGCAGTAATACCTGGTTAAAGGGGACAGACAGCACAGTAATACCTGGATAAAAGGGACAGTCACCAGAGTAATAACTGAATAAAAGGGACAGACACCACAGTAATACATATATAAAAGGAACAGACAGAGCAGTAGTGAGGGGATAAAAGGGACAGCACTACAGTCATACCTGGATAAGAGGGACAGTCACCACAATAATACCTGGATAAAAGGGGCAGAAAGCACAGTAATACCTGGATAAAGGGGACAGACAGCACAGTAATACCTGGTTAAAGGTGACAGACAGTACAGTAATTGCACATGGTTAAAGGGAACAGACAGGACAGTAACACCTGGTTAAAGGGGACAGACAGCACAGTAATACTTGTTTAAAGGTGACGGACAGCATAGTAATACCTGGATAAAAGGTACACAGACCATAGTATACCTAGATAAAAGGGATAGTCACCACAGTAATACCTGGATATAAGGGGCAGACAGCACAGTAATACCTGGTTAAAGGGGACACGCTGCTCAGTAACACTTGGTTAAAGGGGACAGACAGCATAGTAATACCTTGATAAAAGGGACAGTCACCACAGTAATACCTAGATAAAAGGGACATTCACCACATTAACACTTGGATAAAGGGACAATCACCACAGTATCGTCGTAACATCCCACACGCGCAAGGTATGACTATATACACTAAGTCCAGACGACCTATTTATCCTCAGAAAAATTTGAAGTGTAGTTCCCAAGAAGTTCTTTGCTTTAAAATCTTCAGCAAGTTCTACTATGTCTAGGTATTTGCTGTTTTCTGCAATCCAAATATCGATGATTCCATAAATGGCTGTCTTTTGGAAAGGATTAGTGTGGCTCAGTCACAGGATTCAAAAGCTTCATTCGTTGTTTGTGGAGACCGTAATGCAAAGCACAGTGAGTGGCTAAATTCAAATTCCACAGATCCACATGGTCGGTCTGCTCTTGAGTTTTGTGTATCCTTCGATTTTGTCCAGCTAATCGTAGAACCCACGCATATTTCTGTTAATAGATTGGACCTCATATTCACAGATGTTCATGATATTATGAAGTCCAATGTCAGTGAATTTATAGGCACATCTGCTCATTGCACCATTGAGATGGACATATTTGTCAATCGGTATATTCCTAATGCCACCATTGGAAAAACGGTCTGGCTAAAATCCATACCCAATTTGGATCTAATTATTGAAGCTTGTCAGGCATTGAATATTTCAGATGCTACATAGGGTCCTCATCTCAAGAAGTTAAATGAAATGCTGATGGCAAATTTAATAAGGTATGTCCATAGAAAGGCCATCAAATTTAGGATAAATGACCATCCATGGTTTGTGATACATGTATTACCATACAGGTGAGAGAAATTACAATAATTCCTTGAAGAGGAAACTTGAAGGAATTACTCGGTCTTACCTGTGGTGGAACAAATTGACATCATTTATCTTGGGGTCAGGCTAGTCTTCCATTCCACCACTACTAACAGATGATGGTAGATTGGTTACTGGCCCTAGGGAAAAGGCTGAACTGCTTCATCGAGCTTTTGAAGCTAAGCAATCAGCCGAGGATGTCCTTCTCACTGATATTTGTCATCCTGAACCCATACTTATAAAATTTACATTTTGCTCCAAGGATGTTAAGAAAATTCTAAATAATCTTGATAGCTGGGGTGAAGAGCCTGATGGTTTCTTCCCTTTGTTTAAAAAAAAAAAAAGAAGTCTCTAGTGTGTTGTCTCCTAAGATTAGTGGATTCTATAGATTTTTATGTCAACGTAGTATCTTTGTGATGAGAGCAAGCTTAGTAATGTAGTACCTGTTCCAAAGAATGGCATATCTGCAGACTGCAATAACTACAGGCCAATCCCCTATTCTCCCTGTGCTCTCTAAAGTTGCTGAAAAACTTATTTTCAAGTCACTACATAAGTATGTGGAATCTAAAGGATTGTTAGCTGATAGTCAATATGCATACAGGAAGCAGTTAGGTACCTGCGGTGCTCTTTTGCAAGGGAACCTTGGTAAGGGTTTTGAGTGCTGAGTAATTCAAATAGATTTTAGTGGTGCTTTTGATTTAGCAAATCACAAGGCACGTATTTACAAACTTCAGAATCTTGGAGACGGAGGATATGTTTTAGGATTTCTTCAAGATTTCCTTAGAAGTAGGCAGCAGCAAGTTGCTGCGGACGGGATCTTTAGTGAACCAAGACATATTTTGTCTGGAGTTCCACAGGGCAGTGTTCTTGGTCCACGGATATTTTTAGTACATACAAGTGATATGGTTGTTGACCTGGAAAACAAGATTGTTCAGTACGCCAATGATGCAACACTTGTAGGTGTAGTAAAATCTACATATATGAGAAATGAAGCGGCCCTTAGATTCAGTCGGGACATGGACCAGATCAGTAAATGGTGTAGTCGGTGGGGAAAGAGGCCAAAATCCAGTAAAACGCAAATACTATTGATTAGCTGATCTCGTACAGATTTCCCTCCCCATCCTCCATTTCAGGTGGATGGAACTTTGCTGAATGAGTCTGAAGCTTTAACTATTCTAGGTGTAACTTTTGAGTTACATCTAACTTCTGAGAAACATCTAATGTAATTTTCAGCAAATGCCGCACGAAAGTTAGGCATTGTTCGTAAGGCCTCATGTATTTATAACAGTGATAAAATTAATGCAACCTGTTTAAGGTCATTTGTGCTTCCTTTACTAGAATACTGTTCTCTGGTGTGGATGTCTGCTCCTGCCAGAGATTTATCTCTTTTACACAGAGTGGTTCGTGGAGGTAGGTTTCTGTTTGTCACTTTTTCATAAGGTGTATTTCAACATAGATCTTTCGCATTCACAATTGATCCCTGATCCCCTTTACCTGCTGAGGGCAACCAGATTGGCTGAACAGCAGCACCAATATGCAGTAAATGTGCCTCGCTGTCGAACTTGTCAGTTTCAGAGGTCCTTGATTCCTCACACGGTTGGACTGTGGTACAGCCTCCCAGAGGATGTCGGGTAATTGGAACTTCAGAAGTTCAAGCGAAGATGCAGTGCATTACTACCCTAATACTATTCGTCTTGCATTTTAATACATTTTTATCTATTTACTAATCTACTTTTTTCTTTATTAATAAGTGGGATCTCTTCCTCTTGTATTTCCCTTTAACACCATATTCTTTGGAAGCTTGAATATCAAGTCAATGGCCCCTGTGGGCTCGTTCCATATGAATAGGTTTCACCTTCTGAATAATAATAATAATAATAATAATAATAATAATAATAATAATAATAATAATAATAATAATAATAAAAACCTAGGATCCAGATAAAGAAACAAATGAAGAAACTCTGACGCCCTTGGTACGATTCGGACCCGTGCTCTGCATGTAATGCAATATCCCCCAAATATGTCAAGAATTCGAGAAATAACGAGATCATTATTGTTGTTATAAACAGGTGCATTCTCCATATATACCAATACATACATGCATGCATACATACATACATACATACATATATATATATATATATATATATATATATATATATATATATATATATATATATATATATATATATATATATATATATATATATATATATATATATATATATATATATATATATATATATATATATATATATATATATCGTGTACGGAAAACTGCCCCTAGGACAACTGCCCGTCGGACAACTACCCGTAAGGAAAACTGCCCGTTAGGAAAACTGCCCGTCACGACTCTTTCTGTAAAAAATTCAAGGTATAGAAAGCAGTAGTATTCTTTCGGTTCACTCGGTTAACGGATATCATCTCTCAGTAGTAGTTCTTCTCCCTCAGAAGCCCTTTATGGAAACTACAATGAATACTATTTTGAAAAGTCAACGTGGAAAAGACACCCTGGTGGACGAGCTATACTATCAGTATCATCAAAATTATACAAGGAACAATTTAAATATACTGGGAGTGCTCACAGAGGAAGGCAAAAGGCTGCAGAGCGAGACTGATTACCAAATTACGAATTCAAAATTATGAAATCTTAAGGAAAATTAGTGAGCATAATCATTCAGCAAGAAAAAGTGAAATTGTAGCGAAAAAAGCACTAGCTGATTTGAAAGACAAAGCTGGAACTAACGGATCATCTACTAGAGATTTAATTACTACATGCGTAGCATCAATAGATGCAGCAGGTCGTGCGGAATTGCCTGCCCTACAAACTATTAGCCGGAATGTTCGTGGATGGAAACGAGATGACGATCTTCCATCAGCATCCACTGGCCGTAATGATTTTGTGATTCCAGATAAGTTTAAAATGCTTGATACAGGAGAAAAATTTTTAAAATATGACTCTGGAGTTGAAGATCCTTTGAGAGTACTGATATTTGCATCAAGTTCAGGAATTGAAGACTTGAGAAGATACAGAAATTGGACCACAGATGGAACTTTTAAAGCTACACCTCGAAGTTTCTACCAGCTTTATACCATCCACATACAACTTGGTGGCTCAAGCATTCCGCGCATTTTTGCACTTTTACCAAACAAATCTGAAGAAGTTTATACGAAGGTTTTCTTAAAAGTAAAGGAATTAGTACTAGAAACTCCCTTGACAGTCATGTCTGACTTTGAAAAAGCTGCAATAAATAGCATACAAACTGTTTTTCCAACAGCAACACAAACAGGTTGCTTTTTTCATTTCTGCCAGTCTCTGTACAGAAAGGTTTTTGATCTAGGACTACGTGAGAGATATCATAATGATCATAATTTCAATATCGCAATACGTTCCATATCGGCACTTGCCTTTCTTCCGGCCGACGATGTTGAGTCCGGGTATGAGGATATATTGGAAGCGTGGGATATACCAGAAGAATTTTTTAATTATTTTGAGTTAACTTACATGGGCATTGTAAGAGGGCGTGGCAGAAATCTCAGGCGAGGTGCACCTCCATTTTCGATTGCACTATGGAATGTTTACGACAGAGTTCAAAATGACATGAATCGTACAAATAACAGTGTAGAAGCTTTTAATAATGCATTTACGAAGTCTAACAACCTAAATCATCCTGACATATGGAAACTCATACATTGCCTGAAAAAAGAAGAATGCTTGTCACAAACTAAAAGGGGCCAAATTGAGAGTGGGGAGGTTGTTAAAACAGCGATGAGGTATAAAATTATCAATAAGAATATTGCCCGAATAGTCGGCAGTTATGACGATGATGACAAAATTACTTACCTGAAAGCAATTGCCCATAATCTTCATTGTTTTTAAAATAAATATATACGTTTTATTCTTACTCTATTTCAATTTTATAGTTTTTGTCTTGTTATATTTCTTATTACCATGGTGACGAGATTTGTACTTTAAATTGATTGTTGACGAGATTTGTATAGTGACAAGATTTTTTCTATAAACTGATTTCTAACAACATTAAACAATCTATAATTTTTTTAAATAAAAGCCTTGCACATCTGTGTTTTTTTATTACATCCCAAGCGAAAATTGTCGGACGGGCAGTTGTCCTAACGGGCAGTTATCCTAACAGGCAGTTGTCCTGACGGGCAGTTGGCTGACGGGCAGTTGTCCGACGGGCAATTGTCCTAGCGCCATATGTATATATATATATATATATATATATATATATATATATATATATATATATATATATGTATATATATGTATGCATCATATGTGTGTATATATATACATAACATATATATGTATATCATATATATATATATATATATATATATATATATATATATATATATATATTTTATATCAGTACTTTGTTCTCCTATGTTCTCCTATCTCTTTCCTTCCCTTTGACCCATAAAAGATTCGGAAACGTGCTTAGCTCTATTCTAATTTACATAACACTATGTTTCATCGTCTATTTATTACATTTTAACTATAAATATAAAGCTAAATATCTTGAAATCAATAAATCTTTAGAATCTTTCCATTTATATTCTACCATGATGATTAGGTGGCCAGGAAAAACCGGCTTCCTCGGAATAAAGAAATCACATTCAGCATATAGAAAAGAATTTCTACTTCCTATGGTAGATCCATTAAGGCTGAAGAAAAACTGCAAAACAAGATCCCCTTCATTTCCATTTAGAGAGAGATGATGTAAAAGTTGGTTCCCAAACTCATTAGTGAGTAAAAAGTCCCGAGATGGGAAAAAATAGGTTAGAAATTATGATTAGAAAAAAATGATGCTCAATTATGAAAATGGAATAAAAAAAGAAATTAAGCAATAAAGACCCTTCACAAATAACTGGCATTTAAGAAGAAAAAACAATATTTTCCCTTATCTGACTTACGGATTCATTATTTGTATGAAGAAAATACTTGATGAATTTGAGCTATTTTGAAAGGAAATGAAGACTTCGAGAGAATAGAGAGAGAGAGAGAGAGAGAGAGAGAGAGAGAGAGAGAGAGAGAGAGAGAGAGAGAGAGAGAGAGAGAGAGAGAGAGAGAGACATAAAGAAATTTTTTTCCCGTGGTAATAAATATACATATATATCTTCAGTTAGCAGGTGGAAAAAGAATTGTCCCATATGTAAGGCATAATATCTTGACATTTCGGAAAGGATTGGAAGATTTAGACCTTTTATCATTGTGTTTTGTTGCCGACATCGCCATCTCTTCATAAGAATAAGAACGGAGAATCGTTGGCCTAAGGTAGACACAGATAGCATACAATGGAACTACTTTTCAATTGTCAGGTTCGCCTCGAAACTGAGAGAGAAACATTAAAACAACAAGTTTCAAGACATCACATCCTCTTCTCACTATGGGAAATATAAGAAGAGAAGTGATGTTTCAAGACTGTTTTTGGACCATGCTCTATTCTCTCAGACTTTTGACTATTATACGTTCACTCTAATCCGAATTGAGCTTTACATATAACACATGAAAGTTCGCAATGTTCTTGTCTTACCGGACACGGTTGACATTTTATTACCTGAGTGGAAATGTATTCTGCTTTTTAGCCCAAGCTTTCTTGTAGTAGGAAAAACCAATACTTATAATCAAAGTAAACATTATATATATATATAAATATATATATATATATATATATATATATATATATATATATATATATATATATATATATATATATATATATGTGTGTGTGTGTGTGTGTGTGTGTGTGTGTGTGTGTGTGTGTGTGTGTGTGTAAAATCTGATTGTTTGATTATATTGCTAACAATCATAGCTATAAGATATACACTACAAAAAGCCAATTTGGTAACAAGATATGTGGTCAGATTTTTTTTTACCTACAAACATTTATAAAACATTATTTGCTCATTTATACCAACTTCATTTTGGAGCCATGCAACTGGACCAAAGGTTTGATTCAGTAAAAAAAAGTATACCTTAGTTTAAACCAGACCACTGAGCTGATTAACAGCTCTCCTAGGGCTGGCCCGAAGGATTAGACTTATTTTACGTGGCTAAGAACCAACTGGTTACCTAGCAACGGGACCTAAAGCTTGTGGAATCCGAACCACATTACGGCGAGAAATGAATTTTTATCACCTGAAATAAATTCCTCCAATTCTTCATTGACCGGCAGGAGACTCGAGCGCGGACCCAGCAGAGTGCTAGCCGAGAACTATACCGACCCGTCCAACGAGGAACTGATTCAGTAAGAATAATGGTAGCAATTCACATGGGAAATATGGAGGTCTGTCTCGGAAAGCAGACCAGCCTATTCAGCGGAATTGTCAATACCCCTGAAATTCTAAAAAAAAAAAAAATAATTTCTTTGGCACTGAATAGAAAACAAATTATCGATCTCTTCATCCGAGACTTGGAAAATATAATATTACGGGTAACACGGTCCCCAAGAACAGGATATTCCATAAAAAGTTTACCGAACTATTAAGAGAAACAAGCTGTTACTACAAAATGCCAGTTGAAACTCGTGTCATACGTATTTGTGGACAACCCTTCGGCAGCAAATAAAAGTTTTCCATCCACTTGGTTTATTGAAGTTTCCCCTTAGTCAAGATGATTTCCTGGATTTTCCCCTTCCAGGCACCTACACTTCCACGATTTTATACCATGAGTAATAAGCTTAAAAAATGGAGCCACTGAACAATATAAGCCACAGCATACATAACATTTCAGAAAAAGGCCATGTTAAAATTAGGAAGGAAACGCTAAAATTAAACGGAATGGAATCATTTAAATATTAAAAGACTGAGCATAAAACAGAAATATAGAAAGCTATATGTTCTCTAACTCATTGGCAAAAGTCTCCCGATGTTAAAACTGATTTTCCTTTTACATTGCTGGCAAAAACCAGATGTTTTCTTATTACAACGCAACTTACTTTTGTCTTAGCTGCGAACCCGATATCATGACTGTTGTTTAATTTCTGTACGCTTGGATTGTTTATTTGTAATACCTTCGATTAAATGGCTTCCATTTTGCGTTAGCTGTATTTTGACTGCGGCTTTATAAACATACATGGACACATACACACACACATATATGTGTGTGTGTGTAGGTATGTATGTATGTATGTATATATTATCGAATATCTCCTCAGGGAAATACACACATTATGACAGCATTTTGCTTGTATATATAGAAAGAAACTGGTTGTCCAATTTTCCACATCTGTTAGCATTACTGACTTACTCCTGTACCAAGTAAAAATTACAACAGATCCTTTGCTCCGTTTTTATGGGTTTGGCCATATTTCCCCCATCAATCTCTTTAAAAGGAGATGAAGATGCTGTCACGAAAACAGAACTATATATCGCGATCCGGTTTTCTATAGAGATTTGAGATACAGCCCGATTTCTCTCCCTACATTGGGAACAATTCTTTTTCCGACTAATAAAAACTGAAGATATAAATCTGGTTTCCCTTACATTGACCTCAGAACCCACTCACCCCGTCCCCCTACCTCTCTCTCTCTCTCTCTCTCTCTCTCTCTCTCTCTCTCTCTCTCTCTCTCTCTCTCTCTCGTTTTCACATTTTTATTCAGAGAAATCGTATCTTCAGTTCATCAAAAAAAAAAACTTTTGTCGAGAGTTCTTCTATATTATCTTCTGTTACTTCAAACCCAGGTTCACTAAAAACCATTTTTTGAGACCATCTGAAAATGAATGAGTTCCATATATGGCAGAGATCCTCAAATGCAATTGATAAATCTAAAGGAACTGTCGTTTAAAATGTGTAACCTGGCGTAAAAAAGGATTTATTTGTTGCATTATGACAAACTGCCTGGCATTCCATCAGTAATAGGCAAAAATTATTCATTTCTCGAAGTTTAGTTTTCGGGTCTCTTTTTAGCAGCCTTCTAAACGTTTTAATCTTTCCTATCCAACTGAATTCACCCCGTCATCTCCTGTCTTGTACGAGAACCTAAGCACTTGACTTTAGGCTTTGTTTTTTTTCATCACTGATCCTTAATCATGCTCATTCTCATTCTTATTAATAATGAACAGCATGTATGAATTGTACAAAGATTCCCAAGGATGCATTCAGCATTCATAGTTATTCAGGTCATTATCATTTTTCAAACTCTTATATCAAAAGTGAATTCATTCAACGTTTGCACCTTGGGAACATTATTTAGCTGGAAAATTTGCGAATTTTTTAGTCTGAGGATGTTTTTGTCTTTGATAAATTTTAGGAATAAAAAATATTTGCAACTCTGAGGCCTGATCCTTTTTCTTTTTTTTTTTTTTATTAGGAAGAACTAATTACCTCAGTTAGAATGGCGAGCGCTGATTGCTTTGTAGATGAGGACGCCAGCAATTATACCATTTTTTTTCTTCTGATATACGCACCGATATCTTTACAGTTGATCTAATTATGCGGTAGAGTTGTAACGTTTCTTAACGAGTTTTTCTGGCAC
The DNA here is from genome assembly GCA_039081455.1 of Macrobrachium rosenbergii. Lineage (NCBI taxonomy): Eukaryota > Metazoa > Arthropoda > Malacostraca > Decapoda > Palaemonidae > Macrobrachium > Macrobrachium rosenbergii. The sequence goes on from JANJGK010000048.1 coordinate 10,927,227, forward strand.
CCATCGCATTTGTAATGTTCAATTAATCATTACAGTGTAAAATCGAATCTAAAGCCAAGCTAGAATTTTCTGGTGTCAGTTTATATATATATATATATATATATATATATATATATATATATATATATATATATATATATATACATATACATATATATGTGTGTGTGTATGTATGTATGTGTGTGTATAAAATGTCATTTCATGTGCAAAGTTTATCAGACTATCGTAGCGTCAGTTCACATATAGGCCTACAGTTCTTACGATTGTTTTAATGCCGGACCATTTATTAGTTCTTAGTTTTTAGTTTTATCACTTCACGGGGGCAGAATACCTTGAGCGAAATTTGCCTGAAAGTAAACGTTTTTTTTATCAATTTATACTTTTAATTGCATAATTGGAATCTAACTAGCAATTAAGTTAGCAAAATACGTAGCTCGTCGGTTACAACTTTCCCGTAAAAAGAACAATGAAATTTGAAAAAGCTACAATGGGACTCGGGAAAGAATGAATAATCTACGACTCATTCTATTTTGGAACAGACGTTACATAACTGACATTTTACTTAATTTCGTTTTCATTAATTCAGGGTGTCTACATTCGTGAGATTCAAGGATCACATACCTAATAATTTTGCTGTTGTTGTTGAATAAAAATCAATTTGCTACTGAGCGTTTGCACTAAGAAATCAAAATTACAGGTTTATTACAAATTAAATTAGTCTCTCTCTCTCTCTCTCTCTCTCTCCCCCCCTCTCTCTCTCTCTCTTTTACTGGAGTGGAGACATTAAATTCATGCCTTCGCGTTAGGTCATCGGTTAAATCGAGAATCTCTCTCTCTCTCTCTCTCTCTCTCTCTCTCTCTCTCTCTCTCTCTCTCTCTCTCTCTCTCTCTCTCTCTCTCTCATATTTCCATAGTAAGTAATATGTAAAATTACTAATGTTATTTCTTTTGTCTTTTCTTGTAAACAGTACGCATTACGTATGTGGCCAACCCGCCACCTGCCTTTTGGATACGCAAGTAGTATGCCTGAGGAGTGCAACGCTCGCTCGCGTCCGCTATCTCCGTGGATTGTTACCGGCCTATTGGCTCCCAGGCCAATCAGCCTTAAATCAGAACCATCGTCTGTTCAAGTTAGTAAAAATGGGGTTGGATCAGCAGCTTCATCCCTTAAGACTCGCTGAGAAATCAGAAGGCTATACTCTTATGGCCCCCACCCCTTCTATACTGGAAGAGGCCTATGGTGGAAAAATTAAGATACATACACATACACACACACACACACACACACACACACATATATATATATATATATATATATATATATATATATATATATATATATATATATATAACTATTTATATATACATACATATGCATATACATATACATATATATTATATATATATATATATATATATATATATATATATATAATATATATATATATATATATATATATATATAAAATGTGAGTATGTGCGTGGTGTGTGTCTATAAGTGTACGTATGCTTGCAAATGTAGTGTAATGTGCAAATGGAAAATGAAGAATTAAATTTCCATATGAGTGGCATATAAAATAAATAATTCATATGCATGTATATCTCCTACCGCTGTACACATTCAATAGAACAGTAGCATTAATAGCACGAAAGTTTCTTATCCCAAGATCACAAATTCACCCGTGCCACAGTTGCACAGGTCCGATTCTCTAAATCACCGTTTTTTGCCTCAATCACATGTTCGTAACTGAATTCCATTTCCCCAAAACGTGTATCACATAAATGGGATCCAATTACTCTCATTTGTATGATTAGTGACTGTCCCTGTGCGCGTTCTTGTCATGGGGTTATTCAGTGGAAAAAAAGATACGCTGTGTTAAATATAACAAAAACGAAAGGAAAAAAGAAATTAGACCTGAAATTCAAAGAGATGTGATATAAATAAATACGGGCAATTAACGAGGAAAATTATTTTTTTCCCGTCTTTTTGTTGCAAGCAATAATTAATTTCAGATATAGTGTCTACGTTAAAATTTTCTTTATCTAATTAGTTTTAATCACCTATTTGGCTTGATATTTTTTTTATTATTAGAAAAGGAAGGAAAATAGGCTACGTTGAGAAGTCTTTTATGGAAATCCAGTCCTTATGCACGAGTTAATAAATAAATGGTACATAAAAAAAATAATACGAATAGTTTTGCCGTCATTGTACACGTAACGTTCACATTACTTCATACAAGCCTATGAGATAATTTCAGAAGAAAAATACAAATCTTACAACACACTCGAGCAATCAACTCTACAAAAAGATTATGCCTTAACAATAAAAGGATATTCGATCTTTTTGTAATCTGAACAGACGGTAACCTCTAAAAACTAATTTTCCCCTTCAATGGAAAAGGATGCTTTAAACTAAAAATATCCTTATGGAAATATTATCGTTAGACATTGTCAGTAAGAGCCCTCGTTTAGTCTAGAACTTGAAGTTTACGTGGTATGGAAAAATAAGCAATGGTAATTAAAAATGTAAGAATAAAACGAGTACTTCTCTAGCGGATGGCTCCTGGTATGTTCAAAGCGGTAACAGATGTTGTTATTCCCTTGTGAGTGAGAGAGAGAGAGAGAGAGAAGAGAGAGAGAGAGAGAGAGAGAGAGAGAGAGAGAGAGAGAGGGGTCCTGGTATGTTCAAAGCGGTAACAGGCGTTGTTATTCCCTTGTGAGAGAGAGAGAGAGAGAGAGAGAGAGAGAGAGAGAGAGAGAGAGAGAGAGAGAGAGAGAGAGAGGGGTTTGGGGGTAAGGGGAGGCTTCAATTACGGAACCAAGATGAAAACACTGAACAACCCATCCATAGCGTAGGGGAGAGGAACTATATTTTTCACAAAGGAATTTCCTTATTATAATTTTAAGCTGCTCTGCTAATTCCTTTCGAAAGTGGTTTTTTTTTTTTTCAGAATATAAATTCTTCGAGAAAGGAAATGGAAGGAATTAGTTATTTTTTAATGACTCCATTTATTGTTTTAGTTTGGGTTTTTACAGTTTTTAAACAAATGGAGAGATAAGCTGTCGACAAAAGAATATGAACGGATGTCGCTATAATACCCGGAGGGCAAACGCCTCTTTTCTTGTGCAAACTTATAATCACGGGGTCAGAACAGAACCAAATAATATTCATTGTTAGCGAGGAACATATTTTGAAAGAAGGGATAAATGAAAAAGAAAAACATTCATCAGGATTTTCTATGCTTTGTACAACCACATACACACACACAGACATACACAAATGCAAACATGTATATATATAAACGTATGTATGTATGTATATATATTGTCATGATGCGTACCAAATACCTGGTTATTACACAGATAATCACAAAATTCAAAAATTTACCTCACTTCAGCCAGATACCTGAACGCTCATAACAATAAGAATTACGACTGAGTACTCTAAAGGTAACAGTGATCCCTTCAAAAACTCATTAATCACATGCAAAATCAAACTAAGTTTATCAAGACTAGTGTGAGGTATCAATAATTAAACAGGAAATATACTAGAGTATAAGGGCATCACTCCATCAAACAACTTTAAACTGTTTCCCTGGTCTTAATTCACTTCAGCAAAACTAAAGAAACAAAACATGCTTATCACTTTGCCTTATGCACACAATTATTCCTGTTCACTGGTGGTCAATAAATGAAACAATGTTTTTAAAAATTTTAAATACAAAAATTTATTTTTAAATTCAAAATTTATAATTAGCATTCACAATCTGAAAAATTTACTATTATTTGAAACCAACACAAAAATCTAATTAATTCTTGAGTTAAATTATTAAACAAAACTAAATCACAAAAACTTCAATTTATAGAGAAATTAAATTAATCAAGCAAAATTTAAACTATCAAGAATTACTCAAGATTTGAAAAGAAAATCTTAATAAATGAAAATTAAATAAAGTATGCAATGTTAAATTATTAAGAAATATTTAAAATACTAAGTAAATAAATGTTAAATCACAAATATACAAAATGTGAAAATCAAGAGATTGCAAACACAAGAACACACAAAAATACACAAAAGATTTATCAATAATAATTTCTCCAAGGCGAAAATTCGTCTTAATATACCTTAATATACCATGGTAACAATAAGTAAAATTCACTCCACCTTATACAAGCTTGTGAAAAACCTTTGTAAAATCACTTGTAGCTGCTTTAGATTCACAAAACACACTTTTTATTTGGGTGCCATTTACTTTTCCTACACTCAGATCTGAAAACTAAGTTTAATACTAGTGACCTCAAATATTCTACGTTAATAACTTCTCTCTTTTGGAGAGAGAGAGAGAGAGAGAGAGAGAGAGAGAGAGAGAGAGAGAGAGAGAGAGAGAGAGAGAGAGAACCAATCTGAACAGTCTCTGAAATTAGAATGAATAAATCTGAAGATTCCAGTAGCACATGAAACACTTAAGAGACGTCATTAAGGCATTTTGAGAACGAGATACAAGAAAAGGTTCTAGAAGAAGGAAGGTGACATAATTAATCGAGACGTATACTTTCACAAAAGGATATGCGTGATTAGAGCAATGTATGTCACATTGCAAAACCTTCATCTTCTTGTCGTATGGGACAAAGCTTTTACAGAAACCTTTACACGATCAAACAGATTGCAACAGGCTAATTATGACTGCCATGTTTTAAAAACAAAACGAAAAACCCGAGTTGGTTGCCAAAACGATCAGCGATTGTTATCTTGACCTGTCAGCGCTTTATCTTTTGCGATGACAGCTGAAGTGAAACAAACCCTTCGCTACGACACACGTGTTGCTCATATGCTATGTTACTTTTAAAAATGTATTATCAATTCTAAATTACGCTGTTCAGTTATCTAAATCACGGAATCTTTTGACATCTGACATTACACTACATAAGATATTTCAATAATTATTGTTATTAACACAACACATGATAAATAGCAGAGTAAGTATATCTAAACTATGGCATGATATACATATTACAAGGCAACATCTTGAAAATATATATATATTTGAGTTTCTAGTTCATTTTGGGATAAAAAATTCACTAAAATACGATGTCTGAGCAGGAAATGAATGAAGAACATTGCAGGTATATTCTGCATCACAGAGCAAAGAATTTTTTGAATACAATAATACGAAATCAGATTATTCACATCAGCGCGGTAGAAATTTATTTGACATTGTCCTTCAGTATGACATATAGTTCTAATTTCAGCATCACTAAGATCATACTCAATTTCAGTGCATTTAAAGTGTATGCCTTGGGGATTATCCTTATTTGTCGTATCAGTACTTTTGAACCATCGACAATCATCCTAACTATAACAGCTGTAAACCGATAGTCTACGGAATCAATCAATCAGTAACTACTGAATTTAAATTCAAGTTTTGCCGGATGTTATTAATACAATGAAGGAAGGAATATTGCACCTACTGAACCAAATGAATATATTGTTCTATAATTTTGTAAAAATACAGTCTATTAACTTAAAAATAAACACTGAAAAGAATATTGTAGAAACCCATACCAGTATTTGTTGACGATAAAAAGATCATTTTGCAAACCTTAGACAAACAGTAAAGGAAATATAACTCTTGTCACTCTCAGATAAAAAAGAAACTATCATTTACACCTCACTGAAACAGTACTGAAGAATGTTTTCACGAATACTGAACGTTTCTAAGGCGGTTGTTATGGCAATGCCATGTGCTTATTACCTGTTTATTGCAAATTACTTCTCTCACGAAAATTACACCTTTCGGAATTCCATTAGGAGAGGACTTTGGTGGGTCACAATATGTCCTCATAACAGGAAGGAAAAGTTATTTTCGGTATTTACAAATCTCTCCTCTTCTACGCTGTTGGTTAATTCTAATAAAGCTCATTATAACTCCGTTGACCTACGCATTTACGTTAGTTATTTGTTGGTTACTCGACTTGAGTGGGTCGCAAACAATCTGAATAATGATGTATGGTTAACAACTTCATTCCTAAAAATAAGGCTTCTTAAGAACTGAGAAGTTGTCACTTTCTTATGCCAACACACATAAACAAACACATATATATACATACATATATACATATATATACACACATGTCCATAATATATATATATATATAATATTATATATATATATATATATATATATATATATATATATATATATATATATATATATATATATATATATATATATATATATATATATATATTTCCTAACAGGACCTCACTGAAACTGGATGGTATATATATAATTACATTATATGGAAAGTCATTCTGGAAATCTACACACAATCAATGTGGTCTACATATCATTTATCATAAACGTGCATTATCGTTTAATGATATCATTACGTACAATAAATCCATGTGTATTATAAAGGGGCTGTTGTGCATCTCAAAATTACACCTTTCACTTAGTACTTATTTTTAGTATTCCGTGTTTTATGATCTGGTGTTACAGCCTAAGTAAAGAAATCCGATAAGTAACTGTAATATTTAATTGCATTTAGTTTCTAATCTTTGCTAATCTTTACTGTACACTTGTTATACAATTTAAGAGGTCTATCCACTAGTCACATCGCTTCTAAAAGGTGGCTGAGCAAAAAACCTTCTGTTCAGAGTTTCTAAAAGATGGCTAAGCAAAAAACTGTCTGTTTAGAGTTTCTAAAAGATGGCTAAGAAAAAAATCGTCTGTTTAGAGTTTCTAAAAGATGGCTAAGCAAAAAACCGTCTGTTTAGAGTTTCTAAAAGATGGCTAAGCAAAAAACCGTC
>JANJGK010000048.1:10939037-10954037 GCA_039081455.1 Macrobrachium rosenbergii
GTATTATTTCTACAGTTACTCTAATCTAACTTTTTCTTTCTTCTATAATCACTTTATTTATTATAAATCCATGAGTAAGGGAAACGGAAAAGGTGAAATATCGTTCCCTTGTAAGGACCCTACTATTTATGGCAAATTCATCTGACAAGTCCCAGTCAACATTAACTTTGGCATCTACTTTGTTTATAGATAATTTTACTTAGCCTTATATATTTATGGAAATGCCACAGTGACTCGAGACATACAACATTAGTTTATGGACGCTCACAAATGCTTTCTCGCAATCGAAAAATCTAACAGAAGGAGAATTTCAAATTCCATACCTTAATGCAAAATTTCTCAACATAAATATTTGATAAGTAAGCCCTGCCTTTTCTAAAAAAAAAAAATCTTGTTTACCTGTAATCTTTTAAAAAATATCTCCCTCCAGCTTCTTGAAAACAGTCAGATCGGAATTTTTCATTGAAACCAACATAAATATCCCTAAAAAAAGAAATAAATGGTTGACATAAAAATAGTTGGAAAGAGAATTTCTCTCTCTCTCCCCTTCCAACCGATCTATTTTTAGAAGTCTTCTCAACCTCTTTTTAAGAACTTCTATAGTTCCATCTTCAGTTAGATCACCTTTCTTTGGTACCTTGACAATGACTTCAGATTCCCAATCATCAGGCTTCGTAACCTCATTCTGATGTTTTCCATCTCTTCCTTTTCTTAATTATTAGTTCCACTCAAAATTAGATTTTATTCCTAAACACAAACAGGTCTTTGTTAGCTCCTGGTATATTCAATATGGCGTTCAAGTATCATCCTCAGCCCTAAAGACTTACTAAGATAAGATAAGATTGCTATCCAGTAACGTCTTTCCAATAAGGAAAATAGTGTGTGTATATATATATATATATATATATATATATATATATATATATATATATATATATATATATATATATATATATATATATTTGTGTGTGGGTGTGTTTTTACATATGTATGTGTGCAAGAAACCGTCAAATGAATTTAGAGGGAATTTACAAGATTTTCGATATTTCTTATAAATTCATTGTCATTACCCTAAAGATAAATCTCGTTTTACTTTCATGTGAGGCTCTCTTATATTCTATATCCACTGGACCACTGTGGAAGTAATATATATATATATGTATATATATATATATATATATATATATATATATATATATATATATATATATATACATACATGTGTGTACATACATACATACATACATACATACATATCCAAACACTTTGTGAATTGGTACAGAGTTACAGTCAAAATTATAGTCAATCTATTACGAAAATTGATTTGAAGCCATATCTAAAAAAAAGAAATCCTTTGTAATTTGTTTACCTCAAAAGATACATAAATTTCATTGCGATCCAATTCACTGTTGAAAAAAAGGGAACGACGGTTAAATGTATTTGCGAAGCCAATTCCTTCCGGGAAAAATCTCTCTTACATTTTTACAAAGGATGAAATCACTGATTCGTTTGGTTTTAGGTTAACGATCGCGGGGGGAAGAAACTGAGACACGAAATATGAATATCGCTGGCGAAGAAAATTATTGCATTTAAAAGTGAAATCAATTCAGCAATCGTAAATCATCACGGCCTCATCTTTACGGATTTTTTTTAAATAACGTAAATATAAATAAGTCTGATTGAAGCTAAGAAACTAAAGTTGCATACAGACCCAATGAGAAATAAAAGTTACTGCATTTTTATAACAATAATCGTATCTCCTTACTTGCCGGTAACTTTACAAATGCAGCTGTTCTTAACAGGATAAAACTTTCACCAAGTATGTCGCGTTCTCTGTTTTGAGGTAAACAAACTAAAGAACAGATCAGTTCTATTCACTCTACGGTTAGCCATCAACAAGGAGAGTTTCTGGAAAAGTAAAGACTGGCCAAGTCGATGCTAACGGAAAAGTGTTGCTTGCACAAAGTCAAGTCTCCTAAAAATCTGCCATAAAAGACCATCAGAATTACTGGAAAAAATTAAACTATCTTGTACTGATGCCCCAGTAGAAAAGCCATTATTGCATTTCAACAGTTTTGGTAAAATTATACTATTGAATAACTAATCAGTCTTAAAGAAGGTTAACGTCAAGAATATGAAAATGCTAACACACTTTCACTATTAAGCACAATTTTTTTTAGTTCAGTTTCTTTTGGTTTGAGTCCAGAGGTGCACAAGAAGCCCCCAACTCAGCTTCACGCCTTAACCATACTTCAGGCTGCATTAGAGCAAGAAATCGTGCTGCTTTAGAAGCAGCTTAATCTAAGCCAAATATCTATTTTTTTTAACATTAGTCTGCATGAAAATGTGATAATGGAATGCAAATAAGGAACAAAGTTTGAAACGATGCAGATATTTGAAAAGCTTGATAAAGATTACCACAAGACTTAACATATCTACAAGTACTAAAACCTCAATGGAAGTCCGAAAGGTTTGTGGACTGAGTAGGCCTACTTACAATAGCCGAGAGTGTTTGGAAGTTTAGGCCTAAGGAAATAAACAACACTTTGATTACTCGTTCAACAAGGCCTTGTATCGATGAGTTTTAAAATATTTAAGAATCAGTTATTAATTTTCCCAAGGCGTAAAGTTTTTTTGTACTTGCAAATATTTTAGCTACCTTTTAATATATTATAGATTTACGGGAAAAATCTAAACAAAAATAATAAAGCAAAAAATTTTCCAGAGAAAGATCTTCATGGAAGATTGAAACTAAGAGAGACAGAGAGAGAGATAATCTGATCCCAGCCAAAGGTCCGGCCGTTCGTTCTCTTGAAGGTAATCTAATAATAGCTCTGCAAACAGACATTCATCAACTACTAAGAGTATTTGTATTTTTGATAATTAGCACGTGGAATTTTTATACCAGGCATACGATAAATCTATTAAGAGAGAGAGAGAGAGAGAGAGAGAGAGAGAGAGAGAGAGAGAGAGAGAGAGAGAGAGAGAGAGAGAGAGAGAAATTCAGCTTCCTTACTGAGAGAGAGAATATGAAATTTTATAATCGCTGTTTACTGGATGTGTATCAGGATGACCTATTGTGTATGTATATATATATATATATATATATATATATATATATATATATATATATATATATATATATATATGTGTGTGTATATATATATATATATATATATATGTGTGTGTGTATATATATATATATATATATATATATATATATATATATATATATATATATGTGTGTGTGTGTGTGTGTGTGAGTGTGTGTGTGGTGTGTGTGTGTGTGTGCAGTGTGTGAGTGTGTGTGCTGTGAGTGTGTGTGTGTGTGTGTGTGTGAGGTTGTGTGTGAGAACCTGAGAGGGAAAACAACAATACAAACCAAATTTTACCTTCACTACCAGTTAAAAATAATAACGCATATGAAAAGATAAATAGATAGCTATAATCTACAAATAAATCTTAGTGTGTGTGTGTGAGAGAGAGAGAGAGAGAGAGAGAGAGAGAGAGAGAGAGAGAGAAGAGAGAGAGAGAGAGAGAGAGAGAGAGAGAGAGAGAGAGGAAAGTTAGACTCACAATGACCGCTAAAGAATAATTATGCCAATGGAAAGATTGACAGTAAATTTATCTTTCTACTGCATGCACACCGGGAAGGTCTTTTGTATTAGGAGGAGAGAAAGAGAAAGATAACTACAGAATACAAAAGAAAATTAACTCCAAAAACTGATTGAGAGTAATTATGCCCATGAAAATATAAACAGAAGGACAGATGGATAATATGAAATGAAAATATAAAGAGAAGGATAGATGGATAATACGAATAATAAGACAAATTTTATCTCGATCAATGGATGAGCATTTTGGAGTTATATCAGAGAGAGAGAGAGAGAGAGAGAGAGAGAGAGAGAGAGAGAGAGAGAGAGAGAGAGAGAGAGAGAGAGAGAGTACAAAACAAATTTAAGCTCTACTCCAAAGCCCCCGGGCCAATGTTAGCCAAGCCTCTCGTCTAAAGGGAAATAGCAAATAGTATTTTGGTCAGCGGAATCTTTGCCCCCCAAAAACGACCCCGTTCTGCCTTGTGGGCCGTAGCAGAATATTTCATTTGTAACGTTTCCTGGTTTCTTTTCGAAAAAAAAATAACAAACAACAAAAAGAAATAGCGTTTATGGAAGTAGGTATTATGATATAGAATTGGGGGGTATTTTCTTATTGTAAAGTCAGCATGTATGCCCTCAAACATTTTTTTCAATGGCGAATATAAACAAAAATACTGAAAATAAATAAACGACTGAATCAGGATATACTGTTAGTAGTCATACCTTCCACATACCCTAATTGCTAATACTAATAATATAATCATTACCAGAACATGATAAAAATAACAAAATCTAAACGAGGGTTGAGTTAATAAATATTGCGAACGGATATAGGAATGCATTAAAAAAATTGAAAGATCATTACATAAATCTCTAAAAGACTTAAGATTCAATTTAAAATTGAAATATAAGGTAAATAAACTTCCGCCATATCTGCTACAGAACACTGAAAATCGTGACCAGCCTTTCACATTTCGTGACATCCGTTTTAAAAATAAGTGACCAATCTTTATGACTTGCTAATATAGAAATAAGTGACCAATCTTTCTGACTTGCTGATATAGACTATCACTTTTATCCTGCAAAAGACATCCACCATGAAGATTTTTTGTAAAAAACTGGTCAAAATATTTTATCGACTCTTGCTGGGTGAAAAATGATCTTGCAGAGGGTCTTCGTATAAAATCCCGAACATGAAGACGTCTTCGGATATGTTTCGGAATCTTCCTAAATAGGTCCGTCCTAATAGGACAACCTTCTCTGAAGAACAAAGTGGTTTGATCTCAATTTGTCTCTTTGACACTTAGTAAGCATAACATACACCTCACACGTCTAGACTGTCGACCTAACCGCGCAACGACTTCTCGCTGCTGGGAGAACGGGTGCAGGTGACTGGTACAATACATGTACATACTCGTACGCTACCGGGGTCTGAGCGATGACAGGCAGGGCAGCCGATCGAAACTACAAAAGTCTACCCCACAGCCAAATCAAAGTCCTTCAAAAAGAAGGCATCGTTCTTACCCCCCATACAAATGGGAAAAAAGCACGTTAAAAGAAGAAGAAGAAGAATACTTAGTCTTTAAATCAACAAAAAAGTCAGTAAAGCAAGTACCTGGCTTTAAATTATGTCCTTAGCGATATAATATGACAATAGCGGCGTCTTGGTGGTTGATTTCAATTAGGGTGGCCTTATACCAGCAAATGTACATTCCCAAAGGTGTCCTGTAAGTGTAATAATGTATGCAAGAGAATAAGAGGCATGTTATTCACCTCTGAACTGTGCACAACACAGGACAATGGGTGGCTCGTGTTAGTCGAGCCTCCCCGTAAGGCAAGATGTCACATAACTTAAGATGACCGATTTGGACCTAAGGCGAGATATTAAACGAATTAAGAGGCATTTTGTGGAATTCAGGCCCCTTACAACCAACCCAAGGAACCCCTGGCGAACAAGCCAGAGGTTTCCTAACCTCATTAAAAAAAATGTACTGAAATAAGTCACTCATTTTCTTACATGGATAATTAAGGTTAAACCACATTTGTTTTATCATTTGCCTGACTAGTGAGTGATGAATAATATAATGAAATGGTGAAATTAAACAATTCTGAAAACCTTCAATATATTTCGGGGGAAGCTGTAAAACTAATGAAAATGAAAATAATGTTGGGATTGGGGTCACATGTCTCCATTACTAGGACCACAGGGAGAAGAGTAACACAGTGGGCAGGGGTCAAACAAGGTTACGTGGCTCACCTTTTACGGATTTCTCTAGGAACGAAAGTCCATGGCTTTAAAGGGTGGCTTAACCCATACGAAAAGCTAATCAATGCAACTCAACTTGTGAAAAACAGAGCAACGAGAAAAAACCAACCGGTGGGACCAACGTCCCATTAGAATAAACTGGAAAGTGGATCACCTTTTTCTGGCACGTTTTTTCGTGTCTTAAAGGTCCTTAGCTTTAAGTTTTTATTACATCACCTCTACGGACAGGTAAGCGCACAGTTAACTGGCGTTCCAAAACACCCAAGTTATCAGAAGACTGTCGCATATCAATGATACAATTATAGTCTTCTCTAAATCAACACTTGTTTGACCTTACAAAACCATGTCTACCCTTCTCGGTTAAGCATTCACTAACATCACCTTATAACTTCTTAATGATTAATTTTTGCAAATCGTCACCAAATACACATCTTCCACGATACCCTCCATCACCACACTAGGGGCTTCAGTCGAATATCTAGACAATTTTATTTCAAAAATTTCCCGGGAAGTTATTTTTGCTTTATATCGAATGTTACTACCTAGCAACACTCACATACATTCTGCCATCTATTGTAGAAGTCCCTGCCTAGCTAGGACACTCAGTATTCCATTTTTCACGTAGTTTGTAAAATTGATATAGATTATGTACTGCCAAGTCTACCTATTAACTTCAGGTTCCTTTTCATTACGATATGTCTATGGTAACCATATGACTACTGTTACTCAAATATGTCATGGCCACTGTTGCATGACACTTCAGGATCCTGGGTTCAAGTTCTTCTGTCAAAACGCGAATTTAAACATACTTTTCTATATTCATTTTATTTTTATTTTAAGTAACAGAAAGCTTTCATTTAACGTAATCCAAGCATATAATTATCTGTTGTTACATGCAGAGGTCGTATTTTGAAAACATCAGTCACACGAAGTGCAAAATTATCGTACTCATATTAAATATCAGAGGAATATTATTGCTAATGGGTCATTACGTATACAGTGGGGTCGACTTCATCCATAAACTAATGGGAAAGCTTTGCAGAAAGCTCTCTCTCTCTCTCTCTCTCTCTCTCTCTCTCTCTCTCTCTCTCTCTCTCTCTCTCTCTCTCTCTCTCTCTCTCTTATACTGCACACACCCGCGTGTAAACAGACGAATGATTCTGTCAGCTAATAATCTTTTTAGAAAACACAGATTTATTGTTAATCTGTGTTTTGGAGTAGTGATAATAATCCATAATCATATGATCATTAAACGATATACTTAAATGCTACTCAGTACTTGAGTCACAGTTACAAATTGCTTAAAGGAATGATCTGTGATGATTCGGGATTCTTGGTACTGGGTAAACTGACTGTGAGCATTTTATTGAACCCATTAACAGTATTATTGCATGACTTAAAAAAACAAGCTTTAAAGTGTATGAAGGCATTAGTGTGCCATAGTGCTTTCCGATAAATATTTAAAGTTTTGATTTGTGACTTATTTTCAGGATAGCCGACCTTTGTCCTTCTGTGAATAGTGACAAAATTATTGTAAGTTAAAATCAATTTATATCTCTTTCTAAGGCGGAATGGATAAATTAATGTTTATCCCTGCAAATGTACAAATCATGGCCGGGCCAGAAACACTCATATAAAATTCCTTTTGGACGTAAGTTATTCTTAAGGCAGAGCAAATAGGATATTACAGGGTATGTGTGACTTAAAATTTGGTAGGATGCACAAATCAAATTTGAATTAGTGTAAGACAATCATAGATAGCCACTGTTACAAAATTAACACTGAGATATTAAAGTGGGGGTTTGTTATTCCGATTCTAAGTAAAGAGCCCGGATTCGACAAGAATATGTATACCCTAGTTTTAATAGATTACATCTATCGTGGTCGATGAACAGATAAGTCACTGGCTCCACAACAAACCCAAATATCGTATTTTTAATCCTGGATAAGGCAGATGCGCTTATCATATAAAATTCGCCTCAGGTATAATTTATGCCCAAGGTAAAGTAAATTCAGGATGTGATTTAATATTTGAGAGTACATAAGTCACATCTGGATTGATAACAAAACGGTCATTGATAGCCACGGGATTCTAACTTGCCACCATGTTGGCGATGGGTTGATTCCAGTTTTGAGCACAGAACCTGAATTACAGAGAAATATTTAAAGCAGTGTTGACGTTTGCTTATTCTCTCTTAATGGCCGAAGAAATAATAAGTTACATATATATATATATATATATATATATATATATATATATATATATATATATATATATATATATATATATATATATATATATATATATATATATATATATATATATATATATATTCCCCTTGAGGGAAAGGTATTCTCAAGTTAAAGTGAATTTGATAATGATGGAATTAAGCTTTGATATTCGAGAGTACTTGAAAGTAATGTATGAACTAGTGACAAAATCTCTCTCTCTTTCTCTCTCTCTCCGCTCTGTTTCTCTTTATCTATCCATCAAGTTATCTATCAATCTATCTATATTTCTATCTATCATGTAATTTATATATATATATATATATATATATATATATATATATATATATATATATATATGTTTGAATGTGTGTATATATATATATATATATATATATATATATATATATATATATATATATATATATATATATATATAATTTACTTGCTGGGTGTGTTCCTGAAATTCTCACACACCTGTGCAATTGCCTCGCAGCCAAACAAAAACGTTGGGAAAACATCTACAAAAGTCTCCCGGCAACGGAAATTTTCTCACCTGTTTGCTTTCCTTTTTTTTCTTTGTTATTTTATGAAGTTACTGAAGCATCACGGGTTACCTGTTGTGAATATCATTATTCTTATTATTGAAGAGTGATGCTTTCATTAATTTATCCAGTCAGTGTATATCAGTATCTATGCAGAAAGCTTTCAACAGCTTTTATTCATTATCGCAGTCATCATAGCTAATTTTGTTAATATTTTTGTAACTGTTGTTTTTAAAATTATATGACTTCATTCTTTTCATTTTATTTTGGTAACTTATAATGTATTTGGCATCTGATTATCTTTCAGGATGATTAGAAATATTTCATTATCGCAGTCATCATAGCTAATATTATTAATATTTTTGTAACTGTTGTTTTTAATATTATATGAATTCATTCTTTTCATTCTAATTTGGTAACTTATAATGTATTTGGCATCTGATTATCTTTCAGGATGATTAGAAATATTACAACCACGAGTAAAGAATGGTCGTTAATTATTTCAAGTTACTTCAAACTGCTGCACAACTTTTATAATTCGAATTCTTATTTTCGGTATTCAGGCTGGTAAAATAACATCTCTAGACTTTTCTGATCAACTACAGTTACCTGTATTAGTTTAGCAATTATAACTTCAGCTGAAACTCGTGAAACTTTTAAAGTTCCACAGTTATTTGGCAACTATCTGGTTATTATCTGAATAAATATTGAAAGCTCTGTATCAGATATTTAAAACGTTTCCAGTATATGAATATAAACTACGTCAGTTTTTTGATGTAGGTCGTTGAAAAAAATTCAAACACACACACATGTATAGATATATATTATTTATATATATATATATATATATATATATATATATATATATATATATATATATATAATTTATATATAATTATATATGTATACAGTATATACATACATTTATACATATATATGTGTATATATATATTCATACATATATATACATAAATACATTAGATAATACATAAGGAATGGAATATACAAGGAGTAGTGTTACCAGGTGATATAATACTGGCAGGATAATGATGAGGCACTCCATTAGGAAAATGGAAACCACAAGGACTGATGAATGAATATAAAAATAGGTGATGAATAAGCAAAAGCCACTGATTGGTACAATTTTGAGGATTAAATGACAGGACGAGAGAAAACGTGAGACCCATTTCAACCAGAGCAAGAGAGGCAGCAGGAATCGTTGCAATGGACTGGGAAGAGAATTAGATTTTCCGAAGCACCCGGGGTCTGACTGTATGGATGGGTTGTTACGCAAGCCCTCCTTTGTGGACGTCGAGTGTGGCTGTTGAATGATGGGAAAGGAAACATTGTAGATTTTTAGTTGAATAGTTTTTGTTGTTTATGCGGTACAAGAACAATTGGACAGGAAAGAACTGTGGAGGTAAAAAGAAAACGGGGTAGAATTTTAGGATAGGTTAAAGGATGGCTCAGAGTGTTTAGAAATGGTCTGGTTACGTGGATAGCACGGCCCAAGATACGTAGGTGAAAAATAAGTTTGTAATTAAGAATTGTCGGTGGTTGCAAACAAAGAAAATCAGGGAAAGTGATGGATAGATGCTATGGAACTAAAACTGAGAAGGAGAGGCCTTAATAATCAGGAAATGTGAGATTTTGTTGCAGTTTATATATGGGTTATTTAACGCACTGCAGATAAGCATTCTTTGTAGGTGCAGTTAAAGTATAACTGTAGAACTAACCAGTGTTATGTTCACCTCACACGTCTCGATTGTCGACCTCACCGCGTAACAACTCCTCTCTGCTGGGAGAAAGAGCGCTGGTGAACTGGTACAATACATGTACACAATACCGGGGTCTAAGCGGTGTCAGGCAGGGCAGTCGTTCGGGACTACAAAGTCTACCCCAAAGCCAAATCAAAGTCCTTCAAAAGAAGGCATCACGGCGACCCCATATAAAAATGGGAACAAGCTGGGAAGAAGAAGAACCAGTGTCATGTTCCTACTCTGGAACCAACTTTAATGTCAACGAATGAATGTATATATATATATATATATATATATATATATATATATATATATATATATATATATATATATATATATACATATACATATATATATATATATATATATATATATATATATATATATATATATATATATACATATATATATATATATATATATATATATATATATATATATATATATATATATATATACATATATATTTATATATATATACCTTCAGAAATTCTACTCGCTTCAGGAATATTCAAGGTTTTCCTTACTTTCATTACCTGCTACAGAAGTATGAACCCTCACATTAATTCAAAGTACACATCCCATCTTTGTACGACCCACCGACAAAAGAAGAAAAATCTCTCTAACTGCGAGAGTTAGCGAGAAAAAAACCCTTTGTTCTAAGCTCTGTAGAAGTTCCTCGTGTTTGTCTTATAATCTCCCGAGGTATTTTAAACCCCCTTTACCCGAATTTCTCATTTATATTTCCGGAAACCGAATCCCGGAAAGAAAGATATGCTACCTGAGCAAACTTTGAACCATCCTTTATCTCCGTCACTTCCGGGTAAATTGATTTGTCAGATGAAACATCTTGAAAGTAAAGTTTGTCAGGGGACCGTCATGCAGTAACAAAAATTCTGTTCAGTAAAAGGTCATCGGCCAAAATCTGATTTATGTATATATATATATATATATATATATATATATATATATATATATATATATATATATATATATATATATACACACACTTACATATACATTATATATACACATATACACATATACACATACATATAGACACATTTATTGATATATTTAATAATATCAAGTACCAAAACATTCAATATCGAATTCATTAAACCTTGTGAATAAATCAGAAAGGAGGGGAGTTGAAGTTGATAAGTGCAACTGACCCGTATACCTCTCTCGTTATCTGAATGTTCCAGTCGACCGTTTATCACTGTATCTAAACCTAAGCGGGGCAGATGCACTTATCAGTTATAATTCCCCCTGCGCGTAAGTTATTGTTAGGGTATAGTGAATTCGATATTAAGTGATACTTGTAGTTTAATATTCGTGAGTATAAAAAATGTTATTCGTGGATAAGTGATAAAACTATACACACACATGCACACACACACACACACACACACACACACACATATATATATATATATATATATATATATATATATATATATATATATATATATATAGTATATATATATATATATATATATACATTTACATATATATGTATATATATATATATATATATATATATATATATATATATATATATATAGCCTATATATATATATATATACAAGAGAGAGAGAGAGAGAGTAAAGTGCTTCAGTCAATGACATTGTAATTTTAAACATCCGAAACAGTTTTTAGTTTCGAGACTGTACAGTATAACATATCAGTTATTTTCATTCAATAGAAAACTGACAGAATATGAAACAAGTAAAAAATGCGCCTAAGTTTCTTCGGCGCAATCGAGTTTTCTGTATGAGCCGCGGCCCATGAAGCTTCAGCCACGGTCCGGTGGTGGCCTGTCCTACAGCGTTGCCAGACGAATGATTATGGCTAACTTTTACCCTTAAATAAAATAAAAACTACTGGGGCTACAGGGCTGCAATTTGGTATGTCTGATGATTGGAGGGTGGATGATCAACATACCAGTTTGCAGCCCTCTAGCCTCGGTAGTTTTTAAGATCTGAGGGCGGATAGAAAAAGTGAGGACAGAAAAAGTGCGGACAGAAAATGTGCGGACGGACAGACAAAGCCATCGCAATAGTTTTCTTTTACAGAAAACTAAAAATGCAAAAATTAGCATTATAAATTTTCTTGCCACTGAATTTGATCTTCTGAAACGTGACCTATCAGGGATTAAGCGAGAGTGTCCTCGAAAAATTGTAAAAGAGGAAACCACTTAGGTTCTGCAGACCCTATAACCCTCCGAACAATGCTGGCAGGGAATCCCTTTTTATCAAAGAGGAAAAGCAATGTTTTTACGAGTTCAACTTTTTCGATTCACGCTCCGTCCCCTCAGGTACAGGTTCTACGTTACAGTGATACAAATCCAACCTTGTAGCAGCAAGGCTCACTTTATTTTCCCCCCACGTCATATTTAGAGGATCAAGTGTAATTATTCTGAGAAGTTTTCCAGTTATTATTTACTACATTAACCATCTATTTAAATTATTCATTATGCAGCGGTTAACAGATTTTGACTTCTGAAAATTGTCAATTAGAAAGAAATTGACATATTTAGGGAAATCACAATCCCTATCCGTTTCAGACAAATATGATAGAAAATTTGGAATCAACAAGAATCTTATAATATATGCATAATGCATATATTAATGTTGTGTCAATAAAAAGATTCTTAGGAAATCGTGCTGACATTCGCAAAGGTCCTAAAAATGCCCACATATGAACAGTCTGGGTGTGCCTGGGAAATATATTAAACTTTCTTCGCAACTTCAAACTCCCACGCCATACTAAATCTTCATAAATTAGCATTATCACTGTATGAAAGTGCACTTGGCAATTATACAAGGTGTGTAATATGTAAAAGTAAAATGCAAAGTAATCGACATTATCTGATGTTCCTACTAACTAATTTTTGATGCTTCTACTTCTGAATACCTTCTGTTAACTTCACTACCCTGTATAATTTTGTTCGGAATGATGGGATGTGAAATGATAAATTACCAATTCAAAGGGTGTTCGCTTAAACAAATCAAAAGTAATCATTCTATGAAGAAAGAGAGCAGAGGCAGACCGAATTCTGAAATATTTTAAAACATATATAATCAGGAGGCCCATTTAATAAGATGTTTTGAAAGACGACTGTTATGAGCTACTCTATAATATTCGGTCAAAATAAGTCAGCGTTATTTTGTTCGCAATCTAAATTAGCTCGCACCTTCATTATCCATGATGAAAGGGGCTTGCGCTGGTGCACAAAGAACGGCATCATAACGACAGGAAATTAACGTTGGTTGACCTTTATTAATGAATGCATCATCGGGCTGCCCATCCTCTCTCACTACCTTGTTATCAAAAAGGCACAAACGCTATGAAATATGAAAAAGTTAAGTATATCTTAGTTTAAACCAGACCACTGAGCTGATTAACAGCTCTCCTAAGGCTGGCCCGAAAGATCAGACTTATTTTACGTGGCTAAGAACCAATTGGTTACCTAGCAACGGGACCTACAGCTTATTCTGTAATCTGAACCACTTTATGACGAGAAATGAATTTCTATCACAGAAATAAATTCCTTTTAATTCTTCACTGGTCGGTCGGAGAGTCGAACGCTGGGCCAACGGCGTGCTAGCCGAGAGCTCTAGCCACCCCTCCAATGAAGAACTTATGAAATATGAAGATGGATAGCAGAATACTTTTAAAGGCTACATTCTGAAAGCTAAATAGGAACTTCAATAACTTCAAATAACCACATGCCTAGATCGCATGATTTCTCGAAAGCAACAGGGTAGTAAAGCAGAGAAACATAGAAATAAATAATAATGAGAATTTCCGAACTTAATTATGATGAGTTTATAATGAAAATTTCCGAACTTAATTATAATGAGTTTCTGAATATGTCCACACAGTGCCAGTTCTCTCTCGAAAAAAACAAAAAATAGAAGAACCAACGAACTGAGTAATGAATTTGAAACATACGTCAATACCGTCAGTCACAGCTACAGTTAAATCTGTTCTTCATAGCGGTAGCAGTTAACATGTAGGAAGGTCCTGAAAAATGCAAGCAATACTTCCGTCTACTTTCAATATTACTGCAAAAATTTCTCTTCGCTTCCAATGAAAATTCTGATTAAACTGTAGTTTAAATGGACATCCTTTGTAATTCTGGGCAAACGAGTATGGTCTCTTCTGTGGCTATCCAGTAGGGTAAATTTTCAATGCGTATTTCAAGGGGCAGTTAGTTCTTTATATAAAAATGCAAACGTTCGTTCTTTAGGTCAGGGAGGTGCATTTTGCGTGAAGTTATTCGCAAATCATTGTGAATTCGATATTAACGGGTGAATGGTGACTTAATATTTGAAAATAAGAAAATCGTCATGTAAAGCATTAACTTAATGGTGAGATATAGGTATAACACACACACACTCACACATACACGCATATATATATGTATGTATATACATATACATATATATGTATATGTGTATATATATATAATATATATATATATATATATATATATATATATAATATATATATATATATATATATATATATATATATATATATATATAAGAAATCACTCCGCAATCTGCAAAACACAGATTGATATGAAAACCTTT
>JANJGK010000048.1:10959037-10971537 GCA_039081455.1 Macrobrachium rosenbergii
AAGCGGAGATTGGTGTAGGTAAAAGAACGGGTCATGGGTTTGAGATGATTCAGTCTTGTGGAAAGAAAGTTGATATTTTGTTAAAAAGAGTTTTATAATTCAAATGTGGTAATGGGAAGGAGGAAAGGGTAGACTGAGTAAAAGTGTCCTTGGAAATGAAGGTTGCTATCCCCCAGAAACGAAGGAATGCGTGGAAGACGGGTAAGTGGGAGGGTTCGCAGCTTTTAATTTTCTGTAAAAGAAAACTATTGTGCCGGTTTTGTCTATCCGTCCGCCCTCAGATTTTAAAAACTACTGAGGCTGCAGCAAATTGGTATGTTGATCATCCACCCTCCAGTCATCAAACATACCAAATTGTAGCCCTGTAGCCTCGGTGGTGTTTTTATTTTATTTAAGGTTGAAGTGTTCCATAATCGTACATCTGGCAACGATGTAGGACAGGCACCACCGGGCCATGGTTAAAGTTTCATTTGCCGCCGCTCATTCAGCATTTACCGAGACCACCGAAAGATATATCTATTTTCGGTGGCCTTGATTATACGATGTACGGAAAACTCGATTGCGCCGAAGAAACTTCGTCGCATATTTTACTTGTTTTGATGAGCTTCACTGTATGTTCTTGGTATGTATAATATTGAGGAATTTCTACTGCACGTATGGTTCGTCTACACTTGAATATGACAGTGGTTCATGTTCCTTTGTGTTGGTTTTATCTCTGAGGCCATTCTTTGCGGAAGGAAATGGCATGAGTGGGAAAGAAATTAAGATATATAGTACGTATAATATATATATATATATATATATATATATATATTATATATATATATATATATATATATATATATATATATATATATATATAATATATATATATATATAGTGTATGTTAACTGAAAGAATAAAAAAAAAGCCGTGAACAGCAGTTTAAACTACATAATGGTGAAACGTATCACAAAAACCCATTTCCTAATAAGGTATATGTAGAACTAAAGAAGAAAAATAGTTTCCTTATGCTAAGTCCTTTTATCAGGACGATTATCACAAAGGTAAATGTTCACCAGGTCCGGTAAACCCTCTTAAAAAGAGAGAGAGAGAGAGAGAGAGAGAGAGAATTAATCTTAATTCAGCCATCTAACGTGTAAGAGAACGGAGAAATTTTACGCAGATTTAATTATGTCTTAACGGAACTTTTTACGGAGATTAATTGCCGTCGTGATGTAGCCCTTGTATTATTACGTTGCATTTTACATGGAGAGGCTGAATGAAATTCGGAAAGTTTCGAGTTATATTTTTTTAGAGAGAGAGAGAGAGAGAGAGAGAGAGAGAGAGAGAGAGAGAGAGAGAGAGAGGTATCACACATTCACACTGACCACATGTACGAGTATGTATGTATATATACAGTATATATATATATATATATATATATAATATATATATATATATATATATACTATATATATATATATATATATAATATATATATTTACACATATATATACTGTATAGGCTATGTGTGTGTGTGTGGGGGAGGCGAGAGAGAGAGAGAGAGAGAGAGAGAGAGAGAGAGAGAGAGAGAGAGAGAGAGAGAGAGAGAGAGATGAGAGAGAGAGAGAGACTTTAAAAACAGAAACAATTGTAATGAGACAGGAGGAAGATGAAAACGTTCGATACATTTACCAGGGAAATACCGGCACACCTACAAATTACAGCATAGACGAACTTGCTTGCATTTTTCTCACAAGACGTTTTCGACTGTTCTTCTGAACGGATCTTAACCATTGTTTAAGTCCGGGAGGCCCGACTAAAGGGGATGTTTCACGAACGCATGAAATAATAGCTAAAAATATGGCTGTGGAAAATTGACGCCCAGGGTACCTAAGGTGCCGGGAAAAGGAAGCTAAATGAAATATATGGTCGGTTGACGTTGGAATATTAAAAAAAAAAATTTTCTATCCTGTCAGTAGGGAATACAATCGAAACAATGTGGAGGAAAAAAAAATGGAACGATGAAAATGCCACAATAAAATTTGAATGGCCAAGTAAATGTAAATACACATTACAATGAAAGAGAAAATTTAACCTTTAAGAGGCAGATGTCTTTCTCTGTTCGACTTGACTCTTGTAGCGTTTTCTCGTTTTATTTAGAACACAGGTTGGAATGCAGCATTTTGTTCCACTTTCCACTAACTCTACGAGCACTCTACAGCTAAATCTACGAACGAAAAGGCAACCTACACTTAATATGGCTGTCAGTAGTCTAGTCTATTAACTGTTTGGCTACAAGAAAAACAACTGTGCTAGAGAGATTGAATTTTACCAAAACAAGGACTTTCACTTTTGAACCGTCCCCGAGGCCGGCATTAATATGCTTTAAGAGACCACTTTTAAAGAGAAGCATCAAAATATCTTTAAGAAGTGAGAGGGATTATGGATTTATGTGGATTATCCGCTGAACGACGCTTAAGTGGATGAGTTAATTGTAAATTCTAGATATATTTCTGAAGTTGATGCAAGAGGGACACTCAAAATGATACTAAGTGGGTGGTAAATAGTTAATGGGATTCTACGCCGAGCAACAAATGCAATTGAACGAGATGGAATGAATAGCAACAGATATCGCAAGTTAAACGTCTGGTCAGAAGAGCCAAGTGCCAAACAGTGCAAAAGGATATTGTATCAAACTACTGTACTACTAAGGAACCTTTCCTCCAAAACTCTGTAGATATGGTGCTTATGTACAATAAAGTAAAAGAAAAGATCTCTAGTTGATTAACCTTTATGGAAATCATATTACTGAGACAAAATAAGATACTTGAAGTTACTGAAAACCCATCACGTTTCTGAGTCTTATTGAAATAATAAAATGCATCGATTAACGTCTCGAGGGTATCAGTCAGTTTGGGTCGTTATTCTATAACAAATATCAGGATGAAATGCTTTATTTATTGTGGCAGGAAGTAAACGGATCCTCGGACTTGAGGGGACCTGCAGATCGATCCCACAAACAAGATAAAAATTTTCGTCTGGGTGAGAGATGGTCGTCTCTCAAAAAGTTAAACATTACCTACTCGGCCACTATAGCACTTTAATTTGCAGCAACCACCTTTTTTTTTAGTTTTATATTCCTTCTGAGATTCGCCATTTTCCGTTTTAAATTGTCCCTATAACTTTTTCACCATGCCTATTACTATTACATCACATATGCTCTGTATCCTTACAATACCCGTTCCTTCACTCTTGTTTATAGATCAGAATCCTGTTCTGAGGAGGACTTTCTAATAGACGAACAAACAGAAAAATATCAGTTAACTGATATATATATATATATATATATATATATATATATATATATATATATATATATATGTTAAATTTTTTATTCATCTAGTCACATTACGGATGTTAATTCACTTTACATTCCTAAGTACAAAAATTCGGTTGTATTCATTCTCTTCTAATAGTCTCTCTCTCTCTCTCTCTCTCTCTCTCTCTCTCTCTCTCTCTCACTCTCTCTCTCTCTCTCTCTCTCTCTCTCTCTGCTATTCAGTTAGCCTAAATATCTGTAACAGGTGTTATTGGATAATTTTTAAAAAATCCACACTATCGATTCTGGTCTCCGACTGCTTGACAAGATCACTTTGTTCCTTATCTCACGAGGCAGACATCGGAATTACAAATTGATTATCTGTTGAGAGCTAAGAACTTGGTATCAACGGTTAAGCGTAAGGTGTGAAAATGATTCCTGATAATGACTTGCCCGAAAACCTAAGGGTCTGACGTTTTCCCGCATCCTCTATAGAAGGATAACGCATAAAGAAAAAAAAAAAAAAAAAAAAAAAAAAAAATATATATATATATATATATATATATATATATATATATTGCTTTACTGACTTAATCACTCAAGACTGGAGTACGATTAACATATAAAAAAAATTTCTGAATGACATCTTCAGCAAGAGTGATATGCCAAATATCAAAGGTTTGATTATTACAACAAACGATTATAAACTGAAGGTGTTTTTTAAGTAACAACACTTTTAGATATGATGGACTGGTGGAAATAACGACACCCCTTCACCCAATGAAAAATTGTACATGCAAGCAATTTAAGAAATGCATTCTAGACTACGTGCATTACAACCAATCATCTTTTTTTAGCTGGGTTCGTAGGTAACTCTTTTGGTGAAGAACTGATATAACAAACCAACTTCCAAGCCTGATCAGAAGCTCTCTCTCTCTCTCTCTCTTTCTTTTTCTCTCTTTCTCTCTTCCCCTCTCTCATGATGCTGGAACACAGAGAATAACTGGATGCTTTGGAAATATATGGTACGCAAAGTATTCGGTGCAATACAGAAATAAACTCAAAACGTGAATTTGAGGAAATAAACTTTGAACGAGGAAAATGAATCGCTGAATGCGTCCTCGTTATTCTAAATCAGGTCAATTTGCCTAAAAAGCAGCGTTATCAGTGTTTGGTCAGCTTAATTATTTATCCGTGAATTAATTTCGTCAGGTAATTTGGTCTCTTTAAAAAAAAAACCCCAACAAAAAAAAAATAAAATAAAATAAAAATAACACTAAAGGTGATATCGGCTGTTTTCTTTAATGCCTATGCAACACGTATGGCTGACTGTTTCTGTGCATTGCATGCATGTATGTATGTACGCATGTATATATATATATACATACACACACACACACACACACACACACACACACACACACACACACACATATATATATATATATATATATATATATATATATATATATATATATATATATATATAGTATATATACATATATATATATATATATATATATATATATATATATATATATATACATATATATATATATATATATATATATATATATATATATATATATATATATATATTTTTTTTTTTTTTTTTAAGTGGGAAGCCACTTCTGAAGCAAACCCAAACCTCCAAACTGCCTTGCCCCCAAAATTGACGTAATTTCGCACTGATACTTAGCTGAGGAGGACGTGAGAAACTCAGCCCCTACGTAAATTTCTCTCCATGCTCCCCTTTTTGGTGCATCTAGTTATCTTTTCTAAAGACCTGGTGGCTGCTTGAATTACCTCTTTTCAGATGAAAGGCAAATGGAGATGAAGCCTGCCGAAAATCTGTCAGAAAGGTTGAGTTCCCCATAAAAACTGGCGAACATGGGTTGTCAGAAGTCACCAGGATTTGGGAAACACCCCTACATAGAAAACGAGGTGACTGAACCGCCATCTTACAATCCTAGTGACCTCTGGTAGGAGCAAGAAAATAAGCCCCCGAGGTCATATGAGGTGAGAAACTGTGGCCGTCGCTCTCAGAACACCCCGTCAGCAGACCGACACACTGCCCCTTGCATGCTCCTTATTGAACTGACCCCTCCACATGGTCAACTTTCGACCACCCAGTTGCATTACCCATGTATTTTCCCATTAAACTCACCCCTCCCGAACTGGTGAAATTCGACGAGGCTCCCCCATCACTCCGTTATAAGGTAATGTCCTGACTAGAGGATTTTCAACAGTCACACATCTTTAATCTCCAACTGCACTCTCATTTTCTTTTCTGAAGTCCGAGTTATCACAAAGACCTGACTCACTTAGCTCAGTGTGATTTTTAATGCAAGAATATCGTACCAGAATCGAGTTATCTTGGCACCCTATGTGCAGCCCTCGATTCACCCGAGACCGTTATAACTATCCTTGTGTAACCGCCGGCATTATGAAATTGCAGACGGTACATCAGCTGTGGAAACAGCGACTTGTCTTGTGCTTCTTGCAGTGAAAAGGCCACTGCAATCAATTCTTCAGTATCCTTTTCAAGAGGATTAATCACAGACTATTAAATTTTTTAACAGTGATAGCATAACTAACCACGTAGCAGCCCCTGTTGGATCTGCCTATCATTCCTCAGTCTTCTGATTAATGTGCTTAATTGTAAATATATTCCATTTAAAGTCAACCTAAGTGTTTATCTGCAAAGCCCCTTGTTGAAGTATGGCCCTCAGCCCAACTGTTTCTTCTATTAAGTTTCCTGCCTGATCTAGCGATTGCAGTCAGATTTTTCAAGGTTTATTAATAAGCCCCCTGTTCACGAGCTAGACCCCAGATTGGACCCCTGAACAAGGAAAAGAGTAAGTAGGCCGGGTAGGAACATAAATATATATATATATATATATATATAATATATATATATATATATATATATATATATATAATATATATATATATATATATATATATATATATATATATATATAGATATATATATATATATGTATATGTATATATATATATATTTTTTTTATAATATATATATATATATACAGTATATATATATATATATATATATATATATATATATATATATATATATATATATATATATATATATATATATATATAATATAAAATAAAAGTTCTTCTATGGGACCTCCATTCTCCTTTTTGTAGTTATATATATATATATATATATATATATATATATATATATATATATATATATACATATATATCTACAAAAAGGAAAAGAGAGATCCCATAGAAGAACTTTTATTATATACTTATTTTAATATTCCGGGAACAGGAAGTAAACTCTAGAATATAAAGTCTGAAATACATTTAGTTGTTTCAAGCTAACGTGATATAAATCATCTACTGTGGTAGATTAATTCCATATAGCTCACCCCAGCAATAAGATGGAAGATATAATTAAAATGAGAAAGAAAGGTGCTTGGAGAGTCAAAAATATTTCGGTTAACCAGCGAAACATTTTTCCTCCTCGGCGCTTAAGAAATCCTCCTGGGAAATATAAGTTTAATGTTGCACTTTTGCCTGCCATTAATTATGTTGCATGAAATTACGCCCTAAAATTCCAGCCAATTCTATCCTAATCATAGCTCTGAATAAAAACACAAAAGAGTTATATTTTATTGCAACCTTTCGCTATCACTCATGCATAAGTAAATTATTACTAATGGGGTGCCAGAACTCATGGGCTTTAATTCTTTGTTTCGTCTCTTTCTATCTCTGTGCGTATGGTACGTGTGTTTGTATATATATATGTGTGTATGTATATATATACACACATATATACATATATATATGTATGTATATAAATATACATACATACATATATATGTGTATGTATGTATATAAATACACACATATATAATTGTATATATATATGTAGCGTAGGAGCAGTCAAGATCGCAGGAGTGCCTAAGAGGTGCTACAGTTAAGAAACTAGATTGTTAAATTGTATTTAGTTAACAGCTACTTATATCACAGCCATTTACTTATGGTAGTTAACTGTATAATTTCTTTAAGGAACAGCACTTGGCTTTTATACAGCTAGCCTTGGTCGCATCTTGGGTGGAAAGGAAATGTTTTGCGAAGTTTCATTTTACTGACAATTTCCTAAATAGCAGGAGCTGTGATTTACCAACATTACGGAAACAAACTGGACGATCTGTAAACAGCTGAAGGTGAGCCGAAGAAAATGTAATGCAACAAGTGTTTTGTCAATTCATCCGGCTTACTGAGTGATTGCATAAAAAACGAAATGAAATTTTACAAATATTTGTACGAATTGTTAATTTATGTAAATATCTATTCTCAGGGTTGTGTTTTCGGTTGAATAGAAGCATATGGAAAAGAAATCGTTGATTGCCCTCAAGCGCAACATATATATATATATATATATATATATATATATATATATATATATATATATATATATATATATATATATATATATATATATCACACATTACCACAGGTGAAAAATAAGAAACGGGGTGTAGGTCCTGACCGGTTTCGACTTTATTTCCAAGCCATTGACGAAGGACTGATACAGAGTGTGAGAAGTCCCAAATATATATACTACAAGAACAGTACTGACGAACATACACAACCGTTAGAGGCTCCATATCCCCACTCAGGCCGGTGTCGAGGTAGGGAGTGGCCTTTAAAACTCATTTGGCTAAAAATCACAATAGACTCTCAGGGGACATTGCTGATAAACAGGACCATACCCCACCTCAGATCCACACCTGACAGGTGTCATGGAGGCGGAGTTTGGAAACTCATTAACATTACTACCCTCGTACTGTGTTTACAAATATGATAATCCTATTTTCATATATCTCTACTGCCTACCTTAAAGTTTAAACAATTTACAAATTTCTTTTGATATTAAAGGATCAAGTTTATACATCCCTTGACTGATATTCATATTATGGTTGTAACTTTCTTTTATGAAGCTAGATTCAATGATGTTCCTTTCCAGTGCATTATTAGAATATACAATCCTTTTTGCCCCTTCCCAGTTGATAGCATGATTGTTCTCACTAACATGTACAAATATACCACTGTTCCCTTGTGCATATCTCACACATTTCTTATGTTGTTCAATTCTTTTTTCCAGTGCTTTCCCGGTTTGGCCAATATAAAAGTTGTCACAAGACTTACACGGAATTTTATATACACACCCTTTAATATTGTCTGGGGAGTTCTTGATAAGTACATTTTTCATTGTTGTATTGTTCTTAAATGCGACATTAACACCAAAATTCTTAAGAAGATGAGGGATATCTTTCATACTATTATTATAAGGCAGAACAAGCAAATTTTTTGTGTTGTAAGGTTTTGATACATAGTCTTTTTTGCCGCTTCATATGCACTGTTTAATAAACTATCAGGATATTTCAATTTTTTGCCTGCATTCCTAATCTTATCTATTTCATCATCAATATATTCAGGGCTACATACCCGTAATGCTCTTAAAAACATAGATGAAAACACTGACTTTTTAACCTTATTGCTTTGTCCAGAATAGAAATGCACATAGGAAGAAATATTAGTGGGTTTTCTATACACACTATATTTAAACCCACTACTATTTCTTCGTATGAGGACATCCAGAAACGGTAAGCACCCATCATTTTTCCATTTCCATCGTGAATTTAATTGATGGTACTAATTGATTTAACTTAGCAAAAAAGTTTTTTACATCTTGGTTCCCTGGCCATACACAAATTATGTCGTCAACATACCTAAACCATGTTACATTACGTGGGATTATGTTGTTTAATATCTTCTTTTCAAAAAATTCCATATATAAGTTACTTAACACTGGGGATAGAGGGTTTCCCATTGCCTATACCAAAATTTTGTGAGTAAAATTTACCATTAAATTCAATTTTACAATCTTTTACACATAATTTAATCAGTTCAATTAAAGTACTTTTAGCAAATGGGATATCCAGCTGTGTGTTCTCTAACAATTCAGATAAAAACGCCATCAGATCATCTATTGGCACCTTTGTGAATAGTGATACAACATCAAAACTTACAAGCCTGGATTCACTATTAATCTCTACACTATTTAGTTTATTTATCAGGTCCACATTATTCTTGATATTTGCATTTGAGATGGTACCTACTAATGGGTTGAGAATATCTACTAAGTACTTCGCTAGCTTGTATGATGCGGAACCAACTGAACTGATAATTGGCCTGGCAGGAAAGTTTGCTTTGTGAGTTTTTATTGTACCATACATGTATGGTAGCGATGGAGAGGTCACACACAACTTCTTTATAAGGCTTTCGTTACCTTTTAACAGGTTTTTCACTTTCTTATTGAAACCACTATTCACATTGTCTATCGGGTTCTTATTTAATTCTTTATATGTGTTATCATCACCTAAAAGATTTTGCATTTTTTCTATATATTCACTTTTATTTAAAATTACAAGGGCGCCTGATTTATCTGCTTTTGTCATGTGTATATTTTTATCTTTTTTCAGTTCATTAATAGCAACCATAAATCTTTTGGGGACGTTTGTGGTGTCTGATTTTTTCATACTTCCATAAATCACTCCCTTAACCATGTTCACTTCTTCATTCGTTAAATCACTATATTTTTCCAAATTACACAGTCCTTTAGTTATTTCCACACTGTTCTTTCCGCCAGGAGATAAAGCAAAGTTTAAACCGTAGCCTAAGGCACTAGTTACATTTCTATCCAGCTGTTTGTTTGATAAGTTGACGACACATTCATGATTGGCGTTGTTGGTCCAAGGGCTTCTTTCAATCAACAGTTTCATTTTATTATCGTGTTTCCGTTTCAGTTTCCGATACACTTGATTCCTCATCTTCACATGACAATATTCACGGAGGGAATCTCTCCAATCTGGTGGTATTGAGGCTTCAAAATGTCGTCTTTTCCGTCGCTACCATACATGTATGGTACAATAAAAACTCACAAAGCAAACTTTCCTGCCAGGCCAATTATCAGTTCAGTTGGTTCCGCATCATACAAGCTAGCGAAGTACTTAGTAGATATTCTCAACCCATTAGTAGGTACCATCTCAAATGCAAATAATCAAGAATAATGTGGACCTGATAAATAAACTAAATAGTGTAGAGATTAATAGTGAATCCAGGCTTGTAAGTTTTGATGTTGTATCACTATTCACAAAGGTGCCAATAGATGATCTGATGGCGTTTTTATCTGAATTGTTAGAGAACACACAGCTGGATATCCCATTTTCTAAAAGTACTTTAATTGAACTGATTAAATTATGTGTAAAAGATTGTAAATTTGAATTTAATGGTAAATTTTACTCACAAAATTTTGGTATGGCAATGGGAAACCCTCTATCCCCAGTGTTAAGTAACTTATATATGGAATTTTTTGAAAAGAAGATATTAAACAACATAATCCCACGTAATGTAACATGGTTTAGGTATGTTGACGACATAATTTGTGTATGGCCAGGGAACCAAGATGTAAAAAACTTTTTTGCTAAGTTAAATCAATTAGTACCATCAATTAAATTCACGATGGAAATGGAAAATGATGGGTGCTTACCGTTTCTGGATGTCCTCATACGAAGAAATAGTAGTGGGTTTAAATATAGTGTGTATAGAAAACCCACTAATATTTCTTCCTATGTGCATTTCTATTCTGGACAAAGCAATAAGGTTAAAAAGTCAGTGTTTTCATCTATGTTTTTAAGAGCATTACGGGTATGTAGCCCTGAATATATTGATGATGAAATAGATAAGATTAGGAATGCAGGCAAAAAATTGAAATATCCTGATAGTTTATTAAACAGTGCATATGAAGCGGCAAAAAAGACTATGTATCAAAACCTTACAACACAAAAAATTTGCTTGTTCTGCCTTATAATAATAGTATGAAAGATATCCCTCATCTTCTTAAGAATTTTGGTGTTAATGTCGCATTTAAGAACAATACAACAATGAAAAATGTACTTATCAAGAACTCCCCAGACAATATTAAAGGGTGTGTATATAAAATTCCGTGTAAGTCTTGTGACAACTTTTATATTGGCCAAACCGGGAAAGCACTGGAAAAAAGAATTGAACAACATAAGAAATGTGTGAGATATGCACAAGGGAACAGTGGTATATTTGTACATGTTAGTGAGAACAATCATGCTATCAACTGGGAAGGGGCAAAAAGGATTGTATATTCTAATAATGCACTGGAAAGGAACATCATTGAATCTAGCTTCATAAAAGAAAGTTACAACCATAATATGAATATCAGTCAAGGGATGTATAAACTTGATCCTTTAATATCAAAAGAAATTTGTAAATTGTTTAAACTTTAAGGTAGGCAGTAGAGATATATGAAAATAGGATTATCATATTTGTAAACACAGTACGAGGGTAGTAATGTTAATGAGTTTCCAAACTCCGCCTCCATGACACCTGTCAGGTGTGGATCTGAGGTGGGGTATGGTCTGTTTATCAGCAATGTCCCCTGAGAGTCTATTGTGATTTTTAGCCAAATGAGTTTTAAAGGCCACTCCTACCTCGACACCGGCCTGAGTGGGGATATGGAGCCTCTAACGGTTGTGTATGTTCGTCAGTACTGTTCTTGTAGTATATATATTTGGGACTTCTCACACTCTGTATCAGTCCTTCGTCAATGGCTTGGAAATAAAGTCGAAACCGGTCAGGACCTACACCCCGTTTCTTATTTTTCACCTGTGGTAATGTGTGATAAATGAATCACGTACAAAAGTGATAATAATCATATATATATATATATATATATATATATATATATATATATATATATATATATATATATATATATATATATATATATATATATATATATATATATATATATATATATATATATATATGACGGTACTGATAATTATAATAATTCGGGGATACCTCCCGAACATCAACAGAAAAACTAAAATATTGATTCTGTGACTTAAGGGGCTTTAGATTAATTAAAGAAATGTGTAAATGATGAAACATTGCAGGATCTCAAATGGGCCTAAGACCTGCATGCATTGTCACTATTATTGAACATTATTATCTTCTAATTAATATCTTTATCAAACATGAATTGGATTAGACAAAACAACATGTACAAGATATACAAAATCTTCTTTTCTATTTGAATGACAATGTAAAT
>JANJGK010000048.1:10976030-11058530 GCA_039081455.1 Macrobrachium rosenbergii
CCATTTCTCTATATAAAGCCAGTCGAAAAATATCTCCTTTTCATCCACACACACGCAAGCCTCCATAGATATGCATTCTTAAGGAGGTGAGGTAGTCTTAGGTAACCCTTACACTCTTCTGACAGTCATATTCTAAGAGAGCCAATAACGTGCAAAATTGACCTAGGCTAAATTCGGTCTCTTGTAAGACTGATTTCGACTGCTCTGATTAATGGAAGATGGGGTAAATCATTGTCCTCTTTTATTTATTGTGGCATATTTGTTGATTATTTTGAGGGATTAAGAAGGCAGACTGAACAGTGAATCCTCTCGATAAATTATGCGTATAGAGGAGAATTAGGTGAAGAAGTAATCTTATAAACTTGTAAAAGTAAATTTAAAGAGCATAAAATAAAGGAAGGGAACAAAATCAAAAAAGAAAAATTTCGTCGATTTTTAAATTATTGTCAAAAAAGTTAGTGTAGGTTGTATTTTATAGTAAATAATTGTGTTATTCACACAATACCAATTCGTTAAACCAGATGAAGTAACGTAACATATTATGAAGATGAAAGAAAAAAATCGTCATTTACAGAGGATAAGGAGTTTTATCGATACGTAAAGAGAGAGAGAGAGAGAGAGAGAGAGAGAGAGAGAGAGAGAGAGAGAGAGAGAGAGAGAGAGAGAGAGAGAGAGATGAGTGGGGCTGTTGGGAGAGAAATGGCAGTTGTGATGAAACTCCAGCATTCAGGGAGTTAATGAGTCTCGGTCGCAAGTGTTTGCTTTTCTATAAAGTAACACTTCGATCCTTAGGTGATCACCAGCGATAGATACAATCACGAGGCACAAAAGGAAACACTTCAATCCTTTTGAGGCTTTGAAAGGTATTAGGACATCAGCTTTCTTTAACTAAATAACGTATTCTTGAACTTACACAAAATTATATGAAGATATAGATGCTCTTTCAAATATTTTTTAAACATGGGCACGAGTGAGAGAGAGAGAGAGAGAGAGAGAGAGAGAGAGAGAGAGAGAGAGAGAGAGAGAGAGAGAGAGAACGAATGATTCATCAGTTTCTGTAACCTTGCGTGAGACTGAATATAGTTATC
Source organism: Macrobrachium rosenbergii (assembly GCA_039081455.1). NCBI lineage: Eukaryota > Metazoa > Arthropoda > Malacostraca > Decapoda > Palaemonidae > Macrobrachium > Macrobrachium rosenbergii. The sequence continues at coordinate 10,977,119 of JANJGK010000048.1, forward strand.
GAACCATTATCTTATTTGTTTCGTGGCTGTTAAAATAATGAGTTATCAAATATGGATGGCTAATTTTTTCTAAGACTGATTCTTTTTCTAAGGATATTGGAGGGAAACGACCTTCTCAAGTGGGGTCCTTAATTTTCAATGTCTTCAGCTCACATATTTCCCTTCCGTTTTTATGATCCAGAAAATTGTTCCAGGATATTTCCATAATCATTGTCGTCTTGTTTTCTCAGAGAGGGAATATGTAATTTTTTGGTTTTCGCTGACATACTAAAGAGTTGGGGATGTTATTTATAAAGAAATCTTATATGCCTACGGTTTTGCTAATCGCACAATCCCACAGCTTTTTCAAAATCAGTGTTCATAAAAATTTTCTGGTAAATACTGGGATGTCGATCCGCATCTTCATAAAACCTTTTTTGGTATTCATCTTGGAAGGGATCACTGAAACCTATGTTGCCTATGCGCAGAAGACTGGATTCAATGCAAAGCCACAATATAATACATGAAAAATATATAAACGTTGTAGTAAAAATTTCCCCTGTTAATATAGTTGATATGTTCTGATGCAGTAAAATATGTCAGTGTCAATAAGAGCGCTTAGCGGCGGAGTAAGTTATCTAATGAGCCACATGTAAACATATAAAGGAAAGTTCTCCATGTTGAAAATTCTTCGAATGAAAAAGGAAAAAGAACCCTTCAAAAGGAAAAGAAAAAAGTTAATGCAATTACAATTCTTGTTTACTCACAGACTAATGGGAAGAAAGTTGAATAAGTGAATCACTGCCACGAAAGCTGTGATAAATTACCGAGATCAAAGTAGAATGTTGAGAAATCTGGGATAAAATATCTCCCTGGTTATTTCAGAGATTCGTTGGAGAGGATATACTCACATGGTAAGTGTTTACTATTTTAACAACACTGTTATGCAGTTAACCCAATTCATTGTCAAATGAAGACTTAATAAACCAGTCTGAATTCTTTCTAGATATACAATTCCAAATAAATCATATTTCGAATGCATCACAGTGCCTAACACTCGATGATATAGGACGCTAGAGAGCTCTAAGCAAAGACCATTTGAGGTTTTGCATGCCAAGTCGTCTGCTTTTGCATGCGTGCTTCCGATCATTTAACGAGATATGTGCTATATGCATTTTCACTCATGAAGGCAAGGACTGTATTCCTCAAACGGCTATAAATGTGATGGATGGTTGGCCGAGTCCTCGAAAGAGCCCAGTGTCTGAAAAAAGTATACCTTAGTTTAACCAGACTACTGAGCTTACAGCTCTCCTAAAGAGGGCTGGCCCGAAGGATTAGACTTATTTTATGTGGCTAAGAACCAATTGGCTACCTAGCAATGGGACCTACAGCTTATTGTGGAATCCGAACAACATCATACTGAGAAATGAATTTCTATCACCAAAAATAAATTCCTCTAATTCTTCATTGGCCGGCCGGAGAAACGAACGCCGGCCTAGGAGAGTGTTAACCGAGTATGATATCGACCCATCCAATGTCTGAAGGAATTATTTGTAAACTAAGAACTCCCTTAATAATGGTTGTTTTTTACTGTGTCAATATGTCCATTATGGCAACAATAAGCATTGCTCTAGTAATATTACAACTTAGGACAATAGTAGCAAAATAATGGATAATAGCAAAGCAATGGATGATATTAATGATTATGGTTATGATATTGCACAACTACTTCAACACGAGTTGAGCGTAACGCTACTGCGAATATCAGCAATAAAGTTAATGATGCTGTTGCAAACAGCTCTGATAATGATACAAATAACACTGTTGCGGTTTTAGCTACATAACACTGCTGTTGAAATCGCTGGTATTGAGAAGGGTGACAACAACGCGCCACGGCTTATGATGTTCATTATTCTAGCTCCGGGTACTGCTAATAAGACTACATTAAAACGCAATGTCCGTGTTTTGCTTGAGTCTTGAGTAATTTCGAAATATGTTAATTCGTGCGTCACAGCTTATGATGTTCATTATTCTAGTTCCGGGTACTGCTGAGACTACGTTAAAAACGTATTGTCCGTGCTTTGCTTGAGTCTTGAGTAATTTCGAAATATGTCCATGAGAACTCTGAAAGACCTGTTTTATCGGAAATACTACAGATATTGAAAACAGTGAGGATGAAAATGAGTGTAAAAGCAATGTGGATAATGGCACTACAGTTTTATATCCACAGTCCTATTACGGGTAATGGTATACTGCCTCTCTCTCTGATCTTTGATAAGACAACGTATTATGCATTATTGTGATGATGATAATACTAACTAGTCTCTCAGCAGCTTTAGCTACTACTACTACTACTTTTATAACTTCACGTATCCTGATGATGTTGATACTGTTACATCTGTTATGGCTACCAGTAAAGTCACAGAATTTTGACAGAGTTATTAAAAGCAACATCTGCTGATACTACATATAGTACCATAAGTTTAATAAGGTTCGTGTTACTTGCTGTACTCCTACAATCAGAAAGTCACTTTCTAAAAAAATAAGCCATTATTGGAAGATGCATGAACGCTAAAGAGGAATGCAGTGTTCCTTATGAACTTCGACAGAACCCACCTACAAGAACAAGGCTTTCACCCACTGCAGTAACTGGAAGGGAAGCAAGGAAAATCCAGCTCTGTTAACAGATAAAGGATATTTGGATTGTGTGGTAGAATTCGTAACCTTTAGGAAATGGAGAACTAGGGCTCCAGATGCAGGTGATAATGAAAAACTTTAAGAAGCAGTTATACTCTGCAATAAAACTAAATGCTCAAGGTAAGGATAAAGGTATTCCAAACAATTGCCACAGGAAACACACGCCTTGTGACTCTTAAAAAGGCGGTACTCAGAATCTTCATCAGCTTTAACTTGACAACTCGCTGTCATTCTTGCAGATGAAGAACATTGCATCCTTTCCCAGAAAGAAGGAACAGGAAACTAAAACTGCGTTAATTTTATCCTTCATGTCAGTTATACCACAGAACTACGAAAACGAAGGAGCCATTCTCCAACACGTTACACAGACTCAGTATAAAATTTCAAGCAGAACAAGATCTACTTGTCTTATCGCAGCCAAAGCGTTACCAATTTTCTTTCAAAGCTGATTGATACTGACTGATTAATATAATGTTAACACCACCCTGGCGTATATTAATTTTTACCTGTCAGTATAACAGGAACTAATAAGGACTGAGAGGAGGAGAAGAGCTACAAAGAATTATTAACACAACCCATTGCTGTTAAAACTGGAGAGAGAGAGAGAGAGAGAGAGAGAGAGAGAGAGAGAGAGAGAGAGAGAGAGAGAGAGAGAGCTTCCTTCCGGTCACATGTATTAGAATATCAGCCAATCAGCAAATTTGAGTTAAATGATGAACCCCACTTGTTCTTCGGTATGTCTTCATGGAACTCATCCTCTGAAAATTCTGAAACTTTTATTCTGAAATATACAACAGAATTTAATACTGTCCTATTGTCATGATATAGAAAATCTATATCATACACAAAATTAATTCTGGGACAGCGTTATTCCCTCATTTTTTATGATAATTATATTCTTGACAAATACTCACATACACGTACAAAAACCAGCAGCTAGGAGTTTAAGATTTAATACTTTTTTCTAGAAAATCAGTTGTGTATCACTGAATTTCAGCCGTGAATTAAACACTGAGTAATTTGTCGACCGTGTTGGGTTACAGCTTGGGACTAGTTACTATATCCTATGAGACTGACTGACTACCAGAAGGTTGATACCAATTTAAATAACTTCCTCTGAGTTGGAAAAGCTTATATTTGGAAAATGAACACATGTGTCCCTGAATGAGAATGGTCATTTAAACATTATCTGTTAATTTTCAAATAATGAGACAGCATTGTCGTGTATATGGGGTCCAAAAGATAACTAAATTTTGTTTGTATTATTATTATTATTATTATTATTATTATTATTATTATTATTATTATTATTATTATTATTATTATTATTATTATTATTATTATTATTATTGAAAAGAGTTGACCCTCTTTTAAGCATGTCCTGTTAAAAAGGATGGCTGCATTGTTCATATTAATCTTATATTGAGTCTTTTCAAGTTTTCTTATGACTCGCTAGCTACAATGCACCCCATTCACTGCTGAAGCCAAAATAGATACAACAGTTTTCCAACAGAGAATGCCCATTCTCCCGTTCACCCCCAGTTCTAGCTCGGATGTGGTCGTGTTTCAAAGTGTATGATTGCAACCTCTGAAGGAAGAGATAATACGCACAGGAAAGTGTTGCATCGACGAGAAATTGCAGAGGGATGCTCAAGGGAAAGGGCTGTCGTAAAAGGAACCGCGTGACGTCTCGACTGGTCTTGAAAGACGTCAGAGCGCTAAAAAGAGTGTACAAAGAACTGTTATTAAAATTCTAAAACGCAGTTTGCTATTACTCTGGCTTTCTGAATCACTTATATTTATTAATGTTTGTTCGTTTATATTCATCTGTTATTTTCTTTAGCCTGTTTTTCGTCTGGGATATAGCCATTTTATTTTTTGAGGGTGATCGTGAATATTTTTCAACATGAGGTTTTAGCTTGGAAATTCTTGCGTAAATTTTATGTGATATAACAGTAAGGTTTTCCAGTGAAGGAAAGACACCGCTATTTTTAGTTGGAGTGGGCCACCGGTAAAGAGCGAGAGAAAAAAAATAACGAAAAAAGGGGAAGTTCTGAGTAAGAGAAGCAGTAATTCAGCTTCCCAGAAAATAACGTATGAAGAAAATTTCAGACATGGCGAATTTTTCCAACCATTTTTATCCTCCGCTTGTAGGGCTTTGTAGAAAATTTTAGGAACTGTTTATAATTTCATGAAATTCTCCTAAAATGAAAGTAGTGAAGGAGGAGTAGAGAGTAAAGTATGTTTATTTTGCTTGGGGATGGGAAGGGAAGCGAATTTAGAAATCAATACTTGATGTTATGAGAAACCTTCTACAAATTCTTGACATACATAAACACCCGGTGGACGTTTGTTCTCTCATTAGGCCAAGAACTTGGCTGATATTTCTTATATGGTAGAAAAAAGATAGGCAAAAATGGAAATTACATTTATTTTATTTTTTACTTTGTATATGGAAATGATTCAGTGAGTATTAAAGTATTTTCCTTAATGGACAGCGTTCCATAGATCCATTACTTATTCATTTGGTTGGCTATGTCACCTGCAGGCCACATGGCCAAATGAAAAAGAGTAGCCTGAATTTAAGGCGAACAGAATTTCTTACTTTTATCCAGATGGAATTTCATTTGTATGTGTGTGTGTGTGTCAGTGCGTATGTGTGTGTGTGCGTGCGTGTGTGTTTGTGCGTGTTTGTGTGTGTGTGTGAGAGAGAGAGAGAGAGAGAGAGAGAGAGAGAGAGAGAGAGAGAGAGAGAGAATGAGAGTTTCAATCATTTTTAAACTCCTCTTAGCTAATTCCTTATGATGTCGGCTGCTTTGTATTAAAAACCATCTGCATATATAATAATTTAATATCTTCTAATTGATTATCAAATGAAAAAAAGTAAAATATTGAAAGGGCAAATATCTAACACGTCAGCTTCTCTTTCCAAAGTCATTATCAGGAATACGAGTTTTCTTTCTCGTCGGCGAAATCAGGGTGACAAACATTGATGAGCATAAACGAGTTTTTTTTTTCTTAGGACTATGATACTCTTTGAATCGTTGATAACTGTTTATAATTTTTTGTATATTACTGAGTCCAACGGTCCTTTACTACATCATTCTCTGCCCTGATACCTGATATATTCATCATAGCCCAAGCCATCTGTACTTATTATTATTATTATTATTATTGTTATTATTATTATTATTATTATTATTATTATTATTATTATTATTATTATTATTATTATTATTATTATTATTAAGAACCTGGAGATACGAAGTGAAAGCATACGGATATCCCATGCAATTTGTCACTAGTCATGTAGGCTATAGTTGTCATAATAATTATGCAGTATTTACCCCAAAGCAGTTTATGGAAACGAAATCATATTATAAAGTATTCCCCTGTGATCCTCACCTCGGATTTATACTTTAGTTGGAAGTTAACGAGCATGATATGAAGACATGGAAGCCGTATTTAAAAAAAAAATATGTGCATAGATTTATATACAGATTAGCGATACTGTTAGTAGTAACATTTGTTTTCCGAAAAATAGGCGTTTTCTTTTTAGATCACAAAAGTCTTCGAAAGAGTTGTCATATTTGCTATGCGTGGAATTTCTGGAAAACACAACGATGATTTTTTCCAAACTTAAAACAGAAGAGGGAACAATCTCGAAGGAACGTTGGCATAGGATTATTGGAGAACTGTCATCGTATTCAGTCGGTTATCCCGACGGCCGTTTCTCCCTGGAAGGTAAACAAGCCGTTGGAAACAGAATTCTTGACTTGCTGGGAGACAAATTTTATTGGATGAATTTCTTTTCAAGTATTATCTCAACTGAGACTGGTATTCCCTTGATCTTGTCTATATTCTTCTCGATGCGTGTAAGAATATATATATATATATATATATATATATATATATATATATATATATATATATATATATATATATATTCATGACAACTATCATTATATATATTATATATTCATGACAACTATCATTATATATATATATATATATATATATATATATAATTTTCATAATTTTCGTAATTGCTTAGGAAATTACAATATTTTTAAATATTAAGCCTTTTATATAAATGCGTATATATATACAGTATATATATATATATATATATATATATATATATATATATATATATATACAGTATATATATATATATATATATATATATATATATATATATATATATATATATATATATATATATATATGCTATTTGTTCATATCTTCTCTTTCATGCAATTTGACATACCAGCAGATGCCCTTCCAAATCTGCACCAAAGAGGCCCTCTTCCTCTCACATAGGTGTGGCCTCTTTCGACAGGTAGATGGTGTTGCCGTTGGATTCCCCCATTGGTGCCCTATTTGCCTATATGTACATGACAGATGTCTTGGAAAGAACCTTCAATTTCCATTCGAAAACGAAGATATATAGATATATAGACGATATCTTCATTGCTATCGATACTGACGAAGAAGCCACCCGCCTGCAGTATGCCTTGCAGAGGAACTCTGGCCAAAACTTCACTATTGAATATGGTGTCGAAGGCAGACTTCCCTTCTTGGATGTAAATGTGGAGAAGGGGGACTCTGATACTATACTACTCTGTACCAAAAGGCGACTAATGTGGCTCAGTGCCTTAACGCCCGTGGGGAGCACCTTGACACTTACATATGCTCTGTGGTGGCCGCGTACGTGAGACGTACAATTAAGCGCTGTTCCACATTGAAAGCTACTCACGCAGGGCTCGAACATGTGTCAGTCAGCACCTAGCTAATAACGGATACGACGGCAATATAACAGAAAGTTGCATATGAAAACATTCGTACGTGTATGCCAGCACACAAGTGACGACACCTACCCCACCGAGAAACATCATACTGCATTACAAAGCCGCATTTCACAGCCATTTAAAGGATAAGGTCAAGGCCACGAAGAGAATAATTGAGTGGTATGATACCTACGAATCCTGACGAGAGGATTTCCTTACGTGTCTTCTGCCACCTGGACCTAGTCAGTACTTTCGTCATGCGAAATAGCACGGCCCCCTTGTAGAGAGATGTGGGAGCCGACCAACATAATCAAATTTAAATGTACCGAAGGGACGTATCAAGCCCTCAGCAATTACTACATAGGTCGCACCACTACCACTCTGCGTAAACGATTTCAAGCTCACCGCAACCAAAGGGCAATATTTCAGCTCTATAGACGACCACAACCGGAAGCCAACAGTAGGAGAATTTTTAGAAAGCACAGAGGTCGTGCATAGATAAGCCCGGTTCCACAGATTGCAAGACATCCGTGAGAATCCGTAGGGAGACGTAAGCAACAGGGCACCCCGGGACGCGACTATCAGCCAGAGACGGGAATCACGCCCTTGGATGCAAGCCTTGGCATAAGACGCGTCCTACGGAGCACCAAGAATGCCCATGCTGCCGCCTAGATGGCCGGTGAGAGAATGAGACCCACCTACCATAAGAAATTCATTACCCCATTGACGCCATCTTCGAAATTCAAACGTCCACATGCAGTAATAAAAACCGTTTATGTCGATTTATAATCAAGTCGCCGAGAGAGGTGAGCAAACGGTCCGTCGATTAGAGAAAGAACAAGTTAATGGAAAGAATCCTGAATGATTTTTCCTTATTCCTGAGAAGCTTGTCAGAGGAAGAGTATCTGAGATTAATGCCATGGACTTCAATAGAAATATATATATATATATATATATATATATATATATATATATATATATATATATATATATATATATATATATATATATATATATATATATATATATATGGGAAAAGGTATTTTACCCTGCTGATTTTTTTCATTGCAGCTAAAGACTCATCCTCGTCCCCTGTTGGATATGTTTGTGGAATAATAATATTAACATCAATAATATTAAGGGCAAATTTATTACAGAGGTACTTCCAATAATGCTACGCTGTTCTTGCCATCATTATTACTACTATTTTTACCACTTCTTTACCTGTTGCTGCTATGTGTTAAATTGCGATTCAGACACGATCAGAAACTAACATTTCAGAGAACGGGAAGGCAAACGAAATGGAAAACTGCAAAACTGGTTCAAAAGGAAGGGAACGGCCTGACGAGGGTGAGATGGGAGATAGGAAAACCGGAGAGCTGGAAAATCAGAGAAGGAAAGGAACCGAAGGAAAGGGGGAAGAACGACGGAGGATATTTGATACATATCAAGGAGGGGGAGCGTTGATACGAACTCGGAGATTGGTCAGATGATTCATTTCGAGAAGAGAGAGACAGACTCCTTATTCATATCATAGGAAGAAATATTTCATATGGCTGTGCTAAGAGGATGGAGTAAATATGATCATTTGTGAAAAAATGAGTTAAAGAAAATATCCATGTTGCTGAACTTGGAGTTAATTCTGCTTTTTTTATTTTTTTTTAAATCTGATGAAGTTGTTTAATGTCGTTGAAAGGACATTTTCATGTTGAAAATTTAGACAGTGAATCAGTTTCTTTTGCATTCTGTCATATTCAATTCCTATGGGTACGGGCCGTTCTGTCAGAGTACCATTTTCACCAGGTTTTCGGTCAGTGTTAAACATTCTCTTGGACATCTGATCATTGCATAATTGTACATTTTACTCCGAAGGGGGCGGGAGGGTAGAGCTGTCTTTGCAGCGTCCCTTCGACCCCTAGCTGCAACCCCTTTCATTCCTTTTACTGCACCTCTATTCATATTCTTTCTTACATCTTACTTTCCACCCTCTTCTAACAATTATTTCATAGTGCAACTGCGATGTTTTCCTCCTGTTACACCTTTCAAACCTTTCTACTCCCAGTTTTCCTTTCAGCGCTGATTGACCTCACTTAGGTCCCAGGGCTTGGCCTTTGACCAAAATTCTATATTCCATTCCAGTAGTACCTTTTAATTCCTACCTCATTGTGATATTCGCCGACCATATCAGTTGTTTCCTTCCCTCGTATAATGACCCTATCACAACATTTTATTAGTTCTTCATTGTAGGGGTGGGTAGAGCTTTCGGCTAGTACGCTGTTGGCCCAGCGCTCGACTCTCCGACCGGCCAGTGAAGAATTAGAGGAATTTATTTCTGGTGATAGAAATTCATTTCTCGTCATAATGTGGTTCGGATTCCACAATAAGCTGTAGGTCCCGTTGCTAGGTAACCAGTTGGTTCTTAGCCACGTAAAATAAGTCTAATCCTTCGGGCCAGCCCTAGGAGAACTGTTAACCAGCTTAGTGGTCTGGTTAAACTAAGATGTACTTGACTTATAACATTTTATTTCAGTCAGGTAATGAGTGAAAGCCACCCCCTCCCCCACCTTAAAAAAATGAATGTTTGGATATAAAAACTTGGTATCATTCCATTTTGAATTATGGCGCCTGTGCATCTGCACGACATTTAACTTTATTTCTCATGTCTTTATTTCGCACACGTTCACGTAGCCTACAGTCATGCATATGAAGTGAACGATATGAAGTGGTTCTGAAATAAATAAAACTATGTAAAAATGAATAGAAATAAATAAAATTAATAAAAAAAAATAATTAAACATAAATAAAAATATAAAGATTAAAAAAAAAAAGAACAGTAAACCAGCTTTATCGGAATTTTCTACATTCTAATCTTCGTTTCTACCTTCCTGTCGGCATTTATTTTTATGTTGTAGTCGATTGACGTTAAATTTCGTTAGCAATGTAATTGATTTTTTTTTTTACTTTACTCGTCGTAGCCAAATTGACACTTGTTTGAAACAGAGACAGTGGAGGAAGTAACTTCGCATATCCTGTAATATAAAAATATTTAAATATTTCGATCAAGATTATTTTCTAAGTTGAAATGGAATTCCAGGATATCGTCAGTAGTGTACATCAGAGTTCAAACCGCTCCCAAAACATCTGTAGATTCCAAAGAATAAAATTACACTCTGAAAGCAGAAGTATGAAGAATATTTCTTATGGATTGACATTTACAGAAATGGGATTATGGAAGATTTATGTCGACCTTAATTCAAATGAACATGGATTTCAGACACTACTGATCAGGGTATGTTGGAATTCAGATAGTTTCTACTCACTTCTGTTTAAAAAAAAAAAAAAAGACAAGAGTAATATATAAATGCAAAAAATCGTTAAGAGAAAACAACTACTAAGGTTCTTCGGAAATGTATCTCAACAACGGAAAAAAAAAGATTACAATCAATATTTAAGTCACCGTATGTTACAGGAAATTTCACCAAAGGAAGGTATCGCTTCACAAAAGAAGGAGAAAAAAGGAAACTGCTTAGACAACCGGAACCAAACGTTTAGGGAAGCGTCCTTTCCAGTCTCGTTAGAGATTTCGTTTGCTTTTTTTCTAACGCTGAGATATCTACCCACCCCCGAGGTCCCAAGGCACCCAAGTTCTGCCTATCTGAACCCGAGGCAAAGACGATGTCGCATTTCTATTAGCTCGTCGTGTAAATAGCTCACAAATGTGATTTTATTCCTTTTATTTCTATTTAGATTACTTGCATATTTTATATTTTTTATATTCTAATATTTTTCTTTTATCTTTTTACGTGGTCTTTATTTACACGCGCGCGTGCACACACACACACACACACATATATATAAATATATATATGCGTCAATGTGCGTATACTTGGCGACTTGAAAATAAAGAATGGGGTCGTAAAGTATCGACTCTGTTTATACATTTCACTTATCCCTTACACATCGGAAAACGAAATGGAAATTGCATAAGCTTGTTCAGAGAAGCGTAGCTACTGTATACTCGAATGCATTGACACAATGCATATTTCAAATATATATATGCATATATATATATAGTTCACCTGACGATATATATATATATATATATATATATATATATATATATATATATATATATATATATATATATATATATATATATATATATATATATATATATAAATAACCGTTAGGTGAACTTTTTTATACCTACTAGTAACCCATATCCATAAGTCTTTTGTTTGGTTAATCCTTCAGTGGTGGAGAAGAATGCTTACTTCTTTTTTCTCAGCTGTAATAAGTAAAATTTACCATTCAGTTGCAAGGGCTGGCATACATTGGTAAAGTCTCCAAGCGATTATGCCAATGTTGTTTCAGCTTCTTCAACCAATAAAAATATCTCAGAATTCCTGACATTGAGAATTTCTTCTCACCATTTACGTGCACAGCTGACGATACAAATAAGAACGCTGAGGAGGTTGGACAAATCTGATCACTAAGACATGCTAAGACCAGAGATGACCCACTTGTCACTAACCAACAGATGCTTGCCTTTGGGCAGGTGATGCCATCCATCTTGTTACTAATATCCTCCACGCAGAGACCAAAGCATATGCTTTGACTCAGTATCGGGTATGAATCTTCCGGGCTTGAAGGACACTCCTTATTCTAGGCCTCAGATGCTTCTAGAAGCTGTTCGCATAAATTATTAGAAGTAACAGCTGCTACTCAGACCTCATTCGTCTATATACCAGAGCGCCTGTGGCTTTCTCACCTATCCTTAATGCTGGCATACTTCCCATGGCACCCAACTCCCAGTGCTCCAAGATATTTGCTACGTAGTACATGATAATTGACTACTCCACTCATGGTGAGTTATCTCTTCGGGCCAGCCCTAGGAGAGATGTTAATCAGCTCAGTGGTCTGGTTAAACTAAGGTATACTTTACTTACCTATTCCGCACATATTCTGAGGCAGATATCCCCAACACTGATGTCATGCTGAGATGCAGCCAGCACATAGCAGATTACAGCCTGAAGTTCACTGTAAACTGTGCAGTTGTAAAAAAACATTGGCTGATTAAAACCTGTGTTAATGAAATTATGTAGCCACAGAAAAAACAGAATTTCTTTGAACTAAGCACAAACAACATAAGAATGCTGAGAGGAGACCAATAAACCCCGTGAAATCCATAGAGAACTATCAATTTTGAATACCGCCATGAAGAATTAATGCACTCCTTGGAGTTATTGCCCGTTTGATTGGTGAGTCCTGATTATTGCTTGGGATATATCCCAGATTTAAGAGCATTCTGTCGAAATATGTTGAGTGTTCCTTTCTTTTTACGGCTTAAACCCGAATTGCTATTAAACTTGCAAGGGCAGTGGACTCTGGGCATTACGTATCGATGGAATCAAAAGAGAAATTGTGGATTGTATCCATGCATGGGCGTAGAAGGCTTTCATTTACTTATCCTAAAGGTAGCTGTAATTCTGTTGACTATATCCCTTCTACATGACGTAGAACCGTAATTAGTCTACGTAAAACGACAGTCAAAAGTAACTGGGGCTTTTAAAACCTATATTCCAAAAACTTATAATTTCCTTTAATTGTTTCCGTGACAAAAATTGCATATTTTACATTTCAGAATAGCGATTACTGAAAACTTCACCATTACTTTGATGAAAATATGGTTGCATGAGGTTCTTTTAGTCCCTAGATCCTTAATACTTGACTTCTTTTTCCTCTTCTATATAATCTATGATATATTTTATTATTGTTTCACAGACCTGGTGCGACTGTGAGACGTTTGTTCATACTAACAGTTCTGGAAAGTGCCTGCAGTGCTGAAGCGTCGTAGCTCGTAGTTGGTGAGTACTAAAAGTGGAAATGTCTTTTTGGGAATCGTTTTACTAGACCAGTGGTTCTCAACCTTGGGGGCGCACCCCCCTAGGGGGGCGTCAGCAATTTCCAAAGGGGGCACGAGCCTGGGGAAAAATAAAAAAATCTCTAATTATATTCGTTATTCTCTTAACGAGAGTCGCTAAGAAGCACTGTCAAGTATCTCACTAATTCATTCCCAAAAGAGTAAAAACACTCCTTCTCTTTCGCTTTTTTTTTTTTTCTTTAAAACTGGGAGGGGATTTTACTCACAGATGCAAGGGGGGCGTGGGGGGAAGGACCAGCTCTTAGAGGAGGCGCGGTAGTAAAAAGGTTAAGAACCACTTTATTAGACTTCATCAGTGTCATTATCAGCATTCAGTGATGGTATTTTTAGTTTTATTGTTTGTAGCACTGTAATTGCTATTCAAACTATATTTCGTTTGCTGTATTATTTTATAAACATAAATATTTTGGTTGTTATGGTTTATGACTTTAAACTTTATAAGGGCCATTTTCGTTAATTAAAGCGAACAATTATAAACATGTCATTTGATAAACAGTCCAGTAAATAAATGTCCTATAAACGATGCGTGGGAAGTATTTAGAAATAGTTTCTATTCGTTGGTTGACCAAACGTTCATAATGTCGATTTTTGTCTTGATATGTAATCAGTTCGTCCATTTTTTGGCAAATTTTAAATTTTTCAATAATTTCCTGTTTCTGTTAAGTGTCTGGATGGTGAGAGACAGACTTTGCTGAAACAAGACGTCGGTAATAAAATCACCGTCGATAACTAAAAAAAATTGGGAAAAATGCATATTCAACATTTTGCCCAAAAAAAGGGGACGAGTAGAGTTACAATACTTTAAGCCGGTAGTTTCAATTCATGTAGTTCAAAGTACATAGTTTTCTGAGAAATGATTTCGTGCGGCTTTGATTGCAATTAAGCTAAATCAGTCACGTTCTCTCTCTCTCTCTCTCTCTCTCTCTCTCTCTCTCTCTCTCTCTCTCTCTCTCTCTCTCTCTCTTGTGCTGCCTGATTTTGAATTGTTGATTATTCCTATTTTATATTGCACCGTTTCAACAAGAGAGTTTGGTTAACTTGAAAGTTAATTTGAACTGAATGCTGCGAATTACGCTGGTAAGTTTTGATAAAATATCGTTATGATAAATTATGAAAATGGATTCTGGTTATAAATGAAATACTTATTGATTATCCCACTTACCAAGATTTTTATTTAATTACTGTTAACTACTTTGTTACATGAGTTTTTTAAATTTTTATTAAAGTATCGAGTTGAATAAGTGATTTCCACTCGGTTTATGTAAGTCTGATCTCATTCAGTGATAATTTCATTACAGAATGATTATGATTATATCATCCAGAATATATTTCCTGCTTGCAAGCTATCATGTAATAATAAATATATACAAGACTGAATTAAGTATCATAAGAGAGAGAAACGAAAAATATCAGCGGACAAAAGTGTCCAAAAATTCTGAAATGCTAAAACGTGAACTTTCACAGTGCTTACCAGTCAGCCGTTTCGTTAATGCTCTTTGATGATGAGGTTTACCGTCAAAACCGTAGTGATGTCCTTCGCTAACTTCGTTACGACTGGCGCTTTGTGAACGGGGTTGGGGTTATTTTCCCGATAAAGGACCGAGTTATCAGTGTTTTTGCCGGTACTTCTAATTTTTTTTTTTTTTTTTTTAGTCCTATCCAAGTCACTTTATACGCTGTGTGGTGTGTGATTTACTATGAACAGTAAGAAAGGTTCTAGGTTGCCTCCAATTTGACCCCATTTCGTTGTTTTGTATGCTTTTTCAGTTTTCTGTAAAAGAAAACTATTGTGCCGGCTTTGTCTGTCCGCCCACAGATCTTAAGAGCTACCGACGTTAGAGGGTTGCAAATTGGTATGTTGATCATTCACCCTCCAATCATCAAACATCCAAATTGCAGCCCTCTAACCTTAGTAGTTTTTTATTTTATTTAAGGTTAAAGTTAGCCATAATCGTGCTTCTGGCAGCGATATGGGATGGGCTACCACCTAGCCGTGGTTAAGTTTAATGGTCCGCGGCTTATACAACATTATACCGAAACCACTGAAAGATAGATAAATTTTCGGTGACCTTGATTATACGCTGGTAGCGGCTGTACAGAAAACTCGATTGCGCCGAAGAAACTTCGGCGTATTTTTTACTTGTTTTTGTTTCTTTCCACATCGCTGACTACATTCTTAAACTTTGTGTTGCTCCAGTTTTATCGTTCATTTAACCATAAATCCTTCTGACGATCCCTGTAAGTACCCAGAAATGACTCGGTTGACTGTTTAGTCTGTTTCATAAAAACAGTAATTATGACTCTTCTCCGTAGATTCTCTCTGCTATACGTAATCATCGCGAGTATTGTAGTCAATGAGTCTCGTGCCATAGAGCTATAGTTTTTTGTTATGCTTTCATAGGGATTTATCACGGGACATGAAGCTTGCTTATTTAGGATCAGGTAACACTGATTACCGAATCTTATTTTATGCAATTTATGATTGTTACAGTAATGGAGATAAAGACAGTCCACAAGGACAAAGAAATGCCATCATACATTAATCATAAACATTTATCATAGCCATTACGAAACTACTCTACTGAATTTAGTAATGTATTTATTACAAAAGTTAGACTTGACCACAGTTCTACTACCACCGTTGTAACTATAAATGTTACCATAGTATGAAATTAACCTTTATATGCAAATGTTTTATATCAAAGATGGCAATAGAACGAAGCATAGACAATACTTATATTCCAGAGGGCACAGCTGCTGTGGTTCACCGGTCAATTGAAGACACTGGAATCCCACAGCTCCTTCTTAGACCATGCCCCAGCCAGTGAACTAACGGACTGTTAATAGTCGTTAGCTTTCCTGACACTGAAACTGTCAAAAGAAAAATAAGAAAGATCACACACATCGTTGGCTTCCAGACACATTGCAGTTACGTTAAGACTAATGTTCCCTAATAAAGAAAATTGCTAATAACGATTGAAACGGCGTCAGCCACGATAATTCACGGCTAACCATTAAGTCCGTAGGATTTCCACAGCCTATAAATTTAACGAAACATTTCCACAATTTACACACAATATATAAAGTTATGAAAGATAACACTGATGCTCACAGTTGTGAGACGATAGCCTAAATTGAAATGAGAAATGACACACACCCCAAAAAAATTAGAAATAGAAACTGATGGACTACCGAACTGCCGAGAATTGTTAACTCGAAGTTACATCTCATAATTTCGGTTCCTATATTCAACAATAGGCGTTACATAACCGGCAGCTTTCTGACTTTTCATTGGTTAGAGAGCTAATGCCAACGAGGAACTGAAATCTGCATAAAGCCTACCGTGATCTCTCAAACAAGCTGAGGCCACTGGGTTTAGGTTCTTGAGAGCCAAATCTGCCTCTCGAGATCTGGGCGATTCACACTTTTCTTTAAAAGGGAAGCTCCGATGGCTTTAGGAGAATCATGTTTGTTTCGTTTGGTTTGAGATGCATGAGGAGTTGCTTTACAAGTGCCTTTATTTTCGTTCGAATAGTGAAGTTTTAGTCAGGATTGGCAAGTAACGTTAGTTGGCCTGTCCCTCGGACCTCAGATTTGTATTGAAGCAGCTAATATTTGTATAGATTTTTTTTTTTATTAGCGAAAGATGTAATTGTGTTCCTTGGTCGATTATGCAGTAATATAAATACCTATAAATCTTTCTGATATGATTTTCATTCTTCATTCTCCATTTTTTCTGAGCCATTGCTTTAATTTTATATCCCTCTAGTTCATTTTTCTTCTATTCATTCTCTGCATTTGACTTTCTCACCTCAGTCTCGATGACTTTGATAGATTTTCTGAAGATTGATTGTATTCTCTCTCACTCTCTCTCTCTCTCTCTCTCTCTCTCTCTCTCTCTCTCTCTCTCTCTCTCTCTCTCTTTCAGCTTAAGTTTCCATTTATTTGGCTTTCCTTTCAGCTCTTACCCATTTCTGTCAACTTAAGAAGGACTCTTTTTATATTAGCATATTACCAGCATTCTTCTACGTAAACATTTCTAATAGAAAAAGGAAAATTAATCACTTTGTCACCATTTACCTCGATCCTCATTGCAGTAATTTCTTTCCGCTCTTTCCCTTAAATCGTTATTGGCACCATCTCTCCCGTCATCTTTATCACGACAATCATCATCTTTCTCATTCACAGAAAGGCCTTAATGGCGCCACGTGATTTAGCCCAAAAGTTCTTCGAAGTCTTTTCACTCAGTCGTCTTGAGTCCGGTGTTCAAGAAACGTCAAGATTTCTGACCGACATTTCTCTCAAGGCTTCATTCATTATTCACTTCTCATGAATGGATTCCTCTCCCGGATTTTCCAGACGTTGATTGACACTCGGTCCCTTTGCTCGCGTTTGATGAGGTAAAATTTCAGATGCATATATCTTTTTTATTTTTATTTATTTATTTATTTTTTTTTTTTGCCTTTCGGTTTATTTTTTAATATTATTTCCAGTATTCGTCTGATGTTTAATTGAGACTTTCAATCGAGAAACATGCCAAGCGCCATCCTGGGCCAAAGTATTTTTAATTTATTTTTCGCTGGTTTTATCCTTGTACATCACAGATCCGTCTTCAAAATTTTAAAAATGGCACTTGGCATGTTTCTCGACTGAAAAGCTCAATTTATGCTTCTTTATTTCGACTGATTTATTCTCTCTCTTCACTCTATTTCTGGCAAAATTTTATTGGTCGTGTTTCCTGTGGTGTTATTTGAATGAGCCTTTCGTTCTACAAAAAGTGTTTTTTTCTGTATTCTATTTTCTATTTTCTATATTCTACTTGTATATTCTGTTCCTTCACAGACACTTTTCGGTCTCCCTCATTTACACAACCCCTCCAATTAATCTTGATGACAAGGTTTCTCTCCGAACACATACACACACACACAAACACACACACACACTCACACACACACACACACACAAATCGTTATTTTTGCGCTCACCCCCGTATTTATTTACGTGCCTCTCTTCTCGGCTTTTTCCAGGAGAGTTCTTCATTATCCAGTGATTTCCAGAATCGACTCCGACCAGTCCTCGTTTTCCTTTACCTCTCTCGGAGCCGATTAGCTTCAGTATTGCGCCAGATGTTGCGTGAATCGACGTTTATATATTTTGGGAAACTCTGAATTACCTTTCATTTTATCTTTCCCAGGAACCTCTTTTTTTACGAAAAAAAAATCAGTTCTTATATATTGATATTTCTCTCCATTTTCTTGGCCCTCTTTTTCTATGTTTGATAGATGAGAGTTAATTTTATTTCTTAGTGATAGTAGATAGTTCATATTTTGACTGAGTTCCCTGATTATGTGTTGTTTTTAACACCAGACTGCGTCGTCTCGTTGCTCTGTTGCCGAGAAGGTGGTTTGACTAGGTCGCGTCATTTTTCACTCCTGGAAATGACTGCCATTGGCATCTCTCAGTCCTCCGCTTGTTCTCACCAAACTGACAAATTATAATTGAAATTATTGTTACTAAGATAATGTATAGCTCCATACGTGTAATTGGGAAGGAATAAATGTTAAATTTTATTTGAGAAAATTGTTACTGAAATGAAATTCAGAACAATACTTTGTCTTTTTTTTTTTGTGGGAATTGCTAGCGAGATGACGTTTTCCGCAACAAAAATCTGCTCTCAAAATTGCAAATTTGTATAATGTTATGGGCTCCCGTAATTCAGAATTTATATATATATATATATATATATATATATATATATATATATATATATATATATATATATATATATATATATTATTATTTGTCGTAAATCTTGGTAAAAGTGTTTATCATAGATAAGAGGGACACTTGCATAGAAAGATAATTTAGGTACTGTTGGTATTCTGAATTGTGGTTGAAAAATATTATTTAAAAATTTGCGCAAATGTTTGTAAAAGAGCTCAGATGGGAAACAGTTATTTTAATAAAATAGTGGTGGAGATATAGAATTTCCTCGTGAAAACCATTCCAGTCAGATATTAAACTAAAGGCCCTGTGGAAGAGGGTAGACAAAGAATTTAACTTAAAATAAAGAAACAATGGCTATAAATAAATAAGTATACTTTAGTTTTACCAGACCACTGAGCTGATTAACAGCTCTCCTAGGGCTGGCCCGAAGGATTAGACTTATTTTACGTGGCTAAGAACCAATTGGTTACTTAGCAACGGAACCTACAGCTTATTGTGGAATCCGAACCACACTATAGCGAGAAATGAATTTCTATCACCAGAAATAAATTCCTCTAACTCTTCATCAGCCGGCTGGGGAATCGAACTCCGGCCAGCGAGTGCCAGTCCGCAGCTATATATATATATATATATATATATATATATATATATATATATATATATATATATATATATATATATATATATATATATATATATATATACACACATATATACATATATATACGAGTATATATATATATATATATATAAATACCAGCTCCTCCCACCACGCTCTTACGCAGGACTAGGCCATCTGTTATGCTTATCGCCAACTCCCAGACTCCTTTTTCAAGGTTGATCACCAACTTAGTGCCTATAGAAAAGAAAGAGATAGATGGGGTAATATACGTAAGGCTACCGCAATTCTTGAAAACTAGTAGACTAATATTAATATAATTTTTTTTTTAAAAACTAGCTCAATCGATGTCAAGAACGAATTGTTATTCAATAGTTTTTTTCATATGGAAAGAAGCGTTTTCATTTCTTAGTTAATTACACAGGGTTTAATAGCAATTTGCTAATTTAAATTCATAAATGTTTTAAATAGCCTTTCTTTCCTTATATTTAAGTAGATTTCTTATTACTATATCTGAGATTACACAGAGTGACGATTTAATAAGGCATTGCAAATAATTATGCGCTTGTTAAAGCTTTCAGGAGTTATGAGATTTGTGTATGGCCTTTGTTAGACAAGTCAGCAATACGAATACACATATATGCACATTTACACATAGTCATACATATACACATATGTATAGCTACACATATATACACTTACACACATACACACACGTACAATGCTGTTACTTAGAAAATTGTGTAAATCTTTAACTGTTGTGGGTCTTGTTATCCCATAACCAGGTTCTTGATACAAAACACATCCGTTCTCAATCTTCCATTGACAATCCGGTACAACAAAGGCTTATGGATAAAAACTCTGAATAAATATTAACGAATTCATTGACAATAATTGATTTTATGTACTAACACTTAATTAGGGAACACATGAATACTTAACGTTATACATATTAAAGTGACCATAGCAAATCCTGAAATTATAAGTCTAGAAAAACACACTTAATTTCGGGTAAATCCAAGAATCTTCAAAAGCTGCTTGCAGTAACTTCCACCGTAGGAAAAATGGTCCTGTCTCTTCAACAGAGCCCTCTAAACATTTGCAAAGCAAATGACAGACAGTATACCAATCATGGTGCGGGCAGTCACAACATGACGTACAGTAGCACGTGCAGAAATCCTCTTGGGCGTGCGCAAACCTACGTACCAACGGTTATAAAAGCGTAAAACGGTACCGGTGCTTCGTGAAATGTCCGGTGTAAGCCCACCTCTTCTCATAACCTGCGGTTACGTCTCACTTTAAACCTTGACATGGTCAAGATAATACCGTACTACACCGAAGACGATCTCGATTAACGTCTTAATTATCGAAACTTCAATGTAATGCTGGGAATAAAAGACAGAAATAGTGCTATAATAATGATCGTTGGATATATATATTTATATATACATACGTATATATATATATATATATATATATATATATATATATATATATATATATATACATACATACATATATATATATATATATATATATATATATATATATATATATATATATATATATATATATATATATATATATATATATATGCTGTTTGGATAAGTAAGAAAAACAAATACACAAAAGAAGGAACGTGTGCCTTTGTGAAAAGTAAACTATGCTATGACAGTAGGTTATTAAGAAACTTATACAGAGACAAAATTGCCAATGTATTCAGTAAAAAGTATATTGATTTTGATTTCTAATTTTTTTTAATCCATAACAATTTGTATATATTGTAGATATATAATTTTGTAATATTTTGGTAATATCTTACTTATGTAAATGGAATGTAATATTTTTCTTATTGTGTAAAAGAAATGTAATATTTTTCTTATTATGTAAAAGAAATGTAATACTTTTCTAATAAAAGATAAAAAAAAAAAATGTAATGCCGGAATAAGACAAAAACGTCAAGTCAGTAACTGCCCACCGGTAACAGCCACTTCGCTCGCACCTCAGCTGCGACAGGACCCTCTTGAAAGTTTAACAAGCAATTTTCCGTTTTGAAAAATAGCTTAGCTTGTTACATTAACACAGAATGTACTACATACACAGTTATGTTAAAAATTGCTGTTTACATATCGTTATAATCATTTGCCTTCTGTTACTTTCGCTAAATATTATAATTTTGTAATTACATAGTAAAGTCTGCTTACAGGGATAAAAGGAAGGTAAGGGTGATTGTGACAGTTATGTTAAAAATTGCTGTTTACATATCGTTATAATCATTTGCCTTCTGTTACTTCTGGTATTTCGCTAAATATTATAATTGTATAATTACACAGTAAAGTCTGGTTACCGGGATAAAAGAAAGGTAAGGGTGATTGTAAATATATCCACCGAAATGTGTAGAGCTTTAATCTATTCGCTGCATTTAGGCTTTGGCTATCAATTTACATAAAATATATATACATTTTGCCTTCCTCCCGCCAGAGGTTATCGTATAATTCTCTCTCTCTCTCTCTCTCTCTCTCTCTCTCTCTCTCTCTCTCTCTCTCTCTCTCTCTCTCTCTCTCTCTCATTTGCTGCTGTTTGTAGATGTGCAACAGAGATCCAACTATGGAAACAATGAATTAGTTAATAAGAAGAATTAAAACTTCATGCAGTGAATGGCAGTAGAAAGTAGTACTGATACACCTTATGTCACTGCTCAGGTAGCTAATTTTAATATGAATACGTATATTAAGGAGCTTCGAATTAAAAAGTACGCAAATCTGCTTAAAACATTAACTCTGAAATAGCTTATTAATAACCATATTGTGACAACTAAAAAAAGTATATGTATATAATATAAAAAATATAATTTTATAAAAGATAACTATGTGCACAACTATGTAAATTTTCTCAATAAAAGTTAAAAAAAAATATCCTCAGCAGTAAAATAATAAAAACCAGCAAGATAATAATGTGGGTTATGATGATAACATTTTCGCATCCACAACACATCAATTCTTTTGATAGCACGGAAGTAGCATTACTGCCTATAATTGCATGGAAAAAGTCGGAAACTACTAATTCCAACACGATAACAGTAGGAACGATATAACTGTTACATCAAATGCAGACTTCAGACATTAAAGTAAATCGAGAAAGTCAGTGCATAAGATTTTAATATGAATGTCTCTCATCACACAAAAGTAAATTAATTAGGAAAAAAAAGACCAAAACTAAATATATGCAAGACAATAGGTGAAACATTTTGCCTGTAAAAATAAACACACGTTTATATTTTTCTACGACTGATACACGTGTTAGTAACAGTTCATGAATATTGATACAAAAGAATAGCAGAGGCGTATAGAATGTTGAAAAATGGAAGCGTAAATTTTAATTTCGTTATAGCTGTCAATCTCATCGACCTGAATGTTGTTTAAATAGAGGCGTGGAGAACGATGCATGGACACACGCCCATTGCATAACGAACGTACATATATCAGCAAATAAATGTGCATTTCGCACGCTGACATTACCATGCACCCATAAAACCACTGAGGTATATGGTGCTGATGTCATTCAGAGCAATTGCGATGTTAAAACGCTATATTACACTCTGGCGTGGATTTTACCCGTATAGAACGTGTATGTATTTCCCAGAGCAAATGAAAAGACTTAATTATGTTACTGCTGTAATTCTCCACAGTATATGGTGTTAGTTTATGTAGTATTCTATGGAAATAAGCAGTTCTTCGTTGGACGAGTCGGTAGAGTTCTCGGCTAGCACTCTGTTAGGCCCGAGTTCGAGTCTTTCGACCGGCCAATGAAGAATTAGAGGAATTTATTTCTGGTGATAGAAATTCATTTCTAGATATGATGAGGTTCGGATTCCACAATAAGCTGTAGGTCCCGTTGCTAGGTAACCAATTGGTTCTTAGCCATGTAAAATAAATCTAATCCTTCTGGCCAGCCCTAGGAGAGCTGTTAATCAGCTCAGTAGTCTGGTTAAACTAAGGTATACTTACTTATGGAAATAAGCAAGTTATTTGCTGGTAAAGGTGAGGAAAAACTTGTGATGTTACCTTTCACAGTTTTTCTCTATCTCAGTAACTGGATATTTCAACCCTTTGTTTTGGACGTCAGTGTAGCAGCTTGGACGTTTTCTTATGTTACCAAATATTTTATTCATAGACCCTGGCGTCAATTTCTTTATGTGTTCCATCATAATGTCTTCCTCTTCACTTTTAGGGAAATTTGTTATCATGACTTTTTAGGGGCTGTTTTTACTGTGTCAACAATTGAAATTTTATTTATCAATTTTTTCCTCATGATTTTAGTTTTTACTGCGTGTAACTTTTTGTCTAAAAATTCCATGAATAAGTGTCCAGCCTTCCCCTCCTTTGTATATTTTATTGAATTTCACGAAGCGCTGAACTAATGTTTTACGTTTGTTGAAAAACATTCGTTCTAGTCACAGTAGATTATGAAAATAAAGTATCACTAATTCCTTTTAGTCTGGTTTTCTCTGCATAGTTCCCTCATATTTTGGCTTCGCATTTCCCATTTGTTGACTCGTAGCTTCCATTTTTCAACCATCTCAGTGAACCCCTCAGCGAGTTTCTCTTCCATCGAGCTGAGTTTAGTCACCACTCGATGGAGAAAAGTTAAGTATACCTTAGTTTAGCCAGACCACCGAGCTGATTAACAGCTCTCCTAGAGAGAGCTGGCCCGAAGGATTAGATTTATTTTACGTGGCTAAGAACCAATTGGTGATCTAGCAACGGGACCTACAGCTTATTGTGGAATCCAAACCACATTATAACGAGAAATGAATTTCTATCACCAGAAATAACTTTCTCTAATTCTTCATTGGCCGGTTGGGGAATCGAACGCGGGTCCAGCAGAGTGGTAGCCGAGAACGATACCAACCCGTCCAATGAGGAACTACATCATTCAATGGAGATTAAAGTTCACCAGCTTTCCTCTTTAAGAAGTCCTCTCAGGTATATACTAACAAACACAACCGTCTTTACCACACACACACACACACACACACACACACACACACACACACACACACACACACACACACACACACTTGAGAGGACGTCTTAAAGAAGGAATATCGTGAACTTTAATCTCCTTCGAATTATGACTAAATTCAGTGCGATGGAAAAATTTACTGAGAGGTTTGCAGAGACGAATGAAAAATGGCGGTCATGAGTCAAAAAATGGGAAATGCGCAACAGAAATTTGATGAAACTATGTAGAATAATCAAAATGAAAAAGAAC
Source organism: Macrobrachium rosenbergii (assembly GCA_039081455.1). NCBI lineage: Eukaryota > Metazoa > Arthropoda > Malacostraca > Decapoda > Palaemonidae > Macrobrachium > Macrobrachium rosenbergii. The sequence continues at coordinate 11,002,149 of JANJGK010000048.1, forward strand.
GATAATTTTCTCTCAAAATCCGCTGTTCAACAGACGAAAAACATCAAGTCAGCGTTTCGTGAAACTCAATAAAATAAACAAAGGAAGCAAAAGCGGGAGACTTACTCACGGAAATCTCTGACATAACAGTGTCACAAGCAGCACAAAATAAGATCATAAGAAAGCGTGGATAAATAAACGTTTTAACTGATGACAAGGGAAGCAAGGCCTTAAAATTCATAATAACAAAAATTTACAACACAGGAGTACAAGTTTTTCACTAACACCATAAACTTTAACTCACAAACAAATGATTCTGCTGGACGACCCGAATGAGAGCTGAAATAAGTAGCCCCAAAAATATAAAGTACAAAAATAACTATGAAGATTATGGTTCATAAACTCTACCCCGAAAGCTCGGATGTGAATAATGAGTCTGGGAGTGACAGGCCTCGGCAGGGGAGTTCACCAGTCGTGTTGCCTCTCGAGATTTGCATTATTTAGAATTTCGAGGAGTGATCTAATTAGTCTCGCTGCTTTGTTCCCCCAGAAGCCCCGCTGCTAAACTTCAGACGCCGAGTAACGGAGCGGCGATGTCAATGTTAATTTTCCTCGGTAGAGAGAGATCAGATCTGTTGTAAGACGAAAGCAGAGAGGAAATGAGCAGACGGAATGCGAGAAGTGTTGAGAGGATATTTATTGTCTGTATAAATGGAAATTAATTCAGTTGCAAAAATATGTTTGCACTCACACAAACACACACTCCGCGTGTGTGTGTTTGCGCCTTGTGAAACAGTAGGAACACATTAGCTGTACGGCTGGTAATTTGATCAGCTAAGTTCAGCGATTGTTTAGGCTGTAGTTCATGAAGGAACTAACACCAACAAAATCCAGGTCCGTTGCTACGTAAGCCCTTTGAACATTCGTTGCGCGGGACTAGGGCCAAAACCTCATCCCCCCAAAAAATTCCTGGAAACGGTTTTTATATTCAGAAGCAAAATGATAGTGTTTAAGAACACTGATTTTTTATATATATATTTTAACTTTGCTACAGTTAACGTCATCGACACAGGATACTTGTTTCTGATAGTAAATTTTTTTATTAAAAAATTTTCTTAATCTTAGACAATGTTTCACCTCATCCCTTCATACTTTCTAAATACTTTCACGTCTGGAAGACAGAAAACTGTATCTGAGAAAGCAATAGATTAAATTTTATTTATGTTTTATGTAGGCCCTCCATCGCCAGCCCCGAAATGAATGTGGCTGCCAAAGTACGAACTCCCGAACAAACAGGCTGTGTTCTATTCCGATGGATGTCCATCGATATTTATATGAATTGCATAATATACAGTTGCCAGCTGCTGTGATATGCGGCAATGTAGAGGTCGTATTAAATCGAGTCTCTGTCAATACGGGTTCATATCATGATTTGCCCTCATCAGCTCTCTCTCTCTCTCTCTCTCTCTCTCTCTCTCTCTAGGTTTGTTATTTATTTATTTATTTGTTATATTACATGTTCTTTTATTGTGTAACTTTCCTTCTGCTTACATACTCTTACTTAACTTTTTTTTATACTTAATTCTCTTTATTCCTTTCATGAAATCTGAGACGTTGATAACTAGCTCTTTCTCTAAAAACATGATTGTACCTTCACCTACATGTTTTTATATACCTTTGTATATGCTTGATGAACGAACTCTTGTACTCTCTCTCTCCCTCTCTCTCACACACACATCTTGATATTCCCAGACTTTTCTTTCAAAATAAAACATGGTAATTAGAGAGATGAGGCCACAAGGTTCATTAGCTTCAAAGACGCCTCCCTCCTTTCCATCCGTGGAGCCGAAGCTCATTACTAGGCCTAGACTTGAATGTAAACAAGGTTTTCGTAGAGACGCCGCCAACTGCTGATATCGGTTTATGGAGAGCGCTGTTATGTAACCGAAGTTACAGCGCTTTGGTCGTTAGTAGATATTAAAGTACTTCTCTTATGACTTTTTCTTGTACCTTTTGCCAGTGGTGAGGCATTTTATTATCATAAATAATAGTAATAATAATGATAATAATAATAGTAAAAACTAGATGACGATTAGCTCCAGGACTCATGCATAAGAACGTGCTATTAGAAACAGCGCACATAGTGAGAAAAGTGATGGACTCCTAAGGAGGCAGGATGCGATCCGGAACCCCACACTATAAATACCACCCAGTCGAATAGGATGACTGAGGTATATAGTGTTAAAAAGAAGAAGAATAACAACAGCAACAAACGCTGTGATACATGGAATTTCCTGGTTTATTCTATCCTTCCTAGAACATAGTAGGTAGGATTAACTAGGTAGGATTTTATGCTTTCACATGAACTTCGTCATTCACACAAACACACGTGAGTGTGCACGTGCTTAAGCGTACACGATCAACTGATCAACTACGGTAAAAGTAAGACTAAATTCAGGTTCAACACACACACGCTCATGTATTAATATTATATATATATATATATATATATATATATATATATATATATATATGTGTGTGTGTGTGTGTGTGTGTGTGTGTGTGTGTATACAGTATGTATGTGCGTGTGTGTGATACATACGTACATCCATTTCCCGTGTTACGTTGCACACACTAGTTATGTTAACTCCGGTTCTTGACTGTTGCCCTTTGCATATTAACTTTCAGAACGGAAGACAATATTTGGCTACAGGTTATTTTCATACTGGTTATAAAATCAGCCTTTAAGCAACCCTCGAGAGCTCTGAAAGGAAATAGGTTGATCTATAATGATCACATATACTTTATACTGGTCTTTGGAGCAGATATAGCATTAAATGTTTTCCCTTTCGGATGAAAAAAGCCGAAATAAAAGCTAATGAACTATAACAATTTTGGAAGCAAGTAGAATACCCATAATGGCCCTCTGATCACAAACTATTTACACTCTCCAGGATCTTTTTGATGTTGAGCAAAAATCCCTTTTGGCGAGAAATGTCTTTGGATGAGAAATGTTAAACTCCTCATCACTTGTCGATACATGACGATTTTTACGGCCGATAAATTGGTTTCAAAAAAGATTCTCTGGTGTTCCCTATTGTGGTTCTTAAGATAATTGTTTAGTCTTTCCTAGCAATTGCCTAACCTTCTATTTCCTTCATATCCACTAAGGTAGTGTTTTGGATTAAAATATATTGATTTTTTTCAATAAACCACCTATGAAGATGCTCAGGCTTCAATTGGGTTTTGGTTCTTGGTAAACCCTAAAGCAATTATTTCTCCCACTACCATTTTTTAGCCAAGTTTTGAAGCTCATATGAAATTGACCAACTCCTTATATATTGTAGAACTTGGTTTATAAGGACCCCACATTCATCTTAAGCTCATTCGGTCATTAAGGATTTCCAACAACTACTCAGCCTCTGGTGAGGTTTCAGGGTCATCCGTTAAGGGAACAGGTTTGACTCTTGTTTGGTCCAATATAGGGTTCATGCAGTGCCTGCGTCTCCATGTATTACTGATGCTGGGGCTCTATGCCACAACCTATTCTAAAATCGGTTTCTAGAGACAATGGTTCTAGGTACGGTCTTCCCAGTCATTTTTTTATAAAGTCGCTTTCTCCTTGGGCTGCCGAGATGAGGAGGGAAGGTATGTACCTTCTGCAGAGTTCTCAGAGACGATGTCGGAGGATTTCTTTAAAATTCAAGTTTTGACAGTAATTATTTTTTTTTTAAATACTTTCAGTAAAAAACAGGTTTCCAGAGTCAGTGGCAATAGTAGTAGCGAATCCAAATGATAAAAAAATCACTCAATCAATTAGTCCTAATTCATATCGCAGTTGTGATGTAGGATGCAAAGAAAACCTAAACTATCTAAGCAAGAAAGATAATGAGAGTTTAAGGGAAGTCCTTGATAAAATACATTATTTTTTTAGATCTGAAATGTATTTAGTTTTGTCACTTATAATGAAGTTGTTGCATACACCTATACATATCAATACAAAAAAAAATATTCGTATAGTAAACATTTTTTTTTAAATTCGCTGGAACTTCTCGTATTGATATGTTCCAGGCACCAGTAAAATCAGGACGAGTAAGTAAGCGGGCGCGCGTGAGAGAGAGAGAGAGAGAGAGAGAGAGAGAGAGAGAGAGAGAGAGAGAGAGAGAGAGAGAGAGAGAGAGAGAGAGAGAGAGAGTTTTATTATGGTATTGGCAGCCAATACCAGGGAGTTCATCTCGAAACTTGATTTATGGTGGTTGGAGAGCGCATTCGAAAATACATTTACTTTTGCATTCATGTTGTCGGACCTTTTAGTGACGAACACTTTTCATATTTTTGGGCGAATTTTTTTATGCACTTGAGTTTTATTGTACGCTGAAATATATATTTGTGTCCAGTAATTTTGAAAGTACATTCAAGGTAATGATTGCTTATAAAACCATTTTTTAAAGAAATGAATTTACAACATATTGACGCAAGCCAGCCTTTACTCGTAATATAAGAAATATATCAACTTTAACTGACTTCAGAAGGAAATCTGTCTTTCGTTTGCGTTTGTCAGGGGAAATCAAGACGCGAAAACAACATCATCTAAGCCGCTATACTTTTACCTCATTTGGTATATACAGTATGTGCGGCTCGAAGTCAAATATGTTTAGAACTGAAATTTGTTACTGAAACAGAGACTCCTTTAATTTCATGCAATTTTCGGCCTGTGTGTCCTTTTGCAGATAATCATGGTGCACAGTCTGAAACAGAGTTCAGGTAACGTGAGTGCAGTTTCCTTTTTACTTTTGCAAGATGTAGCTTTTGCGGTTACTTCTGGAAGCTAGGCTGACTCTGAATATTAATGAAATAAAAATAATTTCCATTACATTTTACTAGTTATTGTTGGTAGCATGTCTGACCTTAGGCTTAGACATGATAAATACCAGACAAAGAATAAGTTTCATGGAGAGTTTTGGCAAGTGAATGAGTGAATAAATTGCTCCATCGAACACTATAGCTTGTGGTGCCCGCCCAACTTATCCCCTCTTTAGGATCGGATTGTTGTTACTGATATTTTTAAAAAATAAAATGCAAAATGTGAAAAATATATTTCCAGGAGCTCTAATGGGTGAGGGGTGTATCCATCAAGGCAGACGTGGATGAACTCCAGACTTCTTAATTCGAGAAAAAACAAAAAGAGTCGGTTCTGGAACCAGCAGGCGACAGTAACATCGCTGATTGGTCGCCGGCCTTCAAACTACCGCGATTTTGGGAAACTGGAAAAAGAGTCGGATCTGGAACTTCCAGACGACAGCCACATCGCTGCTTGGTCACCGACCTTCAAACTATCGTGATTTTGGGAAACTGGAAAAAGATTCGGTTCTGGAACTTCCAGACGACAGTCACATCGCTGCTTGGTCACCGGCCTTTAAACTACCGCGATTTTGGGAAACTGGAAAAAGAGTCGGTTCTGGAACTTCCAGACGACAGTCACATCGCTGCTTGGTAGCCGGCCTTCAAACTACCGGGATTTTGGGAAACTGGTAATTTCCTCTTTTTATTCTGACAATCTTCCAAAGTAATATCTATTCTGTTGAGGCACAGGTGACATCTATGGGGACCGAAAGCTGTTATGGGCATTCCAGTATTGCAGCTATCTTGTACTGCAGTTGGTGAGGGATGATGTAGACTTATAGAGAAGATTCTCTTGCATTACTGTTCCCCATTGGGCAGATGGGTTCCGTTCTCAGCTAGCACTCTGCTGGCCGTTCGAATCTCCGACCGGCCAATGAAGAATAAGAGGAATTTATTTCTGGTGATAGAAATTCATTTCTCGGTATAATGTGGTTCGGATTTCACAATAAGCTGTAGGTCCCGTTGCTAGGTAACCAATTGGTTCTTAGCCACGTAAAATAAATCTAATCCTTCGGGCCAGCCCTAAGAGAGCTGTTAATCAACTCAGTGGTCTGGTTAAACTAAACTATACTTAACTTTTTTTTTGCATTACTCATGATTATTGGCGTTTGTAAAATTTTTTAAAGATATTTATTCATGAAATGAATTGTCGTATAAAATCTTCACTGCCTTGAAAAGGGTCACTCAGTAATAGGTGTCAAATCATTATGGCCGCGATAAAATATAGATATATATTAACCTGAAGCATCCTCTATAATCCTGGATTTATCTCTTGCTCCCCAAATGGATGAAATTGCGGAGCTATTGATATGAATGAAGGATTTACGATTCTCATTCAAATCTATAAATAACTTTTAAAATGATTACCAATGGTCGAGGTTTTTATGCTATTCCGTTTTATGCAATGGCTTCTCGTACCTCCTGTTTTTATTGCCACAGATTGCTGTTTGTGTCAGAAGCTCTCGTTACGAAAGTACTGGCTCTGATCTTACTGTCGTTTTGCCTGGATTGCTTTTGAAGTACGGATGCTTTTTTTCCGTTATAAACGGTCGTTGAGATTACTGTAGGTCTTACTCGATTAAGTATTTTATTACTTCATCTGAATTGGCCACCCTGTTCCTCAGGCAATTAGAGTGATTTCATTCCAACAGTGTCTATTCGTTAACTTTAATTGTTGTCGTAAAGAGGTTTGTATATCTTCGTTTGCGAAAATAAAAAGGATGATGACAGTGAAGGTATAAGGGAGAACGACTATGGCATGAAGTGCCCGTCTAGCGTAAGAGAAAAAGCGATTATATAATGTAAGGACATGGAAGTACCCATTTAAAGGAGATTTAAAGACTTAGGAGTGCCCAGTGAGAAACATATAAGGACGCTGCCAGTACCCATTAATGTAGGTGTAAAGATATTGAAATAATCCTTACAGAAGATATAAGGATGTAGAAATGCCCGCTGGGGAAGATGTACCCATAAGAGACAATGCAGTGACGCGGTAGTACCCATCAGAGGCAATGTTAGGATGTTATAGTACCCATTAGTCCTCGGTTATATAAAAGTGTAGTAACATCGATCAGAACAGATATAATGGTGTGTCAGTGCCCATTAGGGAAGGGGTATAGATAGGGAATGCCCGTTAGAGATGTAAGGACTCAGTAGTGCCCATTAGAAACAGCGTAATGGCATGGTTGTACCCATTCGAGATAAATAAATACTCATTAGTGTTCGAGAACATGTAAGGGGATGATAGTACCCATAAGAGGAGATGTAAGGATGTAGCATTACCAGCGGAAGGTGTAACCGCTTTCATTCCTTTTGCTGTACCTCCGTTCATATTCTCTTTCTGGCTCTCCACCCTCTTTAACAACTGTTTCATAGTGCAACTGCTTAGAGGTTTTCCTCCTGTTACACCTTTCAGACCTTCCTACTGACAGTTTCCTTTTCCGCTCTGAATGACCTCATAGGTCCCAGTGCTTGGCCTTTGGCCTAAATTCTACATTGTATTCTATTCTCTAAAGACATATCAATACCCAATAGGAGGTTGTAGCTAGGGTTCGGACACTCAGTAACAAACGCGTAATGGCTAAATTGGTATTTGGTCACGTGGTCATGATGATGGCTTTCCTCAGGTCACCTTTCAGATTGTCAGACAAACTTCAGATCTACTCACCTCACTAAGAGACAAGCTGTCGTGAGCCGATGAATTTAACTCAATTACTCTGTGATTCAAAAAGTCGAGATTTCATTGTGAAATCTAGACTTTTACTTCTTCCTTCTGAGTCAGAGTCTATAAGATTCTGGAAAGACAAGGTAAACGATTCAGTAGGAATCATCAAGCCAAGGAGCCGTTTAAAAGGAATTCCTGGTTGTGATATGTCTCATTTTCCAATTAATGTCCCTAGTTGCCGTGAATCCATTTCTGATTATAAAATCAGACGGAAAATATTTTCTTGGCATCCACAAGCACGCAAGCCTCCATAGATATGCATGTTGAAAGAGCTGAGGTAACCTTAAGCAATTCAAAAATTACCTCTTCTGACGATACTGTTGAAAAGCCAATCGTCCTGATCCCACGTAACTTGCGGAGAGCAATCTTGTCACTGTGTATAGTTGACTGGAGTAAAGATGATCCAAGCTAAATTCGGTCTCTTAAGATTGAATTTGTTACCATGATTAATCAAAGATGGGGGCAAACCATTGTCTTCTCCTACTTCCTGGGCTCATTTTTCGTGTCGGTAATTTTGATTAGTTTTTAAGGAATTGCGAGAGCAGAATAAACAATGAATCCTCGTGGTAACTTGTATATGTGGAAGAGAGTCAAGTGAGGCGGCACTCCTATCAACTAGCATAAAGTTAAAGATAGAAAGTCCGAAAAAACTAGAACAAAATACTGAAGATTCTTAAATCTCGTATTGTCAAAAAGTTGGTATAGGTTTTATTTTACGATCATTCATTTTCTCGTTGAGAAAAATAAAGCATTAAACCAGATGAAGTAACAGAATTATAAAGATGAAGCAAAAATGAACTATCATTTATGAACGATGAGATTTTTTTTTTCGAGAAACAAAGAGAGCGACATGAGCAGGCGCGTTGGGAGAGAAATTACAGTTGTGAAAAAAAAAAAAAACAGTATTCAAGGAGCTAATGAGGCACCGTCGCAAGTGTTTACTCTTCTCTAAAGTGTCACTTGACGGAAATTGGAGAATCGCGGAAGTACAAACAAAAATGCTGAACAAGTATCACTTCGATCTTTAGGTAATCACCAACGATAGGTGCCGTCACAAGGCACAAAAGGAAACGTTTCAATTGTCTGGAGGCTTTTGAAGGCTTTAGGACATCAGCTTTCTATAATTATGCAGCGTCACTTAAACTTACACAAAAGTATACAGATGTTCTCTCAGATACTTTTTATAATAGGCATGAGAGAGAGACAGACAGTGAGAGAGAGAGAGAGAGAGAGAGAGAGAGAGAGAGAGAGAGAGAGAGAGAGAGAGAGAGAGAGAGAGCGAGAGAGAGAGAGAGAGATTTCTGTAAACTTGCGAGACAATAAATATCGTTTCGGAGTTGTTAAAATGATTTACCCGTCGCCGTCGTAGTATTTTTTCTTTTATTTAAAAATCATATCAAGTACATTTTACAAACAAATACATATGCTATATACAGTATGTAATTTATGTAAAAAAAATTTACAAAAAGAAACATCTGAAAATAAATCATACACATCAAAACAATTCCTAGCTATTTTTCATAAACTTTAAAATGCACAGTTGTGGTACTTATCTGTAAAATATAAATTAATTTTTTTCTTTAAGGAGAATTTTCATCAAATACCTATCATAACTAAACCTGCCGTCGTAGTATTAGATGTAAGAAGAAATGACTCTACTCAACGTATTTTGCATCCAGAGTTTTATGAATGGTTTAAGTCAAAAGTTATGAAATATTGACGACCATTATTTCATAGTCTAATCATTTTTAAGATTGTTCAATGAAAATATGGCCTTCTCATGTGGGGTCTATAATTTCCAATGTTTTCAGTTCACATATTTCCCTTCCTCTGGAGATTTACATAATCATTGACATTTTATTTTTATTATAGAGGGATTATGTAATCTTGATTTTTCGTTGACAGTCTAGAGAGTTGGGAATGTTATTCACAAAGAAATGTTACATAGCTATGCTTTTGCTTCACACACAATCCCACAGCTTTTTCGAAATCAAAGTGTTTATCTCATTTTTCTTATGGATATTGGGATGTCCATTCGCATCTTGATAAAACGTGGTTGGTATGGGTCTTGGAAGAGATAAATAACACCACGTTGCTTCCTCGCAGGAGATTCGATTCAATGCAGATCCAAATAATATTATAGTACATGAATTATATAAACGTTGTCATCGAAATTTCCCTTATTAGTATAGTTAAAATGTTCTGATGCATTAAGATATGCCGCTGTTAATAATAGCGCCTAGCGAATTATGATTTATAATAAACCACTTGTAAAACTGTAAAGGACGTATACTCTGGTTGGAAGATTTTTCGAATAAACAAAAAACAACCCATCAGGATGATAGTTAATGTACCGATAGTTACCATTTTTTTTTTTTTAACTGCTAGACCAATGTGATTGACAGGCCAAATTCGTTAACAATGACGGACCGGAATGACTCAAGAAAAAGAAGTGGGGAAAGGTTAAGAAGTAAAGCTTAATCTCGAAAAAGTTGGCAGCCTTCCTTGGAAGGCTGGAAAATTATCAAAATTTAAGACAACATTAGAAAATAACATTTCAAAATTTGCAAGCAGAGAAATAGGAAGCCACCCAACCGGTCAGTTCAAGGAGAGGAAGATGATCGTTGAGAACTTTTTTTTTTATCTTTTATTTAAAAATCATATCAAGTACATTTTACAAACAAATACATATGCTGCATATGTAATTTATGTACAAAAAAAATTTACAAAAAGAAACATCTGAAAATAAATCATGCACATCAAAACAATTCCTATCTATTTTTCATAAGCTTTAAAATGCACAGTTGAGGTACTTACCTGTAAAATATAAATTAATTTCTTGAGAACTGTGATGGATTTGGATTCAGTCCTACTGAGGGAAACAAAAAACAGTAAGTGGTGTAATCAAGGGGAAAATATTCCAAACAGTGATGGAATAGGCGGGTGCAATTTTCAAAATCTGAATGATGAAAATTTACAGTATTGAACGTAGGACCGACATTAGCATTTTCGGATGATCTTTGCGGTACTTTCAGGCAAGGTAGTTTAGACATTTGAATTATGTGGCTTCTCGAGGACAGTTTGGAATTACTAGAACGGCCAATTGATAATCGATAGAGGTTCAATAAAATTTTTTGTCAAAAAAGTCCAAAAACTGGATGTGGGAGGAGACCGAGCAATAGTATTGAATGTATCTTGAATTTAGTAAATTACGAATTTTATTCATGAGCGTATCATTAATAAATAAAGAACATCTTACCAAGAGCAGTTTCCCATCGACCATTCTATTCCCTCTTTATACTGTTTTTCGTTCTTAACCTGGACGTATTTAACTTTTATTTCTGCATTCGTTATTATTGTCTTTACACATTTGTGTGTTTGCCTCGCCCTTTGCAAAAACAATGAATTTGAACGTTGTCTTATATTTTATGACTGACAAACTTCATACATCTACCGAGACCATAAATTATTGGGATCAAAGTAAACTATTCATAATTCTGGGATAAAATATCTCAATGGTTATTTCAGTGATTTATTGCAGATGATTTACTCGCATGACAAGTGTTCACTATTCTAACGACCGTATTATGCAATTATCCCAGTTCATTGTCCAATGAAGATTTAATACATTTATCGGCATTCCTTCCAGAGACACAATTTCATATACATCATACTCTGAATGCACCCAAGCGCCAAACACTCGATGATATAGGACGCTCGAGAGCTCTAACCAAAGACTGTTTGTGAAGTTTTGCATGCAAAGTCGCCTGCTCTCGCATACGCGCATACGAACCAGTTCGTTTTCACGCTTGAAAGCAAGGACTGTATTTCTCAAAACGCCTGTAAATGTGATGAATGGTTGGCCGAGTCCTCGAAGGAGCCAGGTCCATTTTTTTTCGATCGGCTGAGTATATCATTTGTTAACCGTCTGGTTCGAAGGGCAGTCTTTATATTGAAGTATCTGTTTTAAGAACAGAATTTTAGCATCTCACTTTTCTTGAGATGTTACTGGTAGTCGTGACCTTACCTTGGGTCAGGAGATCCCTTCTCTTTTCGTCATAAGCCTCTCTCTAAACCTATCATTACACAAAAGCCTACTGGAATGAGACACTGATTTTAAAACCTAGACTTTGTTAACAAATTTAACGAAAGTAGCTCAACAAAGACTACGGTTATGAAATGGAGTGATTCACACCATTTGTAAACTAGAAACCCTTTCTTAATAATGTCTGTTTCTTATTGTGACAGGATGTCCATTAAGGCAATGACAAGCATTACTCTCGTGACATTACAACTTGGGTCTTTAGTAGCAAAATAGTGGATAATAGCAAAGGAATTGATAAGCAGAATGATATGGTTATCATAATAGTGTAACTACCCCAACGCAAGCTGACCACAACTACCAATGGTACCAGCAATAGAATTAATGATGCTATTGTCGAACCTCTGTTGGCAATACAGCCAATGTTAATCCGGGTTTAGTTACATGATATTACAGTTGAAATCGCTTGTAATGAGAAGGATGACAACAGTGATCTACAGTTTTTGAAGTTGATTATTATACAGTCGTTGGTACAGTCAAGACGACTGGCATTCAGAGACTTTTATTGATAACATTTTCGTGTTTTGTTGGAATTTTTGGAAACTGCTGAGTATGTCCATGATAATTTGGAAAGAACTGTTTTACCCAAAATGTTGGTACTGAAAAAAGTGAGGACGAAACTGAGAGTAAAACCGCCGAGGTTGAGGAGGATATATTTTTGCCACTGACCTTTGTTGATGCTACTTGACATGACTTACCGTGATAATGATACGATCGACTTCGACAGTAGACTTACCGCTACATTTGCCGCTACTACTTTTACTACTGATGATGATGACGATATAGCTATTATGGCTACCAATTCACTCATAGAAAGCTGACATACTTCTTGAAGCAACATCTGTTAATACTACATCCAGTGCCATTAATATCGTATTGTTTGGTGTACTCATGCCCCGAGAACGGGCATTCGCCCGCTTCAGTAAATGGAAGGGCACTAATGAGAGTCCGGCACTCTTTACAAATAAGAGATTTCTGGATTGTATAATTGTATAAGAGAATTGTGTAACCTTAAAAATGGAGAAATACGGCACGAGATTACAGTTGATAATGAGAAACTTTAAGAAATAGTTATACTCTGCACTAAATTAACGAGCTCAAGGTAAGAATAAAGGCATCCAAAACAACTGCTCTGAGAACACGCCTTGTAACGTTAAAAAATTGTTACTCATAATCTTCGTCCGCTTTATCTTGGCAAGTTGCTGTCATTAGTGGTTATGAAGAATAGTGCACCATCTCCCAGGAAGGAGGAACTGAAGACCAATAATGTCTTAATTTTATCCTTATGTCAGTTATACCACAGTACTGCAAAAATTAAGGCGACATTGTCCAACACTTCACAGAGACACAGCCCAAAATTTCAAGCAGAACAAGTTATACAGAGCGAAATCGTCCATATTGAGGCAAGAACTACTTGTCTTATCATATCCAAAGCAGCCCAAGTTTCCTTTCAAAACTGGCTGTTATTGACTGAGTAATGTACTGTTGTCACCCTGGTGTACATTACCTTTGACTTATAAGTATAAAAGAAGCTGCTAAGGATTGAGGGGATAAGAAGAGCAGCAAGGAAGTATTATCACAGTGCATTCATGTTAAAGCTGTAGAGAGAGAGAGAGAGAGAGAGAGAGAGAGAGAGAGAGAGAGAGAGAGAGAGAGAGAGAGAGAGAGAGAGAGAGAGAGTTTCCTTATAGTCATTTGTTTTGCTGAATTAGTCTATCAGCCAGTTGACGAAATTGATTTAGATGATGAAATCCACTTTTTCTTCAACATGTTTTAATGGAACTCATCCTATGAAATATCCGAAACTTTTACCCTGAATAATATCCCAGAATTTCATGCTATCGTATTGTCACCCTTATCGTACACAAAATTAATGCTGGAACAGCCTTATTCCTTCCTTTTTTTTAATAATTTTATTTTTTTTAAGAATTATGAACAACCACACACACACACAACAGCTGGCGGTACTGTTATCTGGAAAATCCAATGTGCCTTCTTGATGTCAACAATGAATTAATTACCAAGTAATATCCTAAAAGACTGGCTAAGTACCATAAGGTCCCTCTCCAATCAGAATAGTCTGGCATGTACGTTACATATTTTTTTCTACTGACACACACTGACATCACTAAAGACTAAACTTCTTTCCCTTCCCGATCTGTCCTTTCTTGTTGCACACTTTTATGTCAGTTCCCCCTCCGTCTTGTTTTTCAAATGGTGTGCATGGCAGGCTTACTCGAAGAGCCGAGGATACCTGGCGGTTAATGTTGAGATGGATCAGGTTGTTCCTGATGTGAACTTTTCAAGAAAGGTATATATACTCTAAATCCCAGGCCAGTTGGGATGGTATTCTCCGTGATCTTACTGAGCTCAGTTGGAGTGATATTTAAAGATGTCCGAATATTATTGAGAGTTTAAATAATCCTCTAAAGACTACTATTGAGAGGAGAATTCCTTCTAAAATCTTCAGGTTTCGTCTTAAAGATAAACCGTGGTTTAAATGCTATGTCAGCGTGCTCACCATGAAAAACAACAACCCTATGATTTTATGGAGGAACAGTCAATTGGACTTTTTGTGGTGTAATTTCTTTAAGTTCAGGAGTCAACCCGAGAGCTAAGAAAGCTTATAATGAGGGTGTGAAGATCTTGCCCTCCAGTGATGAAGACCATAAGTGGTGGTCTACCCGTAAGCCATCACTCATTGGAATTGGTTGAAGCACGCCTTCCCTTGTAGGAGCTGATGGATTTGTTGTATATTGCCCTTAACAGAAGGCAGAACTTTTGGTTCAGATCTTTTTGAGTAACAGTACAGTTGCTTTAATAATGCCATTTTAGGTGTTCCTCAAGGTAGTGTTCTTGTCCCCTTGCTATGATTGTTATTTTTTTGTTTTTCTCTGTTAATGAATACAGTTCATTGAGCGTTATGGTATTTTGACTAATGGGCAGTGTTCCATGAATCCATGATTTACTCATTTGGTTGGCTATGTCAATTAAAGGCCACATGACCAAGTAAAAAGGACATTAGTATGAATGGAAGGTGAGCAGAAATATCTTGCTAATGAGTTGGTTTTTCCAGTTTGAGTTTCATTTGTATTTGTGTGTCAGTGAGCATATGTGTGGGTGTGTGTGTATATGTGTGAGCGTGTGTGTGTGTGTGTGTGTGTGAGAGAGAGAGAGAGAGAGAGAGAGAGTCATTAATTCTTTAATTCTTTATAGCGAATTATTTATGGTGTCGACCGCAATGTATAAAAAATGAACCATCTGCCATGATAATAATTTTACATTTTCTAAATGGGTGTCAAAAAAATATTACAATAAAAAGAGGAAATTTCAGACTCGTCAGATTCTATTTCCAAAGTCATTATCACGAATTAATGACGTGATTTAGGTAACTGATGAGTTCTTAATACGAGTTTTCTTTCTTATTGACGAACTCAGGTTGACAAACTTTGATGAGCATAAAAGAGAATTGATGTTTTTTCAGACTATAATACTCTGTTGTGCTGATGTTTATATTTTTATATATATTACTGTACGATGATCCTTTACTACAAAATTCTCTTCCTTGATATATTCATCCTTAACCCAAGCCATTTCTACATGTTATTTTGAACATCGACCAGCTCTTAGCAGATACCAGCCTTGAAGAAGAGAGAATAGTAAGAAGAGCTGAAAAGATCTTGTATAAAATCAATTCCAATGATGATGCCATTCTTTTTAAAGGAACATATTTATTATTATTATTATTATTATTATTATTATTATTATTATTATTATTATTATTATTATTATTATTATTATTATTATTGCATAATGATAGTGGATTTTCTGCTCCAGAGCAGTAAAAACACAAGCAGTATCTATACAGACAAATATGGGTACAGATTTAGATATAGTTATTAATATTAACAGTAGTAACATGTATTTTTTTAAAAAGGCATTTTTTAGGTTGATAATCTTTTTTAAAGTTATAATATTTAATGCCCTTTCAGTTTTTAGAAAATATTACGATAAATTTTCCAAAACTTAAAGCAAAAGGAGTGCTATTTAGAGGGACTGTTCACATGGGATATTAGAAAACTGTCATCATTCTAATCTTTAGTTCTTCACTGGATAGGTCGATACCGTACTCGCCTAGCACTCTGCTAGGCCCGCGTTCGAGTCTCCGGCCGGCCAGTGAAGGATTAGAGGAATTTATTTCTGGCGACAGAAATTCATTTCTCGCTATAATGTGGTTCGGATTCCACGATAAGCTGTAGGTCCCGTTGCTAGGTAACCAACTGGTTCTTAGCCACGTAAAATAAGTCTAATCCTTCGGGTCAGCCCTAGGAGAGCTGTTAATCAGCTCAGTGGTCTGGTTAAACTAAGGTATACTTTTAATCTAAGTGGGTTATCACCTCGACCTTTTTCCCTGGAATGTAAACAACAGAATTCCTGCCTTGCGTCCCCAGTTTTTCTTAACTTTAAACTTTACAGGGGGAGTGACACAGATTTTACTAGATGAATTAGTTTTCAAGATTTGTTTCAAATTGAAAGTGGCGTTTTTCTGAACGCTTTCGTTTTTCCGATATGTATATCTATGTATCATATATATATATATATATATATATATATATATATATATATATATATATATATATATGTGTGTGTGTGTGTGTGTGTGTGTGTGTGTGTGTGTATGTGTGTGTGTGCGTGTGTGTTTGTATATGTGTACTCTGATGTCAAGGGGATAAGGAATTTTACACTTAATTTTTTCTGGCGTCTAAAGACTCGTCATCATTCTTGATGGATATGTCTACGGAACAATAATACTAATGGCAAGTTTATGACAAAGTTACTTTTAACGTTCGGGTCCTCGTTGGACGAGTCAGCAGAGTTCTCGGCTAGCACTCTGCTAGGCCCGAGTTCGAGTCTCCGGACGGCCAGTGAAAAATTAGAGGAATTTATTTCTGGTGATAGAAATTCATTTCTCGCTATAATGTGGTTCGGATTCCACAATAAGCTGTAGGTCCCGTTGCTAGGTAACCAATTGGTTCATAGCCACGTAAAATAAGTCTAATCCTTCGGGCCAGCCTTCTCTAGGAGAGCTGTTAATCAGCTCAGTGGTCTGGTTAAACTTATTCTTTCTACTTTAAACGTTCATGCTATCATCGTTACCACCACTACCACCCCCATCCCCTGTTGCTTCTGTGATTTACATTACGAACGAAATTAGATTAGAAATTAGCATCCCAGAGAACGGGAAGACGAACGAAACAGCCAACTGCAAAACCGCCCCAGAAGGGAGGGAACGGCCTGACGTGGCGGGCGAGATGGGAGAGGAGATAGGAAAACCGGTGAGGTGGGAAACCAGGGAACGAAAAGAGCTGCAGGAAAAGGGGGAAGAAGGACGGAAGATATTTGATATATATCAAGGAGGGGGATTGCTGATAAGAGTTCGGAGATTGGTCTGATGATTCATTTCGCGAAGAGAAAGAAATACTCGTTCATGATATATCTATGTTCACTGAAGAAAGATATGATCATTTCTAAAGAAATGGGTTAAAGAAAACGTTCATATTCCTGTATTAACGAGGACAATGCATTTGTTGTAATATAACTGTTGTTCGGTCTTGTTTAAAGGACTTTTCTTGATGAATTTTTAGACTAATTCATTTAATCATTTAATTAATTTCGTAATATATGTCATATGCAGTTCCTATGTTTGCTAGTCGTTCTGTCAGAGTGCTATTTTCACCAATCTTTTTAGTCAGTGTTAAGCATTCTCTTGGTAATGCAATCCCTGCGTAATGGCATCGTGTAATTCCTACCCACTTGGGATTCTCAAAGCCATATCAAGTATGCTTTCTTTCCTCATATAATGACTTGAGTATATAACTTTATTTCCACCAGGTAATGAATGAAAGTCGTAGGAAAATAAACATGAATGGATTGAGTATGAAAACCTGTGCGGTGTGTAGGCACCTTGAATTATGCTTAGGCCTATGTCAGG
Organism: Macrobrachium rosenbergii; assembly: GCA_039081455.1. Classification (NCBI taxonomy): domain Eukaryota; kingdom Metazoa; phylum Arthropoda; class Malacostraca; order Decapoda; family Palaemonidae; genus Macrobrachium; species Macrobrachium rosenbergii. The sequence continues at coordinate 11,019,849 of JANJGK010000048.1, forward strand.
TACGTGGATATTAGAATACATTTTTACATGTACCCGTGTATTCACGCATCAACGTAGTAAAAGTGGGAATAATGGAGGAATTATTTAATGGATACCATGCAAGTGCAGAAGTTTCTACACAGGACAGTCTTGGATACCACTCGAAAAAAAAAACGACTTTTAAATCATAAATATAATATGAGAACGAATAATCCAAGTAATGCCTTATGTTTTTATGGCAGTGTATGTAATTTACCAATAGACTGGCTCGGGTTTTCTTTAAGAGCGCAGGTTTTTATTGAAAGAAATGCGATAGACACAGCCTGTAGTTTTCAAAGCAAAAGGAAAGATTTCCATTTATCTCCTGGTTTATATAGATTATACCCTTTTATTTTACATGCCATGAGACGTCATTACAAATTGGACAATGTTAGTCATTATCTAGCATATAACGTACGCTTGTTAATATGTACTAATTGTTATGCTGTTTCAAAGCGGGCATATTACCTCATTTGACATTTTGGTAATTTTCAGTTGTTTAATTACATACCAGTTTTATTTGATTATACTTTGTTACCTTTATATATTTTTAGTTTAATAGATTTTAGTAACGATATTCCGCATATTTTAAGATTTAGGCCTACCTTAGGTACAGACAGCTTACTGGAGCCGTTAAGACGAGGCAATGCTTTCGTTATTCAAGACTGTTCGTTGCTCTAGCCCCGCAGTAGCTTTTAAATGAAGTCTAATTGAAACAGCTTACCGGAGCCATTAAGACAATGAAAACACTACTTGAGTTATTCAAGAGCTCGAGTTCGTTGCTCTTGTCCCACAGTAGCTTTTAAATGAGGTGAGAACGAGGCCCGATGTTAAGGTTACTTCTCCCTGCCATACGTCCTGCGTTGATGGTTCAAAGGTGTATTTGGTTATTTGACACTCCAATAGATAGTAATTGCAGATTAGTAATTGCACATGTGAATCTAAACTTTTGTACCTTCACAAATAATAGCAACTGCAACTTTAAGTTTTTTATTTTTTTAGGCCATAGAATCCGAATAAATTAGTTTTTACCTCAACAAGGTAGTGTTAAAATCCCCGGGGTTTTACTCTGCTGAGATTGATATAACGTGAGCCCCTTGAACCTAATATGAAGTCAAACCATATGCACCATCACATGGTAATATTATTTAAGGTAAAAGTTACGGTTCTTCACTCTTTTCAGTACCTGAAACTATGGTATAGTTTTTATATAACGTGATAAAACTCAACTTCCGACTTGATGTAGATGATTAATAGTATGGAAGTTTATGGTAAAGAGCTGAAAATTTAGATATTCCTTTTTTGTGTGAAAGGAATCCATGTGTAGAAAATTTGCAATTAATATATAGCGTTTATAGTCTTTTAATTAAATACTAACACAGCTTAACAAAACTTTTTTATCTAAACTACAACCGCAGTGTAGTATTTGAACTTTTCTAATACTACTGATAGTTATCGAATGTTAAACAGTACTTTACCTTATTAGTACAAATATTGCAACGAAGATAACGAGTTTTTTTAATATATGAAACCCATTGTTCTTAAAACTGAGATGGGGTTGAGTGAAGATTTTGAGATTTTACTAAAAAACGAGCACAGAAGAAAAATTGTATGCAATAAGGTCGTAACTAAGAAAAAAAGGACGAGTTTTGAAATGAGTGCTTTAAAGTGTCATATGAATTTAGTACAATAGCAACGACCATCCGTATTAGGTACCAGCTGAAAACGAATCCTTCAAGAAAGGTGAAAATCTGATAGCAAATATTTTTCAAAGTAAAAGCGGAAATAACCCAGTTACTTTAATTACGGAGTCTGATACTACACACTCTTTATAGATTTCTACGTTCCAGCGTGAATCTCTCCCTCTCCCTCAATTTTTTTTCTTTTTCGCTACTCGAATGCTGAAACTACTGAGAAATGTAATTTATGCGAGCTAATCGAGGTGAGTGTTCTGATGAATTCAAAATCTTAGTGGATTAAAGACATGGCAATAAATTATAAGTTGTCGATAAAATCTTAGACAATTTTTCTCAACTTTCGGTCAGTTTAAAGCAAATGGTGTTTAGAATATTGAGAGGTAAAATATTAGATCGATCTTTTAAAAAATTGTAACAGATATGCACCCATTAACCCTACAAACTGTGAGAAAACAGTCAACTGAATGCAACTGAGTGCGTACGAAGCCTTGCAAAACTAATCTAAGCTAACCCAGCTTATTTATCTGGGGACTTCATACCTAAACCAAGAACATCTCAACGGAAATGCGTTTCATACACAAGTTATCAGGGTTATTGATGATTTCCCCAAGGAACACCCGAGGTCTTTTGAACCTGAAAAGTTTCCCGTAGGTTGTCGTACTCTTAATGAAAGAAACTGCGGTTTCCAGCTAAAGCTTAGGCTACACAAAGGTAAGCTAGGACGCGTTTTTTCATATTTTAGGGGAAAGTAAGCGAAAAGGAGTGGAATACAGAGTTTCACTATTCTTGAGCGCCACGCTCTGTAGCTGAAGGAGTTGACTATCATGGATCCCCAACGGTCCAACCTGACTTGTCCTAGGCCTAGGGTTTTGTAGCTCGGAAACTATATTTGCACGAACCAAGTTATTTGTCGGAAAAGCTTCAATGACTGGCTGAACCAATACACTAGCTCTACGATTTCATACAGTAGCACCTGGCTTTATAAGACATAAGCATTGAAAGCGATTCACTGAGATGTTTTGAATTGCTTGACTCGTTTAAATTCAAGATTTGAAGCACAATCAGCTAATCTGCATTCAAACTCAACTAAAGCCCAGTCCCCACGACCAGACTTTGTCCGCAGACAAAAGTGAGAAATTTGTCCGCTGCCAGACCCGCCTCTTCTGTTTCCCGTACACGTCGCCGAAGTGTATGTAGAGCGCTTTGAGCAAAGACTCCGGATTTGTCTGGGGTGAGTAATGTACACGACTGCCGGGCACACGAATGTGACAAAGATTGATGCAAAGAGCCAGTGTATGAGTTTGTTTATAAAGTACTGCATATTAAAAGCATAAATATTTTTTGTATTGCTAAAGTAATTATATATACATGAATAAAAATATTTAATGACGTATACAGAGATGGTGAACATGATGATTAAGATATATTTATCATTTGAATCAATTATAACTTGGCATCCATGGGAATTGAATCTTGTAATTTTCTGTTTTAAACGTTAGCTGTTATTTATAATACGTGTTTAATCCGTATATGTGGTCATTTAATTGGAATTATGATGTATATTGACCTTGATCGTCATGCATAATCTACACTAAATTATTTGCGGAAACAATCATATTCAATTAACGATGCAGTCAGACTCGTATAAGTCTCCTGTTGCCATGTAATAAAGCAAGAATATGAAATGCGTTTTGAAATACATAACATATAATATAGGACAGAAATATAAAAGGCATAACTAAATACTATACTGAAAGGCGAAAGCATAAAATTCGTAGGAGCAATGGGAATATAAATTAAGAGAACCAAGGTTTAGCAATGACAATGGAAACGAGCTCCGAATACAAGGCACCAATCTATTCAAAAAGTCGTCCCATGAAATAATGAGGAACGACCTTAAAGAAGAAACTAGACTTATTTATTAAGAAACGGTAATGACACAGAAGAACACATTATTTAAGAAGAACGTCAACTTTAAATGACATTGTGGGGTCGCCGGTTGGATACTTGTTTCTGATAGTAAACTTTTTGAATTAAAAACAATTTCTTACTCTTAGACAATGTTTTCACCTCATCCCTTCATACTTTCTGAATATTTTCACACCTGGAATACATGAAACTGTATCTGAAAAAAGCAATAGATTAAATTTTATTTATGTTTTATGTAGGCCCTCCATCGCCAGCCCCGAAATGAACGTGGCTGCCAAAACATGAACGCCCGAACAAACAGGTTGTGTTCTATTCCGATGAATGTCCGTCGATATTTATATGAATTGCATAATATACAGTTGCCAGCTGCTGTGATATGCGGCAATGTAGAGGTCGTATTAAATCGAGTCTCTGTCAATACGGGTTCATATCATGATTTGCCCTCATCAGCTCTCTCTCTCTCTCTCTCTCTCTCTCTCTCTCTCTCTCTCTCTCTCTCTCTCTCTCTCTAGGTTTGTTATTTATTTATTTATTTGTTATATTACATGTTCTTTTATTGTGTAACTTTCCTTCTGCTTACATACTCTTACTTAACTTTTTTTTATACTTAATTCTCTTTATTCCTTTCATGAAATCTGAGACGTTGATAACTAGCTCTTTCTCTAAAAACATGACTGTACCTTCACCTACATGTTTTTATATACCTTTGTATATGCTTGATGAACGAACTCTTGTACTCTCTCTCTCTCTCTCTCTCACACACATCTTGATATTCCCAGACTTTTCTTTCAAAATAAAACATGGTAATTAGAGAGATGAGGCCACAAGGTTCATTAGCTTCAAAGACGCCTCCCTCCTTTCCATCCGTGGAGCCGAAGCTCATTACTAGGCCTAGACTTGAATGTAAACAAGGTTTTCGTAGAGACGCCGCCAACTGCTGATATCGGTTTATGGAGAGCGCTGTTGTGTAACCGAAGTTACAGCGCTTTGATCGTTAGTAGATATTAAAGTATTTCTCTTATGACTTTTCCTTGCACCTTTTGCCAGTAGTGAGGCATTTTATTATCATAAATAATAGTAATAATAATGATAATAATAATAAAAACTAGATGCCGAAGTAGCTCCAGGACTCGTGCGTAAGAACGTGCTATTAGAAACAGCGCACATAGTGAGAAAAGTGATGGACTCCTAAGGAGGCAGGATGCAGTCCGGAACCCCACACTATAAATACCAACCAGTCGAATAGGATGACTGAGATTGACGAAAAAATAATAATAATAGTATTAAAAAGAAGAAGAAAAACAACAACAAACGCTGTGATACATGGAATTTCCTGGTTTATTCTATCCTTCCTAGAACATAGTAGGTAGGATTAACTAGGTAGGATTTTATGCTTTCACATGAACTTCGTCATTCACACAAACACACGTGAGTGTGCACGTGCTTAAGCGTACACGATCAACTGATCAACTACGGTAAAAGTAAGACTAAATTCAGGTTCAACACACACACGCACATTTATTAATATTATATATTTACATATATATATATATATATATATATATATATATATATATATGTGTGTGTGTGTGTGTGTGTGTGTGTGTGTGTTGTATACAGTATATATGTGCGTGTGTGTGATACATACGTACATCCATTTCCCGTGTTACGTTGTACTCACTAGTTGTGTTAACTCCGGTTCTTGACTGTTGCCCTTTGCATATTAACTTTCAGAACGGAAGACAATGTTTGGCTACAGGTTATTTTCATACTGGTTATAAAATCATCCTTTAAGCAACCCTCGAGAGCTCTGAAAGGAAATAGGCTGATCTATAATGATCACATATACTTTATACTGGTCTTTGGAGCAGATATAGCATTAAATGTTTTCCCTTTCGGATGAAAAAGTCGAAATAAAAGCTAATTAACTATAACAATTTTGGAAGCAAGTAGAATACCCATAATGGCCTTCTGATCACAAGCTATTTACACTCTCCAGGATCTTTTTGATGTTGAGCAAAAATCCCTTTTGGCGAGAAATGTCTTTGGATGAAAAATGTTAAACTCCTCATCACTTGTCGATACATGACGATTTTTACGGCTGATAAATTGGTTTCAAAAAAGATTCTCTGGTGTTCCCTATTGTGGTTCTTAAGATAATTGTTTAGTCTTTCCTAGCAATTGCCTAACCTTCTATTTCCTTCATATCCACTAAGGTAGTGTTTTGGATTAAAATATATTGATTTTTTTCAATAAATCACCTATGAAGATGCTCAGGCTTCAATTGGGTTTTGGTTCTTGGTAAACCCTAAAGCAATTATTTCTCCCACTACCATTTTTAGCCAAGTTTTGAAGCTCATATGAAATTGACCAACTCCTTATATATTGTAGAACTTGGTTTATAAGGACCCCACATTCATCTTAAGCTCATTCGGTCATTAAGGATTTCCAACAACTACTCAGCCTCTGGTGAGGTTTCAGGGTCATCCGTTAAGGGAACAGGTTTGACTCTTGTTTGGTCCAATATAGGGTTCATGCAGTGCCTGCGTCTCCATGTATTACTGATGCTGGGGCTCTATGCCACAACCTATTCTAAAATCGGTTTCTAGAGACAATGGTTCTAGGTACGGTCTTCCCAGTCATTTTTTTTATAAAGTCGCTTTCTCCTTGGGCTGCCGAGATGAGGAGGGAAGGTATGTACCTTCTGCAGAGTTCTCAGAGACGATGTCGGAGGATTTCTTTAAAATTCAAGTTTTGACAGTAATTATTTTTTTTTTAAATACTTTCAGTAAAAAACAGGTTTCCAGAGTCAGTGGCAATAGTAGTAGCGAATCCAAATGATAAAAAAATCAGTCAGTCAATTAGTCCTAATTCATATCGCAGTTGTGATGTAGGATGCAAAGAAAACCTAAACTATCTAAGCAAGAAAGATAATGAGAGTTTAAGGGAAGTCCTTGATAAAATACATTATTTTTTTAGATCTGAAATGTATTTAGTTTTGTCACTTATAATGAAGTTGTTGCATACACCTATACATATCAATACAAAAAAAAATATTCGTATAGTAAACATTTTTTTTTAAATTCGCTGGAACTTCTCGTATTGATATGTTCCAGGCACCAGTAAAATCAGGAAGAGTAAGTAAGCGGGCGCGCGTGAGAGAGAGAGAGAGAGAGAGAGAGAGAGAGAGAGAGAGAGAGAGAGAGAGAGAGAGAGAGAGAGAGTTTTATTATGGTATTGGCAGCCAATACCAGGGAGTTCATCTCGAAACTTGATTTATGGTGGTTGGAGAGCGCATTCGAAAATACATTTACTTTTGCATTCATGTTGTCGGACCTTTTAGTGACGAACACTTTTCATATTTTTGGGCGAATTTTTTTATGCACTTAAGTTTTATTGTACGCTGAAATATATATTTGTGTCCAGTAATTTTGAAAGTACATTCAAGGTAATGATTGCTTATAAAACCGTTTTTTAAAGAAATGAATTTACAACATATTGACGCAAGCCAGCCTTTACTCGTAATATAAGAAATATATCAACTTTAACTGACTTCAGAAGGAAATCTGTCTTTCGTTTGCGTTTGTCAGGGGAAATCAAGACGCGAAAACAACATCATCTAAGCCGCTATACTTTTACCTCATTTGGTATATACAGTATGTGCGGCTCGAAGTCAAATATGTTTAGAACTGAAATTTGTTACTGAAACAGAGACTCCTTTAATTTCATGCAATTTTCGGCCTGTGTGTCCTTTTGCAGATAATCATGGTGCACAGTCTGAAACAGAGTTCAGGTAACGTGAGTGCAGTTTCCTTTTTACTTTTGCAAGATGTAGCTTTTGCGGTTACTTCTGGAAGCTAGGCTGGCTCTGAATATTAATTAAATAAAAATAATTTCCATTACATTTTACTAGTTATTGTTGGTAGCCTGTCTGACCTTAGGCTTAGACATGATAAATACCAGACAAAGAATAAGTTTCATGGAGAGTTTTGGCAAGTGAATGAGTGAATAAATTGCTCCATCGAACACTATAGCTTGTGGTGCCCGCCCAACTTATCCCCTCTTTAGGATCGGATTGTTGTTACTGATATTTTTAAAAAATAAAATGCAAAATGTGAAAAATATATTTCCAGGAGCTCTAATGGGTGAGGGGTGTATCCATCAAGGCAGACGTGGATGAACTCCAGACTTCTTAATTCGAGAAAAAACAAAAAGAGTCGGTTCTGGAACCAGCAGGCGACAGTAACATCGCTGCTTGGTCGCCGGCCTTCAAACTACCGCGATTTTGGGAAACTGGAAAAAGAGTCGGATCTGGAACTTCCAGACGACAGTCACATTGCTGCTTGGTCACCGACCTTCAAACTACCGCGATTTTGCGAAACTGGAAAAGGAGTCGGTTCTGGAACTTCCAGACGACAGTCACATCGCTGCTTGGTCACCGACCTTCAAACTACCGTGATTTTGCGAAACTGGAAAAAGAGTCGGTTCTGAAACTTCCAAACGACAGTCACATCGCTGCTTGGTAGCCGGCCTTCAAACTACCGCGATTTTGCGAAACTGGAAAAGGAGTCGGTTCTGGAACTTCCAGACGACAGTCACATCGCTTCTTGGTCACCGACCTTCAAACTACCGTGATTTTGCGAAACTGGAAAAAGAGTCGGTTCTGGAACTTCCAAACGACAGTCACATCGCTGCTTGGTCACCGACCTTCAAACTACCGTGATTTTGCGAAACTGGAAAAAGAGTCGGTTCTGGAACTTCCAAACGACAGTCACATCGCTGCTTGGTCACCGACCTTCAAACTACCGCGATTTTGGGAAACTGGAAAAAGAGTCGGATCTGGAACTTCCAGACGACAGTCACATTGCTGCTTGGTCACCGACCTTCAAACTACCGCGATTTTGCGAAACTGGAAAAGGAGTCGGTTCTGGAACTTCCAGACGACAGTCACATCGCTGCTTGGTAGCCGGCCTTCAAACTACCGCGATTTTGCGAAACTGGAAAAAGAGTCGGTTCTGGAACTTCCAGACGACAGTCACATCGCTGCTTGGTCACCGACCTTCAAACTACCGTGATTTTGGGAAACTGGAAAAGGAGTCGGTTCTGGAACTTCCAAACGACAGTCACATCGCTGCTTGGTCACCGACCTTCAAACTACCGTGATTTTGCGAAACTGGAAAAAGAGTCGGTTCTGGAACTTCCAAACGACAGTCACATCGCTGCTTGGTCGCCGGCCTTCAAACTACCGCGATTTTGGGAAACTGGAAAAAGAGTCGGTTCTGGAACTTCCAGACGACAGTCACATTGCTGCTTGGTCACCGACCTTCAAACTACCGTGATTTTGGGAAACTGGAAAAAGAGTCGGTTCTGGAACTTCCAGACGACAGACACATCGCTGCTTGGTCACCGACCTTCAAACTACCGTGATTTTGCGAAACTGGAAAAAGAGTCTGTTCTGGAACTTCCAGACGACAGTCACATCGCTGCTTGGTCACCGACCTTCAAACTACCGCGATTTTGCGAAACTGGAAAAAGAGTCGGTTCTGGAACTTCCAGACGACAGTCACATCGCTGCTTGGTCACCGACCTTCAAACTACCGCGATTTTGGGAAACTGGAAAAAGAGTCGGATCTGGAACTTCCAGACGACAGTCACATCGCTGCTTGGTCACCGACCTTCAAACTACCGTGATTTTGCGAAACTGGAAAAAGAGTCGGTTCTGGAACTTCCAAACGACAGACACATCGCTGCTTGGTCACCGACCTTCAAACTACCGCGATTTTGCGAAACTGGAAAAAGAGTCTGTTCTGGAACTTCCAGACGACAGTCACATTGCTGCTTGGTCACCGACCTTCAAACTACCGCGATTTTGGGAAACTGGAAAAAGAGTCGGTTCTGGAACTTCCAGACGACAGTCACATCGCTGCTTGGTCACCGACCTTCAAACTACCGCGATTTTGCGAAACTGGAAAAGGAGTCGGTTCTGGAACTTCCAAACGACAGTCACATCGCTTCTTGGTCACTGGCCTTCAAACTACCGTGATTTTGGGAGACTGGAAAAAGAGTCGGTTCTGAAACTTCCAAACGACAGTCACATCGCTTCTTGGTCACTGGCCTTCAAACTACCGTGATTTTGGGAGACTGGAAAAAGAGTCGGTTCTGAAACTTCCAGACGACAGTCACATCGCTTCTTGGTCACCGGCCTTCAAACTACCGTGATTTTGGGAGACTGGAAAAAGAGTCGGTTCTGGAACTTCCAGACGACAGTCACATCGCTGCTTGGTCACCGGCCTTCAAACTACTGCGATTTTGGGAAACTGTCAATTCCCTCTTTTTATTCTGACAATCTTCCAAAGTAATTTCTATTCTGTTGAGGCACAGGTGACATCTATGAGGACCGAAAGCTGTCATGGGCATTGGGCATTCCAGTATTGCAGCTATCTTGTACTGCAGTTGGTGAGGGATGATGCAGACTTCTAGAGAAGATTCTCTTGCATTACTGTTCCCCATTGGGCAGATGGGTTCCGTTCTCAGCTAGCACTCTGCTGGCCGCGAGTTCGAATCTCCGACCGGCCAATGAAGAATAAGAGGAATTTATTTCAGGTGATAGAAATTCATTTCTCGCTATAATGTGGTTCGGATTCCACAATAAGCTGTAGGTCCCGTTGCTAGGTAACCAATTGGTTCTTAGCCGCGTAAAATAAATCTAATCCTTCGGGCCAGCCCTAGGAGAGCTGTTAATCAGCTCAATGGTCTGGTTAAATTAAACTATACTTAACTTTTTTTCTTGCATTACTTATGATTATTGGCGTTTGTAAAATTTTTTAAAGGTATTTATTCATGTAATGAATTGTCGTATAAAATCTTCACTGGCTTGAAAAGGGTCACTCAGTAACAGGTGTCAAATCATTATGGCCGCGATGGAATATAGATATATATTAACCTGAAACATCCTCTATAATCCTGGATTTATCTCTTGCTCCCCAAATGGATGAAATTGCGGAGCTATTGATATGGATGAAGGATTTACGATTCTCATTCAAATCTATAAATAACTTTTAAAATGATCATCAATGGTCGAGGTTTTATGCTATTCCGTTTTACGCAACGGCTTCTCGTACCTCCTGTTTTTATTGCCACAGATTGCTGTTTGTGTCAAAAGCTCTCGTTACGACAGTACTGGCTCTGATCTTACCTGTCGTTTTGCCTAGATTGCTTTTGAAGTACGGATGCATTTTTTTCCGTTATGAAATGGTCGTTGAGATTATTGTAGGTCTTACTGGATCAAGTATTTTATTACTTCATCCGGATTAGCGCCCCTGTTTCCTCAGGCAAATAGAGTGATTTCATTCCAACAGTGTCTACTCGTTAATTTTAATTGTTGTTGTAAAGAGGTTTGTATATCTTCGTTTCCGAAAATAAAAAGGATGATGACAGAGATGGTATAAGGGAGAACGACTATGGCGTCAATTGTCGGAGAAAAATCGATTACATAATGTAAAGTCATTGAAGTACCCATTTAAAGAAGATTTTTTTTTTATCTTTTATTAGAAAAATATTACATTTTTTTACATAATAAGAAAAATATAACAGTTCATCTACATAACAAGAAAAATATTACATTTCATTTACATAAGTAAGATATTACCAAAATATTACAAAATTATATACCTACAATATTTACAAATTATTAAGGTTTAAAAAAAATTGAAATCAAAATCAATATATTTTTCACTGAATACATTTGCAATTTTGTCTATATAAGTTTCTTAATAACCACCTATCATAACTTAATTTACTTTTTACAAAGGCACACATTTCTTCTTTTGTGTGTATTTGTTTTTCTTACTTATCCAAACAAAATATATATATATCCAACGATCATTATAAGAAGATTTAAAGACCTAGGAGCGCCCAGTGAGAAATATATAAGGACGCTGCCAGTACCCATTAATGAAGGTGTAAAGATATTGAAATAATCCTTACAGAAGATATAAGGATGTAGAAATGCCCGCTGGGGAAGATGTACCCATAAGAGACAATGCAGTGACGCGGTAGTACCCATCAGAGGCAATGTTAGGATGTTATAGTACCCACTAGTCCTCGGTTATATAAAAGTGTAGTAACATCGATCAGAACAGATATAATGGCATGTCAGTGCCCATTAGGGAAGGGGTATAGATAGGAAATGCCTGTTAGAGATGTAAGGACTCAGTAATGCCCATTAGAAACAGCGTAATGACATGGTTGTACCCATTCGAGATAAATAAATACTCATTAGTGTTCGAGAACATGTAAGGGGATGATAGTACCCATAAGAGGAGATGTAAGGATGTAGCATTACCAGCGGAAGGTGTAACCGCTTTCATTCCTTTTGCTGTACCTCCGTTCATATTCTCTTTCTGGCTCTCCACCCTCTTTAACAACTGTTTCATAGTGCAACTGCTTAGAGGTTTTCCTCCTGTTACACCTTTCAGACCTTCCTACTGACAGTTTCCTTTTCCGCTCTGAATGACCTCATAGGTCCCAGTGCTTGGCCTTTGGCCTAAATTCTACATTGTATTCTATTCTCTAAAGACGTATCAGTACCCAATAGGAGGTTGTAGCTAGGGTTCGGACACTCAGTAACAAACGCGTAATGGCTGAATTGGGATTTGGTCACGTGGTCATGATGATGGCTTTCCTCAGGTCACCTTTCAGATTGTCAGACAAACTTCAGATCTACTCACCTCACTTAGAGACAAGCTGTCGTGAGCCGATGAATTTAACTCAATTACTCTGTGATTCAAAAAGTCGAGATTTCATTGTGAAATCTAGACTTTTACTTCTTCCTTCTGAGTCAGAGTCTATAAGATTCTGGAAAGACAAGGTAAACGATTCAGTAGGAATCATCAAGCCAAGGAGCCGTTTAAAAGGAATTCCTGGTTATGATATGTCTCATTTTCCAATTAATGTCCCTAGTTGCCGTGAATCCATTTCTGATTATAAAATCAGACGGAAAATATTTTCTTGGCATCCACAAGCACGCAAGCCTCCATAGATATGCATGTTGAAAGAGCTGAGGTAACCTTAAACAATTCAAAAATTACCTCTTCTGACGATACAGTTGAAAAGCCAATCATCCTGATCCCATGTAACTTGCGGAGAGCAATCTTGTCACTGTGTATAGTTGACTGGAGTAAAGATGATCCAAGCTAAATTCGGTCTCTTAAGATTGAATTTGTTACCCTGATTAATCAAAGATGGGGGTAAACCATTGTCTTCTCCTAGTTCCTGGGCTCATTTTTCGTGTCGGTAATTTTGATTAGTTTTTGAGGAATTACGAGAGCAGAATAAACAATGAATCACGAGAGCAGTATAAACAATGAATCCCCATGGTAACTTATATATGTGGAAGAGAGTCAAGTGAGGCGGCAATCCTATCAAATAGCATAAAGTTAAAGATAGAAAGTCCGAAAAAACTAGAACAAAATATTGAAGATTCTTAAATCTCGTATTGTCAAAAAGTTGGTATAGGTTTTATTTTACGATCATTCATTTTCTCGTTGAGAAAAATAAAGCATTAAACCAGATGAAGTAACAGAATTATAAAGATGAAGGAAAAATGAACTGTTATTTGTGAACGATGAGAATTTTTTTTTTTCGAGAAACAAAGAGAGCGACATGAGCAGGCGCGTTGGGGGAGAAATTACAGTTGTGAAAAAAAAAAAAACAGTATTCAAGGAGCTAATGAGGCACCGTCGCAAGTGTTTACTCTTCTCTAAAGTGTCACTTGACGGAAATTGGAGAATCGCGGAAGTACAAACAAAAATGCTGAACAAGTATCACTTCGATCTTTAGGTAATCACCAACGATAGGTGCCGTCACAAGGCACAAAAGGGAACGTTTCAATTGTTTGGAGGCTTTTGAAGGCTTTAGGACATCAGCTTTCTATAATTATGCAGCGTCACTTAAACTTACACAAAAGTATACAGATGTTCTCTCAGATACTTTTTATAATAGGCATGAGAGAGAGACAGACAGTGAGAGAGAGAGAGAGAGAGAGAGAGAGAGAGAGAGAGAGAGAGAGAGAGAGAGAGAGAGCGAGAGAGAGAGAGAGAGATTTCTGTAAACTTGCGAGACAATAAATATCGTTTCGGAGTTGTTAAAATGATTTACCCGTCGCCGTCGTAGTATTTTTTCTTTTATTTAAAAATCATATCAAGTACATTTTACAAACAAATACATATGCTATATACAGTATGTAATTTATGCAAAAAAAAATTTACAAAAAGAAACATCTGAAAATAAATCATACACATCAAAACAATTCCTAGCTATTTTTCATAAACTTTAAAATGCACAGTTGTGGTACTTATCTGTAAAATATAAATTAATTTTTTTCTTTAAGGAGAATTTTCATCAAATACCTATCATAACTAAACCTGCCGTCGTAGTATTAGATGTAAGAAGAAATTACTCTACTCAACGTATTTTGCATTCAGAGTTTTTATGAATGGTTTAAGTCAAAAGTTATGAAATATTGACGACCATTATTTCATAGTCTAATAATTTTTAAGATTGTTCAATGAAAATATGGCCTTCTCAAGTGGGGTCTATAATTTCCAATGTTTTCAGTTCACATATTCCCCTTCCTCTGGAGATTTACATAATCATTGACATTTTATTTTTATTATAGAGGGATTATGTAAACTTGATTTTTCGTTGACAGTCTAGAGAGTTGGGAATGTTATTCACAAAGAAATGTTACATAGCTACGCTTTTGCTCCACATACAATCCCACAGTTTTCGAAATCAAAGCGTTTATCTCATTTTTCTTATGGATACTGGGATGTCCATTCGCATCTTGATAAAACGTGGTTGGTATGGGTCTTGGAAGAGATAAGTAACACCACGTTGCTTCTTCGCAGGAGATTCGATTCAATGCAGATCCACAATAATATTATTATATATGAATTATATAAACGTTGTCATCGAAATTTCCCTTATTAGTATAGTTAAAATGTTCTGATGCATTAAGATATGCCGCTGTTAATAATAGCGCCTAGCGAATTATGATGTATAATAAACCACTTGTAAAACTGTAAAGGACGTATACTCTGGTTGGAAGATTTTTCGAATAAACAAAAAACAACCCATCAGGATGATAGTTAATGTACCGATAGTTACCATTTTTTTTTTTTTAACTGCTAGACCAATGTGATTGACAGGCCAAATTCGTTAACAATGACGGACCGGAATGACTCAAGAAAAAGAAGTGGGGAAAGGTTAAGAAGTAAAGCTTAATCTCGAAAAAGTTGGCAGCCTTCCTTGGAAGGCTGGAAAATTATCAAAATTTAAGACAACATTAGAAAATAACATTTCAAAATTTGCAAGCAGAGAAATAGGAAGCCACCCAACCGGTCAGTTCAAGGAGAGGAAGATGATCGTTGAGAACTTTTTTTTTTATCTTTTATTTAAAAATCATATCAAGTACATTTTACAAACAAATACATATGCTGCATATGTAATTTATGTACAAAAAAAATTTACAAAAAGAAACATCTGAAAATAAATCATGCACATCAAAACAATTCCTATCTATTTTTCATAAGCTTTAAAATGCACAGTTGAGGTACTTACCTGTAAAATATAAATTAATTTCTTGAGAACTGTGATGGATTTGGATTCAGTCCTACTGAGGGAAACAAAAAACAGTAAGTGGTGTAATCAAGGGGAAAATATTCCAAACAGTGATGGAATAGGCGGGTGCAATTTTCAAAATCTGAATGATGAAAATTTACAGTATTGAACGTAGGACCGACATTAGCATTTTCGGATGATCTTTGCGGTACTTTCAGGCAAGGTAGTTTAGACATTTGAATTATGTGGCTTCTCGAGGACAGTTTGGAATTACTAGAACGGCCAATTGATAATCGATAGAGGTTCAATAAAATTTTTTGTCAAAAAAGTCCAAAAACTGGATGTGGGAGGAGACCGAGCAATAGTATTGAATGTATCTTGAATTTAGTAAATTACGAATTTTATTCATGAGCGTATCATTAATAAATAAAGAACATCTTACCAAGAGCAGTTTCCCATCGACCATTCTATTCCCTCTTTATACTGTTTTTCGTTCTTAACCTGGACGTATTTAACTTTTATTTCTGCATTCGTTATTATTGTCTTTACACATTTGTGTGTTTGCCTCGCCCTTTGCAAAAACAATGAATTTGAACGTTGTCTTATATTTTATGACTGACAAACTTCATACATCTACCGAGACCATAAATTATTGGGATCAAAGTAAACTATTCATAATTCTGGGATAAAATATCTCAATGGTTATTTCAGTGATTTATTGCAGATGATTTACTCGCATGACAAGTGTTCACTATTCTAACGACCGTATTATGCAATTATCCCAGTTCATTGTCCAATGAAGATTTAATACATTTATCGGCATTCCTTCCAGAGACACAATTTCATATACATCATACTCTGAATGCACCCAAGCGCCAAACACTCGATGATATAGGACGCTCGAGAGCTCTAACCAAAGACTGTTTGTGAAGTTTTGCATGCAAAGTCGCCTGCTCTCGCATACGCGCATACGAACCAGTTCGTTTTCACGCTTGAAAGCAAGGACTGTATTTCTCAAAACGCCTGTAAATGTGATGAATGGTTGGCCGAGTCCTCGAAGGAGCCAGGTCCATTTTTTTTCGATCGGCTGAGTATATCATTTGTTAACCGTCTGGTTCGAAGGGCAGTCTTTATATTGAAGTATCTGTTTTAAGAACAGAATTTTAGCATCTCACTTTTCTTGAGATGTTACTGGTAGTCGTGACCTTACCTTGGGTCAGGAGATCCCTTCTCTTTTCGTCATAAGCCTCTCTCTAAACCTATCATTACACAAAAGCCTACTGGAATGAGACACTGATTTTAAAACCTAGACTTTGTTAACAAATTTAACGAAAGTAGCTCAACAAAGACTACGGTTATGAAATGGAGTGATTCACACCATTTGTAAACTAGAAACCCTTTCTTAATAATGTCTGTTTCTTATTGTGACAGGATGTCCATTAAGGCAATGACAAGCATTACTCTCGTGACATTACAACTTGGGTCTTTAGTAGCAAAATAGTGGATAATAGCAAAGGAATTGATAAGCAGAATGATATGGTTATCATAATAGTGTAACTACCCCAACGCAAGCTGACCACAACTACCAATGGTACCAGCAATAGAATTAATGATGCTATTGTCGAACCTCTGTTGGCAATACAGCCAATGTTAATCCGGGTTTAGTTACATGATATTACAGTTGAAATCGCTTGTAATGAGAAGGATGACAACAGTGATCTACAGTTTTTGAAGTTGATTATTATACAGTCGTTGGTACAGTCAAGACGACTGGCATTCAGAGACTTTTATTGATAACATTTTCGTGTTTTGTTGGAATTTTTGGAAACTGCTGAGTATGTCCATGATAATTTGGAAAGAACTGTTTTACCCAAAATGTTGGTACTGAAAAAAGTGAGGACGAAACTGAGAGTAAAACCGCCGAGGTTGAGGAGGATATATTTTTGCCACTGACCTTTGTTGATGCTACTTGACATGACTTACCGTGATAATGATACGATCGACTTCGACAGTAGACTTACCGCTACATTTGCCGCTACTACTTTTACTACTGATGATGATGACGATATAGCTATTATGGCTACCAATTCACTCATAGAAAGCTGACATACTTCTTGAAGCAACATCTGTTAATACTACATCCAGTGCCATTAATATCGTATTGTTTGGTGTACTCATGCCCCGAGAACGGGCATTCGCCCGCTTCAGTAAATGGAAGGGCACTAATGAGAGTCCGGCACTCTTTACAAATAAGAGATTTCTGGATTGTATAATTGTATAAGAGAATTGTGTAACCTTAAAAATGGAGAAATACGGCACGAGATTACAGTTGATAATGAGAAACTTTAAGAAATAGTTATACTCTGCACTAAATTAACGAGCTCAAGGTAAGAATAAAGGCATCCAAAACAACTGCTCTGAGAACACGCCTTGTAACGTTAAAAAATTGTTACTCATAATCTTCGTCCGCTTTATCTTGGCAAGTTGCTGTCATTAGTGGTTATGAAGAATAGTGCACCATCTCCCAGGAAGGAGGAACTGAAGACCAATAATGTCTTAATTTTATCCTTATGTCAGTTATACCACAGTACTGCAAAAATTAAGGCGACATTGTCCAACACTTCACAGAGACACAGCCCAAAATTTCAAGCAGAACAAGTTATACAGAGCGAAATCGTCCATATTGAGGCAAGAACTACTTGTCTTATCATATCCAAAGCAGCCCAAGTTTCCTTTCAAAACTGGCTGTTATTGACTGAGTAATGTACTGTTGTCACCCTGGTGTACATTACCTTTGACTTATAAGTATAAAAGAAGCTGCTAAGGATTGAGGGGATAAGAAGAGCAGCAAGGAAGTATTATCACAGTGCATTCATGTTAAAGCTGTAGAGAGAGAGAGAGAGAGAGAGAGAGAGAGAGAGAGAGAGAGAGAGAGAGAGAGAGAGAGAGAGAGAGAGAGAGAGAGTTTCCTTATAGTCATTTGTTTTGCTGAATTAGTCTATCAGCCAGTTGACGAAATTGATTTAGATGATGAAATCCACTTTTTCTTCAACATGTTTTAATGGAACTCATCCTATGAAATATCCGAAACTTTTACCCTGAATAATATCCCAGAATTTCATGCTATCGTATTGTCACCCTTATCGTACACAAAATTAATGCTGGAACAGCCTTATTCCTTCCTTTTTTTTAATAATTTTATTTTTTTTAAGAATTATGAACAACCACACACACACACAACAGCTGGCGGTACTGTTATCTGGAAAATCCAATGTGCCTTCTTGATGTCAACAATGAATTAATTACCAAGTAATATCCTAAAAGACTGGCTAAGTACCATAAGGTCCCTCTCCAATCAGAATAGTCTGGCATGTACGTTACATATTTTTTTCTACTGACACACACTGACATCACTAAAGACTAAACTTCTTTCCCTTCCCGATCTGTCCTTTCTTGTTGCACACTTTTATGTCAGTTCCCCCTCCGTCTTGTTTTTCAAATGGTGTGCATGGCAGGCTTACTCGAAGAGCCGAGGATACCTGGCGGTTAATGTTGAGATGGATCAGGTTGTTCCTGATGTGAACTTTTCAAGAAAGGTATATATACTCTAAATCCCAGGCCAGTTGGGATGGTATTCTCCGTGATCTTACTGAGCTCAGTTGGAGTGATATTTAAAGATGTCCGAATATTATTGAGAGTTTAAATAATCCTCTAAAGACTACTATTGAGAGGAGAATTCCTTCTAAAATCTTCAGGTTTCGTCTTAAAGATAAACCGTGGTTTAAATGCTATGTCAGCGTGCTCACCATGAAAAACAACAACCCTATGATTTTATGGAGGAACAGTCAATTGGACTTTTTGTGGTGTAATTTCTTTAAGTTCAGGAGTCAACCCGAGAGCTAAGAAAGCTTATAATGAGGGTGTGAAGATCTTGCCCTCCAGTGATGAAGACCATAAGTGGTGGTCTACCCGTAAGCCATCACTCATTGGAATTGGTTGAAGCACGCCTTCCCTTGTAGGAGCTGATGGATTTGTTGTATATTGCCCTTAACAGAAGGCAGAACTTTTGGTTCAGATCTTTTTGAGTAACAGTACAGTTGCTTTAATAATGCCATTTTAGGTGTTCCTCAAGGTAGTGTTCTTGTCCCCTTGCTATGATTGTTATTTTTTTGTTTTTCTCTGTTAATGAATACAGTTCATTGAGCGTTATGGTATTTTGACTAATGGGCAGTGTTCCATGAATCCATGATTTACTCATTTGGTTGGCTATGTCAATTAAAGGCCACATGACCAAGTAAAAAGGACATTAGTATGAATGGAAGGTGAGCAGAAATATCTTGCTAATGAGTTGGTTTTTCCAGTTTGAGTTTCATTTGTATTTGTGTGTCAGTGAGCATATGTGTGGGTGTGTGTGTATATGTGTGAGCGTGTGTGTGTGTGTGTGTGTGTGAGAGAGAGAGAGAGAGAGAGAGAGAGTCATTAATTCTTTAATTCTTTATAGCGAATTATTTATGGTGTCGACCGCAATGTATAAAAAATGAACCATCTGCCATGATAATAATTTTACATTTTCTAAATGGGTGTCAAAAAAATATTACAATAAAAAGAGGAAATTTCAGACTCGTCAGATTCTATTTCCAAAGTCATTATCACGAATTAATGACGTGATTTAGGTAACTGATGAGTTCTTAATACGAGTTTTCTTTCTTATTGACGAACTCAGGTTGACAAACTTTGATGAGCATAAAAGAGAATTGATGTTTTTTCAGACTATAATACTCTGTTGTGCTGATGTTTATATTTTTATATATATTACTGTACGATGATCCTTTACTACAAAATTCTCTTCCTTGATATATTCATCCTTAACCCAAGCCATTTCTACATGTTATTTTGAACATCGACCAGCTCTTAGCAGATACCAGCCTTGAAGAAGAGAGAATAGTAAGAAGAGCTGAAAAGATCTTGTATAAAATCAATTCCAATGATGATGCCATTCTTTTTAAAGGAACATATTTATTATTATTATTATTATTATTATTATTATTATTATTATTATTATTATTATTATTATTATTATTATTATTATTATTATTATTATTATTATTGCATAATGATAGTGGATTTTCTGCTCCAGAGCAGTAAAAACACAAGCAGTATCTATACAGACAAATATGGGTACAGATTTAGATATAGTTATTAATATTAACAGTAGTAACATGTATTTTTTTAAAAAGGCATTTTTTAGGTTGATAATCTTTTTTAAAGTTATAATATTTAATGCCCTTTCAGTTTTTAGAAAATATTACGATAAATTTTCCAAAACTTAAAGCAAAAGGAGTGCTATTTAGAGGGACTGTTCACATGGGATATTAGAAAACTGTCATCATTCTAATCTTTAGTTCTTCACTGGATAGGTCGATACCGTACTCGCCTAGCACTCTGCTAGGCCCGCGTTCGAGTCTCCGGCCGGCCAGTGAAGGATTAGAGGAATTTATTTCTGGCGACAGAAATTCATTTCTCGCTATAATGTGGTTCGGATTCCACGATAAGCTGTAGGTCCCGTTGCTAGGTAACCAACTGGTTCTTAGCCACGTAAAATAAGTCTAATCCTTCGGGTCAGCCCTAGGAGAGCTGTTAATCAGCTCAGTGGTCTGGTTAAACTAAGGTATACTTTTAATCTAAGTGGGTTATCACCTCGACCTTTTTCCCTGGAATGTAAACAACAGAATTCCTGCCTTGCGTCCCCAGTTTTTCTTAACTTTAAACTTTACAGGGGGAGTGACACAGATTTTACTAGATGAATTAGTTTTCAAGATTTGTTTCAAATTGAAAGTGGCGTTTTTCTGAACGCTTTCGTTTTTCCGATATGTATATCTATGTATCATATATATATATATATATATATATATATATATATATATATATATATATATATATATATATGTGTGTGTGTGTGTGTGTGTGTGTGTGTGTGTATGTGTGTGTGTGCGTGTGTGTTTGTATATGTGTACTCTGATGTCAAGGGGATAAGGAATTTTACACTTAATTTTTTCTGGCGTCTAAAGACTCGTCATCATTCTTGATGGATATGTCTACGGAACAATAATACTAATGGCAAGTTTATGACAAAGTTACTTTTAACGTTCGGGTCCTCGTTGGACGAGTCAGCAGAGTTCTCGGCTAGCACTCTGCTAGGCCCGAGTTCGAGTCTCCGGACGGCCAGTGAAAAATTAGAGGAATTTATTTCTGGTGATAGAAATTCATTTCTCGCTATAATGTGGTTCGGATTCCACAATAAGCTGTAGGTCCCGTTGCTAGGTAACCAATTGGTTCATAGCCACGTAAAATAAGTCTAATCCTTCGGGCCAGCCTTCTCTAGGAGAGCTGTTAATCAGCTCAGTGGTCTGGTTAAACTTATTCTTTCTACTTTAAACGTTCATGCTATCATCGTTACCACCACTACCACCCCCATCCCCTGTTGCTTCTGTGATTTACATTACGAACGAAATTAGATTAGAAATTAGCATCCCAGAGAACGGGAAGACGAACGAAACAGCCAACTGCAAAACCGCCCCAGAAGGGAGGGAACGGCCTGACGTGGCGGGCGAGATGGGAGAGGAGATAGGAAAACCGGTGAGGTGGGAAACCAGGGAACGAAAAGAGCTGCAGGAAAAGGGGGAAGAAGGACGGAAGATATTTGATATATATCAAGGAGGGGGATTGCTGATAAGAGTTCGGAGATTGGTCTGATGATTCATTTCGCGAAGAGAAAGAAATACTCGTTCATGATATATCTATGTTCACTGAAGAAAGATATGATCATTTCTAAAGAAATGGGTTAAAGAAAACGTTCATATTCCTGTATTAACGAGGACAATGCATTTGTTGTAATATAACTGTTGTTCGGTCTTGTTTAAAGGACTTTTCTTGATGAATTTTTAGACTAATTCATTTAATCATTTAATTAATTTCGTAATATATGTCATATGCAGTTCCTATGTTTGCTAGTCGTTCTGTCAGAGTGCTATTTTCACCAATCTTTTTAGTCAGTGTTAAGCATTCTCTTGGTAATGCAATCCCTGCGTAATGGCATCGTGTAATTCCTACCCACTTGGGATTCTCAAAGCCATATCAAGTATGCTTTCTTTCCTCATATAATGACTTGAGTATATAACTTTATTTCCACCAGGTAATGAATGAAAGTCGTAGGAAAATAAACATGAATGGATTGAGTATGAAAACCTGTGCGGTGTGTAGGCACCTTGAATTATGCTTAGGCCTATGTCAGGTACGTGGATATTAGAATACATTTTTACATGTACCCGTGTATTCACGCATCAACGTAGTAAAAGTGGGAATAATGGAGGAATTATTTAATGGATACCATGCAAGTGCAGAAGTTTCTACACAGGACAGTCTTGGATACCACTCGAAAAAAAAAACGACTTTTAAATCATAAATATAATATGAGAACGAATAATCCAAGTAATGCCTTATGTTTTTATGGCAGTGTATGTAATTTACCAATAGACTGGCTCGGGTTTTCTTTAAGAGCGCAGGTTTTTATTGAAAGAAATGCGATAGACACAGCCTGTAGTTTTCAAAGCAAAAGGAAAGATTTCCATTTATCTCCTGGTTTATATAGATTATACCCTTTTATTTTACATGCCATGAGACGTCATTACAAATTGGACAATGTTAGTCATTATCTAGCATATAACGTACGCTTGTTAATATGTACTAATTGTTATGCTGTTTCAAAGCGGGCATATTACCTCATTTGACATTTTGGTAATTTTCAGTTGTTTAATTACATACCAGTTTTATTTGATTATACTTTGTTACCTTTATATATTTTTAGTTTAATAGATTTTAGTAACGATATTCCGCATATTTTAAGATTTAGGCCTACCTTAGGTACAGACAGCTTACTGGAGCCGTTAAGACGAGGCAATGCTTTCGTTATTCAAGACTGTTCGTTGCTCTAGCCCCGCAGTAGCTTTTAAATGAAGTCTAATTGAAACAGCTTACCGGAGCCATTAAGACAATGAAAACACTACTTGAGTTATTCAAGAGCTCGAGTTCGTTGCTCTTGTCCCACAGTAGCTTTTAAATGAGGTGAGAACGAGGCCCGATGTTAAGGTTACTTCTCCCTGCCATACGTCCTGCGTTGATGGTTCAAAGGTGTATTTGGTTATTTGACACTCCAATAGATAGTAATTGCAGATTAGTAATTGCACATGTGAATCTAAACTTTTGTACCTTCACAAATAATAGCAACTGCAACTTTAAGTTTTTTATTTTTTTAGGCCATAGAATCCGAATAAATTAGTTTTTACCTCAACAAGGTAGTGTTAAAATCCCCGGGGTTTTACTCTGCTGAGATTGATATAACGTGAGCCCCTTGAACCTAATATGAAGTCAAACCATATGCACCATCACATGGTAATATTATTTAAGGTAAAAGTTACGGTTCTTCACTCTTTTCAGTACCTGAAACTATGGTATAGTTTTTATATAACGTGATAAAACTCAACTTCCGACTTGATGTAGATGATTAATAGTATGGAAGTTTATGGTAAAGAGCTGAAAATTTAGATATTCCTTTTTTGTGTGAAAGGAATCCATGTGTAGAAAATTTGCAATTAATATATAGCGTTTATAGTCTTTTAATTAAATACTAACACAGCTTAACAAAACTTTTTTATCTAAACTACAACCGCAGTGTAGTATTTGAACTTTTCTAATACTACTGATAGTTATCGAATGTTAAACAGTACTTTACCTTATTAGTACAAATATTGCAACGAAGATAACGAGTTTTTTTAATATATGAAACCCATTGTTCTTAAAACTGAGATGGGGTTGAGTGAAGATTTTGAGATTTTACTAAAAAACGAGCACAGAAGAAAAATTGTATGCAATAAGGTCGTAACTAAGAAAAAAAGGACGAGTTTTGAAATGAGTGCTTTAAAGTGTCATATGAATTTAGTACAATAGCAACGACCATCCGTATTAGGTACCAGCTGAAAACGAATCCTTCAAGAAAGGTGAAAATCTGATAGCAAATATTTTTCAAAGTAAAAGCGGAAATAACCCAGTTACTTTAATTACGGAGTCTGATACTACACACTCTTTATAGATTTCTACGTTCCAGCGTGAATCTCTCCCTCTCCCTCAATTTTTTTTCTTTTTCGCTACTCGAATGCTGAAACTACTGAGAAATGTAATTTATGCGAGCTAATCGAGGTGAGTGTTCTGATGAATTCAAAATCTTAGTGGATTAAAGACATGGCAATAAATTATAAGTTGTCGATAAAATCTTAGACAATTTTTCTCAACTTTCGGTCAGTTTAAAGCAAATGGTGTTTAGAATATTGAGAGGTAAAATATTAGATCGATCTTTTAAAAAATTGTAACAGATATGCACCCATTAACCCTACAAACTGTGAGAAAACAGTCAACTGAATGCAACTGAGTGCGTACGAAGCCTTGCAAAACTAATCTAAGCTAACCCAGCTTATTTATCTGGGGACTTCATACCTAAACCAAGAACATCTCAACGGAAATGCGTTTCATACACAAGTTATCAGGGTTATTGATGATTTCCCCAAGGAACACCCGAGGTCTTTTGAACCTGAAAAGTTTCCCGTAGGTTGTCGTACTCTTAATGAAAGAAACTGCGGTTTCCAGCTAAAGCTTAGGCTACACAAAGGTAAGCTAGGACGCGTTTTTTCATATTTTAGGGGAAAGTAAGCGAAAAGGAGTGGAATACAGAGTTTCACTATTCTTGAGCGCCACGCTCTGTAGCTGAAGGAGTTGACTATCATGGATCCCCAACGGTCCAACCTGACTTGTCCTAGGCCTAGGGTTTTGTAGCTCGGAAACTATATTTGCACGAACCAAGTTATTTGTCGGAAAAGCTTCAATGACTGGCTGAACCAATACACTAGCTCTACGATTTCATACAGTAGCACCTGGCTTTATAAGACATAAGCATTGAAAGCGATTCACTGAGATGTTTTGAATTGCTTGACTCGTTTAAATTCAAGATTTGAAGCACAATCAGCTAATCTGCATTCAAACTCAACTAAAGCCCAGTCCCCACGACCAGACTTTGTCCGCAGACAAAAGTGAGAAATTTGTCCGCTGCCAGACCCGCCTCTTCTGTTTCCCGTACACGTCGCCGAAGTGTATGTAGAGCGCTTTGAGCAAAGACTCCGGATTTGTCTGGGGTGAGTAATGTACACGACTGCCGGGCACACGAATGTGACAAAGATTGATGCAAAGAGCCAGTGTATGAGTTTGTTTATAAAGTACTGCATATTAAAAGCATAAATATTTTTTGTATTGCTAAAGTAATTATATATACATGAATAAAAATATTTAATGACGTATACAGAGATGGTGAACATGATGATTAAGATATATTTATCATTTGAATCAATTATAACTTGGCATCCATGGGAATTGAATCTTGTAATTTTCTGTTTTAAACGTTAGCTGTTATTTATAATACGTGTTTAATCCGTATATGTGGTCATTTAATTGGAATTATGATGTATATTGACCTTGATCGTCATGCATAATCTACACTAAATTATTTGCGGAAACAATCATATTCAATTAACGATGCAGTCAGACTCGTATAAGTCTCCTGTTGCCATGTAATAAAGCAAGAATATGAAATGCGTTTTGAAATACATAACATATAATATAGGACAGAAATATAAAAGGCATAACTAAATACTATACTGAAAGGCGAAAGCATAAAATTCGTAGGAGCAATGGGAATATAAATTAAGAGAACCAAGGTTTAGCAATGACAATGGAAACGAGCTCCGAATACAAGGCACCAATCTATTCAAAAAGTCGTCCCATGAAATAATGAGGAACGACCTTAAAGAAGAAACTAGACTTATTTATTAAGAAACGGTAATGACACAGAAGAACACATTATTTAAGAAGAACGTCAACTTTAAATGACATTGTGGGGTCGCCGGTTGGAGCAAATGAACGTAAGTATGCCACTCAAAACTGATGATGTGAAGGACGGTGGTTGAGCAACTGTGCCTACCTACCTACTGAAGCTAGTTGTGATTTTCTTGTAATAAAGGGAGCCAAGGAGGAGAATATTTTCCTCCCCTGGGAAAACTAACGTAAGACATTGTCTCCCATGGAAAAACTGTCTAGAGGGAATCCAGGGCAGATAGCTACAGTATAATGGGTTTGACTACTGTGAGCCGGAACTATTTAGACCAGTTACATTCAAATCTCCTTGCGCCTCTCTTGCTTTCACAATGACTTATGAACCTCGTAATTGGACTACTTTAATGTGTCTAAACTAGGTTGGAGAAATATATGAAAAAGCTGAATTGTAAGTGGTTAAAAAGCCACCTCTGTGGCAACAATGCATAGACATAAATATGATAGAACCATTTGAAAAAAAATTGTCTAAAATATTATTAGCACGCAGTCCGTCCAGTTTGTACATTCTTTGGCTGTTGACCAAATCAACACGATATTTTAAATTATAGCCTACATGTTTTGACAATGTTCCATTTTAAAATATCCTTACATAAAATGCTCACTTTTGTATTTTGAAAGTTATATTCATTCCCGTGTTGAAACAGACTACTGGTTGTATTCCCTCTTCTAACGTTATGTATTTGTTTCAATCGTATTTCGTGATCCTTGACATTTTTCCCACATTCTTTTTGTATTACATCGATTACAAAGGATCTCATATATTCAAACATTCTTGTGCAGAAAGATTTCGTCATCAACATGATCTTTAGCGTACAGTTAACATTCAATGGTTTCAGCAGTCCAGGGATGGGCATGCATTGGTTAAAATATGGTAAAAAAGAAAAGGAAGAAGAACCAGTGATTGTTTACAAACAGTGTTTGGAACGCACTTCGCGTTTTGTGATATTTAGACCGTATTTTGAGTTTTTTCTCACGATTTTCTCATGACACTGGACTCCAACTTGTGAGTAAGATGGCAGTGAATTATTTAGTGCTTCAAGTTGACTTGTTTGTTGCATAAACTCTTTATTTAGACTCAGTTTGCCTCGATACACCCTCTAGGAGTTTTCAGGCCGGGGCTTCAAGTCTCGTCGGGCGGTGTGACGTATCATAGAAAACGGAACGTTTTCTACCTGAGGGCGATGGCAAACTGCACCCCTATGTCTGTGAGACTTAAATCAAAGACTTCAGTCGGTTTAAAGTTTTCTTGTCCCCCTAATTATGACTCCCCGTGTGATGTCATATTCAATAAATTGAAAATAAACGAAAGAGACATACGAGGATTTCAGAACATACCAAATAACAGAGTTGCTGTGAAATTTTTTGAGGCTGATGCTTTTTACGTCGTCATACGAGAGTATGAAGACAAAGTGATTAATTTTGGTAACGGGGAAAAGGTCTTAGTAGCTAATTTGAGCAGTGTGTATATTTATGCATCATTTGATTTGGAAGACTCCCTTTTAACCAGTGTCCTCAGTCAGTATGGAAAAGTCCTCCATCTGAGACATAACACTTTTTCTCACGGGAAGGCAAATGGTCTGTTAAATGGAACACGCACTGTGAAAATGTAAATAAAGATATCCCGTCCGCCATAAATATCTCTGGTTACAATGTTGTTTTTCTATATAATGGCCAAAAAAGACGTGTTACAAATGCGGAAGAGACTCTCATATGGCAGTTAACTGTAACGTTGGTAATGAACCTAAGTTAAATATTTTCAATTTGAATGGTTTTCCGGTAATGCCCGGTAAGGATTCTGATGAGGGTGATGTGCGGGAAGGAAATGGAACTTCTGGTATTCAACACGCAAAAGATAGTGAAGGAAATGCGGAACATACATGTGAGGAAAATATTATTGACAGTGACAAAGAAGAAGGTAGCATCCTTGAAAAGGACCAGATGGATGATATATGCGGAGCAGTTGAACAACAACGTGCAACCATTCCCCTATCCCAAAGTGTTGATGATGTTGCTGGAATTCCTGCTGAAATAGAAGATAAATCACAAGACTTGGATGGTAATGTTACAACTAATAATGATAATATAAAGGATACTGACAGCGACAGTGACATTTTTGCAATAAAAAGTGCACCCGAAGGTGCTTCTCAAGTTATGGAAATAACTGATGATGAGCCGCCCACCCCCCCCCCCCCAAAAAGACAAACCTCGTGTTCCTTACACTCTCGGAAGTCTCTCTCCTGTTGATGATAAAAATGAAGAACTGGAAAGCCTTGAAGAAATCAGTGTAACGGCTTCAGTGTATAGGAATGATGAATCTGTGAATGATGTTGCAGAAGAATTTGAGATGGATTTAGAGGTAAATAAAGTGAGTGATACTGAAGATGAATTGAAGAATGATGACAAAGGTTCAGACATGATGTCAGAAGCGCCGTGGAATATTGATTTAGAGACTGCAGGTAAATTAAGACTCACTAAAGGAAAATCCACTGAAGAAAAAAGGAAGGAAGCAAAAATGAAATGGGAGAGGTAGGTTGTCAAACAAAAAGAAAATGTAATTGTTTCATTTTTTCGGCTTTATAGGCCTAATGGCTCTTTCTGTTGCCACCTTAAATATTAATGGCTTAAATGAGGTAAATAAGCAAATGAAGGTTGCGTCCCTTATCATGTACTATAAAACTGATATTCTGCTAATTCAAGAGCATAATGTTAAAGATATTTAAGTTTTGAGTTATCTCACTAATTTCACGCGTATAGTGTTTAATCCACCAACCAGTTTAAAAGGAGGTACAGTGATATGTATAAATAATGAAACCAGTGTAAAACTTTTAACCAAGGAAGTGGACATTAATGATAGAATTGTGGGTGTAAGAGTATGTTATAATAAATGTATTATACCTATTATAAATGTGTATGCTCCATCTAATACAAGTAAATCTGCTGAAAGGGAAGATTTCTTTAGAAATGAAATATTGTACTACCCGAGACATAATAATGATTATCTAATTTTCGGAGGTAACTTCAACTGTATAACGTGCACAAGAGATTGCAGTAATGATAATAAAAAAGTCTTGTTGTCTAAGTCTACGAGTACTCTGGTGAAAAACCTTGATTTGAAAGATAATTATAAATTCTCAAACAGAATACCAGTGTACACTTATATACATGAAAACTATGGATCCAGAATAGGTAGGATATAAAATTATTTGATAATATAATATCTGTTGACACCGTTCCAATAAGTTTTTCAGATCTTAGTACCGCATGGTTGTTTTGAGGTTAAACATTAACACACGTAAAATTTGCACAGGGTACAGGAAGTTAAATGTGAAAGTTTTAGATTCTATGAAACTGGAGACAATTTTGTGCATGTATGACAGTGTATAAAGCAGGAAAAAGGTATATTTGATAACATACTTTAATGGTGGGACTGGGCAAAGTTACAGTATAAAAATTTCTTTGTCAGATTGTGTAAAAAGATATCACAATAAAAGTATGGCTTGCTGAGCTTACTACCAGTAAGATTACGTCATTTTTATGACATTAATTGCAAAACTAGTTTAAATTAGACAGTATTACACTTCTCAAGAATAGGGTTTGTGACATCCATAATGAAACTTTAGAAGGTATAAAGATAAGAGCCAAAATAAATGATCTTACAATGGTTGAAAAAATATCTGCACATCTACTTAGTGTCGAAAAAAAGAAAAATGGTGCTAGCACCACTGTCAAAAAAAAACAGATGGTTCCATTATAGAAAGCACAGAGGGAATTTCTGTTTTTATTAAGAAGCATTTTGAAAGATTGTTTAGTATGGTCGCAGGTCAGGAAAAAAAGTCAAGACTATTTTCTTAGCTTCTGTGATGCTGTTTTGGACCAAGAAGATGTAAATTTGTTAGGTAGAGGTATTAGAGGACGTTAAGGTTTTCAATGGTATCAAGAGTATGTGCAAAGGTAAATCACCAGGATATGATGGGCTTCCTATAGAATTCTACAAAAAGTTTTGGTGTATAATAAAATCTGATATTATGGAGGTGTTCAAATTCGTTGTCACTATGAAATATAGATCAGATAGTCAATACTTGGGTATAATGAAATTATTAGCTAAAACAGGTGATTTATCCTTGATGGAAAACTGGGGACCTATATCCCTACAGAATGTTGGCTATAAAATCTTTGCTAAAGTTTTAGCAAACAGATTGAGATGTGTTACTGGGAAAATTATCTCCCCAGAACAATACTGTGCAGTGAAAGGAAGGTCAATTGTGAACTGTAATGATACGATTCGAGACGTAATTTTTCATGCAAAACAAAACAGTCAAGACTTGGCAATCTTAAGCTTAGACTGGTCTAAGGCCTTTGATAGGGTTAATATGGATTTTGTTTTTGAAGTAATGGAGAAATCTGGTTTACCAGATGAATTTTTGCCTCTAGTCAGAATTTTGTATAAGGATTGTGAAAGTTGTATTTTTGTAAATGGGTTTATTAGTTCCCCTTTTTTTGTATTAGAAGGTCTGTAAGGCAAGGCTGCCCGATGTCAGTGCTGTTATATTGTATATTTCAAGAACTCTTATATAGGGAAATAAAGAGCAATAACGAGGTAGTAGGGCCAAGCTTTCCTAATAGTGTAAATATATGTCTGTAGGGTTATGCAGATGATTCACCTATAATTTTGTCAACTGATGATTCAGTTAGAGAGTGTTATAAGGAAATACAATTGTCTGCACTTGCGACAGGTGCACAGGTAAACAAGGACAAAACTAGTATATGGGAAAATCGAAACATCTGGCCTCTTAGTTGGTTGAAAACTGTTGAAAGTATAAAAATTCTTGGTATAGTTTATTATAGTGATTTTAAGGTTACGTGGGTTAGAGAATTGGTCTCGCCATGCTAAAAATATTGAAATATTAGTAGGTATGCTTAGTTAAAGAAAATTATCTATTTTCCAGAGGGCTATTATTATTAATTCTCTAATTTTGTCCAGAGTTTTGTATATTTCTCACAACTTGCCTCCCTCAAAAAAGTAAATTGCTCAAATAAATATGCATATTTTCCGATATATGTGGAGGGGCACTTACCATCCTGTCAGTAGAGATACTCTTTGTTTGTCTAAAGAAAAAGGTGGATTGGAACAATAAATATTCACTTTAAACCATTAGCGATTTTCAGTTCGACAGCTCTGAATGATATTAGAAAGGATTTTGGATTAAGTCATTTCTGTTGCAAGACGAGAATAAGCGTTTTGTTGGATTTGAAGGAAATAAATGAGGTTTGATTTGCGTCAAAATAATTTTATTCAGTAGCAATTGACATAATCAGAAAAGTTTGTCGTTATGAAAAATTTCCTAACTTATGCAGCACAGGTTGCTATAATTTTATAAGACCAGAAAATGCACCAAAAATGGAAGAGAGTTATTCATTTTTAGACTGGAAAATAGTATGGGAGAGCATAAACAAACCTTTCATTGGTATCATGGAAAGAGATTTTGCTTTTAAATATGCTCATGGAACCTCGGCGACCAACAATCGGTTGAAGATTTTAATTATCAGAAACAGTGATAAATGTGATAATTGCGAAAATGTTGAATACATATTGCATACTTTTTATTTTTATAGTCACATGAAAACAACATTGATGTATTTCAGAAGTGTGTTAATCCATACATGCAACATAAACAGAGACAATTTAAATACCTTAATGTTCAGTTTCAATTATAGGACAAAAAGGGATTATAATAGTGCCACTATATTAATTATAGGGTATTTGTATGCTGTGTGGGTTAGTACAAAGAAACGTTATACGAAAGAGGAAACAGGTGCCTTTGTTAAGAGCAACTTTTGTTACGGTAGGTGGCTATTAAAAAATCATTACAAAGAGAGAATAAATAAAATGTTCACAAAAGAGTACATTAATTACTGTTTTTGAGTAACTAAATTTAAAAATAAAAGTTCAAAGCAGGAACTCTATTAAATGCCATGGGCTCATCATGGAAATTAGGCGAGGTTATAAATATTACTTGGAAGGTTATAAGAATTGTTGAAAGTTAAAAATATTGCAAAATTGTAGTGGTGATAACTGTCATATATTATATCATCTAATTATGGAAGGTAACTCGCTCAGAATTTAGGGATTATGATATTACCAGTGTTGAGAATTTTTTTTAGCATTGATGTATATAAGTATATTGTATTCCAGGTAAGAAGAAAAATTATCATTGTAAAATTATGTAAATACCGTGAAATAACTGTAAAACTGCATTAATGTATTTTTCTAATAAAAGATAAAAAAAATATGGTGAAATGGGTAGGTTCTTTATATCACAAGCAATTTTAGATACCAGATGATTTAATTTCGTTAGAAAACTTTTATAAATTTTTATAAATGTTTTCTAACGAAATTAAATCATCTGGTACCTAAAACTGATTTTGATATAAAGGACCTACCCATTTCACCATATTTTTTTATCTATTTTTAGAAAAATACATTAATGCAGTTTTACAGTTATTTCACAGTATTTACATAATTTTACAATGATCATTTTTCTTCTTACCGGGAATACAATGTGTTTACATACATCAATGCTAAAAAAAATTCTCAATACTGGTAACATTATAATCCCTAAATTCTGAGTGAGTTACATTCCATAATTTAATGATATAATATATGACATTTATCACCACTATAACTTCTGCAATAATTTTAACTCTCAACAATTCTTATAACCTTCCAAGTAATACTTCTCTAACATACAAGGGTACCTTTGGCAACTGCTTAGTTTCGAAAAGCTTTAGGCAAATATTGCTTAGGGATGGAGATAATGGATTGCCCATTGCTCATATCTTTCTTCAAATGCAAATTTATAACCTATAACACAAAACTCTGTGACAGTGATCGTAAAGAGCCTACCTATAGAAAAAGTGTATTTTTTCAACATCTTCCTTCATAAATTCAAGTAGTACATCTACTAGTACCTTTGTAAACAGTGAACTGATGTCAAAAGTAATTAACTTGATATCATGATTAAAATTGAACATTAACTCAAGTATAAAATTCAAGTTATTTCTTACAGACAAACCGGTATATCTCCAGCCATTGAAGACACTCGTTGGCAAGCCACATAAGATGGGTCTAACTGGATTACTTTCCCAACTCCACGTAAATAAGGTAAAGTTGGAATTTTAGTGGTAAACTTTTGTATTTATTCTTTATGGTCTTTAAGAATACTCAGTGTTTTTGTTATCTAAAGGATTGTTTCTTATTTCTGTGCATGTTTCTCGATCTGGTAGAAATTCTAGCATTTTAAGAATTTATGACCATGGGCGACCTTGTTCATGCTGACCAACGTGTTGGATAGGCTATATCAGCTCTGGTAATATGCAAACCCTTATCTTTTCTCAGATTTACTTATGCTTCCAAGAATCTTAGGAATGTTCTTCTGATGTCGTGTTACCATATTTTTCAAGTTACTGGCTATCTGCCATATTATATATATATATATATATATATATATATATATATATATATATATATATATATATATATATATATATATATATATATATATATAATAGATTGATCCAGATATGAATGTATTGCGTCAGGTTCAAATTAATTTTATAGTATTTAATTTCGTAATATTTTATTTTATACTTTTTCCCACCCTGTTATTTCCCCGATTTGTCTCACTTTTACATCGTTTTTTACAACCTTTCCGTATACCATTTCTATTCGTTTTTATTCGTGGCACGGGGACAAGTGAAACTCAGTTCAAGGATAGGGAACATTCGCATACAAATGAGTATTTGCTCAAAACTTCTCGACACTTAGCTTAACTCCTCACTGACGTATGTTCGCTTGTTAATTTGCTTTGAACTCACGAAACAGTTTCTAGTACCTTTATTCTGGGCCTTTGGGTCAATTTTCGTAAGCCTTGCAACAAATTTGAAGACGAGACCCACTTTGTATTATGAAACTAAGTCGGCCAAAGGTTTGCTTTGTTACCTGACAAGCCCTTGAATGGTCAGCAGTATAAAGCGCACCCATAGGCACCGAATAGAAGCCCTTGGTGAACGGTGCTTCTGAAATTAACCATTATCTTAAACAGCTTGCCAAATTGTCAATCAGGGTTGAGTCTATCTCAGTGAGCAGCTTCCTCGGGGTATTACAGTTCCTTTTCAGTAATGAGGGAGAAGTCCTGTGCCCTTTGGCATCGTTCTCAACTTTGGGGGCGTTGACTGTGCAAACTTTACAGGTGTCTAACGTCATTCCAGCCCTCCCCAAACATTTCCTACCAAAACGTTCTATTGGGAGTTGTACTACCGACCTTTATGTTTATGAAGGTTTATGTGAATTTTAATATTCATGAGAAGCTGTAAATTAATCAATAAAATAATAAAAGTTATATATGAAAATACAAAAGCCCATGGGGCATTTTTAATAAAGTACGAATTTTAAAAATCTTAACTTATTCTGCTGATGGAAACGTGAGTAAATGTATTTAATGTGTGAATGTGTTCAGTGTGAAAGCGTATCCTTTTTTGTATATTTGTTTCTAAAATTTAATTCATTGTCATTATTCATTTAGTCCCAGTGCTTGGCCAATGGCCTAACCCTGGTACACCATTTGATTTTAATCCTTCGGGCAAGTCCTATGAGAGACGTTAATCAGCTCAGTAGTCTGGTTAAATTATTTTAATAATATGTGAATTCAGCCACTGGTAAAGGGCACAACTAATGTCCCGATGGAGATTCCATGAAATCTTGTAGTAGTAAGTAGCAGTGCTATGCTACTCACTGCTCTGGGGGTGTTAAGAATTGTGTTGTGAAGCTTTCATCTACACCGGAGAGTGCTGGATATAAATTGCTTAATTCAATTCAATTCTCAGTAAAGATTAGAATTACTGCTCCGTACTTACCGTAATTCAGTTTATTGTGAATAACTCTAGGTATTCTCAGGGTTTCTTGCAGATCATAGCTGTTATGGATGTTTTAATACGGGAGAATGTCAAGTTAACATTGATCGCATTGCATAGGCCTATGTCAGTGCCTGTTGGTACGAGCTATACAGTTACATTATGCTGCTTATGTCAGTACCTGTTGGTACGAGCTATACAGTTACAGTATGCTGCTTACTGAGATAAGTTGAGATTTAGGGAAAGGATTTTTTTTTTGGGGGGGGGGGGCTATACTGAAGACATGTTGAGAATACCAAGTGCACCCTTATGGGCATCTATGAACTGGTGTCAGTTTTTTCTTTATACATATTTATGTGTTATATGCGACAACAGATTCAGTATTAGTCATTTAAATAGCCACAGGTTAGCAGACGGGCGTTAAGTTATGACAGGTATAGTCTAAAATTAGGTGCGACTTTACTTTAGAATTTCAAAATAAGGAAAATGTCTGGTCCACGAAATGCTGTACGTCTTACGATAGTGCTAGTCATTATTACGTACTATTAAAGATTGTGCAGTAAGTGGATAGTTCATAAGAACATAGGTATCGTAAAACAAAATATAGAGATAGTCTATTGAAGATTGTATACATATTGGGAAGACATTCTAATTGCATGAAATATTAGACTCATTGAACACACATAGTACGGTTCATAAGAAAAACCAGTGATCCATGGAAGTGTCGAGGATATAAGACTTGCATTACTGAGAAATTTAGTTTTTATGGAACTTACATTGCTATAACCCGGTATGTATCTACGTGCCCCCGATGTAGTCGGGGGAAATATGTCGGTGCCTCTCTGATGTTACTAAAGGTTCGCATCGATTGTCATAGGTTTCAGCCATCGTACTGGGGTCCAGTTGTCTAATCCGGAATTTTCCAGTATTCGAGAGCATGCGAAAAAATACCAAATAAATACTGAATATTATCAATTTCAAATTCTGTCGAGGCCTCGCACTCCTCAGCAGCTGGAAATCCTCAAATCTCTTTGTATAAAACGGGTAGTCCCGAAGTTAAACGATCAAACTGCCTCCACCCCTCTTTTCTTATCGTGAGTTTACCCTGGACTTCGACGAAGGTGGATGCATACCGGTTAATGCCACTTACATTCATTGCTGAATTCAAATAAAAAATTGAGCGTTGCAGTTTAATTAGTTTGTATTACCCTTGCAATTTAGCAGCTGCTTGCGCTAACAAACAGTTGATGTGAAACAATACTAGTGTTTTTGATGTTAGACAAGTGTTTATTCTAACCTTTGACTGGGTTTTGCTTGAGATAACTCTGCGCTGTATTGTCCTGGATTTTTGCATTGAGCAGCTTTAAGGATCTCCCTCTTGATGCAATTTCGTTCCTTTTTTTCGTTTCATGTTTATTGAATGTTCATATTATTGAAACTCAGAAATAGAGTGCATGTTTTTTTTATATAACTTGATTATTAATCACCTGGCACGAGTAAAAAAAGCAATTGCTAGACATCAGCTTCGCAATCATATTACCTAACCAAGGGGCTCACAGTCCGAATAGCCTAGAAGGTATCCTTTTTCCTGCCTTTCCTCGGAAATATATACAGTATATATATATATATATATATATATATATATATATATATATATATATATATATATATATATATGAGAAGTAGGTACGGATGTAGATAGTTATGTGTGCGCGCGCGCTCAAATGTTGGGCATATAACAATATTGCATCAGTTTTCACAGTCTCTTAGCAGAATGACTCAAAGAAAATAAAAGCTCATATACCGTGGAGTGAAGATCAAGCTCTAAGGTCTTTGCGAAAGAAAGAATAATCACGAAGTGAATTGATTCCCAGACAGAAGTGCAATAAAGCCTCTGATATATAACAAGAACGAGTGAACTTCCCCAAACACGGACTCTGGAAAAACGTTATTCCGAGAATTGCGCAACGACAAGCGTTTGGCGATATCTATCCTGAAGAATCGAAGCTAAAAGAATAGCGTTTGAGAAGGCCTTCATCCGGCCAACAATCACAGCGAGCCCTCGACATGGAAGTGAATCCCAGGTGTTGCCAAATAGCGCCATATTCAGAACGAGTTGCGCAAGCAGCACCGTTTCGAGCCCTTTTCCTCGTAATTTCCCTTGGGCGGTTTAATGGAGAGGCCGAGTTTGCACTCGACGTTATTTCTTCTTCTTCTTTTGGCGGAGTTTTGGATGAGGCCATTTTGGCCCTTCTCATTTTAGCCGAGGAGCTCTAATTGGGTCCTGAAGTTGTGTGTAGATGACGAGGTAAATGACGATTGCATGCGACTGGCTATCATTAATGCAAATGTGTGTATGCACACATACAAACATTACTTTGCTTGTCGTATTTTTTATGAGATTATTTGCATATTTCATGCTTGTTTTATAATCTGATAATTTTCTTTTATTTTGCAATATGTTTTACGTCATTAAAACGCCCACTGAAAAGATATATATATATATATATATATATATATATATATATATATATATATATATATATATATATATATATATATATATATATATGCGTCAATGTCTGTGTATGAATAATTCATTGCAGCAAGTTCTACCTCCTTTATAATTAAGCAAGCTCTTTGAATCCCTTTCTCAACATCGCCTTTAAGAAAGCTCCCATCCTTAGAGGCTTCCTTCATAAACTAAGACTAAGTGTATTTCGTGTGCCTGTCAGTTACGGAGGTAAGGGTTTTTAATAAGACTCATCTCTTGGAAATATTGGCCAGAAAGTAAAACCTTAGAAAGTCGCAAGCAAAACTCGACACCCAAAAATCAGGAATTAAGCGTTATGTTGGCCGTTCCCCGCAGAGGGTCGAACTTCACCAACAAAGTTCCGAGAAACGAAAGAGTTTGTTTAGCAATGAAACAAACAGGAAATTAAGTGAGGAAGTGTCTTGATAGAAAGAAAAATTTTCCAATAAAATTCGGGGCATATACAATGAAATATTCTATAATTGTGCAAACATTTGACTGCAAGGAAAGTAACTGAAACCTGTTCATTTTCCGTAACTGAGGATATATATATATATATATATATATATATATATATATATATATATATATATATATATATATATATATATATATATATATATATATATATATATATATTATGTGTGTGTGCGTGTGTATGTATGTGTGCGTGTTTGTGTGTGTGTGTGTGTGTGTGTGAGCGTGTGTCGGTATCATATGTATGGCCTCTGATATTTATATTAGAATTGAATGTTAACTTGAATGGCTTACAGGTAGGAAATTCCACACTGCATATTTCTACATAGCTCCTGGTGATATAGATTGGCTCAAAAAGAAACTGTCAAAGTATTTGAGTCACTTAAACTTTCCAAAGATGAACGACTTTGAGGCCAGGGTCTTTGAACTCATTCGTTCATCAGATCATTCTTACTGTATTTTGTTTTCAACTCTGGATTTAGGCTGGAACTTGGGCGATTTTTT
>JANJGK010000048.1:11063530-11073530 GCA_039081455.1 Macrobrachium rosenbergii
GCATCATACGCTGTACAGAAAACTCGATTGCTGCGAAGAAACTTCGGCTTATTTTTTACTTGTTATTATACACAACAGATTCTAGGCTTTACATGACAAGGATTCCTATTTTAATCGAAGCACTATGTAATCTGTTATTTATTAATAATTTATTGTTCACAATACGGTTTTTAATCTTAGTTACGATGGCTGTAGTGGGCGCCAACCTTTCTAATCTCAACCAGTAGTATTTGGAGATGAGATAGTTCCTCGCTGGGCGACTGGGTTCCGTTCTCAATTAACGCTCTGCTCGCCGCGAGTTCGAATCTCCGACCGGCCAGTGAAGAATAAGAGGAATTTGTTTCAGGTGATAGAAATTCATTCCTCGCTAGAATGTGGTTCGGATTCCACAATAAGCTGTAGGTCCCGTTGCTAGGTAACCAATTGGTTCTTAGCCACGTAAAATAAATCTAATCCTTCGGGCCAGCCCTAGGATAACTGTTAATCAGCTCAGTGGTCTGGTTAAACTAAGATATAAACTAAGATATACTTAACTTGGAAGTGAGATTTCAACCCTTGTCACTGTTCCGTCCTAGTCGAGTCCCGCTGATTTCGAGTGCTAGTCAAGGCAAATAGGCTTTGATATTGTAAGTTTGTTACTGGTAATAATTATTACCTCCGCCTCTTCAGTGATCATCTGACTCAATAGCAAAACGTTTTCCGTTTTCCCAAGAGTAACGTCGAATTTTTCTTCAAGAAATGTAAGAGTTTATCAAATTATACAGGTCATAATGACAGGCAGCTTATTGAAGAAGTTTGACATTTTTTAGACAATGTTCGTTTAGATTCTATCTTTCACAATGATTCACCGAACTATTACTTTTGGCTAAAGTAAGTTATTTGGAGCAATGTAGAGTGCTGTAAAAGGAAATTTTCATTTAATCTTAAATAAACCATTAGTCATTAAAATTCGTTTTCAAGAACATTTTTAAGAAATAAACAAAGTAAATGCTCACTTGGAAGTGATTAGTAACGTGATCCCTAATTAGTCATGCGCTCAAACTTACATTATTCTGTTATCTTTTTTCCTTTAAAAGATCATTGGATGCAGTTAATATATATATATATATATATATATATATATATATATATATATATGTATATATATATAGTTAAGAATAGTTCGTGATTCTGAAAAGAGTTGTGAATAGTAAACTTCTACTAGTGCCTAACGAAGGTATTCAACGAACATCATTTTTCGAGGACAACGGTTCGACACCAAAAAGGTGTTAGGTGGACGCTTTAAAATTCGTCTCATGACATCGTTGTGTTAATCATTAGCCCGCTGTCACCAGGTCCTTTTGTTTAACTCTTATCCTGGCTAAATATTTTCGCTTTATTTTGTGGTTTTAACTGATGTTCGACGCAGCTGTTTAACAAGTTGGGTCCCCGAGGGCGGTAACCGATTTGTGAGTTTAACATCCAGATTTTGCTAATCGTTTTAGTTTTATCATT
Source organism: Macrobrachium rosenbergii (assembly GCA_039081455.1). Taxonomy (NCBI): domain Eukaryota; kingdom Metazoa; phylum Arthropoda; class Malacostraca; order Decapoda; family Palaemonidae; genus Macrobrachium; species Macrobrachium rosenbergii. The sequence goes on from JANJGK010000048.1 coordinate 11,065,025, forward strand.
TAGGGATTATTTAAGTGCAGAAACACAGATATCTCTTCCTTGAAGTTAATCGCCTTTTAATGTTTACTTCTCAGAGCTTTTGGTACTCGTATTAGTGTTGTTTTTTTTAATATCTCGTTTTTTTTCATAAAAGCTCATTAATTTTAATTTATTGTCCATTTTTACAGCAAGCACTTCGACTAGTTTTCAAATATTCAAAATTAAATTGTGTTTGAAAACTCTCTCTCTCTCTCTCTCTCTCTCTCTCTCTCTCTCTCTCTCTCTCTCTCTCTCTCTGTGTATGTGTATGTGTATATATATATATATATATATATATATATATATATATATATATATATATATATATATATATATATATACACATACATATATATATATATGGACTTGAACTTTAAGCTCAGTGAACTTTTTACTGCCACGCTTTGTCATTTTCACACTGCCTGCCCTTTCCATTCCTAATAATCTTCCTACCTTCCTACTTCATGATACATGTCTATAGGTTTCCTTCAGCCCCGGGCTAGAAAATGGCATTAGGTTCGGCATTAGGTTCCCACCCTATTACCTTTTACACTTATGGTTATGCTCATTTGTTTGTAAATATCCACTCGCCCATAAATAAGAATGAAGCTGCACTTGCACATTAGATCATTTGTATATAAAAGCAGAAATAACAGAGCAGGATGAGGCTTAGAAATATCTCCAGCTGAGTTTAGAAGTTGGAGGACTGCGAGATAACTTAGTCTTGTTTATGGGATTAAAGAGCATAAAGACACTATTCAGAAAGCCTGAATACAATATTGCTTTCTAGTGAACACGTTCGAGCAATAAAGTACTTCCAGACCAACGGCTTTGTACTCGAAGATGAGGAGGGTTGTTTCTGGTTGAATCAAAGAATAGGGACGTTACGCACCTTCTCCTTGGGTCTTTCTTTCATCCTCTCTCTGACCGCGCTTGCGCATGTGAGTGTGTGTTTGTTTGTATATTATTACCAATTTTTGTTCTCCATAAAAGCAGGCCCTCATTGGTCATTGATGGTTTCTGTAATCCTCGGCGATCGGTTGATATAGCTGGTTTTCCTGTTCCCTGAATTTCTGAATTTTATTTCCTTAAATTTGGGAAATTCGGAAATTATTGATCTTGAAACATTAAATACCTGTACTTTTGAATTGTAAAACCACGTTCAAATGCTTAAAATTTCCTTCGTGATTTTACTGTTTTTGACGCTAAAGCCTTTTCATTTATTGGACTCAAAAGAATTTTGGATATTCAGTCTTCCTTTGCGTTCTTTAGATTTTAAAGGTATTTTTTTTTTATCTCGCCCATTAAATTCGTTTCCACTTGCAGTTCATTTGCATATGCTTCATTGTGAAAGCGCCTGGCGAAGCACCAATAAAGAAATTGACTTACCTCTAATCAGGTCATTAACACTGGGAGGAAAAAGACTATTTGATGCTCTTCTCTTTTTTTTAAACTGCGACGCCTCATTTAAGAGGCCAGGCACCTCGTTAGCCTCGCGTGATGATTTTAATTGAAGATTCATGCCGGGTTTCCGTCTGACGTCTTCTCGTCATTTTCTTTTCTTTTCTGGATATTTTTGCTTTCAGAGGAGGTTAGAGGTGTAATTGCATTTCCAAATAGTCTTGCGAAGAAGCTGATCTGTAAAGCCGTTTTGATTTTTGTGCGCAAATGATCCTTTCGTTTGTTTATACTTGTGTGAGGTCGTTTGTACATCTGTGTTCAATTGTTTTATTTATTACAGATGTTTAAATTGCTGTTATATGTAGATGTAATTGCATTTCCAAGTAGTCTTGCGAAGAGACTGATCTGTAAAGCCGTTTTGATTTTTGTGCGCAAATGATCCTTTCTTTTGTTTATACTTGTGTGAGGTTGTTTGTACATCTGTGTTCAAATGTTTTATGTATTACAGATGTTTGAATTGCTGTTATATTTAGATGTAATTACATTTTCAAAGTAGTCTTGCGAAAAAACTGATCTGTGAATTCGTTTTGCCTTTTGTGCACAAATGATCCTTTCTTTTGTTTAACCTGTGTGAGGTCGTTTGTACATCTGTGTTCAATTGTTTTAATTATTACAGATGTTTAAATTGCTCTTATATTTAGATGTAATTGCATTTCCAAGTAGTCTTGCGGAGAAACTGATCTGTGAAGCCGTTTTGATTTTTGTGCGCAAATGATCCTTTCGTTTGTTTATACGTATGTGAGGTCGTTTGTACATCTGTGTTCAATTGTTTATATTATTACAAATGTTTAAATTGCTCTTATATTTAGATGTAATTGCATTTCCAAATAGTCTTGCGAAGAGACTGATCTGTGAAGCCGTTTTGATTTTTGTGCGCAAATGATCCTTTCTTTTGTTTAACCTGTGTGAGGTCGTTTGTACATCTGTGTTCAATTGTTTTATTTATTACAGATGTTTAAATTGCTCTTATATTTAGATGTAATTGCATTTCCAAATAGTCTTGCGAAGAGACTGATCTGCAAAGCCGTTTTGATTTTTGTGCGCAAATGATCCTTTCTTTTGTTTATACCAATGTGAGGTCATTTGTACATCTGTGTTCAATTGTTTTATTTATTACAGATGTTAAAATGCCTCTTATATTTTTGTGATAATGGTCTATTGATTTGTTTATATTTATGAGTAATCGTTTATGCCATAGTGATAGATTATTTTTTGTTATTACAGATATTAGAATTGTTGTCAATATGTGAAAGCCATCTGAGTTCGATTATCTTTTGTTTGATAGAAATGTTAAAATTTAATTTTTTATACCTGCGTAAACCAGTGTCATTTATTCATGCATCTGTTTCTGACTATCTTTTCGTTATTGCTCATATTTTGAGTGGCTTTTTTCGACACACCTTATTACAATTCTTTTCTTATTATTATTTCAAGATCAGAGTTATATAGTGTTGTTGTCAATAGGTTTTTTTTTATTAGTTCAGAATAGGGTTTGTTGTCACTGATTTGATTTGATATTACTGAATGGAACCGCTAGTGCTAATATTTTACACGCTGTTAATGGGGAACTGTGCTCTTTTTTGGTAAAAGAATTTTTGCCATTGTGTTTTCATCTTTGACTGTCTACTGCATTTGCTTAATAGAAAGTTTACATTGTTTTATAAGTTTATATAAAAGATGTTAATTGAGGCTTAAATGTTTAACTATCATTGCTCTAAAGTTTCATTGAATGAATGAATTTCATGTTCTTTTACTTTAACTCCTGTACTTTGTAAAACGGTTCTTTTTTTTTTGTCTAAAAGTAATATATTTATTTTATTTTTAATAACAGTTGCATTTGTGAATCAAATGCCTTAAAAATAGATGAGTGCCGTATTTAGAGCAATAATTTTTTTTTGCAACCAGCTTCTAGGACTTTCCACAAACAGTATATAACCTTTTTATCGACACCTTTAATTATGAAGTACGCAATGCCGTTGAGTCGAGTTTAGTTTTATTTCTGATAGGGGTATTTCCTCCTTCATCTTATGGCACTTTGCCACACAGTAAGTGTTGTTACTATCGCCACGAACACCTTTCTTTTTAACTGACCTATTACAAAAGTCCGGTCTCGAAAATATCGTTACTGAAACGTAGGCATCAGTGGAAAATCTTTTCTGTGCTTGCCCTTTCAGCTGCTTACCTTACAACAATTGTAGTGCAGTCTAACCTTTACTTTATTTATGAAGGGACGTGTGATTGGAAAATCCTTCGGTCATTCAGGGAAGTGTAACCAGCTAAAGAATGTATTGATGCAAGTCATGGTATTGTCTACATTTGCGGATTCATTTTTTATTGGTATAAACCTACATTCCTGAAGCAGTAAACAGAAGGAGGATTATTTCGGACCAGTGCACCTCTATCCTGTCCAGTGGCAGAAGGTTCCAGCATTCCCTTATGCCAGAGGCAAAAGAGGAGACCGAGAATGTTTATATAACGGGAAAATTGCTGTCATGCCGATGGCCAACGAGAGGTCCTGGGATTTATTTTTGAAAGAACTTGAGATTTTCTGGCCAACGTTCTGTTAAACCCCCTGGTGCTTCTGTTGGTTCAACAGTGGATTGTTGACCTGGTAGTTAGCCTTCCGTGATGGGCAAAAGTCAGGGTGGAAAAGCGGTAGGAGCTAGGAATGTCGTCTCTGAGAATTGGGATCCTGAAGAGAGGCACATATTTTCATAGCTAAACTTATTCAGTTATTTATATGTATATATATATATATATATATATATATATATATATATATATATATATATATATATATATATATATATATGTATGTATGTATAACTTGTTGGCCGTGTGGTTAAAATCGCGTCACTGTAGTCCTGAGTTCTTGTCTTCCGTGGTTCGAGTCCACGAGACGACGAATTTATTGTCAGCTAAAAGATTCCCCTTCGGGTAACATATATGAAAATATATTATTTCCGAGGTAGAGCGAATTGGATATTAAAGGACGTTTGTAGCTTAATGCTTGTATATGGATCACGGTGATGTGATAAAAAATTCGTTCATATATATATATATATATATATATATATATATATATATATATATATATATATATATATATATATATATATATATATATATATATATAATTCTGTGGTGCATCACTATATTGCGATCGAAAATAATGAGTAAAAAGCCACAATAATTCAAGTGATAGACTGTATTTTTCCAAAATACAAAAAAGGAGGATAAAAACAGGAGGGGAGTTTTCGACCGTTTGCGCAACGGTTCTCCTCAGCCAACTGAATAAAAATACTTGTTTTTCTTAAAAAGACAAGTTGAAAAGAATTTTTGTAACAGTCCAGGAAAACATCGAAAGATCGGTCGATGTTTTCCTGGACTGTCACAAAAATTCTTTTTAATTGTGGTTTTTTACTCTATATATATATATATATATATATATATATATATATATATATATATGTGTGTGTGTGTGTGTGTGTGTGTGTATGTATGTATGTATGTATGTATGTATGTATGTATATTTATGCAGTCATAAAACATAAAGTCGAGTGTGTGTGTGTGTGTGTATGTATCAATTTCCCAAAAGAATACAAAGGAATGATGAAGTTTAATTCACATTTATTTTATCATATATCTAGCCATTCATTTTCTTCACAGTATTTGAAGAAAGCATCGGCATTCTGCCTGCATGTAGGTTATCTTAAATCCCGTCATAAATCCATTCACTTGCCACATATCACCAACTCTAACACAACATTTACAACGAAGGAAAACATGAATAGCGAAGCGTTATCTGCCATTTCACTGCGATCAACATTTCCTGAAACACGGTTGATTGACAAGTAGAATGATTGATTTGATAAGTTACCCGTAATTTTTAAATGTGAGACACTTGCAAGAATATGTGTTAGAAAATTCTAAAATATAAACAGACATACAGATAAAGACGCGAATCAAATCAACTTAGTAGAATGCATTCATAAAATTATGTAAAATGAAAACTAAGAAATCTGAAAATTCCTCAGGCTTAGTATACTAAAGAAGGCCTTGAGGGTAATAAACTACCTTCTGTTCCTAAACCTTATTAAAACCACTCAAATAAATGAAGGGTCGAAGAGAGTGTTGATGCCGCAACCAGAACAATATCCGATTGTCTGTTCACGCTGTGAGAAGATACCATCTGGAATGGTTTTTTAAAGATGAAATGAAAAACTTTGCTGGGAGAGAGCACCTAATTCTGTGCAAGAAATATTATATATATATATATATATATATATATATATATATATATATATATATATATATATATATATATATATATGTATAATATATATATATATATATATATATATATATATATATATATATATATATACAGAGAGAGAGAATATATATATATATATATATATATATATATATATATATATATATATATACGAGTATATATATATATATATATAATATATTTATATATATATATACAGAGAGAGTATATATATATATATATATATATATATATATATATATATATATATATATATATATATATATATATATATATATATATATATGTGTGTGTGTGTGTGTGTGTGTGTGTGTGTGTTTTGCTATATGGGCTGCGCTTCGTTAGATTGTTTTGTCGATCAACAGAACTCTCTCTCTCTCTCTCTCTCTCTCTCTCTCTCTCTCTCTCTCTCTCTCTCTCTCTCTCTCTCTCTCTCTCTCTCTCATTTCTTATTTTTGTAATTTTTCTTACCACAAGACAAACAATTCACAAAATGTTCTCGGTAGTGCTTGAAGGATAAGTGCCTCATCTCTCTCTCTCTCTCTCTCTCTCTCTCTCTCTCTCTCTCTCTCTCTCTCTCTCTCTCTCTCTCTCTCTCTCTCTCTCTGTCGTTGTGCTTATTTTTTACCGCAGAATCCCTTCCCTTTTTCCGGTAGACGGTTCTTGTTATCTTATGAAATCGCTAGACATCAAATTTTGACAGGTTATCAGTTTTTCTGGGACCTTTTCTTTCCATTTCTCGCAACTTTTTTTTTTATTGTTGTTACGTCCAATCGTTTTTTATTAGATATCAAGAGTAATGATTTTGGGATATGAAATGATAAAAACACCGTCTAGCACCTATCGTTTATCTCATATATTTCTCTACCACAAATTTCTTTCATTAATCTATAATATACAGTGATGTTTTATTTTATAAACATTTATATTTTCTTGTGAAGTGCTCCTTCCTTCTAATGTTGGTAATTATACTTTAGACCATCGATGAAAGTATCCTGTGTGGCCAGTTTTCTTAAGGTCTTTTTGAACTTCATTCTTTACCCTTAACACATGGACGCCGAGATGTAGTTTATGACACTTGCTTTGCAGAGCACCAACATTCACGTAGTATTATGGTGTCACGTTGCCGAATTACCTAAAAGCTGAAGTCCTTTGTTCCTTTTCCGGAAAGAGTTACTGATGGCGATATTCGTCAGGTTGAGAGAGAATGTAATGCCACTTCATAGCCACCGAGCCAAAACTTTGTCTGATTCGGGTCATAGGTTAGGTTTACAGTGTATTTACACATATTGTTAGTTTTTTATTCCTTTTCGTCTCTCCGTTCTCTCTCTTCGAGTACAGAATAATAACGATAGTCCATATGGAAAAATAAAGTAAGCAGTAGTATGTATTCTAATGTATATGGATTCTCAAGCTGGATAATACTGATGACACTGTGTAATACCACAGTGCACTGGCTGACACTCGAATAAATTTTGTCCCTCAGGTTATCTGTATATATATGCTCTTTTAATTATGTACATGCAAACGCACATACACCAATGTATATATATATGTATATATATATATATATATATATATATATATATATATATATATATATATATATATATATATATATATATATATATATATATGATTATAATCACTTTTGTACGTGATTCATTTATCACACATTACCACAGGTGAAAAATAAGAGACGGTGTGTCGGTCCTGACCGGTTTCGACTTTATTTCCAAGCCATTGATGAGGGACTGATACAGGGTATTAGAAGTCACAAATATATATACTACAGGAACAATACTGACGAACATACACAACCGTTAGAGACTACGTATCCACCCACAGACCGGTGTCAATGTAGGAGTGGCCTTCAAAACTCATTTGGCTAAAAATCACAATATACTCTCAGGGGACAATACTGATAAACATACCGCCCATAGGCGACAACAGATCCACACCTGACAGGTGTCAGGGAGGCGGAGTTTGGAAAAGTCATAAGCACTGCTGCCCCTGTACTCTGTTTACAAATATGATAATCTTATTTTCATACATCACTACGGCCTACCTTAAAATTTAAACAATTTACAAATTTCTTTTGATATTAAAGGATCAAGTTTATACATCCCTTGACTGATATTCATATTATGGGTGTAACTTTCTTTTATAAAGCTAGATTCAATGATATTCCTTTCGTTTATACATCCCTTGACTGATATTCATATCATGACTATAGCTTTCTTTTATAAAGCTAGATATAGTGATAATACACTGGAAAGGAATATCATTGAATCTAGCTTTATAAAAGAAAGTTACAGCCACAATATGAATATCGGTCAAGGGATGTATAAGCTTGATCCTTTAATATCAAAAGAAATTTGTAAATTGTTTAAATTTTAGGTAGGCCGTAGAGATGTATGAAAATAAGATTATCATATTTGTAAACAGTACAGGGGTAGCAGTGCGCTCTGTTGTCGCCTATGGTCGGTATGTTTATCAGTATTGTCCCCTGAGAGAATATTGTGATTTTTAGCCAAATGAGTTTTGAAGGCCACTCCTACCTTGACACCGGCCTGTGGGTGGATATGTAGTCTCTAACGGCTGCATATGTTCGTCAGTACTGTTCCTGTAGTATATATATTTGTGACTTCTAATACTCTGTATCAGTCCTTCGTCAATGGCTTGGAAATAAAGTCGAAACCGGTCAGGACCTACACCCCCGTCTCTTAT
>JANJGK010000048.1:11081030-11091030 GCA_039081455.1 Macrobrachium rosenbergii
AAAATGTTTGAGAGGTAATACTACTGTGAAATTAGAAGGCGGGTGAATTAGTAAATTCAAGTGAGGGATTTTACAGGATACATTTAGAAAGGGCTAGCTGCTGTGTAATATGGCGAAATTTTCAGCTCTACAAAAAGGCTGATTTCTATGTTTCTCTATCTGTATATCTCTCTCTGTATCTATCTATCTATCTACTATAAGGCAATCAAAATGAATTTTAATCTCTCTTACCATAAAAACAACCTTTATGCTTATCAAGAGTGGCAGATTTTATCTTTCCACCATTTTATACATAAATCTAAGATTATGTCAGCCTTGTGGCTGCTTAGCAACTCGTGTGACGTTATTAAAAAAATTTTATGATTTTTTCACGTATCTTCCTTCTTTTAAAGAAAGGTTACGAAATTTTAAAAACATTTTATGATATAGATTCTTTATTATACAATGATAAAGATGCTATTAGCAAGAATTTGTTTTGATCAGAATAATGAAAAGCAAATGAGGGAATTTCATCATGTACGTAGTTGGATTAATTATGGTTATGTGTCATATGATGCCATTATTTATGTTGGCTGTCAAGGTTTTTTACTTGTCTCCCTCCGACATTGCATCTAAATGGTGAACGTAAATTTCAGAAAGTTAATATGACTGGAATGTTATGGAAGTTTAGTATGTTTTGTTTTATGCACTATGAAGATATACATACATATATATATATATATATATATATATTATATATATATATATATATATATATATTATATATATATATATATAAGGGTAATTAATCATGAATGTTTTATTTAAATATATATGTATTCTGCTTTGAGTGTATTTAATATCACTGTAATTTTTTTATCTGTGTATCTTGGATATAAAACAAAGATGAGCTAAACTGAACAGATATATATATAATATATATAATATATATATATATATATATATATATATATATATATATATATATATATATATATATACATATACATATATGTATATATTATGCATATATATACTTATATATATGTCTGTATGTATGTAAAAACCGTTTCCCGCAACATGGGTGGTTAAGAATTTTCAGAAAAAAACACGGGACAGTGGTGGCTGCCAAATTCACATTTTAACAGCTGAATCAGGAATGAGGTTGCTCTTCAAAAAAACTTTCACATTAACCACTTCATACACCTCAGAAGGCTCATCAGTAACAAATCTAACTTACACTGCAACATCCAACTCTATCTTACATGCAGTCTCTCGTATCTTACCTGCACTCTCTCGCTTCTTGGATTTTGGGGGCACTTATCCTTGCCAGTACTCATTTCACGCCTTCTGTCCAGGTCTCAGTCCGCCTAATTGGGAAGTCTTGTTTTAATCTGTCAGCCTCCATTCTTTCTGCGCGATCAAACGATTTCAAATCCCCTGATCCATCCTTCCGCGTGAGAATGAAGCCTAATATTTCCTCACCCTTTTGTGTTCTTTTTATACTACTTTTAGTACGTGAGCAATTCGTACCTACAGCTTGCACCTTTTAGCTTTCTGTAAAAGAAAACTTTTGTGCCGGCTTTGTCCTGTCCGTCCGCATTTTCATTCTAGCCGCACATGTTTTTTCTGTCCGCAGTTTTTCTGTCCACCCTCGATCTTAAAAATTACTGAGGCTAAGGGCTGCAAATTTGTATGTTGATCATCCACCCTCCAGTCATCAAACATACCCAAATTGCAGCCTTCTAGTCTCAGTAGTTATCAATTTATTTTAAGGTTAAAATTAGCCATAATCGTGCGTCTGGCAACGATACAGGACAGGCCACCACTGGGCCGTGGTTAAAGTTTCATGAGCCGCGGCTCATACATTATTATACCGGGACCACTGAAAGATAGGCCTATTTTCGATGGCCGTGATTATATGCTGTATAGAAAATTCGATTGCACCGAAGAAACTTCGGCGCATTTTTTACTTGTTTTCTTTCGCACACATTCAACATCTCAATTTACTTCCATGAGGCAGAGTTGATTTAGCTTTCCCTCCATACAATCCAGCATTGTCCTTCATATTTACTCAAAGGTTTTCCCAAGCTTTCGTACATACCGCTCCTTTCCTTGCTTCAGTTATTTTGTGACTCGCCTCTTCTCATCCTCCCATTATCTGAAATAAGTCCTTCCAAGTATACAGATGACTTAACACTTTTATTATCCCACCATCCATATTAACATCCATCGCTTCATTTACCCTCACATCCTTACTATTGCCTACATTTACCCTTAACTTCCTCCCCTTGGCAAACGATTCCAAATTTCCTTATTATCTTCTACAGTTTTCTTGTCGCTCTCTCCAGTTAGCTTTATATCATCCGTATACATCAGCTATTACACATTCCAGTTCACATATCTCATTATCAGCAACTTTAGACCTTACTGCACTCTCTGTTGCTCTCTCATAAACTCCATCTGTACAATTAAACAGCCTTGGAGATATACACACCTTTCTATCAGCCCTATTGTTACACCAAACCAGGCTTTTCCCTTTCTAGAAACTCTAACACACGTCGCACTTCTGTCATAATAATTTTTTTTACCGTTTTCAACAGGTTATCTTTTATACCCATGATCATTCAACAGCCTTCACACTCCCCTCTTTGTTAGTTCTCCTTTCAGATTTTTTCTGCGTCCATGTATGCCACATACAGCTGTCCCGTCATTTTCAAACGTCTCACGTAACTTCATCGTCAATTTCTCAACGAAAATTCAGTTCCTTGTTGGACGAGTCGGTAGAATTCTCGGCTAGCACTCTGCTAGGCCCTATGTTCGAGTCTCCGGTCGGGCCAATGAAAGAATTAGAGGAATTTATTTCTCTGGTGATAGAAATTAATTTCTCGGCATAATGTGGTTCGGATTCCACAATAAGCTGTACAGTAGGTCCCGTTGCTAGGTAACCTGTTGGTTCTTAGCCACGTAAAATAAGTCTAATCCTTCGGGCCAGCCCTAGGAGAGCTGTTAATCAGGTCAGTGGTCTGGTTAAACTAAGGATTCTATCATGCACCTTATCTGGTATACTGAGTAATGCTAAGACCATATCATTCTTAGTCTTATCTGTTACTTTTGTCCTCTTACTCATTCCCCCAGTGCCCTTCCCTCGCACATAAGTACCTTACACACCTTGGTCCAGCTACGCAGTCACATTTTTCATCACTGTACCTTACCACCTCATCCGTGATCCCATTAACTCAAGTCGTCTCCTCACTCTTTAACCTCTTAATTGCTATTCTTACATCCTCAACATTAACTAGGAAACAATTGCTAGCTGTGGAATCATCTGTTCACCCCGGTGCTCGTCCCGTGGTTACAACCACTGCCCCTCACCCGGCGGTGTTCTACGAAGTGGATTTTTCTCCTATTTCTGTTATTGGTGTAAATTACTGTAATTTTAGTTATTCGACAGGAGTCTGTTTTCACTTGTCTGGCTCTTCGTTGGGCGAGTCGGTAGAGCTGTGGAATGGCACTCGCCAGGCCCGAGTTCGAGTCCCCGGCCGGCTGATGAAGAGTTAGAGGAATTTATTTCTGGTGATAGAAATTCCTTTCTCGGCATAATGTGGTTCGGATTCCACAATAAGCTGTAGGTCCCGTTGCTAAGTAACCAACTGGTTCTTAGCCACGTAAAATAAGTCTAATCCTTCGGGCCAGCCCTCTCTAGGAGAGCTTTTAATCAGCTCAGTGGTCTGGTTAAACTAAGGTACACTTTTTTTTCCACCTGTCTGGTTTGGCGAATTCCCCATTCTTCTGATTTAGTTTGGTAATGTAAATATAAGTGACTTTTTATCTGACCTTTCCCTATTGAAATGAAGCCTTCAGCTTAATTTTCTTTTACGATGTTTACATGAGTCCACACCTGCGGTCAGAATTGAAACCCACGTGGTAAGTTCCATATTCCTCCCCAGGTAATTTCTAACAATATATATACTGTGCATGTTTCCCATGCTTTCTTAAATATGTGTTATGAATTCTCTGTTGCGTATATTTTTTTACTTATCATTAAAATGAAGACGGAATTTTTCTATTTGATGTTCAAACCTGCAACGAAGTGGTCTCTTACGAGAGAGAGAGAGAGAGAGAGAGAGAGAGAGAGAGAGAGAGAGAGAGAGAGAGAGAGAGAGAGAGAGAGAGAGAAAGAGAGAGAGAGAGACTTTATTTATTTACCTTAAGTGGAAACTTTTTCAAGTCCACCTTTTTTTTTCTTTCTTTTCCTCTTTTCTCTCTTTTAGTAAGTGTTTTCCATTTTTATCCTCTTTTTTTTTTTTATTCTCTTGAAAGGAATTTATATTTATATTTGGTGGTAACCTTCATGTTATTGCCAGACGTACTGTAAATAAATAAAAATAAATGTCGAGATTGAAAAATAAATTCCAAATCTAAGTTACGCTTTCTTAACACGTTTCTTAAAAAAAAATTGTTGGTACCTTGCGAGCCGAAGGAATTTTTTTTTGCCACTTTACATGCACATAATTTGAACGAATTGCTTGTGCGTTTAACTTCTCTTTTAACTGAAGAAAAATATAGTTGAGTTATATAAGAAGGTCGTAGCAGAAAACTTGCATCAAATATATAAGCACCTATCAAGACTTTGAGGTGACGTATATTTATTAAACTTCTTTCATGCTGTACGGTAAAACAAAAATGAGGTGATAGTCTTTACATTCTTTGTTATAATCTCATTTGATAAATCCTTTTGTTTTTTATCATATGGTTTCCTAAGAGGAGTGAATGCGAAAACAAGTTTTCACAACTAATTAAGTTCGTCAATCCAAGGGAACTAAAATCTGAAAGGCCTGAATATAAACGTAATCCTGTGTAATAGCTCTTACCTTTTAAGGTTACCAATAAATACTGTCGGAAATTCTCTTTCAGCTAGGGTTTCGTATCGTCTCCTTACGCGATATTGATTTTCGGTTTATAATATAGAAATACATGAATATAATTGCTTGCCGGTAGTATTTAACAATACATGTTGTATAAGTTAAGTATACCTTAGTTTTACCAGACCACTGTTGTATAGCAGTTACGTAACTTGTTAATCGAAGTGGAAGGAGAATGCTGAGTATAATTAGGTTGAACATTTTTCGTAATACATAGCAAGGTATTTGATATCCAATAGGTGTTATTATGAATGACAACATGCTGATAAACTTTATACGCACCAGCCGACATGAAACATTTCCTCTTGCCTCAAAGTATCTGTTTGTGTGAGTTCAGACTCGATGCAACATCACCGGAGTTATTTATTACGAAAGCAATTTCATAAATATAGATACGAAAGAATGATAAAATAGATGGTAAAATCTTGTGTCACAAGAGCATTAAATTTATGCTGTATTAAGCCCTTTTGCTTTATAGTGTGGAACGCCCTTAGCCCCATTAGCCTAGGCACTTACCTGAAAAGGTTCTTAATACTTAGTTAAAGCCATGAACCTGAAGAGCCAACGTACAGCTGTGACAAGTAACTTTCACGGAAGCCGATATGCAAGTCTTTCAGGGTGAGACCGCTTTGTCTTAAAACCCAGCTATGACAAAGTGCTTTCATAAAAGGCCTGATCTAAAAGTTTACCTCCTTAAGGGATGTTTAAAGAAGCGTCCCTGACATGCTGCATTTTGTTAAAGTTTTCAGATATGTAATGGTGTTTTCGTTGATTCAGGAAGATCTGGAATTGTGATTCAGGTTTTGTTCACTGGAAGTCATCTTATCTGCGTATGCTGATACCTAACATGGGTATTTTGCGATGAATGTTAAACGCAAGATGTTACAAAAGAATCTAGTCATTATTGGCGTCACGCGAGGAAGATGCGTAAAATTCCCAATATTTTAGTATTTTAGTTAGCGTAGCGCTAAATTCCAGTTGTTCACGTTTATTAAGGTACATCAGCACAGTCATGAAGACACCTGATTGTAGTTTTGAAAACAGCTCATTAGTTATTGCAATGTTTTTGCGCTGAGATGCCATAAGATTTCAGGAAAGGTGCTTGCGTGAAGATACCTCAAAATGATTAGGGAAAAAAGAATAATAGGAAAACAAGTCCATATCCGGCCACATGTAGGTATATACACGAATCTTATTGAGCTTTGATTTAATGTACATTTGATACTTAAATGCTTTCATATTTCTCACGTGGCTACTAGGCTTGAATATTTTATTACTAAAAGCTTTTCTCTGTCTTGGGTTGCAACATATTTCGATTGCTTTTTTTTTTTTTTAACTCGAAGCTGTTATTACATGGAGCATTGAACTATCATTTTCCATGCTTGCATAATGACCTAATGAACGAAATCACGAGCAGATTATCTATACATTTTTTGTGTGAAATAAGTAAATATTCTGGGAAAAAGGAATACGACTCCCATTCTCTCTCAGACCTCCTTTAATCGCAGCTGTTATTGAACCATCTAAACTCATTTTATGCAAATGATATATGCCATCAGTACACCAACGAATTTTACCAGATTCGCTCTCCCCATCAAAAGCGAGCTGGTCAATTGCCCCAGGGACTCGCCTCTCCCTAACGGGATTGCGTTTATGGAAGAGATTCTTGGTCTTATCACAATCTCTGCGTGCCATTTAGGTAATGAAGAATATGAGACTTTGTTGTTGGGATGTGGAATTATATTAACCGGCTCATCATCTTGATAAAAGTACTCATTTAATTTTTGCAGTGGCGTGTACATATCTACATGTAATTATGTGTGTATGTGTGTATGTAAGTGCCTGTACACATAAAATCTCTCTCTCTCTCTCTCTCTCTCTCTCTCTCTCTCTCTCTCTCTCTCTCTCTCTCTCTCTCTCTCTCTCCTGTGAGTTAAGAAATGTTAGTTATTATGTGGCAGTTGAGGGGAAAATTGTGCATTTAACTAAATATGAAGCCTAAAGTTTTCAGTATAAAAAACACCAATACCCAACACATTAATTGCAATATCTTGAAATATATCCAACTGAATTTATGTCATTGTTACATTAGTATAAAGTTCCATTTAAATGTAAATCCGATGTTGAGAGTTGACTGAGTGATTTATGAAACATGCATTGCAAAGACGATCTAGAAATGAGATGCAGTGTAGTTAGATAAGTAAATAGGTACAAACTGAATAATTATATGAGCGAGAATAAAGAGTGGGAGAAAGAGAGCATCTATGAATGAAAATCCAAGTAAATAGATGAGCAAAAAGGGAAAATTACGGTGGAGTAGTGTTTAGTTATTAGTCAGGGTCAAAACTTGAGTGGATTAATGGTATTTTTTTTTCATATTACCTTGGCCTTAAACCAGCACAGAGTCTTGTTCATAAAGCAACAAATGAGTGATGATAGAGATGTGAAATATATATCGATGGTCATGAAAGAAATGAAAAGTTAAGCTGGCAAAGTTAAATATCACTTGCACCTAAATTGCTCATTAGTATGACAAAATAAATATAGTAAAAAGTACCAGCGTGTCCGTGATAGACAGTAAGGAAAAAGTTAAATATACCTTAGTTTAACCAGACCACTGAGCTGATTAACAGCTCTCCTAGAGAGGGCTGGCCCGAAGGATTAGATTTATTTTACGTGGCTAAGAACCAATTGGTTACCTAGCAACGGGACCTACAGCTTATAGTGGAATCTGAACCACACTATAACGAGAAATGAATTTCTATCACCAGAAATAAATTCCTCTAATTCTTCATTGGCCGGTCGGAGAATCGAACGCGGGACCAACAGAGTTCCAGCTGAGAACGACACCCACACGTCCAATTAGGAACAACAGTAAGGAAAAAAGAAAATAAATGCTTCGTAGGAGAGAAGGCCAGAAGATAAATATACGACGTTATCATTCTGTAATTTACGCAGTCGAGACCATTTCGACAGTAAAATGTATCCGTCTTCCAGTGGTAAGGATCAATGTAGTATCAGGAAACTTGACTAAAGGAACATGTTGCTGTGTATGTTCCTCGAGGAAGTTCCTCGTTGGGTGAGTCGGTAGAGTTGTGGGCTAGCACTCGCTAGGCCCGAGTTCGAGTCTCCGGCCGGCTAATGAAGAATTAGAGGAATTTATTTCTGGTGATAGAAATTTATTTCTCGCTATAATGTGGTTAGGATTCCACAATAAGCTGTAGTCCCGTTGCTAGGTAACCAATTGGTTCTTAGCCACGTAAAGTAAGTCTAATCCTTCGGGCCAACCCTAGGAGAGCTGTTAATCAGCTCAGTGGTCTGGTAAAACTAAGGTATACTTTAACTTTTTTTGCTTCTCGAGGAGAGATGTGAGTTGTCCGTATATTTAATAGCTCTTGGTCTATGCCTGCCTCTCAAAGGACGACTGTAGCGTGGCAGAATGGACCAGTGTTCTGTTTGTGCGTCTTCCTTCAGTGAGGTAATAAAGGTTAAGTGATAAAAGTCTACTGGAAGACAGTTGAAAGATTTGACCATCAGTCGGCAGGCGAAAGAACCGGAAAAGGAAAAACTAAAGCAAGCGAAAAAGAGCAGTTTTCACGTATCTTGAAGAGCGGCATCTTAAAAACAGTCGACAAGAGTGAAGCGCCATAATGCAATACGGTGGTTTAGGAGGGGTTTGGTGGTTCGTAGATAACAAATTCATCATTGTAAATTCTTGCATTTTTTAAGTTACTTGTGCTTCTTTCCTTGTGATTTTTAAAAATGAACACAGTCAATTCTTCATTAGTTTAGGGGCAATTGTGACTTCTAAAAATGAACACAGTTAATTTTCTTCGTTAGTTTAGGGGCAATTAAAATTTTGCCATTTCCGTTACTGGCAGGCTCTGAAATTTTCGAAAGTCTGGGAGAGGATGGGCTGAACGGTTAGCGGAATAACTGACAGAAGTTGTTATTGAAGTCGGAGGTGAGAGATGGAGTAAAAGGGTCTTTTTTTTTCTACAAATAGCACAAACAGGTTGCCCTCTACAACGGTCCTGGTGGTGTCTATAACGCTGGCAACGGATGCATCTGAGGGATAGTGAAGTGTATTCTTCAGTGGCGGAAATAACCCTTTATTCTGAGCCGAATTTGGCTGAGAAGAGGCCCTCTACATGTGGCGAGAAGTTCTCTTGAAGATGCGTTGTTGAACCATGTGTCCACGAGAGGCGTTTCCGGGTAGTGGACAGATAATTCCCTGGTAGGCTTCTCGCTCGGGTCGAATAGTTGCAGACCTGTACTGGCCTTTGGGGAATTTACAGGTACTCGATCTGTCGGAGTTATATTAAATTCTCCCGAAGATTTGGCCTAGTAGTGATTTTCATTTCCTTGTTCGCCTCTCTAGGGCAGCTGTATCAGAGTAGGATGCTCGTCGTTCAGATGGTAGTGCTTGAAAAATGGATGGTATTCTTCCGTATCAGAGCCAGGATGGGAAAGGATAAAAAATAAGGACGAGTACGAGAGTCTAAAGGAGGTAGAAGGGATAAGCGAGGGGGGGGAGGGGAGAGAATGGGAAAGCGGGAGGAGGTGGAGGAAGAGGAGGATTTAGATTCTTCGGTGGTGGGCGGCGAACTTCGTCGGCGTGAATTCAGTAGTTAACGGTCTTCTTTTCCTTGAAAACTTCATTGTTTCTAATTACACATCAAACTGTCACAAAAAAAAAAAAAAAAATCCTCCGTAAGGAACGTTATGTATGGTGGATGTTCGAATCGAGAACTGTCAAGAGTGTTGAAAACGCAACCTCACTGGATTAACAGGGAACGGGAGCGCAGTTGTCCTCGGTGTAGTGGGACGTCACTACATGACACGTAGATAATTGTTTGGGGCCCGGGAGACTTAAACTACCATTTTCGTGTTGGTTACCCTGCTGCAACCGTTAGGAATGCGGGCTGAGAGTGGCTGGTGTGGTCTCCGGCGGCATTTTATCCCGAGATGTAACCTAGTACTAGGACCTTTCCCTGAAAAAAGCGGACGCCATATCTTAAAAACTAACCATAGAATTTTCTTGAAAATCTCTCATTATGTTTCCCACACCCAAATTACTGGAGATTTACTAACCT
>JANJGK010000048.1:11096030-11098369 GCA_039081455.1 Macrobrachium rosenbergii
TCAATAACAGTTCCAGTGTAGTGTTCATCAGCAAATGGATTTAATTCTTAATTGTGTTCGTTGTTTAGCTGCGATGATGGTAGTATGGAAGGACAATAGGATTTTTTCGAGTCATTCAAGCGAACTCTTCCTTTTTTTTTTTTTTTTTTTGCTTTGCAGCCTGTCTGCAGTGAAACATGCATGTGTTATATTTGCTTGAAAGCAAAATTAATTAAATGACATATCGAAAAACTATCAAACATCTTATATATATATATATATATATATATATATATATATATATATATATTAATATATATATATATATATATATATATATCTCGTATTTCTTTGTTAATCAATGCTGATTCTACCAACCTGGTTTTTGACCGACAATTGCTGCCATAGACTATAAGTGACCTATTCTAACTTATTCGATAATTAAGATTATTTATATGGTTAAAAATAGGTGAACTCTGTTTGTCACATCTTACTGAACGTTTGTGTTGTGTTAGTCTTTGAAAAAGTTATTTACCTGTAAGTCCAATACAGGATTTGTTACTCTCAAGACAAGGGATTTCGTACACATCCTGTGTCTTTGGGGACTGGCTTTTGTTGGACGTTAATTATGGATTTGGCTAGGGTATTAGGTACGTAAAGACAAAAAGGCTCAGAATTTCCAAGTTGCCTGTGTCAACGTCTTAATCCCATCCAGGTGTGGGATTTTGATTTCGTAGCTATGCGTCTCCCTGGTCGTGTTTTGAAGAGGTCGGTAGGAAATGATGTTTGCTTAATAGATAGCTTTCTCAATTATATGATCGTGGGCACTTTCAGGATGACAGCTGCTTACGGATTAGTTTAAATTCCTTTTCCATGAATTCCGGGGAGCAAATCCGTAAAGCTCTTAGGAACAAATTGTCGGCTACGCTAGTCTTGATAGAAATGCCATGATAACTAAAAAAAAGTGAATGTATGAAGTGAAAATGTTGGTTTTCTGTAAACGATAAATTTGTTTTCTGTCGTGTCTCTAATTATCAAAGCATCAAGAAAAGGAATTTTGTTGCTTGTTTCCCATTCAACTTTGAATTTGATGCTAGACATTTAATCCATTTGATGTAAAAAAAAAAAATCGTCAACACTTCCCCATGTATCATCCCAAAATGTTAGGATGTCATCTGCATATCTCTTCCACAACATGCCTTTAGGTCTTAGGGCATTTATTATTGTAGCTTCGAAATATTCCTTATACAAATTAGCTAATATTAGACTGAAAGGGCTGCCCTGTGCTACACCCGAAATTTTGTTTTTATAATGATTCTCCGAACGAAAAGACGCTGTTCGATACTCATAGTTCAACTAATTTTAGTATTTTGTCCAAGGCTAGTGGGAAATGCTCTGAATAGGGGGCTAATTTTTCACTCAAAAACATGTAGAACATCTTGTACTCGTACTTTTGTGAGTAAGGAATCTACCTCTGAACTTGAGAATTTTATGTTGAGAAGGGCGACTGTGTGCTGCTTTGAATTTGTTGCAGAGTCTTCAGAATGTTTTATGTGACTGGGAGAAAATACGCCAGTGAATGGGGATAGGAGGCCTACTAACCACTTAGAACGTTTATAATTGAAATCTCCGGCTCATGAGATGATTGGTCTGAAAGGTAGATTACTTTTATGAGTCATAGTAAGGCCATAAAATTGAGGGTAATTTTGGATTAATTACTTCAATTTTCTCCGGTAACTCAATGCCCTTTTTGTCTTTTCGCATTAATCTTACTTTTTATTTCAAATTCTGTAGGAACGTTTTGGAGGGGATTCCTTTTTAATTTGTCTAAACGTGTTTGTAATCACCGAGGAGCTGGTTGATTTTATTAACGTCAAAGTCGTTTTCCATTATCATGTTTTGATCGTCTTTGTCGGATCTGCTTTTTATTGCATCTAATTCCTTTAGCGAGCGGATGGCAATCTTCTTGATCCTGATCCTCATTAAAATGCTTCACGACCAGGCACAAAGACGTCTTAGGATAGATTTAGAGATGGAAATATTTGTTGAGTATTTTCAACCCACTTGAACCATTTTCGACATTGGCAGCTAACCGTTAAGAATCCTACGCACTGTTGACCCGTAGGTCTCTAGGGCTGAAGAATGCAGCCCTCAGATGAGATGCCCGCGGCTTTGAAAGGAAAAACTTTCCCTAATGAAATCCTGTACCTTAGCAGGAGCACTCCATGTTGTAAAAGTTTTAATATTTCTGAGTGAGAATTGCTATGGAACGATTTGGTCTGCCTGGGACTGAGCCAGGTGCACACTAACGAGGAAGTTATATTTGACTTTGACTTGTTAAGAGCTGTGGAAGGTAACTG
>JANJGK010000048.1:11098469-11103469 GCA_039081455.1 Macrobrachium rosenbergii
GGTATGGGATAAACCTAATGAGCTCTATTTCAAATGGTTAATTATTATTATTATTATTATTATTATTATTATTATTATTATTATTATTATTATTATTATTATTATTATTATTAGCAACAGCAGTATACCATCGTCGTTAGTTAAATTCAACAAAAGACAATGTTAGTGTTTTTATTCTCATTAAGAACATTGTGATTGATCCAGGAAGGCTTTCAGAAAAATCCTTATACAAGGGAACCCTAAAGTTCTCATCCCAACAAAAGCCTGAGTCATCCCTGCGTTATCCTGACCAAGAACCTTTTGTTAACGTTAGTACCAGTTAAATGTTTAGTTCCGTGAGGTTTCACAGCACCTAAACACCAATTCAGGTACACTTGTCAGTAAATGCTTTATTACAGGTGATGGCATTTACAAGGTGCACTCTTCCCAACTTTAGGTAAATAGATATATAAAATCATTATATGTAAGAGAGAGAGAGAGAGAAGAGAGAGAGAGAGAGAGAGAGAGAAGAGAGAGAGAGAGAGAGAGAGAGAGTCTGTAGGAATGGAAATCTAAGTAAATCATTATGAGATAAGGGAGAGAGAAAGTTAGAAGCATGGGAGTATAAGCACAAACTCTGGGTAAATTAATAATAAGAGAGAGAGAGAGAGAGAGAGAGAGAGAGAGAGAGAGAGAGAGAGAGAGAGAGAGAGAGAGAGAGAGAGAGAGATAGGAAACAATTTAGCTATACTGTACTCTGTATACTTTAAAATGCATGTATCCCATACTTTATGTACATATTACGTTTGCTTTGTAAAAGATGATCTTTTAGTCGCAGTTCGCAATAATTTTCCATAATACTGTAAGCCGAACATTATCTTTTCTGCATATTTCTTTTTCCAAAATGTTAACAATCTTTTCAAAACAAAGTAAAGCTTTACTTTGTTTCGAAAAGATTGTTAACATTTTGGAAAAAGGAATATGCAGAAAAGATAATGTTCAGTTTACAGTATTGCGGAAAATCATTGCAAACTACGACTAAAAGATCATCTTTTACAAAGAAAACATAATATGTACATAAAGTATGGGATACATGCATTTTAAAGTATACAGAGTACAGTATAGCTAAATTGCTCTCTCTCTCTCTCTCTCTCTCTCTCTCTCTCTCTCTCTCTCTCTCTCTCTCTCTCTCTCTCTCTCTTATTAATTTACCCAGAGTTGTGCTTATACTCCCATGCCTCCGTCTTTCTCTCTTCCGTTATCCATAATGATTTACTTAGATTTCCATTCCAACAGACTCTCTCTCTCTCTCTCTCTCTCTCTCTCTCTCTCTCTCTCTCTCTCTCTCTCTTCTCTTACATATAATGATTTACCTATTTACAGTATATATTTATTTACCTAAAGTTGGCTAGAGTGCACCTTGTAAATGCCATCAGCCGTAATAAAGCATTTACTGACAAGTGTACCTGAACTGGCGTTTAGGCTCTGTGAAACCTCACGGAAACTAAACAATTTAACCGGTACTAACGTTAACAAAAGGTTCTTGGTCAGGATAACGCAGGGATGACCTCAGGCTTTTGTTGGGATGAGAACTTTAGGGTTCCCTTGTATAAGGATTCTTCTGAAAGCCTTCCTGGATCATATATATATATATATATATATATATATATATATATATATATATATATATATATATATATATATATATATATATATATATATATATATATATATATATATATATATGAAGGTAGAAAGGAGACCCTTTCTCAAACAAGCTTTATTAAATACTGCGTACGAATCAGAATTTATCCTATACATTTCTATATTTTTGTATTGCTTCCTTCTTTGTGACTAAGAAGGCAGAGCGAGTGCCAAATATCATGCAGCTGCCTTGGAGTAGCAATGAGTTATTCGTTAACATTTCTACCCTTGGAAGGCTTTGGTCACAACGGGAGTGAAAAATTGAATGGATTAACGGGCAGCGATTTTTTCTTTCCCTGACCTTAAACCAGCACGGACTCTTGTACATAGAGCAACCGATAAGTGATGATAGTGATGTGAAAGAAATATCGAAGGTCCTGAATGAAATAAAAAGTTCAGCTGACAGGGTTGCCCCTCTTTAATCTCTAAATTGACCTTTAGCATTAAAAAAGAAAAGAACTATAGAAAAAAGTACTGGCGAGTCCCAAATAGTCAGTAAGGAAGAAAGAAAAAAAAGATATATCTTAGGAGAAAAAGCCAGAAAATAAATCTACGGCGTTATCATTCCTATTTCCCGTAATCGAGACCATTTCGATAGCGAAACGTATCCGTCTTCCTGTGGTAAGGGACCTTTGAAGGAAAGGGAAACTTTAGTAAAGGAACATGTTGCTTTGTAAGTTCCTCGAGGATGGATGCAAGTTGCCAGTCTGTTTATTGGCTCCTGGCCAATTTTCACCCCTATAAAGACGACCGTAGAATGCAAGAATGTATTGCTGTGTTCTGTGTGTGCGTCTTCCTTCAGGGAGGCAATAAAGTTCAGGTGATAAAAGCCTAATGGAAGTTAAAAGATTCGGTCGTTAGACGGTAGGCGAACGAACGGGAAAGGGGAAGACTTTAGTAAGATGAAAAGAGCAGTTTTCACATATGTGCAATAACGGTATTTTAAATGCTGTTCACCTATAGGTAATAGATTGCCTAGGGAGGGTTCGTTTGTCCGTTAATGATAAAATCATCAGTGTAAATGTTTACATCTTTTAAAATGTTCTCGTTCTACTTTCCTGATGAGGTCTAAAACTGACCACAGAAAACCCTTTAAATCGTTCATTAGATCAGGCGGAAATGATAATTTCTCCGCTTTGGTCGCTGGTAAGTTTTGAAGTTTTCGGAGGTTTGGGAGGAGATGGTGTTGAATAGATAAAGAGAGCACTGGTAGAAGCGGGTATCAATAAAGTCTGAAGAGATGGGAAGGAACGAAAGGGTGTGGTTAGGAGTAGGTGTAGACGGTGCCTGAGATTTTGATGTCTCTTTCCGAGTTACTAGTTGTCACAGGATTCTCTGTTGAATATACTGTAATGACACATCATATGTTTTTCGTTTTACTTGAGATCCGACACTGTGTCGGCTGAACTATGTTGCATGTGGTTCAGGACACTTGGGGCACTATTGGCTGGTTCACCTTTCTTGAATTTCGCCAAACATCCCATAGTCCCTTGTGGTTAGCCACAAAAAAGCACAAACAGGCGGCCTCTTCAACGACCCTATTAGTGTCTATAACACCGATAGCTTAAGCATCTGAGAGGCTGTTAATTGTATTATTCAGTGGGGAAATAATCCTATGAACGTCGCGAGAACTTTAGGAAGATAGTTTGGATCATGTTTCACATCCCCGGACATCGAGGATGTGGGGGAGTACCAACAAATAGTCTAGAGAAACCGTGGCCGGGTAGACAAAGATAAAAGATTTGGTGAGCGTCTCGTTCGAGTTTGATAGTTTGAGTTGACCTTCAGGAAGCTCACATTTGCTCGATCTTTCAGAGGTATGGTGAATTCTCCTCGAGGATTCAGTCTAGAAGATATTTATTTCCTGATTTGTCTTATCCAGGATGACTATAGCAACATAGGATGTTCATCCATCAGACGGTACTGCTCGAAACTTGGGCAGAGGAGGGTATTTCTCCGTATAAGAAAAAGGACAGGGAACGGATTAAGAGTAAGAAGTTGGACGGCGATAGTCTACTGGAGGTGGAAAAGTGGTGGAGGGCGAGCTTCATCTGCATGTAATCTAGTAGGAGGAATTCTTTTCTTCTTTAAACGAGTCTTGGTTCCTCTTTACACTTCTAACTATCACAGGAAATGCTCAGTAGACAAGGGCATGCATGATGAGTGTTCAAGCTGTGAATTGTAGCTGAGCGAGACTCAAACTGCTTTTTATTCACGAAGTTAGCATTTGCAACTATTCGGAACGGCGACCTGAATGTGGATGATGTGGTCTGTCGTGCGAGTGACTAATGTTTTCGTCAGGGGCGTGAATAGGGGGCGTCGTATGGATGCGGGGAGTAATGTCACCTCTAAGTTTCTCTCGTAGCACTTGAAGAACCTCTAGCGTCCGTAACTGGCAATCCATATACTGAAATGTTTCTAATTTTCAATTACTCATCTGTTGCTGTTAAAAGCTTACTACTCAGAAAAGCTGATTCAAAACAGCTCTAGCCTCACCAAGGCACAAGTAATTCAAACCTGTGAGATTTTTTTTCTTATTTTTACCCTAGTTTCATGAATTTTCTTCAGATAAATTTCTTCTTTCCCCTATTAATGTAATTGACGTTTTATATTTTATTTCATTTGTTCCATTATCTATTCGTTATTTTTCTCAGATTATTTTTTTTCCGGCTCAGTGAACAAAGTACCATTATACACTCTCCCACTCGATAGCCTTCGTTAGAGAAGCAAACACAAACCATTAACCAGTAAATCCACTAACAGTCCACCGTTCTCCTCGAAATGAGAGCAAAAAAAGCGTCCCCCCTTCAATTAAATGAGAAAGCCCTACATTTTTTTCCTCGTTCATATTTTTCCTTTCCCCTCATCGATCCCTACCACTAAAGATTAATGCTTTCTACTGTCGTACTAGGCGCGAGTAAGTGAAACATGGTACACATTATCCGTAGGGTTTTTCACCTTTTTCCGTAAGACTTACTCTTAATAAACACGGTACGTGTACGTATCTTGTGAAACTGTACAGCAGAAAACCATGAATCTCTTTTTCCTTAATATCATCAAATACATGAACTATTCTGTACTTCTTGGTGTCTTTTCGCAATTCGCTGTAACTGTGATTGTTTGAGTTTTTAAGAAAAAACTCATTTCATTTCGTGTTCGTCTCGGAATTTTTTGAAATTGCTGACACAGCAAGGGATATTAACATCAAAGAGGAAATTTTCATCCGTCCAGGTTGAGTTTAATAACCGTTCCAGTGTCGTAATCGTCAACAAATGAATGCATTCTTCATGTTGTTAGCCGTTTAGATACCAATTAGA
>JANJGK010000048.1:11105969-11118469 GCA_039081455.1 Macrobrachium rosenbergii
ATGGTTTTTAAAAATGCTAAGAAGCATCGAATCACACAGCATGATGTCACTGTATACCATGAAGGCTTTCCTGGTGATGATATAGAATTTACCTCATTAATCTGCAACTTCTGGATTTCAAGACAAGTAACTTCATCGTTCATCGACACTGAAGGTAATTCTCTACTACCAAAAGCAGGAGTTCTGCAAGGTTCTTCTTTAGGATCAATTGTCAGCCTCATTTTTCTTTACGAGAAACCCCTCCACTGTTCACAGACACATTGGTAAAGCAACTTGCTGATGACAGAATGCACGATATGTGCTCAGATGATGGCAGAGTTAAGAAAACTAAGAAACCTGAAATTAAACTTTGTATGGAATTATCATAAACAGACAGATTGGAAACAATGGCAGAGTAAAATCTTAATTCTCAGAAAAGCCAAGGCATCGCTCTTGGCACAAGAACATCCACGCAGGAAATATGATGTATAAGAATAAATGATATCTCCATCCCCATGGGTCATAACACTAAAGTCTTAGGATACAACATCTCTTGGAAACGATCAGGAACACCCACACCAGTAGTATGATAAAATGCCACCAGCAACTTAGCTCAATGAAACAAAAAAGCTCCACAGTAAATACAACTGAAGAATTGTAGAACGGACTGAACACCGGGCCAGTGAACCTCTGACTAAACAAATTAACGAACGAAACCTAAAAAATAATATATAAATTTGCCACAAGTCTGAAGACATAAGTAGATAAATATTGGTATTCAAACTACTCAGTTAAACCAAAGATCCAGTTAGAACCAGAAACGTCGTGTAGCATAAAGAATGGAAAGACATACAAAAACCTAGTAATTATTAAAATTTTTTTTTACATATATCCCTAAAACAGAAACTGGTCGGCACCTGACAAAATTACACGAGATAAACTCAACATCATCTTAGTGTCGATTAAAAACAAAAAGCAAATGAAAGCAGTAATTAGGAGGATGGTGTGCAGTTAAAAAAAACAAAATGAATAAGTAAAGTAAAAACAAATGCGTATAAGTGCATAAATAATAAGCTAGTAATTAGAGCAGTAAAATAATAAATGCATTCGTGTGTGTGTGAATGTGTTTGTATGAACATCCAGGATGGTAAATAAGGAAGAAAAGCGAAAACCTTCATTGTGTGAGTGTCAGTACGACTAAAGAAGTCACCTAAGCAACCGAAGGCCCCTTTTCCCTTCCACTGTTAAGAACACCTCACAGTTTTCTTTTGCCATCCAAGATGTTTAAGGCCACTTGCCTGTAACTTAAATCTTGAAACTTCTCTCTTCTATCTAGATTCAGCCAGCCCTGTGCTGGCACGGGCTCTTGCTCTTCAAAAGCCCGAAACGCCTCTCTTCTTAGCTATCATCATCATTATATTTCATCCTAGGTTGTATGCCTGTCAATCATTCATTCAGTTCTAATTGTCTCCTCTTCCCAACCAGCCCATCTTCCAGTGGCTATCGTCCTGATCCTGATCCTCATTAAAATGCTTCACGACTAGACTCAAGACGTCTTGGGATAGATTTGGAGGTGAAATATGTTTTGAGTTTTTCAGCTCACTAACCGATAAGAAATCGTACGCACTGTTGGTCCGTATTTTCCAGGGTTGGAGAATGAAGCCCTCAGACTCAATGACCGCGGCTAGGAAAGGAAACCTTTTTTCCCAATGAAATCCTGTACCTTGGCAAGAGCACTCAAGGTTGTTAAAGTTTTATATCACCAAATAAAAATTGTTATTGAGCGATTTAAGCTGTCTAGGACTCAGCCATGTGTAAACTGACAAAGAAGTTATATTTGACTTTGACTTGTTAAGAGCTCTGAAAGGCAACTGGAAATAGCTCTTTAACATAATAACCGAACTTGACATTTAAAGGGAAATAATTAAAGGTAACGGAATCACTTTAATTGGTCGGTTTTATTGATTAGTGAAGAAAATCGTTCCCCAGCTACCTAGATTTTGAACACAGATAAACGACTGAATGATCGAAACATGAAAAAATAATAGTATTTTTAGATCCATTAAGAATATTGCGCTTCGCATCCAGGTAAATAGATAAGTGTTTCGTCTTCATAAAATTATCATTTATTGTTTTCACAACGTTAGGTTTCTTACTCACCTTGTTTTGCCTTTGCTTAAGTTTCCTTCTGAGTTTTGTCCTGTGTGCTCGAGAGAACGGATTGAAATTGCACCATTGTCGAATACCTACACTGTTGGATAAGAATACATAGAGTGACTTTCTCTCTTCTGAAGCGTCTTTATGAGTGTTTATTCCTTCTGTTCAAGTTCAGAATTAAACGAATGAAAATGTTGTTTATGCTTTTATTCTGTAGTCTTTTTTTGACGATGGAGACGTGGTAGAAATTTCATGAATGACAGAACTGTTGTTGATGTTTGCCTCAACCATAACGGAGTTGCCTCTTGTAAAGGACTTGAAATTCTGTGAACCGTAGTCTTCGTAGAAATATACTTCAGATGAAATTTCATCGGAAATCGTTTTTTTAAAGTTGTTTGAGGAGGAGGATGGGTCTTCTGAAGACTGACATCCGAGAACAAATCTGTTTTTATCTGTCTCAGTTTCTTCATATGTATATATATATATATATATATATATATATATATATATATATATATATATATATATATATATATATATATATATATGTGTGTGTGTGTGTGTGTGTATACATATATATATGTGTGTATATATATATATATTTCATTGGATTTGTCTCATATTAGTTATTTCATGTGCTTATATAGATTCTTTTTAATCTTCTTTCCTCAAAACTTTAATGTAAATTTCCTTATTGTTGATTTTCCTGTAAATTGCAAAACTTTTAACTTCTGAGAACAACTGTACAAAATGGTGAATTTTTACTCTTGAAAGAACACAGCTTTGGAATATTATCGCATCGGATATTGAAATAGTTTTGGCATGTAATATTTAATTAGTTTTAATCCCTATATATTAATTAATTAATTTTAATGTCTCTATATGAGAAACTGTTAATGGAAAAGCTGTATTGAACCCAAGTTCTCTCATCATTGTCTTTCTTAATTTAGCTGGTATTCTCAAAAACTTTATTTCGTTTTTCTTTTCCTGACTCCATACTTAGTGTTTAAAAATGAAAATCTTTCACCGTTTTTTGCTTTTAAGCTTAAAGGATGATAAGTTACTCCTCTTTAAAAAGTTTTAATGGAAAGGAAAGCTTGTGGTGAAAGAAGAGAAAAGGAAATGTAAGTAAAAAATTAATAAACTATTGAGAGCAAATAGGAAAATACACTTGATTTCTCTTAGTGAAAAGAGAAAAACAAGGCATTATACTGCTATATCGTGATTTTTGGTTGCTGAATTACGTATTAGTAGTTTTTTTTTTTTTTGCTTAATAGTTGCATTATTTAACTGTCTTTATGATTAGGTAAGCAAGGCGTACATTATTAATGTGGTCTACTCAGCTGCTTCCTCTTTTCAGTTCTATAGTTTACCCAGTTAAAAGTTTATCTATATGAATTTTTATGTGGAAAATTTTCTACATAAAATTTTCAGCTAGCACATATATCTGTAGCGTCTCGCTTATGCACTCATTTATAACGCAGCTGTTTGTTTTTGTAAGGTTTTTTAACATAAAATTTCCCAACAGAACTGGCATTCTGTGTTGACAGATTGTCATCATAACCATTATGTTGTGGCTAAAAACCACTACGGTGTACTTGACTTTACAGCAGAAAACGAAAACATTTTCCTTGAAGTGTTTTAACAGAACTTTTCAACAATAATATTACATTATACTTTGCTGATGGATTTTCAAGGTGTATTTTCTTGTTTCGAGGTTTTGAGATCAACACGCGTACTTAATTTTAGACTGCAAAACGCGAGCTTTTACGAATGCAAATTTTCACTCGGCACCAGCATTCCCAGTTGATGTACACCATACAGTACCTTTGCAGTCTAGCAAATTTATCTCTCCAGAGGACTTCACACGCACCTCCATCACTCTCTCCCCTACCTTGAGAGACAATTACCTCTCTCCCAATCAGCCGGGACGCTGTCCTCTTATGCAACATACCGCAGGCAGTCATTCAGTTGCATTTCCATCTTTGCAGAGAACATGCCTGAGGGTTTTTTTTCCATCGGGTCTTGTGCTTGCCATTGCTTTGCTGACCTGCTTTGTGCTTCGTTGTCCACTTCGTTGGAATGGCCGTAAATGGGCGTTCTTTTGTATATTCATAATGCATGAGTAAAACTTGAATTGGAAAGCTCTCTCTCTCTCTCTCTCTCTCTCTCTCTCTCTCTCTCTCTCTCTCTCTCTCTCTCTCTCTCTCTCCTTTAATGGGTGTGGATGTGTGCGCCCGCGCAAATTACTGCCCTTTTAAACTGATTTGTGCATTCAGTTAAATAGGAAAACGCTGTCTCGTATTTTTTTGTCATTTTTTATCTACACTGTGGTCGTCAGTTTCATCCAGAAAGCCGAGTTCCATTTCGAAAATGAATTATCAATTAACGAAGAGTGGAAGTGAGGAAGATAAGTTGTAAGTTTCAAAAGATTTTTTTTAATGACGAAAGAATCCGAGTCCTCTAAAAGTTCACAATTTGGGGAATGCCGGACCATTAGTAATCGGAAAGCGCATCCGTTAAATTTTGCATCAAGGATAAATCCCTTGTGCATAAAATTTCCATGATGAGTGCTGATTCATAATTTTGCACACTATCGCCTTCTTTTTGAGAGGGGAATCTCGTGGGGGAGGGGGGTGGAAAAACAAAGTTATGAATGTTAATAGAGTTAGAAGCACTGATTTTTTCAGTGGACAGATTTCCTCAGTGGCTATTGCTTTTACATAAACACTTATATTTGACAACCGGGGATCTAGAAGTCAGTTCAAATTTACATTGATATATAACCATAATTGCAACACATATTTAGGGGCCATATAGAACGCATTTAACCCTCGTGTGTGGTACCATCATCATCTGATTTCATTATGGCCCTGATAACATTTGCACATCGGGCCTATATAGAAATGGTAGACTTTGTTTAAGACTTAACTGCAATAAATTTATATTCCAAACTTATACGAAAGCGAAGCACTTTCAGGCTGAGTGTAGTTTAACAACCAACACGTGCCAACATTTGTCAGTTTTGCTTATATTATGGCGTTTCTCCACTTATTAACTAGTTCCTTGTGTATTATTACTATATCCCTTTCAAACATCCTTTACTGGTAAAGGTCGTTTGGAAAATTTTTGCCATATAGTACAGGTTTAATTATTGAAAATCGTTGGTGTAATCTACACCTCCAAAAATGCCATATCCTGATTGTCAAGATTGTTTACCAGTTTGTCATTGCCTGGGTCCTCCTGAAATGATGCCTTCAGATTCCTTAAAACCTTACCTCTAAGTGCTTAACCAGAAATACGTTGGGTCACATTTGAGTTTCATAATACAAAATTTACAGAACTATAAATTATCATTATTTTGTTGGTGTTGTGTTGTTGAGTTATTCTTCGTGTCATCAGCTTTATTTTCAATTATTATTATTATTATTATTATTATTATTATTATTATTATTATTATTATTATTATTATTATTATTATTATTATTATTATTATTATTATTACTTTCTGTAAAACTACTTCAGCTTCGATTCTTCTTAAAAAATCATTCCCACCACTACAAAGTTCGTTGTAATCCAAAATGACAAAGCACTGCTGTAGAGGCAGATGACCTCTGCATTGCGGGGGTCACTCACAAATAACCTGAATTTTCAGAACAAATCTCAACCCTTTGTTTCTCCCTTGATGTTTTAACGTCCATCTTCCAGAGAGGAAATGAAATCCCTTGTGTCATTTATCTTCGTTTATGTTTGTCGAGTTCAGAATCTCTCATTCTCTTCTTTGGAAACATCAATATACTTCCAGAGTCTCCTATTTTTTTTAGCAAGCTTCCCCTCCCCCTCCCCCTCCCCCTCCCCCTCCCCCATCCCGTTAATTTGAGTTCTTATCTTCTTTCGAAACATCAGTATATTGGTCTTTTTCATTCTCTAACCCCCCTCCCCAAAATAACTAATTATGGTATTCTTTTTTTATGGAAAGGGTTGGAACATCGATCTAAAAAAGGACTAAATAGCAAGCCAAATTTTAGCCGGACTTCATTCTAAAGTTTCTGCATTTCATTAAAATGATTTGTGGTACAATTTTTTCTTCTCTTCAATCTCCTCAACTCTCCAAGGAAACCAACTCCTGTCTTAATTTCGGAAAAGTTAGTAATTCCCTAGAATTAAACTTCGGGTAGGTACGTACGTATGAATGTATGTCAAATTCAGTTTTGGTTGTGCATTTTTTCATACTTATTAAACTACTTCTAATCAGTTGATTTTTGAGAGCAGTAAGGATTATAGTATAAGTAAATGAACTAACAAAACAATAGTTAACAACTTTATTGATAGTGACGAAGGCACTGGATATGTTCACATAAAACCTAAGTGGTTCACAAACTAGAAGACCTTAAGAAAGTAATTACCCGCAAACTTAGGGTGCCACTAGCATTTTGCTCTTAATATACTGTGCTAAGCATCATTCACTAAAGGCTTCAGCGCGATAGTCATTTGTTTAAGGAGAGGGACAAAAAATATAAACACTCGTTCTTTTGAGGTGACCAGATTCCGCTCTCACCAAACTATCAGGCTCAGACACTATTGGTTTGCTGACAGATTCATCACAATTAGACGATTGTCCTCAAAGATGTATGGAGCGGAAATTTGGAGTTGGACAGAATGGACAGCAAGATGACAAAGAAGAAAGGCAGTTACGAAGTAAAACGATTTAAATGTGCAAACCTGAAGTTATGGCATTTTAACTAAGAAGAGCATCTAGGACAGCAAGCTCGGAGAAAAGACACTATGTATAGGTAAAAATAATCCTGAGAAAAGGGGAAATGAAATGTACTGAAGAAGAGCATCTAGAGAGTTGGGACAGCAAGCTCGGAGAAATGACACAACGTAGTAGGTAAAAATAATCCTGAGAAAAAGGGAATGGAAATGTACTGAAGAAGAGCATCTGGAGAGTTGGGACAGCAATCTCGAAGAAATGACACAACGTAGTAGGTAAAAATAATCCTGAGAAAAAGGGAATGGAAATGTACTGAAGAAGAGCATCTAGAGAGTTGGGACAGCAATCTCGAAGAAATGACACAACGTAGTAGGTAAAAATAATCCTGAGAAAAGGGGAAATGAAATGTACTGAAGAAGAGCATCTAGAGAGTTGGGACAGCAAGCTCGGAGAAATGACACAACGTAGTAGGTAAAAATAATCCTGAGAAAAGGGGAAATGAAATGTACTGAAGAAGAGCATCTAGAGAGTTGGGACAGCAAGCTCGGAGAAATGACACAACGTAGTAGGTAAAAATAATCCTGAGAAAAGGGGAAATGAAATGTACTGAAGAAGAGCATCTAGAGAGTTGGGACAGCAATCTCGAAGAAATGACACAACGTAGTAGGTAAAAATAATCCTGAGAAAAGGGGAAATGAAATGTACTGAAGAAGAGCATCTAGAGAGTTGGGACAGCAATCTCGAAGAAATGACACAACGTAGTAGGTAAAAATAATCCTGAGAAAAAGGGAATGGAAATGTACTGAAGAAGAGCATCTGGAGAGTTGGGACAGCAATCTCGAAGAAATGACACAACGTAGTAGGTAAAAATAATCCTGAGAAAAAGGGAATGGAAATGTACTGAAGAAGAGCATCTGGAGAGTTGGGACAGCAAGCTCGGAGAAATGACACAACGTAGTAGGTAAAAATAATCCTGAGAAAAAGGGAATGGAAATGTACTGAAGAAGAGCATCTGGAGAGTTGGGACAGCAATCTCGAAGAAATGACACAACGTAGTAGGTAAAAATAATCCTGAGAAAAGGGGAAATGAAATGTACTGAAGAAGAGCATCTAGAGAGTTGGGACAGCAATCTCGAAGAAATGGGGACACAACGTAGTAGGTAAAAATAATCCTGAGAAAAGGGGAAATGAAATGTACTGAAGAAGAGCATCTAGAGAGTTGGGACAGCAAGCTCGGAGAAATGACACAACGTAGTAGGTAAAAATAATCCTGAGAAAAGGGGAAATGAAATGTACTGAAGAAGAGCATCTAGAGAGTTGGGACAGCAATCTCGAAGAAATGACACAACGTAGTAGGTAAAAATAATCCTGAGAAAAGGGGAAATGAAATGTACTGAAGAAGAGCATCTGGAGAGTTGGGACAGCAATCTCGAAGAAATGACACAACGTAGTAGGTAAAAATAATCCTGAGAAAAAGGGAATGGAAATGTACTGAAGAAGAGCATCTGGAGAGTTGGGACAGCAATCTCGAAGAAATGACACAACGTAGTAGGTAAAAATAATCCTGAGAAAAAGGGAATAGAAATGTACTGAAGAAGAGCATCTGGAGAGTTGGGACAGCAAGCTCGGAGAAATGACACAACGTAGTAGGTAAAAATAATCCTGAGAAAAGGGGAAATGAAATGTACTGAAGAAGAGCATCTAGAGAGTTGGGACAGCAATCTCGAAGAAATGACACAACGTAGTAGGTAAAAATAATCCTGAGAAAAGGGGAAATGAAATGTACTGAAGAAGAGCATCTAGAGAGTTGGGACAGCAATCTCGAAGAAATGACACAACGTAGTAGGTAAAAATAATCCTGAGAAAAAGGGAATGGAAATGTACTGAAGAAGAGCATCTGGAGAGTTGGGACAGCAATCTCGAAGAAATGACACAACGTAGTAGGTAAAAATAATCCTGAGAAAAAGGGAATGGAAATGTACTGAAGAAGAGCATCTGGAGAGTTGGGACAGCAATCTCGAAGAAATGACACAACGTAGTAGGTAAAAATAATCCTGAGAAAAAGGGAATGGAAATGTACTGAAGAAGAGCATCTAGAGAGTTGGGACAGCAATCTCGAAGAAATGACACAACGTAGTAGGTAAAAATAATCCTGAGAAAAGGGGAAATGAAATGTACTGAAGAAGAGCATCTAGAGAGTTGGGACAGCAAGCTCGGAGAAATGACACAACGTAGTAGGTAAAAATAATCCTGAGAAAAAGGGAATGGAAATGTACTGAAGAAGAGCATCTAGAGAGTTGGGACAGCAATCTCGAAGAAATGACACAACGTAGTAGGTAAAAATAATCCTGAGAAAAAGGGAATGGAAATGTACTGAAGAAGAGCATCTGGAGAGTTGGGACAGCAATCTCGAAGAAATGACACAACGTAGTAGGTAAAAATAATCCTGAGAAAAAGGGAATGGAAATGTACTGAAGAAGAGCATCTAGAGAGTTGGGACAACAATCTCGAAGAAATGACACAACGTAGTAGGTAAAAATAATCCTGAGAAAAGGGGAAATGAAATGTACTGAAGAAGAGCATCTAGAGAGTTGGGACAGCAATCTCGAAGAAATGACACAACGTAGTAGGTAAAAATAATCCTGAGAAAAAGGGAATGGAAATGTACTGAAGAAGAGCATCTGGAGAGTTGGGACAGCAATCTCGAAGAAATGACACAACGTAGTAGGTAAAAATAATCCTGAGAAAAAGGGAATGGAAATGTACTGAAGAAGAGCATCTAGAGAGTTGGGACAGCAATCTCGAAGAAATGACACAACGTAGTAGGTAAAAATAATCCTGAGAAAAGGGGAAATGAAATGTACTGAAGAAGAGCATCTAGAGAGTTGGGACAGCAAGCTCGGAGAAATGACACAACGTAGTAGGTAAAAATAATCCTGAGAAAAGGGGAAATGAAATGTACTGAAGAAGAGCATCTAGAGAGTTGGGACAGCAATCTCGAAGAAATGACACAACGTAGTAGGTAAAAATAATCCTGAGAAAAAGGGAATGGAAATGTACTGAAGAAGAGCATCTGGAGAGTTGGGACAGCAATCTCGAAGAAATGACACAACGTAGTAGGTAAAAATAATCCTGAGAAAAGGGGAAATGAAATGTACTGAAGAAGAGCATCTAGAGAGTTGGGACAGCAATCTCGAAGAAATGACACAACGTAGTAGGTAAAAATAATCCTGAGAAAAGGGGAAATGAAATGTACTGAAGAAAAGCATCTGGAGAGTTGGGACAGCAAGCTCGGAGAAATGACACAACGTAGTAGGTAAAAATAATCCTGAGAAAAGGGGAAATGAAATGTACTGAAGAAGAGCATCTAGAGAGTTGGGACAGCAATCTCGAAGAAATGACACAACGTAGTAGGTAAAAATAATCCTGAGAAAAGGGGAAATGAAATGTACTGAAGAAGAGCATCTAGAGAGTTGGGACAGCAATCTCGAAGAAATGACACAACGTAGTAGGTAAAAATAATCCTGAGAAAAAGGGAATGGAAATGTACTGAAGAAGAGCATCTGGAGAGTTGGGACAGCAATCTCGAAGAAATGACACAACGTAGTAGGTAAAAATAATCCTGAGAAAAAGGGAATGGAAATGTACTGAAGAAGAGCATCTGGAGAGTTGGGACAGCAATCTCGAAGAAATGACACAACGTAGTAGGTAAAAATAATCCTGAGAAAAAGGGAATGGAAATGTACTGAAGAAGAGCATCTGGAGAGTTGGGACAGCAATCTCGAAGAAATGACACAACGTAGTAGGTAAAAATAATCCTGAGAAAAGGGGAAATGAAATGTACTGAAGAAGAGCATCTAGAGAGTTGGGACAGCAATCTCGAAGAAATGACACAACGTAGTAGGAAAAATAATCCTGAGAAAAGGGGAAATGAAATGTACTGAAGAAGAGCATCTAGAGAGTTGGGACATCAATCTCGAAGAAATGACACAACGTAGTAGGTAAAAATAATCCTGAGAAAAGGGGAAATGAAATGTACTGAAGAAGAGCATCTAGAGAGTTGGGACAGCAATCTCGAAGAAATGACACAACGTAGTAGGTAAAAATAATCCTGAGAAAAGGGGAAATGAAATGTACTGAAGAAGAGCATCTAGAGAGTTGGGACATCAATCTCGAAGAAATGACACAACGTAGTAGGTAAAAATAATCCTGAGAAAAGGGGAAATGAAATGTACTGAAGAAGAGCATCTAGAGAGTTGGGACAGCAATCTCGAAGAAATGACACAACGTAGTAGGTAAAAATAATCCTGAGAAAAGGGGAAATGAAATGTACTGAAGAAGAGCATCTAGAGAGTTGGGACAGCAATCTCGAAGAAATGACACAACGTAGTAGGTAAAAATAATCCTGAGAAAAGGGGAAATGAAATGTACTGAAGAAGAGCATCTAGAGAGTTGGGACATCAATCTCGAAGAAATGACACAACGGTAGTAGGTAAAAATAATCCTGAGAAAAGGGGAAATGAAATGTACTGAAGAAGAGCATCTAGAGAGTTGGGACAGCAATCTCGAAGAAATGACACAACGTAGTAGGTAAAAATAATCCTGAGAAAAGGGGAAATGAAATGTACTGAAGAAGAGCATCTAGAGAGTTGGGACATCAATCTCGAAGAAATGACACAACGTAGTAGGTAAAAATAATCCTGAGAAAAGGGGAAATGAAATGTACTGAAGAAGAGCATCTAGAGAGTTGGGACAGCAATCTCGAAGAAATGACACAACGTAGTAGGTAAAAATAATCCTGAGAAAAGGGGAAATGAAATGTACTGAAGAAGAGCATCTAGAGAGTTGGGACAGCAATCTCGAAGAAATGACACAACGTAGTAGGTAAAAATAATCCTGAGAAAAGGGGAAATGAAATGTACTGAAGAAGAGCATCTAGAGAGTTGGGACAGCAATCTCGAAGAAATGACACAACGTAGTAGGTAAAAATAATCCTGAGAAAAGGGGAAATGAAATGTACTGAAGAAGAGCATCTAGAGAGTTGGGACATCAATCTCGAAGAAATGACACAACGTAGTAGGTAAAAATAATCCTGAGAAAAGGGGAAATGAAATGTACTGAAGAAGAGCATCTAGAGAGTTGGGACAGCAATCTCGAAGAAATGACACAACGTAGTAGGTAAAAATAATCCTGAGAAAAGGGGAAATGAAATGTACTGAAGAAGAGCATCTAGAGAGTTGGGACATCAATCTCGAAGAAATGACACAACGTAGTAGGTAAAAATAATCCTGAGAAAAGGGGAAATGAAATGTACTGAAGAAGAGCATCTGGAGAGTTGGGACAGCAATCTCGAAGAAATGACACAACGTAGTAGTAAAAATAATCCTGAGAAAAGGGGAAATGAAATGTACTGAAGAAGAGCATCTAGAGAGTTGGGACAGCAATCTCGAAGAAATGACACAACGTAGTAGGTAAAAATAATCCTGAGAAAAGGGGAAATGAAATGTACTGAAGAAGAGCATCTAGAGAGTTGGGACATCAATCTCGAAGAAATGACACAACGTAGTAGGTAAAAATAATCCTGAGAAAAGGGGAAATGAAATGTACTGAAGAAGAGCATCTAGAGAGTTGGGACAGCAATCTCGAAGAA
>JANJGK010000048.1:11121008-11126008 GCA_039081455.1 Macrobrachium rosenbergii
AAACTGGATACCGCTAACAACCATTGTGAATAAAATGCGACAAATAAATAGCAGTTAATGTGAATAAAATGGATCACGTCCTCATCTCGAATTCCCTCTTATTCCATCTCCTTGGATCTCTTCAATTAAAGTCACGTTTAAATGGGAAGATGGTTGGTTGGTTCCTACGTGAGTGGACATATCTTTGATCTGTTCTCCCACTTATCTTCAATTTATTCAATAACCTTTCCTCTCTTCAGTGAAATGCTATTGTGTATGGGGGAAAAGGTCTTGCAGGATACTACGTATATTTATATAACACTATCTCACCGTTTATGTATTCCCTAATTAATCTCAAGTTTATTCTCTCACTTATATTCTCTTTAATTAAACTCCATCTTCAAAAGGGGAAGATCTCTGGTTGGCTCCTAAGAATTCATCTAATTTCCTTTCCTCTCTTCCATCAAATTCTATCTCGAAAGGGAGAAGAGGGCTGGTTGGATCCTACTCACGTGGACACAGCATGGGTAATAGTGCAGATTAAAGACGTGAATGATAATGCCCCAGTCTTTGAAACCACCCATGCCAGATATCCGTCAGGGAAGATGTCCCGCAAGGCACTATACTGGCAACTTTTCGCGCTCATGATCCTGATATGGTGAGTATTGCCCCAGTTTCCATCTCATAGTTGAATGACCATCTCCACCTTAGGAAATGTGACCTCATGGTTATGCTAGATTTAAGTGGATGCACTTTAATTCTTGCTGTTTGGTCTAATGATAATGATATGATAATTTTAACTAAATTTTAATACAATTATACTTAAATGCAATATCACTACAGCACACAGATTACATTGCTTCATCAAAATAATCGGAAAAATTGTCCAGGTAAAAAATATTGGGGTGAAACAATGACCTACCCTAATGGTAGATACGTACCAAGTTTCATTAAATTCAGACAAAAATAAAATGTTGGTCTTTTGAATGAAGTTCTGTTCTTGAAAAAAAAGTTAGTATAAAGAATATCCAAGGCAAATGATCACCTATCCTAAAGTACTTAACTACCATTTTGCATCAAAATAAATTGACCTGTATTATTGAAGAATGGACAAAGTCAAAATGTCAAATTACTCTGGGAAAACAGCTACCAATTTCAAGGCACCTACTTTCCAAATTTTATTAGGTGCATATAAATCAAATATTGAGCTTGAAATTGAAAAATGACCAAGGTTAAAAAAAAATATTTTGGGAATACTCACGAACCTTCAAGGTATTTATCTAAAGATAACGTTACATCAAATAAGAGATAAAATACCTTCGACACATGGCCTCGAGTTCTGAAGACCGAAGGCCTCTAATCATTCATCCGTCAGGGAGGTCCTTACCTATCAAGTTTGATGAAAACCAGAGGAAATAACAATAGACTCTGGAGACTAAGAATGATAATAAAACCAAAAATAGTACCCATGTGACATTGTCAGGTAATAATAATAATAATAATAATAATAATAATAATAATAATAATAATAATAATTATCATCATCATCATCATCATTTTCTTAATGTAATTATTTTCAATCAACACATTTTTCATGAGAATGCTTTCAACCCTTTTAAATAAATGAATGAATGATTTCTAGCATGTAACGCTCACAAACTGAATAAACAGGAGGAACTACCAGTGTGTAAATAAAAAGGGAGTAACTGTTATTTGATATTCATGGAGAAAGCAGATTATGGAACTTGTAACATACTTCTAATGAAAAAAAATTAGTGTTATTAATTGGTAGTTTCTAATTAACATAATCATAAGAAAACATTCCTGGGGATTCATGACAAAGGGGTGCTTATATAAATAAAATGAAAAGACCATCTCTCTTTTTCACTGTCCCTGTTTTACATTTATTGCTATGAATAAATGTATATGAAAACTGAGGGCTATCAGCAGCCCGTCCGCGATAGTTGAAAACATTCAAAAATCAATCTGAATGGGTAATGTCGCCTCCATAAACGCACCACAAAAATATCCCTGTAAATTAAGTCGCCCTTTCTCGTGAGACGTCCTTCCTTGTCTCTGCAATATTGCCAACATATGAATATGCTCTTAATTTACAGGGATACTTTTGCAGTAGTGCGTTTATGGAGGCGATATTATCCACTCAGACTCTTTTTGAATATTTTCAACTACTGCAGACGCGCTGCTGATAGAGCTCAGTATTTATATACATGTATTTTCATAGCAATAAATGTAAAACAGGGACAGTGAAAAAGAGGGATCTTGTTTTTTTATTTATTCACACATGACAAAGCACCCTTTGTCATGAATCCCCAGGAATGTTTCCTTATGTTTATCTGTAAACTATCAATTAATAACACTGGAATATTTTCAGTAGTAATATTTTACAAGTTCTACAGTATGGTCTGCGTGTGGGTAAAATTATATAAAGAAATATTAGATGTAGGTATATCGTCTTTTTTTTCTAGAGCAGACACCTGAATAGATAAAACCTCATATCAAAACTAACTTAACAATTCATATAAAGAAAACTGCAGCAAACACACACACATAAAAGCTTCGTCGATCCTCACGGAAATCAGAGCAAATGCAAATAAACAGATTTCCTCAAAAAGATCGACTATTACGAGTCACTCGATTACATAAGACTACAACTCCAAGGAAAAAGATATTTCGGGTTGACCTCCGAAGCTCCTCCAGATATTGATATGAAGAAAAGAGAGGCATTACCTTTCCTGGCTCCGGTGATAATTCTTCCATTCCTTTAGAAATCATGAAAGAGAAACATTCTCCTTTTTCCGTAGCGTTCTAGTGAGTTGCAAACTTCCGAAGCTCCTCCAGATATTGTTGAGAAGAAAAGAGAAGCATTACCTGTCCTAGCTCTGGTGGTGATTCTTTCCTTTAGAAATCACGGAGGGGAAACATTCTCCTCTTTCCGTAGCGTTCTAGTGAATTGCAAACTTCCGAAGCTCCTCCAAATATTGATAAGAAGAAAAGAGAGGCATTACCTGTCCTAGCTCAGGTGGTAATTCTTTCCTTTAGAAATCACGGAAGGGAAACATTCTCTTTTTTTTCTGTAGCGTTCTAGTGAGTTGCCAACTTCCGAAACTCATCCAGATATTGATGAGAAGAAAAGAGAGGCATTACCTTTCCTAGCTCCGGTGATAATTCTTCCCTTCCTACAGAAATTCTCTTTTTTGCGCAGCATTCTAGTGAGTTGCAAACTTAAATCAAGATAAATTTGAGAGTATTCTCTCTATGGTCAAATGTTTAAGCCTGGTATTGCTGCCGAAGTCAATCTCGGTGCCCGCAAAACAATAATATCAATTGTCAACCCTTCATAGATCATGATAAAACTACGTCATTTAAACGGGAAATTTGAACTGCTGTAATGACTACACTTATCAATATTTTCACTCAAGCTGTATGGAGTCTTAAGTCCTTTTTCCTATTTTAAAATAACTTAGCAAATTCCCTACATAGACCATTCGAAATATGAAATGAAACTGAATGTAATCATTTATATCGATGCAGTTTCCCCTTGCAAAACCCACGAAAACAAACATGTTCATACTGATTTCACCAGAAAGCCACTGGCTGGATAACTTTCGAAGCAGTTTTTGATACACAAAGTTGAGTTTCAGTACCCCTGTGTTTAGAGATTCCCAGATGATAACTTGTTAAATAATTACTCTTATATTATAACGCAACGAGACACGAAGGGAAATAATGACGAGTGTTGAGTCATCATAACTGCGTCAGCATTCCTTAAATGGTCTCTAAATCAACTTTTCTGTTTAAATGAAGTGTTTTTATTATGAGTTATGAATGTTGGAAAATCAATATTATTTTTTTTATGAACCGAGAATGATTTCGGCAGCCATACCATTCTTATCCACTTGGCCAACTTTATCTTGATATAACTTTACGACTCACAAGCGTGGAAGAAATGGCGGTATGCAGTCAAGAAAATCAAAGAAGAGAAATGTCTAAAGTGAGCCAAGGAAAAGACCTTATGAAGTAATTGATACTTGAATTAACAACGAGCTCAGTTGCTGTTTAAATGGCAAACCTTTGCTTTCAATTATCAAAGAATAAGGCACGGTGACAGCCCAAGAAGAAAATGAAAAAGCACTCCATGCAATAGACA
Source organism: Macrobrachium rosenbergii (assembly GCA_039081455.1). NCBI lineage: Eukaryota > Metazoa > Arthropoda > Malacostraca > Decapoda > Palaemonidae > Macrobrachium > Macrobrachium rosenbergii. The sequence continues at coordinate 11,125,156 of JANJGK010000048.1, forward strand.
ATTAGATCCATGTCAGTCCTGAGAATCTGCTTAGGCGAGAAGCAACGGTGGTTCCTAGGGAATGCGCCACGCTACGACTACTTTAGACCTTCTTTGCAGGGCCTATAATGACATCGCTGAAAGTCATGCTGCTATTTACTCTAGTCCCCAAAACAGTGATACTTTTTTTGCTATCATCAATAACAATAACAGCAACACTAATTAAAAAATACTCACAGTAGCTTGGGTCTTGAAATGGAGAAACAAATCCACAGTTATGTATATGTACTGTGTGAACTTGAAAATGTAGAATAAGCTACGAAAGTACTTGTTCAAAGGCCCGGTTTTCACCCACCTTCCGACGTGGATTTAGTGATATTCTCAAGCACGCGTTCCTTCGTGCTGCACTGGGTATATGTACATATGATTAAAGATAAATCTGTACAGAAAACTTTCGGGAAACTGTTCGATTCCCTTTTCAATCTCAGATTGAACAGGGGAATCGAACAGTTTCGAGAAAACTTTCGGTACAGATCTATCTTTAAATATATGTATATATACATAACTGTGGTTTTGTTTCTTCACAACAATAATAATCATAATCAGTAATGTTATTAAAATAACAGCATTAACAACAATGACTCATTACATCACAAGACGAAAAATAACAATGTTTTCCTTTCTACCGACGACGCTCTAAGGGCGGGAAAGGCGTGGTAGATTACAAGATCGTCGACCACTCGGACTTCTTGGAAGTAGACGACGAAGGCGTCGTCCGGATCAAAACCGAGTCCTTCGACCGGGAGGCCCTGGAGGAGGACGACCCCGTCATCCGCATCGTGGCTGTGGATCGAGGACAGCCGCCTCTGACATC
>JANJGK010000048.1:11136008-11148508 GCA_039081455.1 Macrobrachium rosenbergii
TTGATACTACTGTGGGTAAATGAAACCTTCACATGACATGCATGATAAGAAATGAAAGGTATAACTTTTCCTTTGGAATCAACCTACTGCGAAAACATTCGGTTCGGATACAGCGATACAAATCACAATTATCTTTCCATGTCAGCTGGAAACGTCTGCTGGAATTAACGTCACCGTGGAGGGAATGGACAGCATGTACTTAGGACTGAAGGACAAGGACCACCACCACGACCATCGAATGATCAAACTCGAAGCTACCAAATACAGGGAGAAAAATCCTGCCAAGCCCCAAGGAGACAATCCATTCGAAGATACCGACAGAGACGCCGAGGATTGGGAATCAGACGACAATGGGGACGTTGGAAGGGAAAGAGAAGCATTCGAGAATAAGGACTTTTACACCACACGATACAAAGCTGATGCCAGTGGGGGCCCAAGCCCCATGGCGTCGGTGTCTTCAAGTATCATTCATCTGCAGGTAGGAGTAAAATGAATCTATTTTGAGGTTTCTGTTTTCTGCTGTCAAAAAAAAAAAACCGCTAATGTGGTTACATCACGAACTGTTAGTATATTTCAAGTGAGCGCATCTGGTACATTTCAGAATTTGAAAGACTATTAATTCCAGGGAATACTACTAATCTGCCGAGCAAACGTCTCCTGGAATGTCTGTTTTTTGAGAAATCTTGTCTTTTCTTTAAAAAAAAAATGCAGCCTTAGTCTCTGTGTATCCCGGAAGTGTAACCAGATAGTGGAGTCCTCATGATGGTTATCAAACTTGCCATTAACCATAAAATAAAATCCTCCGCTATAACATTAACTTACAGGTCCAGCAGGTAGAGAGTAAATGAACAAGAAATATCCATAAATTTCACTAGAATTTCATTTTTTGTAACATTAATAAAAGACATGCTAGTTTTTTTTTTTTTTTAGTAAATGGTGAGTTCATGGCAATAAAAAGATATCTGAATAAAGAAAATGGAGATACACTACAAAAGGCGCTATAGCATCAAATTACTCTGGTTACCGGTCTTTCATGAAATACTAGTTGGTAAAGCGATTCAAGTTTCTCCTTATGGACTTGATTCTAGGTGGACCACTATTAATGACTTGTTTATAAAAAAGTAAAATGGCTGCAATCACTGAACAAAGCATCGTTTTAACTAGGTCATAGACACAAACAACACTTCCCTAGTGACACCTCGGCTGAAGCAGTTTTATGACTGCAAGAGTCCCTCCATGTCTCAACCTCGTCAGGAGCAAGCATGTTCACCAGGGTCTTGCCTAAATGGTGGAAGATGCGTTCAATTCTCAGACGGGAAAAGGTAAGGTTGCCAGCAGCTAAGCCAAAATAAATCTTCTGAAAATGTGGCTCTTTAAAATATGCATGTGATGCCATTTGACTATGTTTGTTGCTCCTGAGTAACTACTGACTGACTTCTCGTTTTCGATTATGACAGGTGCATCTGCCCAGGAGGGTCGGTGGGCTACAACTGCAAAGTTCTGTCTCGGTCTTTCATGGGTTCTGGATGGTCTTGGCTGCCTTCCATTCCACCGTGCTTTCCATCCACAATGTCTTTGAAAATCCTGACACAACAGAAGGAGGCACTTCTCCTCTATTCAGGGCCTATTGAAATTACAGGGGACAAACTTCCATTCATGGCCATTCAGGTGTCAGATGGCTTTCCTGAACTACTGACAGACAGCTGGGCTGGCAGAGCAAAGCTACACGTTAATACTCAAGTTAATGATGGATTCTGGCATACAATACATGTCAGATTGGATCATGGGGTACGATATGATATTTGTCATTGCTTGGCTGACACTGTTTTTATATGACAAAAGGAATCTCCATTTCTTCATTGATTTTAATATTTCTCAAGTTACCGTACCCTATTTAATATGAAGATAATGTATTTCCTTTGCAATATGCTTTATTAATCTTTTCAACACTGATGAACTACTACTGTTTCCTTATTATTTAGAACACAGGAAAAAATGTTTACAAACTCACAAGCTGACCTTTTAAAAAGGCGTTTGAGTATGCATAAGGCATCTTACTTCTTAACAAAGTAAAAATGTACATTGTTCCATGATTTTTGGGGTCAACTTGACCTTTATTTCTGGAATTTACAGGGCGTTTCGATGGTAATTGATGCCTGTGGTCAAAACTGGAAATACCAAACTGATGATGCCCACTGCGCTGCCAGGGCCTCTTGGACTCACCCTGATCGTTTGTTATCGTGGGTTATCTCAGGCCCACTTCAACTAGGTGGGTTAGCCCACGACGGTGATTACGATGGTTATCAGTGGGCTGAGGGACCAATCATACAGCCACTAAAGGGATGCATGTCACATATTACAATCAACGGTGAGGTGAGAACAGACAATCTTCCTAGAGGTTACATTTTGAATTTTTAGAAATGTTCAGTCAATCTTTTACATTTACGTACGAGAGTATGTTTTCTGTTTGTCTCTCCTTCTGAAAAGTTTTAGACCTTTCATATATCTTCTTTACCATTTACAAGAGTAAAATTTGAAAAAAGTTATGGGAACATTACCTGATAAGGAAAGATATAAAACATTACAAATTCTTTACAGCTTTTAGACTTAGGTGAGCCACCATTAAGCCAAGGAAGTCAACCCGGTTGCCGACAGGAACAGGGACAGGAATCTTGCGAAGGTGAGGCCAGTAGTTGCATTTCGAATGGAATGTGCCAAAGTGGGACTGAGCTACCAAGTTGCATTTGCAAACCAGGTCTCACAGGGTCAGATTGTCAGCAGCCTAATGCACCAGCAACTCTAGGTCCAGCTTCCTACTACAAAGTGGCCTTATCATTCACACCGTCCCATCATTCACTGAGTCTACAAATAAGAATGAAGGCACAAGGTCAACCAGAGGGACTGCTTATACGTGTGGCAGATCGTCATGCTCAGCACTCACTCTCGATACAGGTGATCACTTCTCTTTGCAGAGTTGACAATCTATAGGAACGAAACACTTTGAATAACATTTTGGAATAATATGAAAAACTCCATGGGCATATCTAGGTTGTTATCAGGCTTTCACCGAGCTACTTCATTTTCCAAGAGAAATTTCTTCATTGTCCTCTTTTTTCTTTTTACTACATAAACAAAACAGCTCCACGCAGGAAAGGTCTGCTTGGAAGCATTCACGACAGGGAAGCCATCGCAAACAGTCTGCATAGAAGGGTTCCTTTTGGGTGATGATAACTGGCACTTGCTTCGAGCAGAACGTCATGGGCATAATCTGAAGATCGCTGTAGACGATGGAGATGGGTTCTTACAGAATGAATCCTTCCCAAGCCTCGTTACACACAGGGCTGAAGACTGGATAAAAGAGATGCCCACGTCTCTAGAAGTAAACCGCAACGATGGTGTCACCGTTGGTGGAATCCCCGAGTACACGGGCACTAAGCTTCTCACTGTACATAACGATTTACAAGGAGGTGAGATTCTTCATTTAATTCTATCAGTAATTCCAGAAGACATTTCAGAATTTTGTCACAGACTTCGTAGTTTACTGAACAGAAAAACTATATAAAATACTTTCTTCCCCGGAACGTTCATCCACTTTCATTCCTGGTATGTATGAGAGTCTTCTAACATTTTTTATACTTCTGTCAACTCAGTTATTTGAATCGAATATATCTTAGGCATGGTTTCCCCACGCGTACGAAGCAGGTAGTAAGTAGGTAGCTCATCTCAAAGGCCACAGTTATTTTTCTTTCTTTTCTACGAAGAAGCTTTGGCTCTACAATCCATATTGACATTCATATTACTTTACTCTTATCAGTATATGGTTTGTTAGTGGATTTAAATGGAGATTTCTGCTCCCTGTCGAACGGGAATATAACTGTTACAAAGAACTCCTTTCTCTTCATATGGGATAAATTTTGTTGTATAGCACAGTAAAAAATGTATCCTTGATATGCCTGACTGTATATAAGTATATACACTGATAGATCCTATGAACTACATAGAAACATAACCTTACTAACAGATAGATATATAGGTAGATATTTATATGAAGAAAAGTGATATTTTAGAATAAAAGCGTAATTATGAAAATGATACTAATTTCTATGAAATGATTTCCGTGCAGTCTGTATTGATGACCTTCGTATTTCGGGTCACCAACTGCCAATTCCTCCCGTGTCCAACAGCAGCAAATGGGGTCAGGTCACGACCCAAGAGGGACTTCTGCATGGCTGCGTCCTCCCAGATATCTGCCAGAATATCTCTTGCAAAGTCCCCCTCACCTGCAGTCCTACTTGGCCCGAGCCATCATGCAGGTAAGGGGAAGAGAATTATATTTTCTTAAAATGGAGATATTGTGGATTAAACCGCTGGATTTCAGTCATGTATAATGTGTATATGTATATGTATATATATATATATATATATATATATATATATATATATATATATATATATATATATATATATATATATATATATATATGAATGAATGGGAGAATACTACACGAAAATAACCAGCAGATATTCGGTACCAACAGCTTCTGTGTGTATTCATGGACCGTCCGGACTGATATAAAAATAAATAGATAAATAAAATAGGAAAGCTATTGGAACAGCACTTCTATTATTTTTTGTGTGGTATTCGCCTTTACTAAAGTCACGTGCACCTCCTTGTGATTATGGTAACGTGGGTTCGTTTCCCGCGACCGGCCATCACAGTCTCTTCAATTTCTTGCGTTTGGATCTCACGGCTTCGTAGTTACAAGCACATCCAAAAAATCGCGAAGAATTCGAGAAATTAAGAGGGCATTGTGGCTATTAGAATTACACACACACACATATATATATATGTGTGTGTATATATATATATATATATATATATATATATATATTATATATATATATATATATATATATATATATATATATATATATATATATATATGCATATATATATTATATATAAATCATTTGTTTTAAGATGGAGAGCCTTAGAAAAAAAAAGACAAAAGCCAATACTACAACATCCTTAGTGGTAGCCATTTCATACATATACACAGAAATTTTAGCAACAGGGCGTCTACCATAAACTTCCATCCTACAGGCTTTTTTTTCCAATTCTTACACCTTGCGGTTTTCAGCTCCAACGCCTTTGCATTCATGTGTATTGACACTTTAACTTTAGGTATCTTCCGAATTCTACATAATATATATAATGAATCAAATGTAGCCCTTGCAGTTTCTGGGTCTGTTCCTTCCTCCCTCAAAGACTTGAACACTCTGCTCCAGCGCTGAACAGACTTTCAAGGTCCCTACTTTCTCTTTCCTAAGGCTTATAAAATTTTATCTATTGTTTGATAGGTCACTTTCTAAATCCCCATATATTTCATTCTGTTCTACTCAACATATTTTTCCTCTTCTTTTAGGAGCAAGTTGCTTACTATTAGAACTTGCTTAACTTGAGCAAAAGATAAAAAAGAAAATTAATTAAATGGTATTTTTTTGTATTTCAGAAATCTATTTCTAAGGCCCTTACAAATTTTATGAAGTGATTTTTTATTTCTAACCTGAAGAAGTACTTTATACAAAATATCAGAAGCTCTTAATTGTTATTTGGTTTTAATAAAGACATCTACAGTATAGCAATGATACCGTTAATAATTTATACGTATATACATTTAACCTTACACGGGCTTTTACAGCCTGACAAAATTTCGATATTAAGAGTTATGCACGCATGCACCGCGTACATAACCACCTGGGATCTTTCAGCTGCGGCCACGGTCTCCAGTCTGTCGGCAACACCTGCAAGGACATTAACGAATGCCTCTGGAGCCCCTGTTTGAACGGAGGCTCCTGCCACAACCTCCACCCGGGGTACTCCTGTCACTGCGAGAGGCAGTTCCTGGGAGAGAACTGCCAATTTCGAAAATGGGACACTCCGGCCAGACCTTTCACGACCCAAGCACTCATCGCCACGGTCACAATCTCCCTTTTGGTGCTGGGTAAGTAACGCCACTGGTCTTTTGTGTGGATTTTCAGGCAAAAGCGCGGGTTTACGCAGGAGATAATGCTGCCTATAAATATCAGTAGAGGCTCCCTTTATCGGCTTGACATGTGCGGCGTCCCAATATCTGGCTTCATGGCTGCAACAAATGAGGTCCGTAAAATGGAGGGCTACTTTTGTTTATAACTTTTACCAATAATCTGCTCTGCATTTTTTTCACATTATATTTATCAAGGCAATTTCCTTTGACATAGATATGTTTTATAGCTTAAAGGTAAGTTAATTATAATTCACGACGCTGAATTAAAATGAAGCAGAAATATTGTGCTCTTTACGTTTTTAATAGTTTTATCATAAAATATCTAAATAACTATAAAACTGAAGGATATTTACATCTGTCTTCATACCCTCGAAAATTACTTCGGAATTTCCTTTTTTAATTTAAGCAGACAGTTTAGGGTCACTTTTGCTAAATCAGGAAGCGCTCTCAACCGCTGTAATGTCAAGAATTTTCAAATCAAGCGCTGGGCTTTCGACGTTAAACTCAGAGTTTTCTATCTTTGCTTGAATTTTTATTCCTTTCCGTGTCCCCTTTCCGTTCTTTTTCTTCTTCTGTTTTCCTGCACTAATGAACAGGTGGCTTCATGAACACTTAATTAATGACGAATTCCAAGAAGAATCGATTGTGTAAACGTTCTTTGATTTCGTACATAAGAACCATGTTAACAAATGATCTGTTTCTAATTGATTTTAATATACGCGTGAGAAAAAACTTATAATTCTCAGCTGAATATCTTTACTTTCTTTCCATTTTATCACAAATTTAGAAGTAATTCCTTCAGCAGGATGAGACTCAAATATCATGTACAGCTTCACGTGTAAATGTGCCATTAGAATTTTTTTTTTTCACCTTACTGCCTTTCAAAAAAAAAAAAAATTAATGAGAACCATTACAGGGATACGTGAAACTGTGACTAAATGAGTGGAAATGTCATTGTCATCGGAAAAAAATTCTTTGGAATGTTGCTGCACTTTATTTTGAACTGCATTACGAAAACGGGAAATGTGACATCGGACATAGTAGGGCTTTTGTGCAGTGAATTTTTCCTTGTAGATCTGTGCTTTTGGGAAAGTTCGCAATATAAATAAAATGTTTTTGTACTACTGATCAAAGACATATATACATATGTATATATATAGTATATATAAATTGTAAGTACACACACAACATATATATATATATATATATATATATATATATATATATATATATATATGTATATATATATATACATATATACATATATACATATATATATATATATATATATATATATATATATATATATATATAAATATATATATATATATACATATATATATATATATATATATATATATATATATATATATATATATATATATATATATATATATATATATATAATTTACATTTTCTTACCCATGGTATGTCTTGCGAGTCAATCTCTATAAACTTGATTTTTGCAGTTCCTAATTGCATTATCGCATTCGTTAAACGAATATAATGGAAAATATTCACGATATTATTGCTCAATAAATTCCTCTCTTCTCATTCCGTTAACTACCAGCGAAATATTGGCATCAAATATTATAAAGTTTATAGAAAGACATCCTTTATCTTAAATAAGACGTATAACCAAACACTCATTTCTTTGCTCCCACAACAACTAATATTAAATCCATATGTTTCCAGTGTTATTAGGTCTCATTTTCTCGATAAGACACCACTGTCTCAGAAACCAGCGAACTCTGCAAAGCCAAGACAAAGACCAGATGAGGGAAGGCGGCAGGAGCACGGCTAAAATAATGGTCCTCAACGGAGAAAAACCCGGAAGGGGCAGGAAAAGCGCGACCCCCATGACCAGCAGTACTGACGACATGGAAGTAGTCGTCATGACCGAGAGTCTAGCCAAGGACGACCCCCATCTCGAGTTCATGGAGAGGTTCCGGCTGTCGCATGAAACATCTTCGTCTTTGGAAAAGGAAGGTGAGACGTCTTTAAGGTTATGGTTTCTATTGTTGAGTTTTCAAGTATTCTTGCAAGTGTGATATATATACTATATATATATATATATATATATATATATATATATATATATATATATATATATGTACGTGTATATATATATGTATAGTATATATAAAATATATATATATATATGTATATACAGTATATATATATATATATATATATATATATATATATATATATATATATATATATATATATATATATATATAATCATACATACACACACACACACACACACACACACACATATATATATATATATATATATATATATATATGCATATATATATATATGTGAGCACGCTTATTCATACTTAACAACAGAAAAAAATTCATTTCTCAAAACACGTCTTTTTCAAAATCCAATCATGACCTCTAAAAAATGTATAAGTGTCCATGACAAATTTATGACTGTCTATGACAAATGTCGAACATGTCCAATTAAAAAATGAAACACAGCAATGGTACTGTAGGTTTAAAATAATGGTATAGAGGGAAAATGCAGTTTCAGTACTACATACACGAAAGTCTACTATAACTAGCCAGTAACTGCAGCTAAACATTGGTGCTAGGTGTCTCTAGGAGTGTACTTAAGAGCCGCGAGAAACAAATCAGTGCTTAGCATATTCGAGTTTTAAACATGTGCATCTTCAGTATACAATACAGGGCTGTAATCTATCCTGAAGATGTTAATATTTAATACATGAAAGCACTAGGTGGATTTTGCTCATTGCACCTTTATGGATCTTGAAGTACATTGTATCACACTGAACTTAGTGATCAGGTTTGAAAAAGTAAGATGAAATTACAGCAAAATCTGGGATTTTTGGCCTGAAATCTTTCTTTAATCCTTTCCAGTAGTTTTACCCATAAGCAGGAAAAAACTGGTATTTAATGTTAATTGAGAGAAAGTCTTAAGGTTATCACGGATAGGGAAACACTACTTCATGTTTAAAGACAGTCATTTATGACCAAGAAAACTTCAGGCTTAACTGTTGTGAAAGATATTTAATTAAAAGATGAGATATTTGGCTTTTTACTAATAAACAGCAATGACTAGATCGCAACAACTTACGAAAATATTAAAATTTAATTGGATAATCACGGACTGCAAAAATTTACCAGGGCAATTACCCCAGATGCTGAAATACTCTGGATTATTTAAGTTTTATTTCATTATTTCCAAGACATGATTACTTTACTTATCAAATCTATGAATCACATTTTCTTTCACGAACATCATGAAGCTGACGTTTTCCTTAAATCAACATCATTAACCACTGTTTGAACATCCATTCATCACTTTTCGCGCAATCCTGCGAAGCTGATAAGTCAACAGCTTTTAGGAAAAGTAAATTAACACTTTTCAAGAGAACTGTAATATTTATAAACAATTAACATTATTTGTTTTGCCACCATGAATCACTAGGGAACTCTACCTCGACCGCTTCCCAACCTTCTACTTCCATCGAATGCGCAAGCAATTGCAAGCCATGGGACCAAAAACACAGGAGCCCCCTTGCAGACATTCATCAGCGGAAGAAGACTGAACTCTCGCTTTCCACAGGGATGCATATAACCACCGTCTCCACTGGGAGCAGCCCAGATTGACGGTAAGATTCATCACACTATCAAACTCCTTAGCAAGGGCGTCGTTATTGCTATGTCGCAGATAGATAATTCGGGAAAATAAGTGCTAGGTTAATAGACAGATATGCACATTAATCTAAAATGTGATTAGTATCTGATTTTGCATGCAGTCTCGTATGTATATTTGAATATTAACATATTCATGCACCTGCATACACTGAATTTACCTGTTGTATTTATAAAACCGTATCATAATTATTTTTACAGGTAACCGGAAGGACCTTGAAACATTTTTTTTATATCCAGCTCATCTGGATTTCGAAAACCCAACCTTTGAAATTAATTTATAATCTTCATAAAACCTAACCTTCACAATCATTGCTGTTCTGGGAGCCAACACATTTGTCATAAGGAAATTAATAAATATTTAAGTAAATTCCGTTGCTTTAATATCACCCTCTATTCCTCGTAGATATATAATTCACTGACTGAGTCTGCACGCACATAGGTGTTTTTGAGGAAAGACGTACCCACTCACAAAACGAACGTAGATTATTACTAGAGGACTGAGTCCCGGCAACGCATACTTTCATTGCATGACCGAGATTTTTGGGGGGAAGGTATACCCATCTTTACCTATAACCAAAACATCCCTCTGCCAATCAAAAAAACAAGAAGTGCTTCGAGCAATAAATCTATTCGTTAGCCTACAATGAAAGCTACGAGCTATGCACCAGTGGGCTCAAGTTTAATGAGAGCACTAACGTTTATACAGGTTCAAAAGGAGTTCAAATAAAACTGTTTTTTGACATCTTGTACGAATGTCATCACAGAACATCCTTATTTATAAATCAAAGATTATAACACTCTTACAAAATATTTCAATCAGACCACAGAGTAATTTTGCTAGACCTTGAAAGGGATGGCCCAAATAATTATCTGAGTGAGCAGAGGTGAGCAGAGAAGCTGGGGCCCAAAGAAACGTTTCTGACGAACCGTCAGAAAACTCAACAGAGCTCCTAGAGAAGTAAGCGCTTTCCGGTAACGCAAGTTACAGGAATTAGATGTGCCCCATTACAGAGAGAGTTATTAATATTTTTGAATTAGAAAACTGCACTGCACTGTCAAGAAAACACAACCCTTTAAAAATACATTCTCTTCTCCAATGTCAGAGATAAACTCGGCAACAAATTAACCTACTGTACATTCAGTCCTCATTGTTGGAGGGAAGAACAGTTTAAAGGAAGGCAGCTTAGTACACATACATACATATATATATACAATATATATACTGTATATATATATGTTGTGTGTGTGTGATATGTATATATGTATGTATACATAATATATATGTATATATATGTATATACATACATATATTTATATAAGTATATATTTATATATATATGTGTTGTGTATGGGTGTTTGTGTATGTTATATATATACATATATATAATATATATACACTGTACATACATATATATACATATATACATACATACATAAATACATACATAATACATACATACATACATACACCAAAGACACACGCACACATACATACTATGAGTCAGATAACTATAATTATACATTAAACTTCTCCTTTATTCTCATACATATAACGAATGAAAACTGTGAGTAACTCCTTTCACTCAGACATCACTGCCAACGAAAATGTAAACCTTGACAAGTTATGCTGATCGCAGCTTCGAGACCGATAACGTTTCTTTCCTTCTTGTTTCCCATCCATTATCTTCCCCTTCTTCCCTCTTTATTCTCCCAGACCATCAGTGAAATGGAAACATGCAATGTGTGGTCATAAAATCTCACTCTTACGCAGATATATCAACAGTATCTTTTCATATTTGGTCATAACAGGAGCTGATGACAAGGTCTGAAAATCTTGCAGTTCTTGAAAGCGATCCAGAACATTGTGATAACGGAGATGATGATGGCAAGTCATTGATGATTTTGAAGAAGATGGGTTCTGAGAGAGAGAGAGAGAGAGAGAGAGAGAGAGAGAGAGAGAGAGAGAGAGAGAGAGAGAGAGAGAGAGAGAGAGAGAGTATTTTTTTAAAGGGGATTACTTCTACTTATTTTGAACTATTTCAATATCATTCATGATCTGCTCATTATGAAGGCACTTTGGCAACTGAAAGATCCGTATTGATGATTATCAGTTCTGCACAAAAACATTTGAAATGAGTTTTTTAGACATTTTGAGGCATTTGAAATATAACACGACAGAAGCATTCCAGATATGCATCAAATTTTGTTAAGCAAATAGAGGGCAAATTGATTAAAAAGTTCACAGTACTTTGAGTTTTATCACTAAATATATTTTCATATTTAATTTCATTCTGTACTATTCTAGTTCCATCGAGAATTTAGAAAATGTCACACTCTGGAGGCATCCAGCTCCTGAATTTTATCATTACGGTCAAAATTGGTCTGGGCTTTGTAAGGAAGGTGTGATGTACTTTGAGAATGAGTTATTTTATACTTGCCGATAATTTTTCATGGACGGTGACGAGGCTGGTAACTTATGAAACCTTCAGAACACGAGAATTAAAATAAAAATAAAAGGGTTAGGAGAAATACACAATGATGAGGTTGTAGAGGGAACGAACCTCCACAGCAAAGGGGTTATGACTGCATTCACTTAATCCTAATTTCTTTGTGTCCCCTCATTTTTTTTATTGTTTTTATTCATGCCTGGGCTAGACAAGAGACACTGGGTTACCCTTTACACCACATGCATTATAAAACAGACGCTGTTGCTGATCAGCAAACAAATATAACTATCAAGGGCCGAACAGCCACTTTGAG
>JANJGK010000048.1:11152275-11189775 GCA_039081455.1 Macrobrachium rosenbergii
TTTGCATCAATCTTTGCCACATTCCTGTGCCCGACAGTCGTGTACATTACTCACCCCAGACAAATCCGGAGTCTTTGCTCAAAGCGCTCTACATACACTTCGGCGACGTGTACGGGAAACAGAAGAGGCGGGTCTGGCAGCGGACAAATTTCTCACTTTTGTCTGCGGACAAAGTCTGGTCGTGGGGACTGGGCTTTAGTTGAGTTTGAATGCAGATTAGCTGATTGTGCTTCAAATCTTGAATTTAAACGAGTCAAGCAATTCAAAACATCTCAGTGAATCGCTTTCAATGCTTATGTCTTATAAAGCCAGGTGCTACTGTATGAAATCGTAGAGCTAGTGTATTCGTTCAGCCAGTCATTGAAGCTTTTCCGACAAATAACCTGGTTCGTGCAAATATAGTTTCCGAGCTACAAAACCCTAGGCCTAGGACAAGTCAGGTTGGACCGTTGGGGATCCATGATAGTCAACTCCTTCAGCTACAGACCGTGGCGCTCAAGATTAGTGAAACTGTATTCCACTCCTTTTCGCTTACTTTCCCCAAAAATATGAAAAAACGCGTCCTAGCTTACCTTCTTGTAGCCTAAGCTTTAGCTGGAAACCGCAGTTTCTTTCATTAAGAGTACGACAACCTACGGAAACTTTTCAGGTTCAAAAGACCTCGGGTGTTCCATGAGGAAATCATCAATAACCCTGATAACTTGTGTATGAAACGCAATTCCATTGAGATGTTCTTGGTTTAGGTATGAAGTCCCCAGATAAATAAGCTGGGTTAGCTTGGATTAGTTTTATAAGGTTTCACATGCGCCCAGTCAACTGACTCAGTTGCATTCTGTTGACTGTTTTCTCACAGTTTGTAGGGTTAATGGGTGCACATCTGTTACCATTTTTTTTTTAAATCGATCTAATATTTTACCTCTCAATATTCTAAGCACCATTTGTTAAAGAACTGACCGAAAGTTGAGAAAAATTTTCTAAGATTTTATCGACAACTTAAATTATAATTTATTGCCATGTCTTTAATCCACTAAGATTTTGAATTCACCAGAACACTCACCTCAATTAGCTCGCATAAATTACATTTCTCAGTAGTTTCAGCATTCGAGTAGCGAAAAAGACGAAATCTACGAGGGGTGTGTAGTATCAGACCCCGTAATAAAAGTAATTGGGTTATTTCCGCTTTTACTGTGAAAAATTTTTGCTATCAAATTTTCACCTTTCTTGAAGGATTCGTTTTCAGCTGGTACCAAATATGGATGGTCGTTGTTACTGTACTAAATTCATATGACACTTTAAAGCATATTGTACTAAATTCACACGACACTTTAAAGCACTCATTTCAAAACCCATCTTTTTTTTTCCTTAGTTATGACTTAAACTTTTTTTTCTTCCCTTGAATACAATTTTTTTCTTTGTTCGTTTTTTCAGTAAAATCTCAAAATCCTCACTCAATCCCTTCTCAATTTTAAGAACAATGGGTTTCATATATCAAACAAACTCGTTATCTTCGTTGCAATATTTGTACTGCTAAGGCAAAGTACTGTTTAACATTCGTTAACTATCAGTAGTATTAGAATAGTGCAAATATTGCACTACGGTTGTAGAGAAGATGACAATTTTTTGTTAAGCTATGACAGTATTTAACTGAAAGGCTATTTACACACCTGGATTCCTTTCAGACAAAAAGAGGAATATCTAAATTTGCAGCTCTGTACCATAAACTTCCAGACCATTAATCATCTGTATCAAAGTCAGAAGTAAGTTTTCTCACGTTATATAAAAACTAAACCATAGTTCCAGGTATTGAAAAGAATGAAGAACCGTAACTTTAACCTTAAATAATATTATCATGTGATGGTGCATATGGTTTGACTTAATTTTAGGTTCAAGGGGCTCACGTTACACCAATCTCAGCATAGTAAAACCCCGGGGATTTTAACGCTACCTCGTCTAGGTAAAAACTAATTTATTCGGATTCTATGGCAAAAAATAGCTGTTGCTATTATTGGTGAAGGTACATCTGTAATTACTATTTATTAGAGTGTCTAATAACCAAATACACCTTTGAGCCATCAACGCAGAACGTATGGCAGGGAGAAGTAAATCTTAACATCGGGCTTCGTTCTCGCCTCATTTAAAAGCTACTGTGGGACCAGAGCAACGAACTCGAGCTCTTGAATAACTCAAGTAGTGTTTTCATTGTCTTAATGGCTCCGGTAAGCTGTTTCAATTAGACTTCATTTAAAAGCTACTGCGGGGCTAGAGCAACGAAGTCTTGAATAACGAAAGCATTGCCTCGTCTTAACGGCTCCAGTAAGCTGTTTGTACCTAAGGTAGGCCTAAATCTTAAAATATGCGGAATATCGTTACTAAAATCTATTAAACTAAAAATATATAGAGGTAACAAAGTATAATCAACTAAAACTGGTATGTAATTAAACAATTGAAAATTACCAAAATGTCAAATGAGGTAATATGACCGCTTTGAAACAGCATAACAATTAGCACATAATAACAAGCGTACGTTATATGATAGATAATGACTAACATTGTCCAATTTGTAATGACGTCTCATGGCATGTAAAATAAAAGGGTATAATCTATATAAACCAGGAGATAAATGGAAATCTTTCCTTTTGCTTGGAAAACTACAGGCTGTGTCTATCGCATTTCTTTCAATAAAAACCTGCGCTCTTAAAGAAAACCCGAGCCAGTCTATTGGTAAATTACATACACTGCCATAAAAACATAAGGCATTACTTGCACTATTCGTTCTCATATTATATTTATGATTTAAAAGTCGTTTTTTTTTCGAGTGGTATCCAAGACTGTCCTGTGTAGAAACTTCCGCACTTGCATGGTATCCATTAAATAATTCCTCCATTATTCCCACTTTTACTACGTTGATACGTGAATACACGGGTACATGTAAAAATGTATTCTAATATCCACGTACCTGACACAGGCCTAAGCATAATTCAAGGTGCCTACACACCGCACTTAAATGGAATGATTACAGGTTTTCATACTCAATCCATTCATGTTTATTTTCCTACGACTTTCATACATTACCTGGTGGAAATAAAGTTATATATTCAAGTCATTATATGAGGAAAGAAAGCATACTTGATATGGCTTTGAGAATCCCAAGTGGGTAGGAATTACACGATGCCATTACGCAGGGATTGCATTACCAAGAGAATGCTTAACTCTGACTAAAAAGATTGGTGAAAATAGCACTCTGACAGAACGACTAGCAAACATAGGAACTGCATATGACATATATTACGAAATTAATTAAATGATTAAATGAATTAGTCTAAAAATTCATCAAGAAAAGTCCTTTAAACAAGACCGAACAACAGTTATATTACAACAAATGCATTGTCCTCGTTAATACAGGAATATGAACGTTTTCTTTAACCCATTTCTTTAGAAATGATCGTATCTTTCTTCAGTGAACATAGATATATCATGAACGAGTATTTCTTTCTCTTCGCGAAATGAATCATCAGACCAATCTCCGAACTCTTATCAACAATCCCCCTCCTTGATATATATATCAAATATCTTTCGTCCTTCTTCCCCCTTTTCCTGCAGCTCTTTTCGTTCCCTGGTTTTCCACCTCACCGGTTTTCCTATCTCCTCTCCGATCTCGCCCGCCACGTCAGGCCGTTCCCTCCCTTCTGGGGCGGTTTTGCAGTTGGCTGTTTCGTTCGTCTTCCCGTTCTCTGAGATGCTAATTTCTAATCTAATTTCGTTCGTAATGTAAATCACAGAAGCAACAGGGGATGGGGGTGGTAGTAGTGGTAACGATGATAGCATGAACGTTTAAAGTAGAAAGAATAAGTTTAACCAGACCACTGAGCTGATTAACAGCTCTCCTAGAGAGGGCTGGCCCGAAGGATTAGACTTATTTTACGTGGCTAAGAACCAATTGGTTACCTAGCAACGCGACCTGCAGCTTATTGTGGAATCCGAACCACATTATAGCGAGAAATGAATTTCTATCACCAGAAATAAATTCCTCTAATTTTTCACTGGCCGTCCGGAGACTCGAACTCGGGCCTAGCAGAGTGCTAGCCCAGAACTCTACCGACTCGTCCAACGAGGACCCGAACGTTAAAAGTAACTTTGTCATAAACTTGCCATTAGTATTATTGTTCCGTAGACATATCCATCAAGAATGATGACGAGTCTTTAGACGCCAGAAAAAATTAAGTGTAAAATTCCTTATCCCCTTGACATCAGAGTACACATATACACACACACACGCATACACACACATACACACACACACACACACACACACACACATATATATATATATATATATATATATATATATATATATATATATATATATATATATATATATATATATATATATATATATGATACATACATATACATATCGGAAAAACGAAAGCGTTCAGAAAAACGCCACTTTCAAATTGAAACAAATCTTGAAAACTAATTCATCTAGTAAAATCTGCGTCATCGCTCCTAGTAAAGTTTAAAGTTAAGAAAAACTGGGGACGCAAGGCAGGAATTCTGTTGTTTACATTCCAGGGAAAAAGGTCGAGGTGATAACCCACTTAGATTAAAAGTATACCTTAGTTTAACCAGACCACTGAGCTGATTAACAGCTCTCCTAGGGCTGACCCGAAGGATTAGACTTATTTTACGTGGCTAAGAACCAGTTGGTTACCTAGCAACGGGACCTACAGCTTATTGTGGAATCCGAACCACATTATAGCGAGAAATTAATTTCTATCGCCAGCAATAAATTCCTCTAATCCTTCACTGGCCGGCCGGAGACTCGAACGCGGGCCTAGCAGAGTGCTAGGCGAGTACGGTATCGACCTATCCAGTGAAGAACTAAAGATTAGAATGATGACAGTTTTCTAATATCCTATGTGAACGGTCCCTCTAAATAGTTCTCCTTTTGCTTTAAGTTTTGGAAAATTTATCGTAGTATTTTCTAAAAACTGCAAGGGCATTAAATATTATAGCTTTAAAAAAGATTATCAACCTAAAAAATGCTTTTAAAAAAATACATTTTACTACTGTTAATATTAATAACTATATCTAAATCTGGATCTATATTTGTCTGTATAGATATTGCTTGTGTCTTTACTGCTCTGGAGCACAAAATCCACTATCATTATGCAATAATAATAATAATAATAATAATAATAATAATAATAATAATAATAATAATAATAATAATAATATGTTCCTTTAAAAAGGATGGCATCATGATTGGAACTGATTTTATCCAAGATCTTTTCAGCTCTTCTTACTATTCTCTTTTCTTCAAGGCTGGTATCTGCTAAGAGCCGGTCGATGTTCAAAATAATATGTAGAAATGGCTTGGGTTAAGGATGAATATATCAAGGAAGAGAATTTTGTAGTAAAGGATCATCGTACAGTAATATATATAAAAATATAAACATCAGCACAACAGAGTATTACAGTCTGAAAAAACATCAATTCTCGTTTATGCTCATCAAAGTTTGTCAACCTGAGTTCGTCAATAAGAAAGAAAACTCGTATTAAGAACTCATCAGTTACCTAAATCACGTCATTAATTCGTGATAATGACTTTGGAAATAGAATCTGACGAGTCTGAAATTTCCTATTTTTATTGTAATATTTTTTTGACACCCATTTAGAAAATGTAAAATTATTATCATGGCAGATGCTTCATTTTTTATACACTGCGGTCGACATCATAAGGAATTCGCTATAAAGAATTAAAGAATTAATGACTCTCTCTCTCTCTCTCTCTCTCTCTCTCTCTCTCTCTCTCTCTCTCTCTCTCTCTCTCTCTCTCTCTCTCTCTCTCACACATACACGCACACTCACACATATGCTCACTGACACACGCAAATATAAATGAAACTCAAACTGGAAAAACCAACTCAATAGTGAGAGATTTCACCTTCCATTCATACTAATTTCCTTTTTACTTGGTCATGTGGCCTTTAAGTGACATGGCCAACCAAATCAATAAATCATGGATTCATGGAACACTGCCCATTAGTCAAAATACCATAACGCTCAATGAACTGTATTCATTAACAGAGAAAAACAAAAAAATAACAATCAGAGCAAAGGGAGAAGAACACTACCTTGAGGAACACCTGAAATGGCGTTATTAAAGCAACTGTACCGTTACTCAAAAAGATTTGAACCAAAAGTTCTGCCTTCTGTTAAAGGCGATATACAACAAATCCATCAGCTCCTGTAAGGGAAGACGTGCTTGAGTCAGTTCCAAAGAGTGATGACTTAAAGGTAGACCACCACTTATGGTCTTCATCACTGGAGAGCAAGATCTTCACACCCTCATTATAAGCTCTCTTAGCTCTGAGGTTGACTCCTGAACTTAAAGAAATTACACCACAAAAAGTCCAATTGACTGTTCCTCCATAAAATGATAGGGTTGTTGTTTTTCATGGTAAGCACGCTTAAATACAGTATTTAAACCATGGTTTATCTTTAAGACGAAACCTGAAGATTTTAGGAAGAATTTTCCTGTCAGTAATAGTCTTTAGAGGATTACTTAAACTCTCGATAATATTCGGACATCTTTAAATATCACTCCTAACTGAGCTCAGTAAGATCACTGTGAATACCATCCCAGCTGGCCTGGGATTTAGAGTTTGTATTACCTTTCTTGAAAAGCTTGCATCAGGAACGACCTGACCCACCTCAACATTAACCGCCAGGCATCCTCGGCCCTTCGAGTAAGCCTGCCATGCACACCATATGAAAAACAACACGGAACGGGGGAACTGACATAAAAGCGTGCAACAAGAAAGAACAGATCGGGAAGGGAAAGAAGTTTAGTCTTCAGTGATGTCAGCGTATGTCAGTAGAAAAAAATATGTAATGTACATGCCAGATTATTCTGATTGGAGAGTGACCTTCTGGTACTTAGCCAGTCTTTTAGGATATTACTTGGTACTTAATTCATTGTTGACATCAAGAACGCACATTGGATTTTCCAGATAACAGTACCGCCAGCTGTTGTGTGTGTGTGTGTGTGGTTGTTCATAATTCTTAAAAAAAAAAAAACAATTATTAAAAAATAGGAAGGAATAAGGCTGTTCCAGCATTAATTTTGTGTACGATAAGGGTGACAATACGATAGCATGAAATTCTGGGATATTATTCAGGGTAAAAGTTTCGGATATTTCGTAGGATGAGTTCCATTAAAACGCATTGAAGAAAAAGTGGTTTTCATCATCTAAATCAATTTCGTTAACTGGCTGATAGACTAATTCCCCAAAACACATGGCTATAAGGAAACTCTCTCTCTCTCTCTCTCTCTCTCTCTCTCTCTCTCTCTCTCTCTCTCTCTCTCTCTCTCTCTCTCTCTCTCTCTCTACAGCTTTAACATGAATGCACTGTGATAATACGTATCCTTGCTGCTCTTCTTATCCCCTCAATCCTTAGCAGCTTCTTTTTATTCTTATAAGTCAAAGGTAATATACACCATGATGACAATAGTACATTAGTCGGTCAATAAAAGCTAGTTTTGAAAGGTAATTTGGACTGCTTTGGATATGATAAGACAAGTAGTTCTTGCCTCGTTATGGACAATTTGGCTCATCTGCATACCTTATTCTGCTTGAAAATTTGTACTGTGTCTCTGTGAAGTGTTGGACAATGTCGCCTTAATTTTTGCTGTACTGTGGTATAACTGACATAAGGATGAAATTAAGACATTATTGGTCTTCAGTTACTCCTTCCTGGGAGACGGTGCGATATTCTTCATAACCACTAATGACAGCAACTTACTAAGATAAGGCGGACGAAGATTATGGGTAACAATTTTTTAACGTTACAAGGCGTGTTCTCAGTAGCAGTTGTTTTGGATGCCTTTATTCTTACCTTGAGCTAGTTACTTTAGTGCAGACTATAACTAGTTCTTAAAGTTTCTCATTATCAACTGTAATCTCGTGCCTTTTTCTCCATTTTTTAATGTTACACAATTCTCTTATACAATCCAGAAATCCCTTATCTGTGCCGGATCCTCATTAGTGCCCTTCCAGTTACTGAAGCGGGCGAATGTCCGTTCTCGGCGCAGTACACCAAACAATACGATATTAATGGCACTGGATGTAGTATTAACAGATGTTCCTTCAAGAAGTATGTCAGCTTTCTATGAGTGAATTGGTTGCCATAATAGCTATATCATCATCAGTAGTAAAAGTAGTAGCAGCAAATGTAGCGGTAAGTCTACTGTCGAAGTCGATCGTATCATTATCACGGTAAGTCATGTCAAGTAGCATCAACAAAGGTCAGTGGCAAAAATATATCCTCCTCAACCTCGGCAGTTTTACTCTCAGTTTCGTCCTCACTTTTTTCAGTACCAACATTTTGGGTAAAACAGTTCTTTCCAAATTATCATGGACATACTCAGCAGTTTCCAAAAATTCCAACAAAACACGAAAATGTTATCAATAAAAGTCTCTGAATGCCAGTCGTCTTGACTGTACCAACGACTGTATAATAATCAACTTCAAAAACTGTAGATCACTGTTGTCATCCTTCTCATTACAAGCGATTTCAACTGTAATATCATGTAACTAAACCCGGATTAACATTGGCTGTATTGCCAACAGAGGTTCATTAATTCTATTGCTGGTACCATTGGTAGTTGTGGTCAGCTTGCGTTGGGGTAGTTACACTATTATGATAACCATATCATTCTGCTTATCAATTCCTTTGCTATTATCCACTATTTTGCTACTAAAGACCCAAGTTGTAATGTCACGAGAGTAATGCTTGTCATTGCCTTAATGGACATCCTGTCACAATAAGAAACAGACATTATTAAGAAAGGGTTTCTAGTTTACAAATGGTGTGAATCACTCCATTTCATAACCGTAGTCTTTGTTGAGCTACTTTCGTTAAATTTGTTAACAAAGTCTAGGTTTTAAAATCAGTGTCTCGTTCCAGTAGGCTTTTGTGTAATGATAGGTTTAGAGAGAGGCTTATGACGAAAAGAGAAGGGATCTCCTGACCCAAGGTAAGGTCACGACTACCAGTAACATCTCAAGAAAAGTGAGATGCTAAAATTCTGTTCTTAAAACAGATACTTCAATATAAAGACTGCCCTTCGAACCAGACGGTTAACAAATGATATACTCAGCCGATCGAAAAAAAATGGACCTGGCTCCTCCGAGGACTCGGCCAACCATTCATCACATTTACAGGCGTTTTGAGAAATACAGTCCTTGCCTTCAAGCGTGAAAACGAACTGGTTCGTATGCGCGTATGCGAGAGCAGGCGACTTTGCATGCAAAACTTCACAAACAGTCTTTGGTTAGAGCTCTCGAGCGTCCTATATCATCGAGTGTTTGGCGCTTGGGTGCATTCAGAGTATGATGTATATGAAATTGTGTCTCTGGAAGGAATGCCGATAAATGTATTAAATCTTCATTGGACAATGAACTGGGATAATTGCATAATACGGTCGTTAGAATAGTGAACACTTGTCATGCGGGTAAATCATCTGCAATAAATCACTGAAATAACCAGGGAGATATTTTATCCCAGAATTATGAATAGTTTACTTTGATCCCAATAATTTATGGTCTCGGTAGATGTATGAAGTTTGTCAGTCATAAAATATAAGACAACGTTCAAATTCATTGTTTTTGCAAAGGGCGAGGCAAACACACAAATGTGTAAAGACAATAATAACGAATGCAGAAATAAAAGTTAAATACGTCCAGGTTAAGAACGAAAAACAGTATAAAGAGGGAACAGGATGGTCGATGGGAAACTGCACTTGGTAAGATATTTTTTATTTATTAATGATGAGCTCATGAATAAAATTCGTAATTTACTACATTCAAGATGCATTTAATACTATTGCTCGGTCTCCTTCCACATCCAGTTTTTGGACTTTTTTTGACACAAATTTTATTGAACCTCTATCGATTATCAATTGGCCGTTCTAGTAATTCCAAACTGTCCTCGAGAAGCCACATAATTCAAATGTCTAAACTACCTTGCCTGAAAGTACCGCAAAGGTCACCCGGAAATGCTAATGTCGGTCCTACGTTGAATACTGCAAATTTTCATCATTCAGATTTTGAAAACAGTACCCACCTACTCCATCAATGTTTGGAATATTTCCCCCTTGATTACACCACTTACTGTTTAGTTTCCCCTCAGCAGGAATGAATCCAAATCCATCTCAGTTCTCAAGAAATTAATTTATATTTTACAGATAAGTGCCTCAACTGTGCATTTTAAAGCTTATGAAAAATAGACAGGAATTGTTTTGATGTGCATGATTTATTTTCAGATGTTTCTTTTTGTAATTTTTTTTTGTACATAAATTACATATGCAGCATATGTATTTGTTTGTAAAATGTACTTGATATGATTTTTAAATAAAAGATAAAAAAAAAAAAAGTTCTCAACGATCATCTTCCTCTCCTTGGACTGACCGGTTGGGTGGCTTCCTATTTCTCTGCTTGCAAATTTTGGAATGTTATTTTCTAATGTTGTCTTAAATTTTGATAATTTTCCAGCCTTCCAAGGAAGGCTGCCAACTTTTTCGAGATTAAGCTTTACTTCTTAACCTTTCCCCACTTCTTTTTCTTGAGTCATTCCGGTCCGTCATTGTTAACGAATTTGGCCTGTCAATCACATTGGTCTAGGAGTTAAAAAAAATTGGTAACTACCGGTACTTTAACTATCATCCTGAAGGGTTGTTTTTTGTTTATTCGAAAAATCTTCCAACCAGAGTATACGTCCTTTACAGTTTTAAAAGTGGTTTATTATACATCATAATTCGCTTGGCGCTATTATTAACAGCGGCATATCTTAATGCATCAGAACATTTTAACTATACTAATAAGGGAAATTTCGATGACAACGTTTATATAATTCATATATAATAATATTATTGTGGATCTACATTGAATCGAATCTCCTGCGAAGAAGCAACGTGGTGTTACTTATCTCTTCCAAGACCCATACCAACCACGTTTTATCAAGATGCGAATGGACATCCCAGTATCCATAAGAAAAATGAGATAAACACTTTGATTTCGAAAACTGTGGGATTGTATGTGGAGCAAAAGCATAGCTATGTAACATTTCTTTGTGAATAACATTCCCAACTCTCTAGACTGTCAACGAAAAATCAAGATTACATAATCCCTCTATAATAAAAATAAAATGTCAATGATTATGTAAATCTCCAGAGGAAGGGGAATATGTGAACTGAAAACATTGGAAATTATAGACCCCACTTGAGAAGGCCATATTTTCATTGAACAATCTTAAAAATGATTAGACTATGAAATAATGGTCGTCAATATTTCATAACTTTTGACTTAAACCATTCATAAAAACTCTGAATGCAAAATACGTTGAGTAGAGTCATTTCTTCTTACATCTAATACTACGACGGCAGGTTTAGTTATGATAGGTATTTGATGAAAATTCTCCTTAAAGAAAAAAATTAATTTATATTTTACAGATAAGTACCACAACTGTGCATTTTAAAGTTTATGAAAAATAGCTAGGAATTGTTTTGATGTGTATGATTTATTTTCAGATATTTCTTTTTGTAAATTTTTTGTACATAAATGACAAATATAGTATATGTATTTGTTTGTAAAATGTACTTGATATGATTTAAAAAAAAAAAAAAAATACTACGACGGCGACGGGTAAATCATTTTCACAGCTCCGAAACAAATACGACAGTGGACCGATAACCATATTTATTGTCTCGCAAGGTTACAGAAATCTCTCTCTCTCTCTCTCTCTCTCTCTCTCTCTCTCTCTCTCTCTCTCTCTCTCTCTCTCTCATGCCTATGTTATAAAAATATTTGAGAGAACATCTCTCGACTAGCACTCTGCTGGGCCTGCGTTCGATTCTCCGACCAGCCAATGAAGAATTAGAGGAATTTATTTCTGGTGATAGAAATTCGTTTCTCGATATAATGTGGTTCGGATTCCACAATAAGCTGTAGGTCCCGCTGCTAGGCAACCAATTAGTTCTTAGCCACGTAAAATAAATCTAATCCTTCGGGCCAGCCCTAGGAGAGCTGTTAATCAGTTCAGTGGTCTGGTTAAACTAAGGTATACTTAACTAAGAGAACATCTATATGCTTTTGTGTAAGTTTAAGTGACTTTGTATATTTATAGAAAGCTGATGTCCTAATGCCTTCAAAAGCCTCCAAACAATTGAAACGTTTCCTTTTGTGCCTTGTGAAGGCACCTATCGTTGGTGATTACCCAAAGATCGAAGTGATACTTGTTCAGCATTTTTGTTTGTACTTCCGCGATTCTCCAATTTCCGTCAAGTGACACTTTAGAGAAGAGTAAACACTTGCGACGGTGCCTCATTAGCTCCTTGAATACTGTTTTTTTTTTTTTTTCACAACTGTAATTTCTCCCCCAACGCGCCAGCTCATGTCGCTCTCTTTGTTTCTCGAAAAAAAAAAAATTCTCATCGTTCACAAATAACAGTTCATTTTTGCTTCATCTTTATAATTCTGTTACTTCATCTGGTTTAATGCTTTATTTTTCTCAACGAGAAAATGAATGATCGTAAAATAAAACCTATACCAACTTTTTGACAATACGAGATTTAAGAATCTTCAATATTTTGTTCTAGTTTTTTCGGACTTTCTATCTTTAACTTTATGCTATTTGATAGGATTGCCGCCTCACTTGACTCTCTTCCACATATATAAGTTACCACGGAGATTCATTGTTTATACTGCTCTCGTGATTCATTGTTTATTCTGCTCTCGTAATTCCTCAAAAACTAATCAAAATTACCGACACGAAAAATGAGCCCAGGAACTAGGAGAAGACAATGGTTTACCCCCATCTTTGATTAATCAGGGTAACAAATTCAATCTTAAGAGACCGAATTTAGCTTGGATCATCTTTACTCCAGTCAACTATACACAGTGACAAGATTGCTCTCCGCAAGTTACGTGGGATCAGGATGATTGGCTTTTCAACAGTATCGTCAGAAGAGGTAATTTTTGAATTACCCAAGATTACCTCAGCTCTTCCAACATGAATATCGATGGAGGCTTGCGTGCTTGTGGATGCCAAGAAAATATTTTCCGTCCGATTTTATAATCAGAAATGGATTCACGGCAACTAGGGACATTAATTGGAAAATGAGACATATCACAACCAGGAATTCCTTTTAAACGGCTCCTTGGCTTGATGATTCCTACTGAATCGTTTACCTTGTCTTTCCAGAATCTTATAGACTCTGACTTGGAAGGAAGAAGTAAAAGTCTAGATTTCACAATGAAATCTCGACTTTCTGAATCACAGTGTAACTGAGTTGAATTCATCGGCTCACGACAGCTTGTCTCTTAGTGAGGTGAGTAGATCTGAAGTTTGTCTGACAATCTGAAAGGTGACCTGAGGAAAGCCATCATCATGACCACGTGACCAAATCCCGATTCATCCACTACGCGTTTGTTACTGAGTGTCCGAACCCCCACTGCATCTTCCGTATTGGGTACTGATACGTCTTTAGAGAATAGAATACAATGTAGAATTTAGGCCAAAGGTCAAGCACTGGGACCTATGAGGTCATTCAGCGCTGAAACGGAAATTGACAGCAAGAAGGTTTGAAAGGTGTAACAGGAGGAAAACCTCAAAGCAGTTGCACTATGAAACAGTTGTTAAAGAGGGTGGAGAGCCAGATGGAAGAAAGAGAATATGAACGGAGGTACAGTAAAAGGAATGAAAGCGGTTACACCTTCCGCTGGTAATGCTACATCCTTACATCTCCTCTTATGGGTACTATCATCCCCTTACATGTTCTCGAACACTAGTGAGTATTAATACGTCCTTAATTTATCTCGAATGGGTACAACCATGCCATTACGCTGTTTCTAATGGGCACTACTGAGTCCTTACATCTCTAACGGGCATTCCCTATCTATACCCCTTCCCTAATGGGCACTGACACACCATTATATCTGTTCTGATCGATGTTACTACACTTTTATATAACCGAGGACTAATGGGTACTATAACATCCTAACATTGCCTCTGATGGGTACTACCGCGTCACTGCATTGTCTCTTATGGGTACATCTTCCCCAGCGGGCATTTCTACATCCTTATATCTTCTGTAAGGATTATTTCAATATCTTTACACCTACATTAATGGGTACTGGCAGCGTCCTTATATGTTTCTCACTGGGCACTCCTAAGTCTTTAAATCTCCTTTAAATGGGTACTTCCATGTCCTTACATTATATAATCGCTTTTTCTCTTACGCTAGACGGGCACTTCATGCCATAGTCGTTCTCCCTTATACCTTCACTGTCATCATCCTTTTTATTTTCGCAAACGAAGATATACAAACCTCTTTACGACAACAATTAAAGTTAACGAATAGACACTGTTGGAATGAAATCACTCTAATTGCCTGAGGAACAGGGTGGCCAATTCAGATGAAGTAATAAAATACTTAATCGAGTAAGACCTACAGTAATCTCAACGACCGTTCATAACGGAAAAAAAGCATCCGTACTTCAAAAGCAATCCAGGCAAAACGACAGTAAGATCAGAGCCAGTACTTTCGTAACGAGAGCTTCTGACACAAACAGCAATCTGTGGCAATAAAAACAGGAGGTACGAGAAGCCATTGCATAAAACGGAATAGCATAAAACCTCGACCATTGATAATCATTTTAAAAGTTATTTATAGATTTGAATGAGAATCGTAAATCCTTCATTCATATCAATAGCTCCGCAATTTCATCCATTTGGGGAGCAAGAGATAAATCCAGGATTATAGAGAATGTTTCAGGTTAATATATATCTATATTTTATCGCGGCCATAATGATTTGACACCTATTACTGAGTGACCCTTTTCAAGGCAGTGAAGATTTTATACGACAATTCATTTCATGAATAAATATCTTTAAAAAATTTTACAAACGCCAATAATCATGAGTAATGCAAAAAAAAAGTTAAGTATAGTTTAGTTTAACCAGACCACTGAGTTGATTAACAGCTCTCCTAGGGCTGGCCCGAAGGATTAGATTTATTTTACGTGGCTAAGAACCAATTGGTTACCTAGCAACGGGACCTACAGCTTATTGTGAAATCCGAACCACATTATACCGAGAAATGAATTTCTATCACCAGAAATAAATTCCTCTTATTCTTCATTGGCCGGTCGGAGATTCGAACGGCCAGCAGAGTGCTAGCTGAGAACGGAACCCATCTGCCCAATGGGGAACAGTAATGCAAGAGAATCTTCTCTATTAAGTCTACATCATCCCTCACCAACTGCAGTACAAGATAGCTGCAGTACTGGAATGCCCATAACAGCTTTCGGTCCCCATAGATGTCACCTGTGCCTCAACAGAATAGATATTACTTTGGAAGATTGTCAGAATAAAAAGAGGGAATTACCAGTTTCCCAAAATCCCGGTAGTTTGAAGGCCGGCTACCAAGCAGCGATGTGACTGTCGTCTGGAAGTTCCAGAACCGACTCTTTTTCCAGTTTCCCAAAATCGCGGTAGTTTAAAGGCCGGTGACCAAGCAGCGATGTGACTGTCGTCTGGAAGTTCCAGAACCGACTCTTTTTCCAGTTTCGCAAAATCACGGTAGTTTGAAGGTCGGTGACCAAGCAGCGATGTGACTGTCGTCTGGAAGTTCCAGATCCGACTCTTTTTCCAGTTTCCCAAAATCGCGGTAGTTTGAAGGCCGGCGACCAAGCAGCGATGTTACTGTCGTTTGGAAGTTCCAGATCCGACTCTTTTTCCAGTTTCCCAAAATCGCGGTAGTTTGAAGGCCGGCGACCAAGCAGCGATGTTACTGTCGCCTGCTGGTTCCAGAACCGACTCTTTTTGTTTTTTCTCGAATTAAGAAGTCTGGAGTTCATCCACGTCTGCCTTGATGGATACATCCCTCACCCATTAGAGCTCCTGGAAATATATTTTTCACATTTTGCATTTTATTTTTTAAAAATATCAGTAACAACAATCCGATCCTAAAGAGGGGATAAGTTGGGCGGGCACCACAAGCTATAGTGTTCGATGGAGCAATTTATTCACTCATTCACTTGCCAAAACTCTCCATGAAACTTATTCTTTGTCTGGTATTTATCATGTCTAAGCCTAAGGTCAGACAGGCTACCAACAATAACTAGTAAAATGTAATGGAAATTATTTTTATTTCATTAATATTCAGAGTCAGCCTAGCTTCCAGAAGTAACCGCAAAAGCTACATCTTGCAAAAGTAAAAAGGAAACTGCACTCACGTTACCTGAACTCTGTTTCAGACTGTGCACCATGATTATCTGCAAAAGGACACACAGGCCGAAAATTGCATGAAATTAAAGGAGTCTCTGTTTCAGTAACAAATTTCAGTTCTAAACATATTTGACTTCGAGCCGCACATACTGTATATACCAAATGAGGTAAAAGTATAGCGGCTTAGATGATGTTGTTTTCGCGTCTTGATTTCCCCTGACAAACGCAAACGAAAGACAGATTTCCTTCTGAAGTCAGTTAAAGTTGATATATTTCTTATATTACGAGTAAAGGCTGGCTTGCGTCAATATGTTGTAAATTCATTTCTTTAAAAAATGGTTTTATAAGCAATCATTACCTTGAATGTACTTTCAAAATTACTGGACACAAATATATATTTCAGCGTACAATAAAACTCAAGTGCATAAAAAAATTCGCCCAAAAATATGAAAAGTGTTCGTCACTAAAAGGTCCGACAACATGAATGCAAAAGTAAATGTATTTTCGAATGCGCTCTCCAACCACCATAAATCAAGTTTCGAGATGAACTCCCTGGTATTGGCTGCCAATACCATAATAAAACTCTCTCTCTCTCTCTCTCTCTCTCTCTCCTCTCTCTCTCTCTCTCTCTCTCTCTCTCTCTCTCTCTCTCTCTCTCTCTCACGCGCGCCCGCTTACTTACTCTTCCTGATTTTACTGGTGCCTGGAACATATCAATACGAGAAGTTCCAGCGAATTTAAAAAAAAATGTTTACTATACGAATATTTTTTTTTGTATTGATATGTATAGGTGTATGCAACAATTTCATTATAAGTGACAAAACTAAATACATTTCAGATCTAAAAAAATAATGTATTTTATCAAGGACTTCCCTTAAACTCTCATTATCTTTCTTGCTTAGATAGTTTAGGTTTTCTTTGCATCCTACATCACAACTGCGATATGAATTAGGACTAATTGACTGACTGATTTTTTTATCATTTGGATTCGCTACTACTATTGCCACTGACTCTGGAAACCTGTTTTTTACTGAAAGTATTTAAAAAGAAAAAAAAAAATAATTACCGCCAAACCTTGAATTTTAAAGAAATCCTCCGACATCTTCTCTGAGAACTCTGCAGAGAGGTACTTTTCTTCCTCATCTCGGCAGTCCAAGGAGAAAGCGGCTTTATAAAACCCCAAGGCTGGGACGCTAGACCTAGAAGGTAAATGACTGGGAAGACCGTACCTAGAACCATTGTCTCTAGAAACCGATTTTAGAATAGGTTGTGGCATAGAGCCCCAACATCAGTAATACATGGAGACACAGGCACTGCATGAACCCTATATTAGACCAAACAAGAGTCAAACCTGTTCCCGTAACGGATGACCCTGAAACCTCACCAGAGGCCGAGTAGTTGTTGGAAATCCTTAATGACCGAATGAGCTTAAGATGAATGTGGGGTCCTTATAAACCAAGTTCTACAATATATAAGGAGTTGGTCAATTTTATATGAGCTTCAAAACTTGGCTAAAAATGGTAGTGGGAGAAATAATTGCTTTAGGGTTTACCAAGAACCAAAATCCAATTGAAGCCTGAGCATCTTCATAGGTGGTTTATTGAAAAAAATCAATATATTTTAATCCAAAACACTACCTTAGTGGATATGAAGGAAATAGAAGGTTAGACAATTGCCAGGAAAGACTAAACAATTATCTTAAGAACCAAATTAGGAAACACCAGAGCATCTTTTTTTAAACCAATTTATCAACCGTAAAAATCGTCATTTATCGACAAGTGATGAGGAGTTTAACATTTCTCATCCAAAGACATTTCTCGCCAAAAGGGATTTTTGCTCAACATCAAGAAGATCCTGGAGAGTGTAAATAACTTGTGATCTGAAGGCCATTATGGGTATTCTACTTGCTTCCAAAATTGTTATAGTTCATTAGCTTTT
The DNA here is from genome assembly GCA_039081455.1 of Macrobrachium rosenbergii. Lineage (NCBI taxonomy): Eukaryota > Metazoa > Arthropoda > Malacostraca > Decapoda > Palaemonidae > Macrobrachium > Macrobrachium rosenbergii. The sequence continues at coordinate 11,170,507 of JANJGK010000048.1, forward strand.
ATTTCGGCTTTTTTAATCCGAAAGGGAAACATTTAATGCTATATCTATCTGCTCCAAAGACCAGTATAAAGTATGTGATCATTATAGATCAACCTATTTCCTTTCAGAGCTCTCGAGGGTTGCTTAAAGGATGATTTTATAACCAGTATGAAAATAACCTGTAGCCAAATATTGTCTTCCGTTCTGAAAGTTAATATGCAAAGGGCAACAGTCAAGAACCAGAGTTAACATAACTAGTGAGTACAACGTAACACGGGAAATGGATGTACGTATGTATCACACACACGCACATATATACTGTATACACACACACACACACACACACACACACACACACACACACACACACACACACACATATATATATATATATATATATATATATATATATATATATATATATATATATATATATATATATATATATATATATAATATTAATACATGTGCGTGTGTGTGTTGAACCTGAATTTAGTCTTACTTTTACCGTAGTTGATCAGTTGATCGTGTACGCTTAAGCACGTGCGCACTCACGTGTGTTTGTGTGAATGACGAAGTTCATGTGAAAGCATTAAATCCTACCTAGTTAATCCTACCTACTATGTTCTAGGAAGGATAGAATACACCAGGAAATTCCATTTATCACAGCGTTTGTTGTTGTTCTTCTTCTTCTTTTTAATACTATTATTATTATTTTTTCGTCAATCTCAGTCATCCTATTCGACTGGTTGGTATTTATAGTGTGGGGTTCCGGATTGCATCCTGCCTCCTTAGGAGTCCATCACTTTTCTCACTATGTGCGCTGTTTCTAATAGCACGTTCTTACGCACGAGTCCTGGAGCTACTTCGGCATCTAGTTTTTATTATTATTATCATTATTATTACTATTATTTATGACAATAAAATGCCTCACCACTGGCAAAAGGTACAAGGAAAAGTCATAAGAGAAGTACTTTAATATCTACTAACGACCAAAGCGCTGTAACTTCGGTTACATAACAGCGCTCCCCATAAACCGATATCAGCAGTTGGCGGCGTCTCTACGAAAACCTTGTTTACATTCAAGTCTAGGCCTAGTAATGAGCTGCGGCTCCACGGATGGAAAGGAGGGAGGCGTCTTTGAAGCTAATGAACCTTGTGGCCTCATCTCTCTAATTACCATGTTTTATTTTGAAAGAAAAGTCTGGGAATATCAAGATGTGTGTGTGTGAGAGAGAGAGAGAGAGAGAGAGAGAGAGTACAAGAGTTCGTTCATCAAGCATATACAAAGGTATATAAAAACATGTAGGTGAAGGTACAATCATGTTTTTAGAGAAAGAGCTAGTTATCAACGTCTCAGATTTCATGAAAGGAATAAAGAGAATTAAGTATAAAAAAAAGTTAAGTAAGAGTATGTAAGCAGAAGGAAAGTTACACAATGAAAGAACATGTAATATAACAAATAAATAAATAAATAACAAACCTAGAGAGAGAGAGAGAGAGAGAGAGAGAGAGAGAGAGAGAGAGAGAGAGAGCTGATGAGGGCAAATCATGATATGAACCCGTATTGACAGAGACTCGATTTAATACGACCTCTACATTGCCGCATATCACAGCAGCTGGCAACTGTATATTATGCAATTCATATAAATATCGATGGACATCCATCGGAATAGAACACAGCCTGTTTGTTCGGGAGTTCGTACTTTGGCAGCCACATTCATTTCGGGGCTGGCGATGGAGGGCCTACATAAAACATAAATACAATTTAATCTATTGCTTTCTCAGATACAGTTTTCTGTCTTCCAGACGTGAAAGTATTTAGAAAGTATGAAGGGATGAGGTGAAACATTGTCTAAGATTAAGAAAATTTTTTAATTAAAAAATTTACTATCAGAAACAAGTATCCTGTGTCGATGACGTTAACTGTAGCAAAGTTAAAATATATATATAAAAAAATCAGTGTTCGTAAACACTATCATTTTGCTTCTGAATATAAAAACCGTTTCCAGGAAGTTTTTTGGGGGATGAAGTTTTGGCCCTAGTCCCGCGCAACGAATGTTCAAAGGGCTTATGTAGTAACGGACCTGGATTTTGTTGGTGTTAGTTCCTTCATGAACTACAGCCTAAACAATCGCTGAACTTAGCTGATCAAATTACCAGCCGTACAGCTAATGTGTTCCTACTGTTTCACAAGGCGCAAACACACACACGCGGAGTGTGTGTTTGTGTGTGAGTGCAAACATATTTTTGCAGCTGAATTAATTTCCATTTATACAGACAATAAATATCCTCTCAACACTTCTCGCATTCCGTCTGCTCATTTCCTCTCTGCTTTCGTCTTACAACAGACCTGATCTCTCTCTACCGAGGAAAATTAACATTGACATCGCCGCTCCGTTACTCGGCGTCTGAAGTTTAGCAGCGGGGCTTCTGGGGGAACAAAGCAGCGAGACTAATTAGATCACTCCTCGAAATTCTAAATAATGCAAATCTCGAGAGGCAACACGACTGGTGAACTCCCCTGCCGAGGCCTGTCACTCCCAGACTCATTATTCACATCCGAGCTTTCGGGGTAGAGTTTATGCACCATAATCTTCATAGTTATTTTTGTACTTTATATTTTTGGGGCTACTTATTTCAGCTCTCATTCGGCTCGTCCAGCAGAACCATTTGTTTGTGAGTTAAAGTTTATGGTATTGAAAAACTTGTACTCCTGTGTTGTAAATTTTTGTTATTATGATTTTTAAGGCCTTGCTTCCCTTGTCATCAGTTAAAACGTTTATTTATCCACGCTTTCTTATGATCTTATTTTGTGCTGCTTGTAACTTTATGTCAGAGATTTCCGTGAGTAAGTCTCCCGCTTTTGCTTCCTTTGTTTATTTTATTGAATTTCACGAAACGCTGACCTGATGTTTTTCGTCTGTTGAACAGCGGATTTTGAGAGAAAACTATTTTTGTTTTTTATTTTGATTATATTCTACATAGTTCCATCAAATTTATGCTGCGCATTTCCCCTTAATTGACCCATGACAGCCATTTTTCATCCGTTTCTGCAAACCTCTCAGTAAATTTCTCCATCGCGCTGAATTTAGTCATAATTCGAGGGAGATTGAAGTTCACGATATTTCTTCTTTAAGACGTCCTCTCAAGTATGTGTGTGTGTATGTGTGGTAAAGACGGTTGTGTTTGTTAGTATATACCTGAGAGGAGTTCTTAAAGCGGAAATCTGGTGAACTTTAATCTCCATCGAATGATGTAGTTCCTCATTGGACTGGTTGGTATCGTTCTCGGCTACCACTCTGCTGGGCCCGCGTTCGATTCACCGAACGGCCAATGAACAATTAGAGAAAGTTATTTCTGGTGATAGAAATTCATTTCTCGTTATAATGCAGTTCGGATTCCACAATGAGCTGTAGGTCCCGTTGCTAGATCACCAATTGGTTCTTAGCCACGTAAAATAAATCTAACCCTTCGGGCCAGCTCTCTCTAGGAGAGCTGTTAATCAGCTCAGTGGTCTGGTTAAACTAAGGTATACTTGACTTTTCTCCATCGAGTGATAACTAAACTCAGGGCGATGGAGGAGAAACTCACCGAGGGGTTCAGTGAGATGGTTGAAAAATGGAAGCCACGAGTCAACAATTTGGAAATGCTCAGCCAAAATATGAGGGAGCTATGCAGAGAAAACCAGACTAAACGAAAATAATACTTTATTTTCATAATCCACTGTGACTAGAACGAATGCTTTTCAACAAACGTAAAACATTAGTTCAGCGCTTCGTGAAATTCAATAAAATATTCAAAGGAAGGAGAGGCTGGACACTTATTCATGGAATTTTTAGACAAAAAGTTACACGCAGTAAAAACTAAAATCATGAGAACAAATTGATAAATAAAATTTCAGCTGATGACACAGTAAAAACAGCCCCCAAAAGTCGTGATAACAAACTTCCCTAAAAGTGAAGAGGAAGACATTATGATGGAACACATAAAGAAACTGACGCCAGAGTCTATGAATAAAATATTTGGTAACATAAGAAAACGTCCAAGCTGCTACACTGACGTCCAAAACAAAGGGTTGAAATATCTAGTTACTGACAAAGAAAAACAGTGAAAGGTAACATCACAAGATTTTCCTCGCCTTTACCAGCAAATAACTTGCTTATTTCCATAAGTAAGTATACCTTAGTTTAACCAGACTACTGAGCTGATTAACAGCTCTCCTAGGGCTGGCCAGAAGGATTAGATTTATTTTACATGGCTAAGAACCAATTGGTTACCTAGCAACGGGACCTACAGCTTATTGTGGAATCCGAACCTCATCATACCTAGAAATGAATTTCTATCACCAGAAATAAATTCCTCTAATTCTTCATTGGCCGGTCGAAAGACTCGAACTCGGGCCTAACAGAGTGCTAGCCGAGAACTCTACCGACTCGTCCAACGAAGAACTGCTTATTTCCATAGAATACTACATAAACTAACACCATATACTGTGGAGAATTACAGCAGTAACATAATTAAGTCTTTTCATTTGCTCTGGGAAATACATACACGTTCTATACGGGTAAAATCCACGCCAGAGTGTAATATAGCGTTTTAACATCGCAATTGCTCTGAATGACATCAGCACCATATACCTCAGTGGTTTTATGGGTGCATGGTAATGTCAGCGTGCGAAATGCACATTTATTTGCTGATATATGTACGTTCGTTATGCAATGGGCGTGTGTCCATGCATCGTTCTCCACGCCTCTATTTAAACAACATTCAGGTCGATGAGATTGACAGCTATAACGAAATTAAAATTTACGCTTCCATTTTTCAACATTCTATACGCCTCTGCTATTCTTTTGTATCAATATTCATGAACTGTTACTAACACGTGTATCAGTCGTAGAAAAATATGAACGTGTGTTTATTTTTACAGGCAAAATGTTTCACGTATTATCTTGCATATATTTAGTTTTGGTCTTTTTTTTCTATTTAATTTACTTTTTTGTGTGATGAGAAACATTCGTATTAAAATCTTATACACTGACTTTCTCGATTTACTTTAATGTCTGAAGTCTGCATTTGAAGTAACAGTTATATCGTTCCTATTTTTTTCGTGTTGGAATTAGTAGTTTCCGACTTTTTTCCATGCAATTATAGGTAGTAATGCAACTTCCGTGCTATCAAAAGAATTGATATGTTGTCAATGCGAAAATGTTATCATCATAACCCACATTATTATCTTGCTGGTTTTTATTATTTTACTGCTGAGGATATTTTTTTTATTTAATTTTATTGAGAAAATTTACATAGTTTTGCACATAGTTATCTTTTATAAAATTATATTTTTTATATTATATACATATACTTTTTTTAGTTGTCACAATATGGTTATTAATAAGCTATTTCAGAGTTAATGTTTTAAGCAGATCTGCGTACTTTTTAATTTGAAGCTCCTTAAAATACGTATTCATATTAAAATTAGCTACGTAACTGAGCAGTGACATGTATTGTGTATCACTACTACTTTCTACTGCCATTCACTGCATGAAGTTTTAATTCTTCTTATTAACTAATTCATTGTTTCCATAGTTGGATCTCTGCTGCACATCTAAAAACAGCAGCAAATGAGAGAGAGAGAGAGAGAGAGAGAGAGAGAGAGAGAGAGAGAGAGAGAGAGAGAGAGAGAGAGAGAGAGAGAGAGAATTATACGATAACCTCTGGCAGGAGGAAGGCAAAATGTATATATATTTTATGTAAATTGATAGCCAAAGCCTAAATGCAGCGAATAGATTAAAGCTCTACATATTTCGGTGGATATATTTACAATCACCCTTACCTTTCTTTTATCCCAGTAACCAGACTTTACTTGTGTAATTATACAATTATAATATTTAGCGAAATACCAGAAGTAACAGAAAGCAAATGATTATAACGATATGTAAACAGCAATTTTTAACATAACTGTCACAATCACCCTTACCTTCCTTTTATCCCAGTAAGCAGACTTTACTATGTAATTACAAAATTATAATATTTAGCGAAAGTAACAGAAGGCAAATGATTATAACGATATGTAAACAGCAATTTTTAACATAACTGTGTATGTAGTACATTCTGTGTTAATGTAACAAGCTAAGCTATTTTTCAAAACGGAAAATTGCTTGTTAAACTTTCAAGAGGGTCCTGTGGCAGCTGAGGTGCGAGCGAAGTGGCTGTTACCGGTGGGCAGTTACTGACTTGACGTTTCTGTCTTATTCCGGCATTACTTTTTTTTTTTTTATCTTTTATTAGAAAAATATTAAATTTCTATTACATAATAAGAAAAATATTACATTTCTTTAACATAATAAGAAAAATATTACATTCCATTCACATAAGTAAGATATTACCAAAATATTACAAAATTATATACCTACAGTATTTACAAATTATTATGGATTAAAAAAATATAAATAAAAATCAATATACCTTTTACTGAATACATTGGCAATTTTGTCTCTGTATAAGTTTCTTAATAACCTACTGTCATAGCACAGTTTACTTTTCACAAAGGCACACGTTCCTTCTTTTGTGTAATTGTTTTCTTACTAATCCAAACAGCATATATATATATATATATATATATATATATATATATATATATATATATATATATATATATATATATATATATATATATATATATATATATATATATATATATATATATATCCAACGATCATTATTATAGCACTATTTCGGTCTTTTATTCCCGGCATTACATTGAAGTTTCGATAATTAAGACGTTAATCGAGATCGTCTTCGGTGTAGTACGGTATTATCTTGACCATGTAAAGGTTTAAAGTGAGACGTAACCGCAGGTTATGAGAAGAGGTGGGCTTACGCCGGACATTTCACGAAGCACCGGTAGCGTTTTACGCTCTTGTAACCGAAGAACGAGTGAGAAGACTTTGGTGACAGTTGGTTACCGTTGGTACGTAGGTTTGTGCACGCGCAAGAGGATTTCTGCACGTGCTACCGTACCGTACGTTATGTGGTTTAAAGTTAAGTATATCTTAGTTTAACCAGACCACTGAGCTGGTTAACAGCTCTCCTAGGGCTGGCCCGAAGGGCTAGACTTATTTTTACGTGGCTAAGAAACCAATTCGTTACCTAGCAACGGGACCTTCAGCTTATTGTGGAATCCGAACCACAGAGAAATGAATTTCTATCACCAGAAACAAATAATTCCTCTTGTTCTTCACTGGCCGGTCGGGAGATTCGAACTCGCGACCAATAGAGTGGTAGCTGAGAACGGAACCCGCTCACCCAGCGAGGAACTACGTTATGTGGTGACTGCCCCCGCCAAGACTGGTATATGCCTGTCATTTGGTTTGCAAATGTTTAAAGGGCTCTGTTGGAGAGACAGGACCATTTTTCCTACTGTGGGAATTACTGCAAGCAGCTTTTGAAGATTCTTGGATTTACCCGAAATTAAGTGTGTTTTTCTAGACTTATAATTTCAGGATTTGCTATGGTCACTTTAATATGTATAACGTTAAGTATTCATGTGTTCCCTAATTAAGCATTAGTACATAAAATCAATTATTGTCAATAAACTCGTTAATATTTATTCAGAGTTTTTATCCATAAGCCTTTGTTGTACCGAATTGTCAATGGAACACTGAGAACGGATATGTTTCGTATCAAGAACCTGGTTATGGGATAACAAGACCAGCAACTGTTAAAAATTTACACAATTTTCTAAGTAACAGCATTGTATGTGTGTGTGTATATGTGTAAGTTTATGTATGTGTAGCTATACATATGTGTATATGTATGACTATGTGTAAATGTGCATATATGTGTATTCGCTTTGCTGACTTGTCTAACAGAGGCCATACAGAACTCGCATAACTACTGAAAGTGTTAACAAGAGCATAACTATTTGCGATGCCTCATTAAATCGCCACTCTGTGTAATCTCAGATATAGTAATAAGAAATCTACCTAAATACAAGAAAAGAAAGGCTATTTAAAGCATTTATGAATTTAAATGAGTAAATTGCTATTAAACCCTGTGTAATTAACTAAGAAATGAAAACGCTTCTTTCCATTTGGAAAAAACTATTGAATAACAATTCGTCATTAACATCGATTGAGCTAGTTTAAAAAAAAAAATTATATTAAGAATATTAGTCTACTAGTTTTCAAGAATTGTGGTAGCCTTACGTATATTAACCCATCCATCTCTTTCTTTTCTATAGGCACTATGTTGGTATTCAACCTTGAAAAAGGAGTCTGGGAGTTGGCGATAAACATAACAGATGGCCTAGTCCTGCGTTAGAGCGTGGTGGGAGGAGCTGGTATATATATATATATATATATATATATATATATATATATATATATATATATATATATATATATATATATATATATATATATATATATATATATGTATGTATATATATATATATACATATATAAAGATATTATATATATATTATATATATACATATATTTATAGTCATTGTTTCTTTCATTTTAAGTTAAATTCTTTGTCTACCCTCTTACACAGCTCCTTTAGTTTAACATCTGACTGGAATGGTTTTCACGAGGAAATTCTATATCTCCACCAATATTTTATTAATAACTGCTTCCCATCTGAGCTCTTTTACAAACATTTGCGCAAATTTTTAAGTAATATTTTTCAACCAAAATTCAGAATACCAACTGTACCTAAACTATCTTTCTATGCAAGTGTCCCGCTTATCTATGATAAACACTTTTACCAAGATTTACGACAAATAATAAACACACACACACACACACACACATATATATATATATATATATATATATATATATATATATATATATATATATATATATATATATATATATATATTCTGAATTACGGGAGCCCATAACATTATACAAATTTGCCATTTTGAGAGCAGATTTTTGTTGCGGAAAACGTCATCTCGCTAGCAATTCCCACAAAAAAAAAGACAAAGCATTGTTCTGAATTTCATTTCAGTAACAATTTTCTCAAATAAAATTTAACATTTATTCCTTCCTAATTACACGTATGGAGCTATACATTATCTTAGTAACAATGACTTCACTTATAATTTGTCAGTTTGGTGAGAACAAGCGGAGGACTGAGAGATGCCAATGGCACTCATTTCCAGGATTGAAAAATGACGCGACCTAGTCAAACCACCTTCTCGGCAACAGAGCAACGAGACGACGCAGTCTGGTGTTAAAAACAACACATAATCAGGGAACTCAGTCAAAATATGAATTATCTACTATCACTAAGAAATAAAATTACCTCTCATCTCTCAATGATAGAAAAAAAACGCCAAGAAAATGGAGAGAAATATCAATATATAAGAACCGATTTTTTTTCGTAAAAAAAGAGGTTCCTGGGAAAGATAAAATGAAAGGTAATTCAGAGTTTCCCAAAATATATAAACCTCGATTCACGCAACATCTGGCGCAATACTGAAGCTAATCGGCTCCGAGAGAGGTAAAGGAAAACGAGGACTGGTCGGAGCCGATTCTGGAAATCACTGGATAATGAAGAACTCTCCTGGAAAAAGCCGAGAAGAGAGGCACGTAAATAAATACGGGGGTGAGCGCAAAAATAACGATTTGTGCGTGTGTGTGTGTGTGTGTGTGTGTGTGTGTGTGTTGTGTGTGTGTTTGTGTGTGTGTGTGTGTTCGGAGAGAAACCTTGTCATCAAGAGTAATCGGAGGGGTTGTGTAAATGAGGGAGAACGAAAAGTGTCTGTGAAGGAACAAAATATACAAGTACAATATAGAATACAGAAAATAGAATATAGAAAAATAGACACTTTTTGTAGAACGAAAGGCTCATTCAAATAACACCGCATGAAACGCGACCAATAAAATTTTGCCAGAAATAGAGTGAAGAGAGAGAATAAATCACTCGAAATAAAGAAGCATAAATTGAGCTTTTCAGTCGAGAAACATGCCAAGTGCCAAGGATAAAACCAGCGAAAAACAAATTAAAAATACTTTGGCCCAGGATGGCGCTTGGCATATTTCTCGATTGAAAGTCTCAACTGAACATCAGAAGGAAACCGGAAATATTAAAAAAATAAATCGAAAGGCAAGAAAGAAAAAAAATGAAATATGCATCTGAAATTTTACCTCATCAAACGCGAGCAAAGGGACCGAGTGTCAATCAACGTCTGGAAAATCCGGGAGAGGAATCCATTCATGAGAAGTGAATAATGAATGAAGCCTTGAGAGAAATGTCGGTCAGAAATCTTGACGTTTCTTGAACACCGGACTCAAGACGACTGAGTGAAAAGATTTCGGAGAACTTTTGGGCTAAATCACGTGGCGCCATTACGGCCTTTCTGTGAATGAGAAAGATGATGATTGTCGTGATAAAGATGACGGGAGAGATGGTGCCAATAACGATTTAAGGGAAAGAGCGGAAAGAAATTGCTGCAATGAGGATCGAGGTAAATGGTGACAAAGTGATTAATTTTCCTTTTTCTATTAGAAATGTTTACGTAGAAGAATGCTGGTAATATGCTAATATAAAAGAGTCCTTCTTAAGTTGACAGAAATGGGTAAGAGCTGAAAGGAAAGCCAAATAAATGGAAACTTAAGCTGAGAGAGAGAGAGAGAGAGAGAGAGAGAGAGAGAGAGAGAGAGAGAGAGAGAGAGAGAGAGAGAGAGAGAGAGAGAGAGAATACAATCAATCTTCAGAAAATCTATCAAAGTCATCGAGACTGAGGTGAGAAAGTCAAATGCAGAGAATGAATAGAAGAAAAATGAACTAGAGGGATATAAAATTAAAGCAATGGCTCAGAAAAAATGGAGAATGAAGAATGAAAATCATATCAAAAAGATTTATAGGTATTTATATTACTGCATAATCGACCAAGGAACACAATTACATCTTTCGCTAATAAAAAAAAAATCTATACAAATATTAGCTGCTTCAATACAAATCTGAGGTCCGTTACTTGCCAATCCTGACTAAAACTTCACTATTCGAGCGAAAATAAAGGCACTTGTAAAGCAACTCCTCGTGCATCTCAAACCAAACGAAACAAACATGATTCTCCTAAAGCCATCGGAGCTTCCCTTTTAAAGAAAAGTGTGAATCGCCCAGATCTCGAGAGGCAGATTTGGCTCTCAAGAACCTAAACCCAGTGGCCTCAGCTTGTTTGAGAGATCACGGTAGGCTTTATGCAGATTTCAGTTCCTCGTCGGCATTAGCTCTTTAACTAATGAAAAGTCAGAAAGCTGCCGGTTATGTAACGCCTATTGTTGAATATAGGAACCGAAATTATGAGATGTAACTTCGAGTTAACAATTCTCGGCAGTTCGGTAGTCCATCAGTTTCTATTTTTAATTTTTTTGGGGGGTGTGTCATTTCTCATTTCAATTTAGGCTATCGTCTCACAACTGTGAGCATCAGTGTTATCTTTCATAACTTTATATATTGTGTGTAAATTGTGGAAATGTTTCGTTAAATTTATAGGCTGTGGAAATCCTACGGACTTAATGGTTAGCCGTGAATTATCGTGGCTGACGCCGTTTCAATCGTTATTAGCAATTTTCTTTATTAGGGAACATTAGTCTTAACGTAACTGCAATGTGTCTGGAAGCCAACGATGTGTGTGATCTTTCTTATTTTTCTTTTGACAGTTTCAGTGTCAGGAAAGCTAACGACTATTAACAGTCCGTTAGTTCACTGGCTGGGGCATGGTCTAAGAAGGAGCTGTGGGATTCCAGTGTCTTCAATTGACCGGTGAACCACAGCAGCTGTGCCCTCTGGAATATAAGTATTGTCTACGCTTCGTTCTATTGCCATCTTTGATATAAAACATTTGCATATAAAGGTTAATTTCATACTATGGTAACATTTATAGTTACAACGGTGGTAGTTGAACTGTGGTCAAGTCTAACTTTTGTAATAAATACATTACTAAATTCAGCAGAGTAGTTTCGTAATGGCTATGATAAATGTTTATGATTAATGTATGATGGCATTTCTTTGTCCTTGTGGACTGTCTTTATCTCCATTACTGTAACAATCATAAATTGCATAAAATAAGATTCGGTAATCAGTGTTACCTGATCCTAAATAAGCAAGCTTCATGTCCCGTGATAAATCCCTATGAAAGCATAACAAAAAACTATAGCTCTATGGCACGAGACTCATTGACTACAATACTCGCGATGATTACGTATAGCAGAGAGAATCTACGGAGAAGAGTCATAATTACTGTTTTTATGAAACACTAAACAGTCAACCGAGTCATTTCTGGGTACTTACAGGGATCGTCAGAAGGATTTATGGTTAAATGAACGATAAAACTGGAGCAACACAAAGTTTAAGAATGTAGTCAGCAATGTGGAAAGAAACAAAAACAAGTAAAAAATACGCCGAAGTTTCTTCGGCGCAATCGAGCTTTCTGTACAGCCGCTACCAGCTTATAATCAAAGTCACCGAAAATTTATCTATCTTTCAGTGGTTTCGGTATAATGTTGTATAAGCCGCGGACCATTAAACTTAACCACGGCTAGGTGGTAGCCCATCCCATATCGCTGCCAGAAGCACGATTATGGCTAACTTTAACCTTAAATAAAATAAAAACTACTGAGGTTAGAGGGCTGCAATTTGGATGTTTGATGATTGGAGGGTGAATGATCAACATACCAATTTGCAACCCTCTAGCGTCGGTAGCTCTTAAGATCTGTGGGCGGACAGACAAAGCCGGCACAACAGTTTTCTTTTACAGAAAACTGAAAAAGCATACAAAACAACGAAATGGGGTCAAATTGGAGGCAACCTAGAACCTTTCTTACTGTCCATAGTAAATCACACACCACACAGCGTATAAAGTGACTTGGATAGTACCGGTAAAAACACTGATAACTCGGTCCTTTATCGGGAAAATAACCCCAACCCCGTCCACAAAGCGCCAGCTGTAACGACGTCAGTGAAGGACATCACTACGGTTTTGACGGTAAACCTCATCATCAAAGAGCATTAACGAAACGGCTGACTGGTAAGCACTGTAAAAGTTCACGTTTTAGCATTTCAGAATTTTTGGACACTTACCCGCTGATATTTTTCGTTTCTCTCTCTTATGATATTGAATTCAGTCTTGTATATATTTATCATTACAAGATCGCTTGCAAGCAGAAAATATATTCTGGATGATATAATCATAATCATTCTGCAATTATATTATCACTGAATGTGATCATATTTACATAAACCGAGTGGAAATCACTTATTCAACTCGATACTTTAATAAAAATTTAAAAAACTCATGTAACAAAGTAGTTAACAGTAATTAAATAAAAATCTTGGTAAGTGGGATAATCAATAAGTATTTCATTTATAACCAGAATCCATTTTCATAATTTATCATAACGATATTTTATCAAAACTTACCAGCGTAATTCGCAGCATTCAGTTCAAATTAACTTTCAAGTTAACCAAACTCTCTTGTTGAAACGGTGCAATATAAAATAGGAATAATCAACAATTCAAAATCAGGCAGCACAAGAGAGAGAGAGAGAGAGAGAGAGAACGTGACTGATTTAGCTTAATTGCAATCAAAGCCGCACGAAATCATTTCTCAGAAAACTATGTACTTTGAACTACATGAATTGAGACTACCGGCTTAAAGTATTGTAACTCTACTCGTCCCCTTTTTTTGGGCAAAATGTTGAATATGCATTTTTCCCAATTTTTTTTAGTTATCGACGGTGATTTTATTACCGACGTCTTGTTTCAGCAAAGTCTGTCTCTCACCATCCAGACACTTAACAGAAACAGGAAATTATTGAAAAATTTAAAATTTGCCAAAAAATGGACGAACTGATTACATATCAAGACAAAAATCGACATTATGAACGTTTGGTCAACCAACGAATAGAAACTATTTCTAAATACTTCCCACGCATCGTTTATAGGACATTTATTTACTGGACTGTTTATCAAATGACATGTTTATAATTGTTCGCTTTAATTAACGAAAATGGCCCTTATAAAGTTTAAAGTCATAAACCATAACAACCAAAATATTTATGTTTATAAAATAATACAGCAAACGAAATATAGTTTGAATAGCAATTACAGTGCTACAAACAATAAAACTAAAAATACCATCACTGAATGCTGATAATGACACTGATAAAGTCTAATAAAGTGGTTCTTAACCTTTTTACTACCGCGCCTCCTCTAAGAGCTGGTCCTTCCCCCCCACGCCCCCCTTGCATCTGTGAGTAAAATTCCTTCCCAGATTTAAATGAAAATAAAAGAAAAAGAAAAAGAGAAGGAGTGTTTTTATTCGTTTGGGAATGAATTAGTGAGATACTTGACACTGCTTCTTAGCGACTCTCGTTAAGAGAATAACGAATATAATTAGAGAAACTTTTATTTTTCCCTAGGCTCGCGCCCCCTTTGGAAATTGCTGACGGTCCCCTAGTGGGGGTGCGTCCCCAAGGTTGAGAACCACTGGTCTAGTAAAACGATTCCCAAACAGACTTTCCATTTTCAGTACTCACCAACAACGAACTACGACGCTTCATCACTGCAGGCACTTTCCAGAACTGTTAGTATGAACAAACGTCACACTATCGCAGCAGGTCTGTGAAACAATAATAAAATATAAGTTATATAGAAGTGGAAAAAAGGTCAAGTATTAAGGATCTAGGGACTAAAAGAACCTCATGCAACCATATTTTCATCAGAGTAATGGTGAAGTTTTCAGTAATCGCTATTCTGAAATGTAAAATATGCAATTTTTGTCACGGAAACAATTACAGGAAATTATAAGTTTTTGGAATATAGGTTTTAAAAGCCCCAGTTACTTTTGACTGTCGTTTTACGTAGACTAATTACGGTTCTACGTTATGTAGAAGGAATATAGTCAACAGAATTACAGCTACCTTTAGGATAAGTAAATGAAAGCCTTCTACGCCCATGCATGGATACAATCCACAATTTCTCTTTTGATTCCATCGATACGTAATGCCCAGAGTCCACTGCCCTTGCAAGTTTAATAGCAATTCGGGTTTAAGCCGTAAAAAGAAAGGAACACTCAACATATTTCGACAGAATGCTCTTAAATCTGGGATATATCCCAAGCAATAATCAGGACTCACCAATCAAACGGGCAATAACTCCAAGCAGTGCATTAATTCTTCATGGCGGTATTCAAAATTGATAGTTCTCTATGGATTTCACGGGGTTTATTGGTCTCCTCTCAGTATTCTTATGTTGTTTGTGCTTAGTTCAAAGAATTCTGCTTTTTCTGTGGCTACATAATTTCATTAACACAGGTTTTAATCAGCCAATGTTTTTTTACAACTGCACAGTTTACAGTGAACTTCAGGTACTTGGCTGTAATCTGCTATGTGCTGGCTGCATCTCAGCATGACATCAGTGTTGGGGATATTTGCCGCAGAATATGTGCGGAATAGGTAAGTAAAGTATACCTTAGTTTAACCAGACCACTGAGCTGATTAACATCTCTCCTAGGGCTGGCCCGAGTGGAGTAGTCAATTATCATGTACTACGTAGCAAATATCTTGGAGCACTGGGAGTTGGGTGCCATGGGAAGTATGCCAGCATTAAGGATAGGTGAGAAAGCCACAGGCGCTCTGGTATATAGACGAATGAGGTCTGAGTAGCAGCTGTTACTTCTAATAATTTATGCGAACAGCTTCTAGAAGCATTTGAGGCCTAGAATAAGGAGTGTCCTTCAAGCCCGGAAGATTCATACCCGATACTGAGTCAAAGCATATGCTTTGGTCTCTGCGTGGAGGATATTAGTAACAAGATGGATGGCATCACCTGCCCAAAGGCAAGCATCTGTTGGTTAGTGACAAGTGGGTCATCTCTGGTCTTAGCACGTCTTAGTGATCAGATTTGTCCAACCTCCTCAGCGTTCTTATTTGTATCGTCAGCTGTGCACGTAAATGGTGAGAAGAAATTCTCAATGTCAGGAATTCTGAGATATTTTTATTGGTTGAAGAAGCTGAAACAACATTGGCATAATCGCTTGGAGACTTTACCAATGTATGCCAGCCCTTGCAACTGAATGGTAAATTTTACTTATTACAGCTGAGAAAAAAGAAGTAAGCATTCTTCTCCACCACTGAAGGATTAACCAAACAAAAGACTTATGGATATGGGTTACTAGTAGGTATAAAAAAGTTCACCTAACGGTTATATATATATATATATATATATATATATATATATATATATATATATATATATATATATATATATATATATATATATCTCGTCAGGTGAACTATATATATATATATACATATATATATTTGAAATATGTATTGTGTCAATGCGTACGAGTATACAGTAGCTACGCTTCTCTGAACAAGCCTATACAATTTTCATTTCGTTTTCCGATTTGTAAGGGATGAGTGAAATGTATATACAGAATTGACACTTTACGAACCCCATTCTTTATTTTCAAGTCGTCAAGCATACACACATTGACGCATATATATATTTATATGTGTGTGTGTGTGTGTGTGTGTGTGTGCACGCGCGCGTGTAAATAAAGACCACTTAAAAAGATAAAAGAAAAATATTAGAATATAAAAAATATAAAATATGCAAGTAATCTAAATAGAAATAAAAGGAATAAAATCACATTTGTGAGCTATTTACACGACGAGCTAATAGAAATGCGACATCGTCTTTGCCTCGGGTTCAGATAGACAGGACTTGGGTGTCTTGGGACCTCGGGGGTGGGTAGATATCTCAGCGTTAGAAAAAAAGCAAACGAAATCTCTAACGAGACTGGAAAGGACGCTTCCCTAAACGTTTGGTTCCTGTTGTCTAAGCAGTTTCCTTTTTTCTCCTTCTTTTGTGAAGCGATACCTTCCTTTGGTGAAATTTCCTGTAACATACGGTGACTTAAATATTGATTGTAATCTTTTTTTTTTCCGTTGTTGAGATACATTTCCGAAGAACCTTAGTAGTTGTTTTCTCTTAACGATTTTTTGCATTTATATATTACTCTTGTCTTTTTTTTTTTAAACAGAAGTGAGTAGAAACTATCTGAATTCCAACATACTCTGATCAGTAGTGTCTGAAATCCATGTTCATTTGAATTAAGGTCGACATAAATCTTCCATAATCCCATTTCTGTAAATGTCAATCCATAAGAAATATTCTTCATACTTCTGCTTTCAGAGTGTAATTTTATTCTTTGGAATCTACAGATGTTTTGGGAGCGGTTTGAACTCTGATGTACACTACTGACGATATCCTGGAATTCCATTTCAACTTAAAAAATAATCTTGATCGAAATATTTAAATATTTTTATATTACAGGATATGCGAAGTTACTTCCTCCACTGTCTCTGTTTCAAACAAGTGTCAATTTGGCTACGACGAGTAAAGTAAAAAAAAAAAATCAATTACATTGCTAACGAAATTTAACGTCAATCGACTACAACATAAAAATAAATGCCGACAGGAAGGTAGAAACGAAGATTACAATGTAGAAAATTCCGATAAAGCTGGTTTACTGTTCTTTTTTTTTTTTAATCTTTATATTTTTATTTATGTTTAATTATTTTTTTTATTAATTTTATTTATTTCTATTCATTTTTACATAGTTTTATTTATTTCAGAACCACTTCATATCGTTCACTTCATATGCATGACTGTAGGCTACGTGAACGTGTGCGAAATAAAGACATGAGAAATAAAGTTAAATGTCGTGCAGATGCACAGGCGCCATAATTCAAAATGGAATGATACCAAGTTTTTATATCCAAACATTCATTTTTTTAAGGTGGGGGAGTGAGTGGCGTTCACTCATTACCTGACTGAAATAAAATGTTATAAGTCAAGTACATCTTAGTTTAACCAGACCACTAAGCTGGTTAACAGTTCTCCTAGGGCTGGCCCGAAGGATTAGACTTATTTTACGTGGCTAAGAACCAACTGGTTACCTAGCAACGGGACCTACAGCTTATTGTGGAATCCGAACCACATTATGACGAGAAATGAATTTCTATCACCAGAAATAAATTCCTCTAATTCTTCACTGGCCGGTCGGAGAGTCGAGCGCTGGGCCAACAGCGTACTAGCCGAAAGCTCTACCCACCCCTACAATGAAGAACTAATAAAATGTTGTGATAGGGTCATTATACGAGGGAAGGAAACAACTGATATGGTCGGCGAATATCACAATGAGGTAGGAATTAAAAGGTACTACTGGAATGGAATATAGAATTTTGGTCAAAGGCCAAGCCCTGGGACCTAAGTGAGGTCAATCAGCGCTGAAAGGAAAACTGGGAGTAGAAAGGTTTGAAAGGTGTAACAGGAGGAAAACATCGCAGTTGCACTATGAAATAATTGTTAGAAGAGGGTGGAAAGTAAGATGTAAGAAAGAATATGAATAGAGGTGCAGTAAAAGGAATGAAAGGGGTTGCAGCTAGGGGTCGAAGGGACGCTGCAAAGACAGCTCTACCCTCCCGTCCCCCTTCGGAGTAAAATGTACAATTATGCAATGATCAGATGTCCAAGAGAATGTTTAACACTGACCGAAAACCTGGTGAAAATGGTACTCTGACAGAACGGCCCGTACCCATAGGAATTGAATATGACAGAATGCAAAAGAAACTGATTCACTGTCTAAATTTTCAACATGAAAATGTCCTTTCAACGACATTAAACAACTTCATCAGATTTTTAAAAAAATAAAAAAAAGCAGAATTAACTCCAAGTTCAGCAACATGGATATTTTCTTTAACTAATTTTTTCACAAATGATCATATTTACTCCATCCTCTTAGCACAGCCATATGAAATATTTCTTCCTATGATATGAATAAGGAGTCTGTCTCTCTCTTCTCGAAATGAATCATCTGACCAATCTCCGAGTTCGTATCAACGATCCCCCTCCTTGATATGTATCAAATATCCTCCGTCGTTCTTCCCCCTTTCCTTCAGTTCCTTTCCTTCTCTGATTTTCCAGCTCTCCGGTTTTCCTATCTCCCATCTCACCCTCGTCAGGCCGTTCCCTTCCTTTTGAACCAGTTGTGCAGTTTTCCACTTCATTTGCCTTCCCGTTCTCTGAAATGTTAGTTTCTGATCGTGTCTGAATCGCAGTTTAACACATAGCAGCAACAGGTAAAGAAGTGGTAAAAATAGTAGTAATAATGATGGCAAGAACAGCGTAGTATTATTGGAAGTGCCTCTGTAATAAATTTGCCCTTAATATTATTGCTGTTAATATTATTATTCCGCAGGA
>JANJGK010000048.1:11194775-11209913 GCA_039081455.1 Macrobrachium rosenbergii
CAACTGATTTTCTAGATCTTCCCAGCCCCACTCCTAGTCGCTGTTTTTTGTATGTGTGTGTGCATAATTTTTCAAGAAAATAATTATAAAAACGAGGGAATAACGCTGTCCCGGAATTAATTTCGTGTATGGTATAGATTTGCTATATCATGACAATAGGACAGTGTTAAATTCTACTGTACATTTCACAAAAATAAGTCTCAGAATTTTCAAAGGATGAGTTCCATGAAAACATACAGAACAAAAAATGGGGTTCATCATCTATCTCAAATTTGCTGATTGGCTGATAGACTAATACATGTGACCGGAAGAAAGCTCTCTCTCTCTCTCTCTCTCTCTCTCTCTCTCTCTCTCTCTCTCTCTCTCTCTCTCTCTCTCTCTCTCTACAGTTTTAACAGCAATGGGTTGTGTTAATAGTTCTTTGTAGCTCTTCTCCTCTCAGTCCTTATTAGTTCCTGTTATACTGATAGGTAAAAATTAATAAACGCCAGGATGATAACATATTAGTCAGTCAGTATCAGTCAGCTTTGAAAGAAAATTGGTAACGCTTTGGCTGTGATAAGACAAGTAGATCTTGTTCTGCTTGAAATTTTATACTGAGTCTTTGTAACGTGTTGGAGAATGGCGCCTTAGTTTTCGTAGTACTGTGGTATAACTGACGTAAGGGATAAAATTAACGCAATTTTGGTTTTCTGTTCCTTCTTTCTGAGAAAAGGTGCAATGTTCTTCATCGTCAAGAATGGCAGCGAGTTGTCAAGCTAAAGCGGATGAAGATTCTGAGTACCATCTTTTTAAGAGTCACAAGGCGTGTTTCCTGCGGCAATTGTTTGGAATACCTTTATTCTTACCTTGAGCATTTAGTTTTATTGCAGAGTATAACTGCTTCTTAAAGTTTTTCATTATCACCTGTATTTGGAGCCGTAGTTCTCCATTTCCTTAAGGTTACAAATTCTATTACACAATCCAGATATCCCTTTATCTGTTAACAGAGCTGGATTTTCCTTACTTCCCTTCCAGTTACTGCAGTGGGTGAAAGCCTTGTTCTTGTAGGTGGGTTCTGTCGAAGTTAATAAGGAACACTGCATTCCTCTTTAGCGTTCATGCATCTTCCAATATTGGCTTACTTTTTAAGAAAGTGCTTTCTAATTGTAAAAGTACAGCAAGTAACACGAACCTTATTAAACTTATGGTACTATATGTAGTATCAGCAGATGTTGCTTTTAATAACTCTGTCAAAATTCTGTGACTTTACTGGTAGCCATAACAGATGTATCAGTATCAACATCATCAGGACACGTAAAGTGGTAGAAGTAACAGGAGTAGTAGCTAAAGCTGCTGGTAGGCTAGTGGGTATTATCATCATCACAATAACGCATAATACGTTGCCTTAGCGAAGATCAGAGAGAGAGAGGCAGCCATTACCCGTAATAGGACTGTGGATATAAAATTGTAGTGCCATTATCCACATTGCTTTTATACTCATTTTCATTCTCACTGTTTTCAATATCTTTAGCACTTTCGCTAAAACGGGTCTTTCAGAGTTCTCATGGGATATTTCGAAATTACTCAAGACTCAAGCAAAGCACGGACAACGTGTTTTTAATGCAGTCTTAGTCGTACCCGGAACTAGAATAATGAACATCATAAGCTGCGGCGAGCTGTTGTCATCTTTCTCAATACCAGCGATTTCAAGAGCAGTGTCATGTAACTAAAACCGCAACAGTGTTATTTGTATTATTATCAGAGCTGTTTGCAACAGCATCATTAACCTTATTGCTGGTATTCGCGGTAGCGTTAAACTCAACTCGCGTTGGAGTAGTTGTACATTATCATAACCATAATCATTGATATCATCCATTGCTTTGCCATTATCTATTAGTTTGCTACTATTGTCCTAAGTTGTAATATTGCTAGAGTAATGCTTATTGTTGCCTTAATGGCCATATTAACACAGTAAGAAACAACCACTATTAAGAAAGTTCATAGTTTACAAATAATTCCTTCAGACATTGGATGGGTCGATATCATACTCGGTTAACACTCTCCTAGGCCGGCGTTCGTTTCTCCGGCCGGCCAACGAAGAATTAGAGGAATTTATTTAATTTATTTCTGGTGATAGAAATTCATTTCTCAGTATGAGTTCGGATTCCACAATAAGCTGTAGGTCCCGTTGCTAGGTAGCCAATTGGTTCTTAGCCACATAAAATAAGTCTAATCCTTCGGGCCAGCCCTCTTTAGGAGAGCTGTTAAACAGCTCAGTAGTCTGGTTAAACTAAGGCATACTTTTTTCAGACACTGGGCTCTTTCGAGAACTCGGCCAACCATCCATCACATTTATAGCCGTTTGAGGAATACAGTCCTTGCCTTCATGAGTGAAAATGCATATAGCACATATCTCGTTAAATGATCGGAAGCACGCATGCAAAAGCAGACGACTTGGCATGCAAAACCTCCAATGGCCTTTGCTTAGAGCTCTCTAGCGTCCTATATCATCGAGTGTTAGGCACTGTGATGCATTCGAAATATGATTTATTTGGAATTGTATATCTAGAAAGAATTCAGACTGGTTTATTAAGTCTTCATTTGACAATGAATTGGGTTAACTGCATAACAGTGTTGTTAAAATAGTAAACACTTACCATATGAATATATCATCTTCAACGATTCGCTGAAATAATCAGGAAGGTGTTTTTATCCCAGAATTCTGAACATTCTACTTTGATCTCGGTAATTTATCACTGCTTTCGTGGCAGTGATTCACTTATTCAACTTTCTTCCCATTAGTCTGTGAGTAAACAAGAATTGTAATTGCATTAACTTTTTTCTTTTCCTTTTGAAGGGTTCTTTTTCCTTTTTCATTCGAAGAATTTTCAACCTAGAGAACTTCTTTATATGTTTACATGTGGCTCATTAGATAACTTACTTCACCGCTAAGCGCTCTTATTGACACTGACATATTTTACTGCATCAGAACATATCAACTATATTAACAGGGGAAATTTTTACTACAACGTTTATATAATTCATGTATTATATTGTGGCTTTGCATTGAATCCAGTCTTCTGCGCATAGGCAACATAGGTTTCAGTGATCCCTTCCAAGATGAATACCAAAAAAGGTTTTATGAAGATGCGGATCGACATCCCAGTATTTACCAGAAAAATGAGATGAACACTGATTTTGAAAAAAGCTGTGGGATTGTGCGATAAGCAAAAGCGTAGGCATATAAGATTTCTTTATAAATAACATCCCCAACTCTTTAGTATGTCAGCGAAAACCAAAAAATTACATATTCCCTCTCTGAGAAAACAAGACGACAATGATTATGGAAATATCCTGGAACAATTTTCTGGATCATAAAAACGGAAGGGAAATATGTGAGCTGAAGACCTTGAAAATTAAGGATCCCACTTGAGAAGGTCATATTTCCCTCCAATATCCTTAGAAAAAAAATCAGTCTTAGAAAAAATTAGCCATCCATATTTGATAACTCATTATTTTAAGAGCTACGAGACAAATAAGACAATGGTTCTATAACTATATTCAGTCTCACGCAAGGTTACAGAAACTGATGAATCATTCGTTCTCTCTCTCTCTCTCCTCTCTCTCTCTCTCTCTCCTCTCTCTCTCTCTCTCTCTCTCTCTCTCTCTCTCTCTCTCTCTCTCTCGTGCCCATGTTTAAAAAATATTTGGAAGAGCATCTATATCTTCATATAATTTTGTGTAAGTTCAAGAATACGTTATTTAGTTAAAGAAAGCTGATGTCCTAATGCCTTTCAAAGCCTCAAAAGGATTGAAGTGTTTCCTTTTGTGCCTCGTGATTGTATCTATCGTTGGTGATCACCCAAGGATCGAAGTGTTACTTTATAGAAAAGTAAACACTTGCAACAGAGACTCATTAGCTACCTGAATGCTGGAGTTTCTTCACAACTGCCATTTCTCTCCCAATAGGCCCTCTCATCTCTCTCTCTCTCTCTCTCTCTCTCTCTCTCTCTCTCTCTCTCTCTCTCTCTCTCTCTCTCTCTCTATTTACGTATCGAAAAAATTTCTTATCCTATATAAATGATGATTTTTATCTTTCATCTTCATAATATCTTACGTTACTTTATCTGGTTTAACGGACTGGTATTGTGTGAATAACACAGTTAGTTACTATGAAATACAACCTACATTAACTTTTTTGAAAATAATTTAAAAATCGACGAAATTTTTCTTTTTTTGTTCCCATCCTGTATTTTATGCTCTTTAAATTTACTTTTACAAGTTTATAAGATTTGTTCTTCACCTAATTCTCCCGTTGCTAGGTAACCAATTGGTTCTTAGCCACGTAAAATAAGTCTCATCCTTCGGGCCAGCCCTAGGAGAGCTGTTAATCAGCTCAGTGGTCTGGTTAAACTAGCGTATACTTAACTTTTCCTCTATACACATAATTTACCGAGAGGATTCACTGTTTAGTCTGCTCTCTTAATCCCTCAAAATAACCAACAAATATGCCACAATAAATAAAAGAGGACAATGATTTACCTATCTTTCATTAATCAGAACAGTCGAAATCAGTCTTACAAGAGACCGAATTTAGCCTAGGTCCATTTTGCACGTTATTGGCTCTCTTAGAATATGACTGTCAGAAGAGTGTAAGGGTTACCTAAGACTACCTCACCTCCTTAAGAATGCATATCTATGGAGGCTTGCGTGTGTGTGGATGAAAGGGAGATTATTTTTCGACTGGCTCTATATAGAGAAATGGATTCACGGTAACTGTCATTCTTTCTTTAAATCTGCAGCTGAAAATCCTTATGGACACAGAGTAAACAGACTGTAGACCCAAGAGGGTTCCAAACAGAAATCATCCTGCAAAGGGAGATAAGTTATAGGATAAGGTGGTAAGTAAATAAATATGAGGGAACAGAAAATAAAACCGATACGCCTGATATTCAGGAAACGTCAACAGAGAACAGGAGTGAATTTGTTCCCTGCACAAATATTTGACGATCAGAGGATTCCACAACTGCTCTAGGCAAACTATTCCACATTTTAGTTGTAGCCAAGATAAAATTCCTACTAAACTGATTAGTATCAAACCTGAAAACGACACTGTTTGCAGCAGCAATCTAACCAGTGTTGCGAGTAAAAACAGCTAGGTCAGGTAAAGAAGAGTGCAGTGGATGTTTGTTGTTGTATTGCATTTTATGCAACAAACATAATGAACTCACTTTACTTCAGTGCTACAAGTCAACATTAAAGTTAGCAAAATAAACTTGACTGATGACATTACTCTATCAAGCGTTTGAAATGAAAGTCAGCTCCTGAAGACCAAACTGGAGAACAACACTCCAAACGAGGAAGACGAAAAAAGAACACTTAAGTATAATAGCTTCATCCCGAAACATTCTAAAACATTTCAGGGAGATGAACACTTTTTGAGAAACAAAGGAAGCAATACACTTCTTGAAAGTCAATTTAAAACCGTACTATTAAAATGTAAATCAGGATGAAAAGGCAAAAGTGTTCTGAATTGACTATCATGCTTTGAGGTTTAGAAGGTTTAAGATTCATCCCCCAAAGCCTATCCCACTCATGAATACAGACCAGATCTCTATTCAAGGATTCTGCAACCACTGACGTGAGGTGCAGAGAAGGAACAACAGCTAGAAGAGTAGCATCATCGGAGTCCACACCTTGCCACATGTCACTAGTATAGATAATAAATAGCAAAGGTCCAATATCACATCCCTGAGAAACACCTGAAAGGGCATTACTAATGCTACTATATTGTTCATCAACACAGAACCCTTTAGGTTTCGCCTATTAAAAATTTATTTAAAATATTAACAAAAGATCAAGCAATTCCCAATATTCTTAGCTTGTAGATAAGGGCTTCATGATTCACACAGTCACAGGCTGCACTAAAATCTACACCAACCATGCATGCCTCTGCAGCCTCATCAAGAGCACTCTGTAAAATTGTGATACTAACAAAAGTGGATCGCAAGTAACACGGTCTTTACGAAACTCAAACTGTAATGCTGGTAGCAGGTAATTATCTTCAATAAACCTACAAAGACGCTTAGAGAGCAGCTCGGCGAAAACCTTGGATAAAACAGGGGTAACTGAAATTGGTCTAGAATCTGACGGGCATGAAGATAGAATTAGTCTCTTAGGCAATGAAGCAATGTTTTCCTTCCTCCAAACAGAAGGAAAACTTACATGTCCAACTAATGTTCAAAGAAGCAGTCTTTTTAAAACAGATGGGAAAGATTCCTTTAAGGTTTATGCTGCCATAACTGTCAAGGCCCAGAAGCAAAGTTGTGACCCTCTCTAGACCTAAAGGCCACTGAACGCAATTTTAGGCTCTTGGAAAGCATGACTGGGGCAATGCTGAGGTCTCACCACACTGTTTGCTTGCAAGGTTTGAGCCAAAAGTTCTGCCTTCTGTCTCTGGCAATATACAGCAGTTTCATCAGCCCCCTACAAGGAGAGTGCATGCTCCACAGAGTGATGAGACCGACCACCACTTATGATCACCATTGGACGCAAGATCTCCCCTCACATCCCTCAGTAATAAGCTCTCTTAGCACTCTCACGGGATAACCTCAACTTGACTTCTAAGCGCAATAAGTTATGCCACAGAAAGTCCTATCAGTTGTTCCTCCATAAATAATAAGCTTTTAGTTTTTCATGTTAGGCAAGGTTACATACAGCATTTAAACCATGGCTTATCTGTAAGACAAAACTTGAGGAGTTTGTTGAATGGAAAACGAGAGACATCACAACCACCAGAAATTCATTTATAAACGGCTGCTTGACATTAAGATTTTACAGACTCTGATTTTTGAAGTAACAAATAACAGTCGGGATTTAACCAATTAAATGTCGAAGATTTGAAACCAGTAATCTAGTTGAATGCATCGTCGCAAAGACGTAACCACGCGACCAAATCATGACTTGTAAAGTGTAACGTGTCTAATGCAACCATTACATATCCACACCTCATTACATCTGTACTAGGTATTGCTAGATCTTTACACCTACCGTTGGTTAACGCTACGTCCTTACATCTCCTCTCTGGTAGGTACAATCATGCCTTTATATATTGTCAAAACACTAAATGGAGTACTATCACGTCCCCTACATTGTCCCTAATAGGCAACTACCCATGGCATTACGGTGTTTCTAATGGGGTACTCCCCGCGTCATTAGAACTTTCCCAGAAGGGAACTCATTGTCTTTATATCTTCTCTAAAGGGGCACTTTCCATATCTTTACGCCTTAATAATGGGTACTGACACTCCCCTTACATCTCATCTGATGAATACTACTACGTCTAAGTTTTCCCGAAGGACTAAGGGTATTACCACATCGGACATCCTTGGTTTGTTACTAATGGATACTACCGAGTCAGTATATTGTTTCCAAAGTCTTTAAATCTGCGTACTGACAGTGTCCCTGACATATTACCTACTGGGGTACCCCCTAAATCTTTAAGTATTTTCTAAGTGCGTACCGCGACATATCTTTAAATCTTCCCCAGTGGGTACTTCTAAGTCCTTATACAGTCTTTATTTTTCTCCAGTTGATGGGCACTCCATTCAATGGGGCGTTCTCCATTATACCTTCACTTTCGTCAACCCTTTTATTTTGCACAAGCGAAAATGCAAAAAACCTACGTACACACCGACTAAAAAATAAACGAGCAAATACTGTTAGAATGAAATCACTCAAATAGGTCGAGGTACCTGATCGCTAAACTATAAGAGGTAATAGAATAGTTTATCCACAAAAAGCCGTAATAATCTAAACGGCCCGTTCATATCAGAAAAAAAAAACATTCAGGCTTCGAAAGCAATCAACGCAAAAAGGGTAGGTAAGAATCACAGCCGGTACTTTCATAACGAGAGCATTTGACACAAGCACCAATCTGTGGTAATATAAACAGGAAAAATGAAACGAAAGTGCTCAAAAAAAGGGCAGCGTAAATTTATGTCCATTTGAAATCCATTTTAAAAGTCTTTCGTAGGTTTAAATAATTCCGCAATTTCATCCATTTGATGGAGAGAATGTTTCTGGGATCGTGGCCATGACGATTCAAAACCTGTTACTGAGTGACCCTTGTCAGGTCATTGAATCTTTAGAGGACAATTTAGAGCATGATTAAATACCTCTTAAAACAACTTTCAAGCACCAATAATCATAGCTATGAAAAGGATAAACACTCTCTAGAAACGTGTTTGCAAGAGATCTTGATAAGTCTCCATCATCCTCCACCAATTGCTATAGAAAGTGGCTGCAATATTGGACAGTCTATGACAGCTTCAGGTCTCCATAACGTCACTTGTGTCTTAGCGGGATGGACCGTGTTTGGAAGAAGGACAATAATAACAATCCGATCCTCCTGAGGCCGACAAGTTGAGTAGGAGCACAGTAAGATACAGTGCTCAATGGAGCAATTCATTCACACATTCATTCGCCAACTCTCTTCATAAAACTTATTCTTTCTTCAGCATTTATCTTACTCATTCCTAAGGTCAGACAGGCTACCGTGAATAACTGAAAAAGCAATAATTTTGGAAAATGAAATGGAAATTACATTTATTTTATTATACGTAAATTCAGACATGCCTTCATAAATAACTGCAAAAGCCATATCTTGCAAAAGTCAAAAAAGAAACTGGACGCATGATGCTTGAACTCAGTTTCAGACTGTCTACCACGAATAACTGCAAAACGATATACATGCCGCAAATAACATGAAATGAAAGGAGTATTGGTTTTCACTAATAAATTTCACTTTTAAACATATGTGACTTCATGCAGCATGTATACCAAAGGAGGTTAGGACACGTATAGTTTACTGAAAGAGCATAGCTGCTTATAATGTTGTTTTCTGGTCTTGATTTTTCCTGAAAAATTCCAAACAAAAGTCGGATTTCGTTCTGAAGTCAGTTAAAGTTGATGTGTTTCTTATCTTATGAGTACAGGTCGGCTTACAGCAATATGCTGTAATTCTATTTCTTTGAAAAAAATGTTTTCTAAGCAGTCATTACATTAAATATATGGCAAAAATTACTGGACATAAATATATATCTCAGCATACAGTGTAAAAAATACGTGCAAAAATATAAAAAGCCTTCGTCACTTAAAAGTCCGACATAAATGCAAAAGTAAATTTATATTCGAATGCGCTCTCCCAACCACCATAAACCAGGTTTCGAGATGAACCCCCGGTATTGGCTGCCAATACCATAATAAAACTATCTCTCTCTCTCTCTCTCTCTCTCTCTCTCGTCTCTCACTCTCTCTCTCTCCCCTCTCTCTCTCTAACTCTCTCTCTCTCTCTCATGCGCACTGCGCTTAATTCCTCTTACTGGTGCTCTGGAGCATAAAGATGACAGTTTGATTTCAGTGACCGAATGGAGCATTCGAAAATAAATCAGAATTCACATAATGTGAGAAGTGATAAGCAAATTTAAAAAAAAATGTTTACTATATAAATATTTTCTGCATTGATGTGTATAGTGTGCATGCAACAACTGATAAAACAAATACTTGCACATTTTAGACCTTTACTCCCTTATAAAATCATGTATTTTATCAAGGGCTTCTCTTAAACGTTGGCGCAGCCCAAGGTGACTGACACGACTAAAACGATTCAACCTCATTATCTGGCTTGCTGAGAGTTTTTCTTTGCATCCTATATTACAACGGCGATCTCATTATCTTAGCTTGCTGAGACAGTTTGTTTTCCTTGCGTCGTATTTTTACAACGGCGATGTAAGTTAGGAAAATTTGATTGATTGATTTATTCATCATTTGGATTCGCTACTGCTAATCTCGTTGACTCTGGAATCGTGGTTTTTGGCTGACAGTAATTAAAAAGGAAAAAATGTTTATCAAAACTTGAATTATAAACAAATCCTCCCACATCTGAGAACTCAGCAGAGTGGTACTTTCCCCTCTTCATCTCGGCTGCCCAAAGAGAAAGCGATGTTATGAAACCCCAAGGCTGGGACGCTAGACCACGAAAATAAATGACTGGGAAGACCGTACCTAAACCATAGTCTGTAGAAGCGGAGATTAGAATGGGCTGTGGTATAGAGCCCTAGCAACGGTAATATACGGAGATGAAGGCAGTGCATGAACCTTAACATAGACCAGTCAAGTGTCAGAAACCCGTTCTCATAACTGTTGACCCCTGATTACTCACTAGAAGCTGGGTTGATGTTGGAAATCCCTAGTGACTGAATGAGCTTGAGATGAATGTGGGGTCCTTATGAACCATGATCTAAAAGATGACAACTTCGGTATAGTAGAGATTTACAATATATGAGGACCTAGCCAGTTTCTTGTGAGCTTTAAAACTTGGTTAAGAAATGCACCGAGGGAAATAAATACTTCAAGATTTACCAAGAACCAAACTCAGTTGAACACCTCAGAGTCTTCGTTGGTGGTTCTCAGAATAAATGCAAGATTTTTTAAATCAAAATTTTACCTTTGAGAAAAGTCAAGTTTATATTAGTTTAACCAGACTACTGAGCTGATTAACAGCTCTCCTAGAGAGGGCTGGCCCGAAGGGTTAGACTTATTTCACGTGGCTAAGAACCAGCTGGTTCCCAGCAACGGAACCTACAGCTTATTGTGGAATCCGAACCACATTATAGCGAAAAATGAATTTCTATCACCAAAAACAAATTCCTCTAATTCTTCATTAGCCGGCCAGAGACTCGAACTCGGGCCTAGCGGGTGCTAGCCCACAACTCTACCGGCTCGCCCAACGGAGAACTACCTTTGAGAAAAACGAAGGAAATATGAAGGATATGTAAGATTAAGAATTGTCAAGAAAGGCTGTAAAATTATCTGAAGAACCAAATTAGAAAATAGCAAAGCATCTTTTTTGAGCCAATTTATTAATTGTGATATTCATTCTATATCAGAAAGTGATGGGGCACTTATTAGTCATTGCATAGAGCACAGAGTTTAATGTTTCTCATCCAAAGACATTTCTAGCTAAAGAAGATATTTGTTCAACATTAAAAAGATCCTGGGTAGTATAAACAGCTGGTGTTAAGGTGGCCATTATAGGTATCCTACATGTAGGTATCCAAACATGTTGCAGTTCAACGGCTTTTATTTCGACTTTTTTTTTTTGTTTGAAAGAGAAAATATTTAATACCATATCACGTCCAAAGACCCGAATAAAGGATAAGTAATAATCAGCGCTCATTCTATTACATTTTAGTCCTCTCGAAAGCTGCTTAACAGCTGATTGTATGGCTAGTATGAAAATACTTCGTACCTAGATACTGTCTTATTTTCTGAAAGTTGATATACACACGATAACAATTAAGAACTGCTTCTAACATTTTACCACACCTAGTGTCTACTGCGCAACGTATAAGTTGGTCTCTCTATATATATATATATATATATATATATATATATATATATATATATATATATATATATATATATCTGTGTGCGCGTGTGTGATTGTGTGTTCAATCTGGCTTTGGTCTTAAATATACCGTGGTTGATCACATACACTTACCCTTGCGCACAACTGCGTTCGTGAGAATGAAGTATTTCACTCTCAAAAGAGAAAATTTCTTGCATTGCAGTGTTTCTTTTTTGTTCCCCCTCTTCTTCTTAATAAAAAGAGTAAAACGCCCCCAATAATGATAACGGTTACAACAAAAAGTAATTTTAATAAGAGATCAATCTTGATATATACTAACGACCAAAGCTAGTATAATTTCAGTTAGATAACAGCCCTCCATAAACCGAAATCAGGAGTTGGCGGCGTCCCTACGAAAACCACCTTGTTTACGTTCAAGTCTAGGCCTAGCAATGATCTTCAGCTCGGCGGGTGGGAAGGAGGGAGGCATTTTTGAAACTAATTTGTGGTCTCATCTCTCTAATTAACGCGTTCTATTTTGAAAGAAAAGTCTGGGAATATCAAGATATGAGAGAGAGAGAGAGAGAGAGAGAGAGAGAGAGAGAGAGAGAGAGAGAGAGAGAGGGAAGAGAGAGAGAGAGAGTGAGAAAAGGTGCTAGAGTTAGTGTATCACGCATATACAGAGGAAAATAAAAACTTGCGTATGAACGTGCATTCATAGAGGAAAAAAACTGTTGTCAACGTCTTAGGCCTAGCCCAAGTAAAAAAGTAAGTATACCCTAGTTTAACCAGACCACTGAGCTGATTAACAGCTCTCCTAGGGCTG
This sequence comes from Macrobrachium rosenbergii, assembly GCA_039081455.1. NCBI lineage: Eukaryota > Metazoa > Arthropoda > Malacostraca > Decapoda > Palaemonidae > Macrobrachium > Macrobrachium rosenbergii. The sequence continues at coordinate 11,206,994 of JANJGK010000048.1, forward strand.
GCCCCAAGGATCAGATTTATTTTACGTGGCTAAGAACCAATTGGTTACCTAGCAACGGGACCTACAGCTTATTGTGGAATCCGCACCACATTATACCGAGAAATGAATTTCTATCACCAGAAATAAATTCCTCTAATTCTTCACTGGCCGGCCGGAGATTCGAACTCGGTCCCTGCAGAGTGCTAGCCGAGAACGGTACCGACCAGTCCAACGAAGATCCTAGTAGGACAAGAGAATCTTGCATTTAACGAGGTGAGTAAAAGCATGTAGGCGAAGGTAAAATGACCCAATAAAAGAGATGTAAATAAAACAAATAAATAAATAAAGAACAAAATTACCAGAGAGAGAGAGAGAGAGAGAGAGAGAGAGAGAGAGAGAGAGAGAGAGAGAGAGAGAGAGAGAGAGCGGCCAAAGGTAAATCATGATGTGATATGAACCCATATTTACAGAGAGACTCTGTATTAAATACAGTCGCTACAGTGTCGCATATCACAGCAGCTGGCAACTGTATATTATGCAGTTCATATAAATATCAATGAACATCCATCACAATAGAATACAACCTGTTTGTTCGGGAGTTCATATTTTGGCAGGAATGTTGATTTCGGGCTGTCGATGGAAGGCCTCTATATAATACAAATAAAATTAAATTTATTGTTTTTTATAATACAGTTTTATGAATTCCAGACGTGAAAATATTCAGCAAGTATGAGAGGAAAAAGTGGCATTAAGCAGTTAGTCATTCATCCATTAACTGTTTTAAATTCCAAAAGTTTACTGTAAAAAACAAGAATCCTCTGTCGATGATGATCACCGTAGAGAAGATAAATTACCCAAAAAATCAGCCAGTCGTTGCTTGTAAATGCTATAATTTTGCTTCCGAATATCATAACCGTTTTCAGTAAGCTTTATTTGGGATGAGGTTGCTGGCCCTACCCTTGCGCAACGGATGTTCAAAGGCCTAATGTCGCAACGGCCCTGGTTTTTGGTGTAAACAGCATACACTGCCGACTAAACGAAATCCCTGAACTTTGTCAATCGAATTACCAGCTATATATAGCCTATGTGTTACTATCGTTTCACACCACACAACACACACACAAGTACACAGACACACATACACACACACACACACACACACACACACACACACACACACATATATATATATATATATATATATATATATATATATATATATATATATATATATATATATGTGTGTGTGTGTGTGTGTGTGTGTGTGTGTGTGTGTGTGTGTGTATGTGTGAGTGTATGTGTGTAAATATATTTTTGCAGTTGACTTCATTGTCATTTTTGTAATCATTAAATAACAGTTCGGTCCTTCGCGCATTCTGTATGCTCATTTGATCTGTCTACCGAGGAAAATTAACATTGACACCTGAAGTTTAGCAGCGGGGCCCCCGGGGGAAAAAAGCAGCGAGACTAATTAGATCACTCCTCGAAATTCTAAATAATGCAAATCTCGAGAGGCAACACGACTGGTGAATTCCCCTGCCGAGGCCTATCACTCCAGACTCATTATTCACATCAGAGCTTTCTGGGTAGAGTTTATGCACCATAATACTTTATTTTCAAAATCCACGGCGACTACAACGAACGTAAAACATTAGTTCAACGCTTCGCGAAGTTCAATAAAATATACAAAGGACGGAAAGGCTAGAGACTCTATTCATGGAATTTTCAGGCAAAACAAAGTTACGAGCTGTAAAAACTAAGATCATGAGAAAAAGTGGATAAATAAAAATTTCGGCTGATGACAAAGGGAAAAAAGGCCCCCAAAGGTCATAATATTAATCAATTGCCCTAAAAGTGGAGAGGAAGACATTATAATAGAACACAAAGAAACTGACCTCAGAGTCTGTGAATAAAATATTTGATAACTTGAAAATGTCCAGGTAATTACACTGACGTCGAAAGCCAAAGCGTTGAAACATTACGTTCTAAAGTTCTAACAAATAAGTTAGGTGAAATACCAATGATAGATGACAAATATATATATATATATATATATATATATATATATATATATATAATATATATATATATATATATATATATATATATATATGTATATATACATGTATATATATACTGTATATATATATACGAGTATATATATATATATATATATATATATATATATTATATATATATATATATATATATATATATATATAATATATATATATATATATATATATATATATATATATATATATATAAGTTGGCTTCCAAGAGGAATCGCGAATTATGGTTCCGAGACAGAACGTCAATACTGTCATAAAAATAAAATCATAGCTTATTAATAAACTCATCCAAATTGACATCTTTGCTAACAGTAGTGTATTATTACCCAAATTAGGCTTTAATTTCGATCTGTAAATGGGACGTTTTTACTGTAAATGCAAAAAAAGTCTACTTAAATTCATGCCGTTACTGTATCTACTTGGATAATGGGAAAAGGCAGATTTATTTTGTTACGAAAAAAAAAAAAGTACTGAATTCGTCTGTCATAAAATTTGACTTCTCAGGTCGCGAACATCTAGTTATTGACATAAAGGAAAACAATGACAGGTAACGTCACAAGTTTGTCCTCACTTTTACCGGCAAATAACTTGCTTATTTCTACAGAATGCCACATAAACTACACCATATACTATGGAGAATTACAGCAGTAACATAAGTAAGTCTTTTTATTGCTTTGGGAAATACATACACTTTCTTCTTCTTCTACGGGTAAAATCCACGAAAGAGTTTAATACAGCGTTTAACATCGCCGTTGCTCTGAATGGCATCAGCACCATATACCTCAATGGTTTATGGGTGCATGGTAATGTCAGCGTGCGAAATGCACGTTTATTTGCTGATATATATACGTTCGGCAATGGACTTGTGG
>JANJGK010000048.1:11212513-11220013 GCA_039081455.1 Macrobrachium rosenbergii
AGTTTTCAAGGTTGCTGAGATGAATAGTACTCCCAATGCACTTTAAGTCCAAGTTCAACCCCGATAAGAAGGGGGTTTGAGAAGGGGGTGGGAAGGGGGTGGCATACAAAAAATAACCAAAAAGACAGATATTAGTGTCTAATCCATAGTTTTCTAGGTCACTGAGATGAACAGTGACACTCCCGATGCACTTTAAGTCCAAGTTCAGCCATGGTAGGAAGGGGTGGGGGAGAGAAGGGATGAGAATAAATTGAAAAAAAAAAACGACAGATATTAGAGTCTCATCCATAGTTTTCGAATTTGCTGAGATAGGAATGGGAGGTAAGAATGGGTGAAATATAAAATGTCAAAAATGTTGGGCAATGTATTTGAAGCAACTATCTTAACAGAAAATGGAGAGAGTGAGAGAGGGAGAGAGTGAGAGAGAGACTGAGAGGGAGAGGGAGAGGAAGTGAGAGAGAGAGAGTAGAGGGGATATTGGGAGGAGAGAGAGAGAGAGAGAGAGAGAGAGAGAGAGAGAGAGAGAGAGAGAGAGAGTTTATTGGTTGTCATTCAGAGTTTTCCTGGGCAGCACCATGTTGATCAGCTAGTATACATATAAAATAAACACACATAGTTAAACAATCAGAAAGGAAAAATATAGAAAAAAAAACATTTTTGTAAACTGAAAGAATCGTTCAAAATAACAGAATGAAACATGATGAATAAAATTCCGGCGGAGATTTACTGAAGATAGAGAATGAACCAGTCAAAATAAAATGCATGCATGAAACACCAGAAGGAAATGGGAAAATAATAATAAAAATAAACTGAAATCTAATAAAAAATAAATTGAAATATTTATATGAAAACTCACCTCAGCAAGCTTGAGCAAAAGGACCAAGTGTCAATCAACGTCTGGAAAATCCGGGAGAGGAATCCAGTCATGAGAAGTGAATAATGAATGAAGCCTTGAGAGAAATGTCGGTCAGAAATCTTGACGTTTCTTGAACACCGGACTCAAGACAAGACGACTGAGTGAAAAGACTTCAGAGAACTTTTGGGCCAAATCACGTGGAGCCATTTAGGCCTTTCTGTGAACGAAAAAGATGATGATTGTCGTGACAGAGATGACGGGAGAGATGATGCCAATAGCGATTTAAGGGAAAGAGCAGAAAGAAATGGCCTTAATAAAGATTGAGGTAAATATTAGAAAGCATTACTTTTCTCGTTGTGAAGATCTAAAATGTATATGTAGAAGCAGGGCTTCTTAAGCTGACAGAAATTAGTCTAAACTGAAAAGGAAGCCAAACATGTGGAAACATAAACTAAGAGAGAGAGAGAGAGAGAACAATCGACTGCAAGAATACCATCAGTTTTCAGAAAATCTATCAAAGGCACCGCGATTGAAATGAGAAAATCAAATTCAGAGACTGAATAGAGGAGAAATGAATAGAAGTGAAATCATAACATGATCCATCAGAATCAAAGACGAAAGCAAGCAAACTGGTGATCGGATATTAACGCAACGTCGTGAATAAAATGGAGAGTGAAGATTGAAAATCATACTATTTCATGTTTTAAAATGATTAGACAGATCAGAGGAGTGTTTAATAATACGTGAACTCTGTTTTAAAGGATAATCGTTGAAAAAAGACATACAGTAGATATTTATATAACTGCGTGAACGATCAAGGAGCACAATTATATCTCTTGGTAATAAAAAAAAATTTACAGATAGTTACTTCAGTACAAATTTAGACCGTGAAACAGTCCAACTATACCATTACTTGTCAAAACAGACTAAAATATCACTATTCGAAAAAAATGAAGGCACTCTAAGTCAACTCCTCAAGCCTCCCACACCAAACAAAATAATCATGATTTTCCTTAAGTCATCAGAGGAGCTTCCCTTTTAACGAAAAGTCTGACTCATCCAGATCTCGAGAGGCAGCGTGGCTCTCTGGAATCTGGGCCTAGTGGCCTCAGATTGTTTGTAAGCAAGAAGGGTTTATGCAGATTTCAGTTCCTCATTGGTATTAGCTCTGTAATTTATGAAATGTTAGAAAAGCTGTTGGTTATTTATCACTTGCTGTTGACTGTAGTAACCGATGTTTTAACTTCAAGTTATCAATTCTCGACACTTCAGTAGTTCATCAGTTTCTATTTTTGTTGTTGTCATATCTTATTTCACATTAGGGTATCATCTCACAACTGTAAGTATCAGTATGATCCATCATAACTTTAAATATTGCTCGTAAATTGTAGGGTGCTACTTTGGCTTGTTACCTATGCGTCACATACTCTGAGGCACTAGTACTTAACTTGGCGGAAGCTCCTTGGGACGCCGTGTTTCGTACTAGCCCCTGTTGGACTGTAGGATCACCAAATCAAGGCACAGCCACTCTGACCAGCGTGCCACCACAAGAAGAAGAACCACCTTCCGTCCACTGAAGTGGTCAACGGAAGGGGGAACACGCAAAACAATGCTCAGCCTAGTTCTCCCTCTCCATGAAAGGACGGCCGGCAACGAGGTCCTTCCTCTCCACGAAAGGACATTCCAGAGAAGCAGTACCACTGTAGAGCATGCAAGGTGACAGGCCACTCCACTAATTGGGAGGGCTGCCCAAATAAGCAACACCCAGGGGACGCTCCAGTAACGTGATCTGCACTACCTTGCAAAGAGTAATATCATCCACATTGTGTGGAATTGACTCGTGCAAAATGGACCTAGGCTAAACTTCGGTCTCTGGTAAGACTGATTTCGACTACTCTGATTAATGAAAGATAGAGTAAACCATTGTCTTCTTTTATTTATTGTGGCTTATTTGTTGATTATTTTGAGGGATTGAGAGTGCAGACTAAACACTGAAGAAGTAATCTTATAAACTTGAAAAAGTAAATTTAAAAAGCATAAAATAAAGGATGGGAAACCAAAAAAAAAAAAGAAAAATGTCGTCAAGTTTCAAAGTATTATTGTCAAAAATTTAGTGTAGGTTGTATTTCATAGTAATTAATTTGTTATTAATACAATACCAATTAGTTGAATCAGAAGAGGTACCAAAGGAAACATTTCAGTCCTTTTGAGGCTTTGAAAAGCATTAGGACATCAGCTTTTTTTAAATTAAACGTCTTCTTGAACTTACACAAAAGTATACCTGAAAGACCCTGGCTTTACCAAGTTTTATATAACTGACAAAACCTGTGCTAGGAAGTTACTGGTAGATGAGAGTGCCTTTGTGTCCACATTACTGACCAGATGCCCCTAGACAGTGATCTTCATCTAGTGTCTGCCAACTGCAGCCCATACCTTCATACCGCCACCAGACCCTCACCATTCACCAGTAAAAAGAAATATATTGGTAGGATGTCGCTGTCATGGACACCCAGATGACCCTGCTTCATGCTGACTTCCTCAGTAATTTCAGCTTGCAGTCAGATATCTTCCACTGTCGCCCTCTCCTTTAGGGCCTATGGACCTTTATCCCATTCTACAGGAGTTTCCCGATGTATTCAAGCCCAAACAGGATACCAGCAGAGTATGGCATATATCACCATTTCAAGATGAGAGGCCCTTTGGCCCATCTCAAATTTCAATGCCTGTCTTTAGACAAAATGGCTACTGTGAAGAAGGCCTTTAGGGGAAATGGAATAGATGGATCTTCACTAGAAGGCCTCCAGCTGTTGGCCCTCTCCACTCCATATGGTGAAAAAACCAGACAGCCCTTGACACCCTTGTGAAGTGTATAGGTGCCTCGACCTACAAATACACCCAACCACTACTCACTCTTCAGCATAGCAGACATCACCTCCACTCACTGTATAATGAGGATCTCCAAATTTGATCTAATGAAGGTTCTGATCTACCATAATGAGATCCCAAAGATGGAGATTATCACACATTTTAGAAGCTACACATTCAGCTACACCATGTTTGACCTCCAGAACTTAGGGGCTGTGTCCCAGAGACTGATGAACAACTTTCTCAGTAATCTCCCCTTCTGTGTCTGCTATGTCAATGATATCTTCAGCTTCTCAAAGAATCAAAAACCGTACCAGAGGCATATTATTTCTACTAGTTAACATCTCAGCAGTATGCCCTGAAAAATGTGTTATCCCAGGATCTCTCTTTGAATTTCTTCCCCATAGCGAGTTAGTGCCACCAGTGCATTACTAAAGTTCTTTGTAGTATCTCTTCAGCCCCTAGCTGCTACCCCTTTCATTCCTTTCACTGTACCTCCATTCTTATTCTATTACCTTCATATTACTTGCCAATCTTTCCTAACAATTGTTCCATAGTGAAACTGTGAGGTTTTCCTCCTGTTATATCTTTAAACCTTTTCCTCTCAATTTCCTTTTCACCACTGAATGACCTCATAGTCCCAGAACTTAGTCTTTGGCCTGTATTTTATATTCCACTCCATAGAATTTCTCAGTCATCAAGTTTTGGCAAACAGAATACTCTCCCAACACTTCTAGGAGTGAAATACCCAACTTCGGTTACCATAAAAGAATTAAATAAATTCACAAGAATGGTGAACTACTAGCAACAATTCCTCACAAACATTGCACAAATCATGGGCTGCCCCTCTCTATGGCACCCTTAGTGGAAACAAGACTCAACAGAAGAATAGCCCAGTGCAATACCTTCAAAACATTCAGGTTGAACAAATTAACCTCTAGGTTTCAACTGCAGAAAAGTAACTCCAACCAAAACAAACTACAGCACCTTCGACGGGGAACTCTTGAGTACCAGGTACCTGTGACAACTACTCAAAGGTACATCTCTCACCATCTTTATGGATCATCAGCCACTCATACTAACCTTAACCAAAAATCAAGATGAATATTCTACCCATCAGCAGTGTCAATTTTCAGCACTCACTGAATTTGCTTGTACAGTACATCATGCAGCCAGCAAGGAAAACTCACTTCACTTGCAGATGCACTGTCCATGACAGAAATCAATGAAATTCAACCAGTGATTAATTGTGAAAAGCACCCCAATGTCCAACTATGAGGCAACAAAACAAGAGACTATCACACATCCATAAAGAACCTATGGTAGGAAGGAATCCATTTTAGCAATGCAGGATGTACCATCCCCTGCAATACCAGCACCAGCTGCCCTCTTGTGCCAATGGCCTTTCAGCACAATGTGTTCAATTTCATCCACAGAGTTTCCCACCCTCTAAGAGAACAATGCTTAAGCTGGTGACGAAAAAATTCATCTGGCACTAAAGAAACAAATAGATGTGATATCATGGTCCAAACAATACCTATAGTGCCAAACAAGTAAAATAACCCAAAACATGGAATCTGGCATCATTGAATTCAGACAACACAAAGAACAATCTGGTCATTTGCAAGTCAACAATGTGGGACCCCTACCCCAATCTGATGGATGCATGTACTTCTTCATAGCAAAACAACAATCTACATGGTGAATGGAGGCAATATCGTTATCAGAAGAATTGGCACACACGTGTGGTGAGGCACTCCTCGAAAACTGGGTCAGCCATTTCAACATTCTTGACGCTGTAAATCTGACAGAGGACCAGCGTCCATCCCTGAGATATAACCTTCCTAGCTAAATTAATGGCTTTGAAAATCCACCACACCACCACCTATCATGAGCCGCCAATGGCATGGCAGAAAGAAATTACAGATCCCTAGAAACCACCTTTATTGTCAGATATGACAGACTTGACTGGAAATCACATTTGCCTGAGTTCTCGTTGGGTTACATATCGACACAGAATAGATCAGCTTCCCCCCTATGGATATTGTGTTTGGCAGAACAATCTGTGTTTCAGGCAAATTCTTCCTTGCTGACAAAACCAACCATCAAAAAGATGACCTCTCAAGGCTCAACAAAATCATACAAGGATATGAAAAACAAGTCAGCTATGTACTTGTTAATTTATCTTCCTTTGAAGCAACATCAGCGAGAACCCTCTAACACCCCAACACAGGGACTCCTTCCTTATCCTGTATTTTGTATGAAACATCAAAATACAGCTTAATGGACAAGAGGACTGGATTTCCACTGGCAGGTTAAATAAAGAATACCTAAATGATAATAACCCCTCCATTAACTTATTTATGTCAGGCTGCCAAACCTAACCTCCACTTACACTCCATCTTTAAAGAACTCATCTTCTGTAATCAACCACCCAGTACCTTTTTAGGACGCTTAAAAATCAACCACCGAGTATGTTGAACAATTGTCTGCATGTATATAAATTAATTATTTCCTGTTTTAAGTACTTCTTTTGTAAAGTATTCTATACAGTTGCAACCCAGTTCCCTAACAGCATTCCGAAAGGCATTTACCTAGCACAGATGTGGACCAGTTGAAATATTTACATCTGATATCTATATATACCTTTTATGTTTTATTTCCATCTGTAAATGATTTTGCTCCTCTTGTGACCTAGAATGTATCAGTCTCCCGGAAGACACCAGTCTAGTAAGGATGTGGAATGGTTGCCTATTCCATTTTAGAAACAGATACTTATAAGATGTACATATCACAAATGCAATTCTGAAGTATGCACATTTTGTACAGTTCTCTTCCTTCGTCTCTTTTGCTAGGAAAAACCTGTAAGCTTTCCAGCTTTGTTACCCAAACCAAAGTTTAGATTCCAGGCTGGCAGCCAGTCACAGAGGACCCTCGTGGTCATATGCTTATATGTTACTCATGTTACCTGTCAATTAGTCCCGTTTCCGGTCAACCACCTGTGACTACATTTCCGTTCGCTTGTCGCATCAAAACGGATCAGATATGCGAAGGAAATCAGTAGTTTCTTAGAATCCCGTGCACAATTTCCCTCACCTATTTCTTGTATTCAGGTAGAGTATAAACGATTCTTTCTTGTTATAGTCTTCGTCTACTAAATAACACTTAATGATTTCCCCCCACTCTCTTCAAGTGCATCAACATGTCATCATGATTAATATAAAAATGATTTTCTCTTCTCTAATACATGAGAGCACCCAAGTAAATAGTTAATTAATGCCTCAGTAACTAGTATCCAAACGTTCATCTGGCCTTCCTGGTAATTAATCGACTGAATACAAGTCTTGTGTCTTGATCTGACATTCCACCAAAACCTCCCAGATTCAGTATAGCCTATATACTGCACACTTTCCTCCCCAAATTCCTCTTCAGGTTTCTTGCACTCGGGTGAGTAGCTCTCACTTTTATTTCCTCCCTTTTTGGTAGGATGTTATTCAGACAGGTTTTGGTCTTTATTTAGTTTTAGTTTTAGTTCATTTATTTGTAGAATGGTCCCTTTTTTCGGAACTTTAATTAATTCAGAGTCTTAGCACGTTTTCTTGTGATAATTTCTCGGGTATCTGGCCATTTCTCAGATAATTTTTTTTTGGTTGGTGTAGTTCACTTTACTGAAGATTTCCCTACAGTTGCTTATATTCTCAGTTACTCCCGATGTTTTAATATCTTACGCATTTCATAATTTGAGAAATTCATGTGAACCTAACGGCCAAATTTGGCTT
>JANJGK010000048.1:11225013-11295013 GCA_039081455.1 Macrobrachium rosenbergii
GTCAGTTAGAGTAGGTTAGGTTAGGGAAGGTTAGGATGGGATGCATTCATGCAATTACCTTTGCTGATACTTGTCATCCTAAGCTTATTCTGAAAAAATTTGCATTTTGCTCTTGGGATGTTAAGTAAATTCTTGATAACCTTCATAGCTGAGGTGGAGAAGATCCTAATAGTGTCTTCCCTTTGTTTTTTTTTAAAGTTTCTTGTGTGTTGTCTACCAAGATTAGTAGATAATATAGATTTTTATATCGATGTAGTATCTTTGCGGATGAGCACAAGCTTAGCAATACAGTGCCTGTTCCAAAGAATGGCATATCTTCAGACTGCAGTAACTACAGGCGAATTTCTATTCTCCCTGTGCTCTCCAAAGTCGCAGAAAAACTTATTTCTAGGCCACTATATAAGTATGTGGACTCTACAGGATTGTTAGCTGATGGTCAATTAGATTGTAGGAAGCAGTTAGGTGCCTGGGATGCTCTTTTAGATTTGACATGCCATTTACAAGAGAACTTTGATAAGGGTTTTGAGCACAGGGTAATTCAAATAGATTTTAATGCTGCCTACGATTTAGTAAATCCTCATGAGATTCTAAACAGTCTTCAAATCGTTTTAGTATATTGTAAGGTTAACTGTTCTGTCTTCATCAGTGGGGTTACTGTGAGTGCAGATGATTTTCTTCAGATCTGCCTCATCCCTCTTATATTCGGTGTTCAGGTAGCCCTGGTAGAACAACCTTATGGTTCCCTCATCCTCTTGGGGGAAGTGGTTCTCCTGATAGTGCAATCAGTTGGTGGAATTCTTGTCATCCTGACAACACAATGGTAAGGAGACCTGTTATCCACCAGGGTTTGGATGACATGTAGCAAATCAGAGATGGTATTGCAGGGAGAATAGTCTGAGAAGACACAACAGACATAGGCATTCATGACTGAAGTTTTGAATTTTTCTGGCCATTGACTACTGCTGTTGAGGCAGTAGTGAATGCCCAGAAAAATTCAAAACTTCAGTCATGAACACCGATGCTTGTCAAAGTCTGAGGTCAGTTAGTTTTTGGTGGACCTTCATCTAGAAGTCTTAGGCACTGCTGGTAAGAAGAATGTCCAAAAAGTGAATGTTGCCATCAGCACTTCTCTCACACATGAAGCATAAAACCAATTTGTCTTCAAGGTGCGCTGTATGGTCTTCAGCTCATTCTCATCGGCAACATCTACATTTACACATACAGAAATGTAAACAATCACAAAGCCAACAACCTGGTTTGCATCATAATTCTAGACAGCAATGTGCAGCATTGCCACCTCCCCTGTCAGGAGGCCTTTGACATCCTCAGGTGAAAACCATCGTTGAATGTGACCTAAGAGACCCTTCTTCTTCCAACCACCATCAGGAAAATGAGGTATGCCCCTAGGATAACCCTTCAGCTAACCACTACTTCAAGAAGTGAAACCCACAAGTAGAACTCCTGGGACTTGGCACCGGCAAACAACCGTCGTAAGCACTCGGCCAGACTCTCCAGGATGAATCTGGGAACACTCAACCAAAAGGAGAGCTTCCTGGTCCCATCAACCCATCAAAAAATTCCTGAGTGCTCTGCAAGTCTGCTTGCAGGTATAAATAAGCCATACTTGTACCCCATGGCATCATTTACCTTTTGAAAATAGTAGAAAGTACAACTACAACATCAAGGAAAACAAATGAATTTCAGCCAGCTTGTATATAATTTATCGTGGTCACACATAAACTCAAGAGTGTGAGTGAGAAACTGCAGTATAAACTCAACGGCATCCAGCTAGCCATTCTGTTTAATGAAGTTTGTTTGAAAGAGGATCTTCTTCAGAGATGTTCCAACCTACGGCTTTGCAACTCTGTTGCTCAGAACTCCAGGGATACATAGCAGTTTTGTCATCAATTCATTAACCAGCAGTTGGCGATTAAGAAACATGAGAAAAGAAAGTGCTAGCACATCTGAGGCGCCCTGAATAAGATGGGATGCCCTAGGAGAACATCTTAATAAGAACAGATTCTATAATGTTTTCTTTTTTTTTAATCACACCGCATCTGGTCCTTGACAAGTCTGCTTCCTTCTTTGTCATTTCCTCTGATCCATGATCATTTCTGATAAAACCTGAAGTACAAAAATGATCTAAGGTAGATTTGTCTATAACTATGATATTATAAACATCACCATATTCACTACTGTCATTATCAGAGCTATCTGACAGCTCAGGTCTACTACTATCATTATCATTTCCAAATAAAAGCCTCTACTACTTCATCATCGAGAAAGACCTCCTTCCTTCTTAGCACTATGATGGTTCTGAAGCCTTAGCCCTTGTCTTGAGATTATCCTGTAAGTTGGAAATCAAATGTTGCCATTTGTCATTAGAAATATAGAGAACATCTCCCTAAAATGATGAAGGAAACGTGTTATCTATTGCGAGCTGCCTAACTAGAACCAAAAGAAGTATGACTGAGGAGATCAGTCCCACATCCTGGATGAGACCTTTTGATGATTGAGGAGATCAGTCCTGTGCAGCAAAATGGTTAGTGCCACTGTCAAAACATCAGCTTTCCTTATATTTGCATACTAAATGGTGCCGATGCACTATGTACCTTTACATATTAAATGGTTAAAGGTGGAAGCATGAGTAAATGTATTTACTGTGTGAATGTGTTGCAGTATGAGAACGTGAGCCTATGTGGTATTTTATTCTAATCCTTCGGGCCCTATAAGAGCTTAGTGGTCTGGTTAAACTACTTTAATACTACTACTGCCGCCTTAGATCCTGTGCACCTACCTAAGATTACAGGGACTACAACATTGGCTGCATCTCCAGAAATGTAAAAACTCACAAGAGCAGCAACCTTCTCCAACCTACCATTTATCTAAGACTTTCTACATCCCTAGTGAACTTTGAATTATTTTGTCAACCAAGTTTCTTGACAGGCTTTGCACTGCACCATCTCAGGGTATTGCTGTGCCATTTGATGTGGAAAATCTCTTCAGATATTTTTGATAAACGCAATATATATGATTCAGCAGAGGAATTCCCTGTGGTCGATACAGGTGTTCTACAACACAGAAACACAAATATATTATAAAAAGCACAAAAGGCTTTTGATAATCTTATGACATTCTCAGGGATTTCTTCTGTAATTTTTACTAATCAGCCAGTTCAATGGTAATTCCAAGCATTAAACAGTAAGCATAAAATATTGTCAAGAAGGTGGAATACCAGTTACTAATACAATAGTTCTCCCCATGGACATAGAATAATATAAGACGTTAATAGTGATGATTTAATGCCTCATTCAAGGACTGCCTCAGCAATTCACTGGGTGACTCCATTTAACAACCATTCATGGTCTACCCAAATGATCTTAAATAGGGCTAAATGCTTGCTTCACAAATAACTCAACAATACCTAAGTTACTCCATTACACATTGATATATTACTTCACTAATGCACTTATTTAAAGATAAAATGGAATGTCTCTTCATGGCAAGAATTATTGTGATTACTCCCCAGAAGATGAAAACAAAGACTAAATGGAAATTTCACAAGATATTCCTCCATGTTACTTTGGGAATATTATTTCCTGCATCACCAGACTAACTCACCCTCATTAGCTTCTCCATACACATGCCTACACACTTATGTATAGATACAGGCACTTAACATTTGACTATCTCCTCTGTCGAATCCCACTGATGTTGGAACTGGTGGCAGGTTGGTTGGAAGGAGGGCAAGCATTCATTTGAGACAAGACAACACCCACCTGGACTCTGTAATCTTCATAGGCATCTTTTATTCGTTACCCAGTGCTTCAGGATTTTCATTGTGAGTCTTTCGTTCTCTCAGTCTGACTTCCAAGTAGCCACTGACAGAGTCATAGGATGTTTTCTCTAACTAAACCTCTGCAAGCAACTACAACGACAGACCTAGCAAGCCATTGGTGCTTTCATACCTGGATGAGTTCGTAGGCCTGTTCAAGATGTGGATATTCATGGACTGGTGACCTTAAGACAACTCATTGTAAGAGGGACTTGTTGCCTAGGACATTCGACCCAGAGGCACCGCTGTTGGGACAATAGTGACTGTTGTATCCATGTGGGTGACTCATGCTCTGGAAAACTTGAGCAGGTTCGATCTGGTAGGACCTGGTTCTCTGGTGCCTCACAGCTGCCCTGTTGGCCAGATTATTATCAGATCTTTGTTCCCCTCCTATCCAAGGATTATCTATCATGAGATATAGATGTCCATTGGAAGATAAGGGCAAGATAGAAATTTTAAAGGACTGCAGTCACATATTGAGTGTATGTAAGTCTTCTCAATGAGGAGATTTTAGTATATGACATAAGACTCCCCCTGCCACTAAGAAGGCTCGCTTATGACTTTCTCTTCCATCTCTGGCACCACACGGGAGATCTTACTCAACACAGGTTCTCGACCATTGACACCAATTTTATAAGACATGTATAAAGATAAATATAGTAGTGAAATAAGATCACATGAAATAATATATATATATATATATATATATATATATATATATATATATATATAAATATATATATATATATACATATATATACGAGTATATACACATATATATTTGTATACATACATATATATATATATATATATATATATATATATATATATATATATATATATATATATATATATATATGTATATATATATATATATATATATATATATATATATATATATATATATATATATATATATATATATATATATATATATATATATATATGTACATATATGTGCGTATTATCTTTCTTTTTTTTCTTGATGACCTTTCTTATTATTTTTTAGCACGAGATTGTGAAAGATAATCATTCGTTATTCTGTCCTGCAGGCTTTAACACTACCAGCAAAAATAAGGTCTGCTTGGTCCGGAACAGGAGGGTTTAATGAAGAACTTTATCGCGCAGAAGTAGCAAAGAACTCTGCTAAGAAATAAGGACATTGTCAGTGATTATGGTGCAATTTGATAATGGGCCTCATCTGAATAACGTACGTCTACAATGATACAGAAAAGAAAAAAAAAACTCGCTCAAGACTTTAAAACGCTTTGCTTTCATTTAAAAACTATATGTTCACACAATATCCTACCTATTCTTTTTCCACCATTCACAGTTCTGTGTCTTATATCAACTTTATCATTTTAATTTTTAGATAGATTTTATTTTTCCAGAGGGTATAATTCTCGTTACGAAGAAATAATCTGTAAAGGAGCAAAGTTTTCTAATATACAATTTCGAATGCCAATTTCACTTATCTATGGAAGCGTGTTTTTCAGAGCAGTCATATTTTATTCTCACTAGATCAAAGAAGCTCGTGACATCAAAAAAGACAAGAACTTTGATGGTATATCTTTCTTACTTCGCATTCTGAAAGTTTTCCCAAAATTAACGGATGAATGGTTAACTTGTTTTGAGTCGTATACATACAAATATAAAAACACACGATTTAACTCCTAAAATCTACAGGTATTATAATATTTATTATAATATTTTGTTAGTTTTAGTTTATGAAATGGGAATTCCTTGTTAGGCGGAATTCCATTACCTAACATCACCGCTGTAATTAAGCATTCGAGGTGAGAGGGTCCGAGTAAGGGGCAATAAGTCAGTCGGTCGCTTTCTGTTCTGTAAAACGACAGACTTTTACAGAGACTTGTATTTTAAGCATCAATACAAGGTATAAAAGATACATATACGAACAGCGGACAAATGTGCAAAAGCACAATTTTATTTAAGTCTTTTAGGAATTAATATGTGTTTATTTCTGTTTGTGCCTTATAAATGATGTTTAATGTAAGGTGTTCATAAAGTTCATATGCTCATTTATATATATATATATATATATATATATATATATATATATATATATATATATATATATATATATTATATATATATAGTTTCTTTGGGAAACCGTAAAATTTCAAACTGTCATGCCAGTTGAATAAAAAAAAAGTCAATATACCAGTCAATCATCTGTGCTGCAATCAAGTTTTACTGCTGTCCATAAAAACCCGTTATTTGGACTATAGCGCACGTATTACAATTTTATAAAGCTTTTTAGTTTTACATAGCAGTAACATTATGGTGGTTGCCATTCATTAGTTTCATAACATTTCAAAACAAAAGTTTTTGTGGAAATGCTCATATGAACACATCTATTGTTTTATAGAAGAATGTTTTATAATTCGCCGGTATGTTTTGGGAATCTGTTATTCAATCTACATCAAAGATTCGAAAACATATATATTTACGTTCATATTTTGACACCATCATTTGCTAAACAAAATAATATTCATGTGTTTGTCGACATATACTTGTTTGGATTGCTGAACATAGTCGTATGCACCCCTTAGTAATTTCACCTTCTTACACAGAACTTCAGGACCTAATTAGAGCTCCTCGGCTAAAATGAGAAGGGCCGAAATGGCCTCATCCAAAACTCCGCCAAAAGAAGAAGAAGAAGAAGAAATAACGTCGAGTGCAAATTCGGCCTCTCCATTAAACCGCCCAAGGGAAATTACGAGGGAAAGAGCTCGAAACGGTGCTGCTTGTGCAACTCGTTCTGAATATGACGCTATTTGGCAACACCTGGGATACAGAATAGACTAGAATATAGAATTTAGGCCAAAGGCCAAGCACTGGGATCTATGAGGTCATTCAGCGCTGAAACGGAAATTGACAGTAAGAAGTTTTGAAAGGTGTAACAGGAGGAAAACCTCAAAGCAGTTGCACTATGAAACAATTGTTAGGAGAGGGTGGAAAGTCAGATGGATGAAAGAGAATATGAACGGAGGTCTAATAAAAGGAATGAAAGAGGTTGCAGCTAGGGGCCGAGGGGACGCTGCAAAGACCCTTAAGTAATGCCTACAGTGCAACACATGAGGTGCACTATCCCCCCTCCCCCCATCTCCGGAGATATACTTCCAAGTCTAGGACTCACTTGGGTTGTTGGCCGGCTGAAGGCCGTTTCAAATACTATACTTTTTGCTTCGGTTCTTCCGCATAGATATCGCTAAATACTTGTGCAATTCTCGGAATAACGCTAATCGAACACCGAGCTATAAAGCTTTTTCCAGAATCGGTGTTTGAGGTCGTCCACTTGTTCTTTTGACGTACAAGAACATTTATTGCACTTCTGTTTGAGAATCTCTTCATTTTGTGATTATATTTTCACAAATACATTAGATCTTAATGAAAATATTGATCTTTCACTATATGGTATTTGAGGTTTTATTCACTTTTGAATGATTCTACTTCTGGTCTCCGAAAACTAATACAGCATTGTTCCTGTATGTCCTACAATTGAGCGCAAACTCACACTATTTCCGTCACTCTCTCTGTTATGCAAATATATTTGACATGGAAAAATATGATTCAAGCCAAAAAAATTAATTTTCTAAAAGCAATAGCTCACAATCTATCTGAAATTTTGATTTTTAATGTCTATAATGATCCCTTGTTTCTTGATTTGAACGTTTTTAAATACAGATATATTTAGATACAGATATTTATTTTTCCATTTTCCTATCATCTCGACGAATTGACTTACGGTGAATTGTCCGGGAACAAATTAAAGGACAACGAATTGACAGGAGGTCGTGTAAGGCAATACCAACACTGACTCCTAAAAACAGTCCTCTAAAGTTCTCAAAAGCATAGGAAAAAACTGAGAATAGATAAGGATTTACGTATTACCATAACTGAAAAATCCAATACACTGGTTACATGAACAAAGTCGACCAAGATAATAAAATGAAGGGATCATTTTTAGAACGAGAAACATACACAGAAATAAGAAATATCCTTTTAGATAACAACATTGCTTACCTTAACAAAAACATCAAGATTATTCCAAAAAGTCACAAAGAATTAGTAAAAAGTTTATAACTATAAATCCAACTTACCTTATGTGTTTGGAGTTATCAAGACTCATTAGGTGATGCAGTCAGACCCATTACAAGCGGCTTGTCAAGATGTCCTCTATGCTTGGAAGCGTAACTGGTGCGTCTGTAAAAAATAATGTGGGTTTTATAGATGGATCAAGAAGGTTTTATTTGACATATGATTCCAAGGTAATCAGTTTTGACATTAGCTCGTTGTTTACAAAGGACCAGTAGATGAAAAATTAATTTTTTCTATGGACACACGCTTAATCATCAAAGTCAATATTTTCTTTGTACAGGAAGTCTATCAATGTAGAGTCCTACATCCATATATATTCAAACAACCATCCGAGAAGTAGGATGATGGTATATTTAGGTCGCTTCGGGTCAGTTGACCTCACACTCTAGAAGCTGAGCTTGGGAAAGTCCGTGAGATTGTTGCTAAAAATCTTAGATACCTCTGTGATTTTATAGACAGCTTTTACTAAAGCTAGAAAAATTTCTTGAGAACTTGTACCTAAATGTTTTTTTAGCATAAAGAACTTAAATATTTTACCTGTACTAAGCAATTCATGGCCAACCCCGGACTAAAGTATATCTTAGTTTAACCAGACCACTGAGCTGATTAACAGCTCTCCTAGGGCTGGCCCGAAGGATTAGATTTATTTTACGTGGCTAAGAACCAACTGGTTACCTAGCAACGGGACCTACAGCTTATTGTGGAATCCGGACCACATTATGACGAGAAATGAATTTCTATCACCAGAAATAAATTCCTCTAATTCTTCATTGGCCGGTCGGAGAATCGAACCCTGGGCCAACAACCCTGGACTGCCGGAACCATTTAATGTTGGCGGTTTTAACAACTGTCCACTTTGGAATATGTTGATCAAGCATTCCCTTTATACAAGAATGGTTGAATGCATGGGATCTCTTACAATCAATGTAATTAAAAGCATGTGGGGCAAATGTCAATGATCACACAACGATTAAAGCAACACAAATGTAACGTTGGAACAGAGTCTACAACCAGTAGTTTATTTAACCACATTAACGAAAGTAACCAACCTATCAACTGGAAAAATGCAAAGTAGATCATGTTCTGTAAAGACATAAGAAAACGAATCATTGTCGAATCATGATGGATAATAATAATGTGGTTCGGATTCCACAATAAGCTGTAGGTCCCGTTGCTAGGTAACCAATTGGTTCTTAGCCACGTAAAATAAACCTAATCCTTCAGGCCAGCCTTAGGAGAGCTGTTAATCAGCTCAGTGGTCTGGTTAAACTAAGGTATACTTATGAATAATAATAACAATAATAAAACAAAGTCTTCATTTTATCAGCAACTGCCCAGGGATGTACAAACCGGACGAACTACTCACAAACAATATTTTTAGACCATTACTTTTCAAACAGTTGTATAGTAGTTATGTTTATGTACTGCTGCCACATAAGGACACTTTCTAACC
Source organism: Macrobrachium rosenbergii (assembly GCA_039081455.1). Taxonomy (NCBI): domain Eukaryota; kingdom Metazoa; phylum Arthropoda; class Malacostraca; order Decapoda; family Palaemonidae; genus Macrobrachium; species Macrobrachium rosenbergii. The sequence goes on from JANJGK010000048.1 coordinate 11,234,427, forward strand.
ACTCATGATTTTTTGTACCAGTGAAATTATATATATACTGTACATATATACATACACACACACACACACACATTATATATATGTATATATATATATATATATATATATATATATATATATATATATATATATATATATATATATATATATATATATGTATGTATGTATGTATATGTGTGTGTGTTCGTCGTCGTAAGTGTCAGCTTCTTGTTTCTTAACAAGATAATTAGTTTCGTGCTTTTCTCCATCCAAGTTGACACATTAAAATCGTCTAATTCAATGTGTAAGGCAACAGAGGCACAGAGGGATTTAAAAGTAACTGGCCTAAAGAGTTCCGGGTCTCAGCAATCAAACCCTTTTTGTACAGCGACTGGTTTTTCCTCCAGATCAGTTTGCCCGCCGGAGGATATTGTCTTATGTCAGTCTTCCAGGGAGACGATAATATTCCTCGTCCCGGGCTAAAATCCCCCTCCGTCCCTTCTTCGATTACGGAAAAATCGCAACTTGTCTAGGTAGGTAAGAACAGTCGAACAGCCACCATCCTCATCATCATAATCAATACCCTAGTTTATTTATGGAGGCCTTGTAAGTTCCGTAGTTGGTTCAACCAGCGACCCCGCTATATCAGTTACAGTCAACAGTCTTCTTGAATAATTTGTCCTTCTGTGTCAAAGCTATTTTTGAATAAAGTCTTTGGTGTCTCCTTAAACGACCAAAGGTCGTTTCTCAATTTCTTGCGAAAACTTTTGAAATAGTTCAGTGCCTTGCATTCAGGGCCTTTTTCAGTATCAGCTGAACCTCGGTTCTGTTAATCTATATTTCTCATTGCTCCAATATGTTTTTGTTTTCAGTATTGCATTTTAGGTATGTCTTAATTCCTATTAGATAGTTTTTGTATGCAAATCTTACTTTAATATGTGGCCAAAGGGGATATATATATATATATATATATATATATATATATATATATATATATATATATATATATATATTTTAATATCTCTCAGAAGTTACGTATACCTTAGTTTAACCAGACCACTGAGCTGATTAACCGCTCTCCTAGGGCTGGCCCGAAGGATTAGATTTATTTTACGTGGCTAAGAACTGTTTGGTTACCTAGCAACGGGACCTACAGCTTATTGTGGAGTCCGAACCTCATTATAGCGAGAAATGAATTTCTATCACCAGAAATAAATTCCTGTTTATTCCCCATTGGCCGGTCGGAGATTCGAACCCTGCATTGGCCTCCGAAATTAAATTAGCAGACCCTAGACACGTTACACTAACCTAATTTTCTGGTTACATAGTTCAGTACAAGCTTTCTTAAAGTACTCGCATTCTAGTACTTTTCGGAGGCTACAGCTCTTAAATGATAATGTCCTATTTTCACTAATTCAATATTTGAAGTTATATTTAGATTAGCATAGTTTAGTAATCGTACGTCATTCGGGCTTAACTGGCCTCTTTCATATTAATTACTTATATTTAAAAGTTATTTCAGGCTGCTTTTAATCCTGTTTAATATATGATCTACTTCATTTAGCTCTATTATTTTCCAGTTCATCCAAATCCTTACATAATTATCTATTTTGATATTCCATTGTTACCCATAATCAGTTAAAATTATGACAAACTTCCACTTAGCTTCGAAATTTTTCACTAGCCATTATAATTCGGTAGTGCTATGCCTCTGTCTAGTTTAAAAGCGGATTTTCAGTTTTTGCTTCACTGTATACTACGGAAACTCTTAAACAATGTTTATAAATTACAGTGCAAGTTCATTTTAAGAGCTACTGTATAAAACCATAAGTCTAGCGTACTGATTCAGCTATATAGGCTTACGTGAATAACCGAGGTATCTAAATTATGGTTTCTCAGAGCTATAACGTTCCAGGCCATGTTAAGTCGAATCCAGGTAAAAAAAAAAAAAAAAAAAAAAAGTCCCAATCTTTCCTAGATAGCGACCACCAAGGGTTTTAACCCGGTGTAACAGTCTGTGTTTCCCCCCTGTCCGAAATTCCCCCCGGGGGAAATATGGCCCAGGATATATTTCCCCCTGTGGGAATTTCGTCCCAGGATAATATTCCCCCCTCTGGGCCAAGATCCCCCCAACCCCACTACTGTTATAAGAGTATGGCTATGGCGGCGACGTGTAGCAACGACAGCCTTCCCTGTCAAACGGGATAATCATCATCACGACTAAACTTCATTATCTTTGTTATTTACAGTCTTTTGTTTATGTTTATACGGAAATCCCCAACGGGCTTGTATAAACACGCCGCAAAGGTGGATACATGTAGGGGGGAGAAATGGCCTAGAGGGGGAAAAATATCCTAGGTGCAAAATTCCCCCCGGGGGGAAAAACAGCCTGGGCTGTTATTCCCGGGGGGAAATCAATCATAGGCTTTGTTTGTCCGTCCGCTCTCAGGTCTTAAAAGCTACTGAGGCAAGAGGGCTGCAAATTGGTATGATGATCATCCACCCTCCAATCATCAAACATACCAAATTGCAGCCTTCTAGCCTCCTAAGGGGTTTTTATTTTAATGTTAAAGGTGGCCATAATCGTGCTGCTGGCAACGATATAGGCTAGGCCACCACTTGGCCATGGTTAAAGTTTCATGGGCCGAGGCTCATATAGCATCATACCGAGACCACCTAAAGATAGATCTATTTTCGGTGGCCTTGATAATGCGCTGTACAGTTTATTACGTAATGAGCTTTTAACTATCGGTAAACGATATCTGAAATACTTTTTATGTATTCTCTATTTTTTAAAAGAAATTATATATATATTATATTATATATAATACTATATATATGTGTGTACATATATATGTATGCATACATACATACATACATACATACATACATACATACATACATACATACATACATACATACATACATACAGTATATATATATATGTATATGAAATTTTTATCACACCGTGATTTATATACAATCATGAAGCTACAAATGTCATTTAATATGCAATTCAAGTTACTTCGGGAACATCCCCGACGGTGAATCACCACCGAAGGGGAATTTTTAAGTGATAATTGGATCGGTACCTTCCAACGACTCCAGGGAATCCAGCTCTCCAGGGAATCCCCAACAATTCCCGAAGACAGAAGCAGCAGTATAGGAAGCTTCCTCGGAGACCAAAATGCCTCCGGAATCCTGACGCGCAACCGAGTCGGTTTTGAAAACTGCGGATACAGCAAAGAAAGTCGATCTGTATCGAACTGAAGATGATTCTAAGTTTGCTTTCCTTCGTGCTCAAACAGTGCTTTGGCTCCGGGGTCAAATTCCCCCAAGAGAATATCTTTTATATCAGCCTTGTTGTGCTATTCACTGAAGTATTTATACTTCGTGGACTTTGCATTGCTTTGGTTCAATTCTTCATTGATTTTATGGCTCTGGACAACTCTGAGTGTCCGGAGGAGGCCGCAATTGTAAAGGACGATGATTTGGAAGACGATTATTCAGATAGTTCAGACGACAATTCAGACTGCGAAGACGACGATGATTCAGATTGCGAAGAAATACCTCATTTAATCATGCCAAAGAGAGAGGAATCAATTAAGAAAAATGAAAATGTCTTACGGCTTGAGAAAGAGAATGAAGAGAAGGCTCGTTTGATAGAGGAATTAAAGAAGAAGGTAGAGATCCTGACCGAATATGGATCGCAGATGGAACGAAACATGAAAGACCTGGAACGACTCAACCAAGAAAAGGAGAGACAACTTTGCTCAGTGCCTGCCCAGATGGAAACTCTTAGGCAACAAATAGCGGAAAAGTCGAAAGAGACAGAAAGGTTAATAAGGGAGAACGAGGATAAAGACTCCACGCTGATTATTTTGGAAAGCACGGTCACAGTTCTCAAGATGGAGAAGGAGACGATGAACCACGATTTGAAGGAAATGGAAAATGGCAGACATGCGACTCAAGTCCAACTAAACAAACTGAACGAGGACTTGAAAAGACTTCGAGAAGAAAGCAATAGGGAACGAATTCGCTTTGAAAGTCTGCAGAAGGAGGACGAAGATAAAACCTTAAGAATTAAAGATTTGGCAGACCAGTTAGAAGTTCTCACTGTTGAGAAACAGAGGGCTGAAGAAAGTTTGCAACAGCTCGAACAATGTAGAATGGAAACAGTAGAAAGAAAGAACGAAGTTGAAAAACTGAGAGAACAGAACCTGCTGAGGGACAGAGAGATCCTCCGACTGGAGAATGAATGCTCTCTGAAGCAAATGGAGGTCAACGGTCTGCTGAAAGAAAGTAAAAGTGTTGTCGCAGAACAGGAGAATGGAAAGATAAATGAAATGGCGAAGAAGAGAGTCCAACTAGAATTCGAACTGGCCGAGACGAAAGAGGAGCTGGAGACGATGGAGTTTGAGAAGATGGAGGCAGTCCTGGAAATTGAAAGACTCCAAGAAGAGAATTTGGCCAAGGATACGAAGATCAGATCCTTGGAAACGAAAGTCAGGATTCTTGAAGAAAAAAAGATGAATGAAACACTGAAGGAACGCGATCTGATCAGTAAGGAAAAGGAAATGTTCGATAGAAAAGAGAATATGGTTAAAATGGTGCCGATAGAACAGTCTGTACCAAAAATTAAAGATGGAAAGAAAAAAGGTCTGGATAAAACTCGATGTCTGAGGGAACCTCAGATAGATTGCAAAGCCCTCTACCGACGACTTGACAGCATCGAGAAAGGACCCAATCAAAACAGGCCATTGGAAAAACATCCAACTGGCACCAAGATACGTTCAAAAGCCCTGGCTAAAACCCCATCTAGTATGAAACCCCTCAGTAGAGAAGAAGTGCATAAAAAAATGAGGCTGGAATCTGCAGCCAGACTCCAAAAACTGGAGCGAGATTCCGAAATGGTAAGAAATCTCTACAAGATCAACTCTGTCACTTGAGGACTCTGCATTTTTAGGAAGACGGATGGTTTGCTTGCAGAAGGAAGAAGACATCATCTCTGATGGACATCATTCTGGATACAGCTGGAAGCATCTCTGCGCGATGGAGAGACTACAGCGGCTGGTGGGACTGGCAGCAAGTGCCCGACGAATGGACTCCTGCCACATGATACCTCCGGGTATCAATTGCCCAATCACATATGCTTGTAAGGCAACCTCTGGCGCGGCGTAAGAACCCGTAAGTTTCATGCCTGCTTCATATGTGAACTGGGTTATGCATTGCATATTGAATCCCATTCTTGCATATACTACTGTGGCAACCTCTGGCGCGGCGTAAAAACCCGTAAGTTCAATGCCTATTATATATGCAAAATATGGGTTATGCAATGCACATTGGATCAAATTCTTGCATATACTACCGTGGCAACCTCTGGCGCGGCGTAAAAACCCGTAAGTTTAATGCCATTTATATATGCAAAATATTTGGTCCCAGTGTGGCAGGGGCACAAAGATATCGAAGGGCGCGAACCGTCAGGAGTCGCTGAAATTCAACGTCGTGCGATTTGGAGATTGGAAGCTTCCTGTCTGTAGCAGAGGACTGATTGGATATGGATTTCATCAAGGAACCAGACGTTTCCAATGGTGAGCAGAGAAATGGCTTCTGGATTTTGGACTGTCAAGAAATCACCCGTTTTCCGTCGATCGCAGAGGAATGATCAGCAGGTTCACCGCGACTGGCAGGCGTCACATTATGTAGGGTCATATGACTGAGGATTGCATCTCTCTTGGCTAGCTGATGGAGCTGAGAATGGGGAAGGGTCCACCCCTGGCAAAAATAAACCCCCATTCAATGACGCTCTGTTGGCGAGGATGCCCCAGGGGTGAGATCGCTTGCGATCGTTAAAGGCCCACAAAATTATATATATATATATATATATATATATATATATATATATATATATATATATATATATATATATATATATATATATATATATATAATATACATATAATACATATAATATATATATAATTATATAAATATATATATATATATATATATATATATATATATAATATAATTTATATATATATATATATATATATATATATGTATGTATGTATGTATGTATGTATGTATGTATGTATGTATGTATGTACACCAGTAAGTCCACGTCGGAAGGTGAGTGAAAACCAGTGTAAGGCTGCGTCCACACGATCGAGCTTTGTTCGACGAACTTTGTTCCGATGTGACGTCAGAAGCGGAGAAACCGCGAGCAAAGTCACAACTTTGACCGCTTCTGACGTCACACCGGACAACGTTCTTCGAACAAAGCTCGATCGTGTGGACGCAACAGTACGTATTCCCGCCTGTCCGAAATTCCTCCTAGGGGAAATATGGCCCAGGATATGTTTCCCCCTGCGGGAATTTCGCCCCAGGATTATATTCCCCCCTCTGGCCCAAGATTCCCCCAACCCCACTGCTGTTATAAGAGTATGGCTATGGCGGCGACGTGTAGCAACGACAGCCTGCCACACAGGATGATAATATCATCATCACGACTAAACTACCATCACTTGGGCTGTTGACAATCGCACTCTTTTTGTTTCCTTTGTGGTCATGGCGCCATCAGGCTTCATTCACAATTGTCCGAACAATGGCAGTGGAAACAAGTCAATTTCTGCTAGGAAAAAAAAGTCACAGGAAAAACAGTCAATTTTGGCTAGGAAAAAAAAGTCACATTTATGGTGGCCGGTAATTAAGTCACAGGGAAACAATTCACAATATTTCTTGGGGGTCATTATCTGTTATTTACAGTCTTATGTTAATACGGAAATCTCCAACGGGCTTGTACTAAACACGCCGCAAAGGTGGATACATACCAGTGTGGCAGGAAATTATTCCCCCCGGGAAAATTAGCCTAGGATTTTTCCCCCGGGGGAAAAACAGCCTGGGCTGTTATTCCCCGGGGAGGGGGGGGGAGGGAAATCAATCCTAGGCTAACTTTCGTGTGGGGGGGGGGATAATTTCCTGATACACCGGTATGTATCCACCTTAAACGTGTTAAGTACAAGCCCGTTGGGGATTACCATAGAAGTAAGACAAATATAAAGATGACCAAGAAATAGTGGATGTTTCCCTGACACTATTACCGGCCACCATCTATTAATGGTTTTTCTAGCCAAATTGTGACTTTCCTGTGACTATTACTATGGAAGTTAGAAGCCCTTCACTATATTGGGTGTATAATTTTTTCCTTTTTTCCCTTTCATACGAAAGAAAGCCTCTTCTCGATCATCTTTCACCAGGTTTCTTAATCCATCAAATGTTTCTTAATCCATCAAATATTTATATTGTCTCAATACTCTAAACATGTCCCATACTGACCTTAGGTTGACCAAAACCATAGACTAGAAACCATAGACAACGTTCCTATTTACTTAACATCTAGTTTTGATTAGATTTTAACTGGTACTTTGTGTTGATAGTAATTTGGTATCTTACAAGAGTCAATTTCTACAGCGTTTATCTCTAATTACCATCATTTTGCTATATCTGATTATTACCTAAAAGCATTTTCCTCTAACGCAATGAAATTTTTACACGACTTAAAAATTTCCCATGTTTCGACCTTCATTCTACTCGTCTTTAAATATGGATTTGCTGCCTTCACAACCTTAAGTAATCACTTTTCAATACTCTGCAACTATTAATGCAAAAGCCATTTTTACTTTAAAATTTATTCATTTTTACTTTACAATTTATCCATTTTTACTTTAAAATTTATGTACTATCTTTTGTATATCAACATTTTGCTATATCTGATTTTTACCTTAAAGTATTTTCCTCTAACGCAATGAAATTTTTACACGACTTAAAAATTTCCCATGTTTCGACCTTCATTCTATTCGTTTTTAAATATGGATTTGCTGCCTTCACAACCTTAAGTAATCACTTTTCAATATTCTGCAAGTTTCATGTAAACGAATAGCCATAAATAGAACAATTAGCCTGAATTTCTTTGACAAATTATGAATCTAAATTTTAAAGTCTACTACACATTTCAGACTTCAGCCTCAATCATCTGCATCAAATCAGAAGTCGAAATTTGTGTTTCCTCATGTTGTAAAAACTACAACCATGGTAGTATCAGGTATTAAATTGAAAACAGCACACCTATTTCCTAACAAATTACAAATTGGTAGTACATCTGGTTTGACTTTTACAAGTACTTAGTCATTTTTGGAAAACACTTGTTTAAAAAAACCAGTTACCTAGTCAAGGTAAACTGCTTAAGTAGTTTACATATATTTGGATTTTATAGCTAGAAAACTTTGCAAGTTGAAATTGAAGTTACACGTGAAGGTAATAAAGTTCATATTTACATAAGCAATTAAAACTATTCAAGTGCCATAAAACCTATTACACCTTAGAACCGTCAATGCTGGACAACTTTTATGGCATAAAAGGAAATATACCTGTAACGTCAGACTTCGTTCTCGCCTCAAATACTATTATGGGATAAAATCAACGAGTGCAGCAGTTTTTGAGCATTTTGCCTTTACTGTTCCAGTAAGTTGTTCTAGTAAACGGGACCAAAGGCTCAAGCGTATAAAATTCCTGACTAGCAAAATCACTGAAGTGTCAATTTGCCAGTTATGTTTAAGAAGTAGTTTAAGGCATAACATAATCTGGCATTATTCCAAAGTTAACGGTAATACTTGAACAAAATAGTGTCAGCTACCTTTATATGATATAGGTTTACTGATTGCATAAAATTGGTAAAATAGAGCTGCCTACTAAGTAGAAAACAGTCTGCTAATTGTGTTACTGGCATGAAAAGTCATGCTTTGACTTCAGAACTGAGTCACGTTATTTTTAGCTACAAATAGGTAAATTATAAAATTTCAGTAAGATATAAAATTTCAAAATATCTAAATTAAAATTCCTACCTATAGAACAAATACACCAAGTTTTACCAAGAAGTTAAACTGCAAAAAGTTAGTCTTTTCAAGTTTATAATTACAGATGCAAAAGTAAAACTAATAAGGCAAAGTTCTACCAATTAAACTTAGAAATTTAGGTAATAACTAATCTCAAGGCATTTAAGATTTACATAATCAAGCAATTTAGGTAATAACTAATCTCAAGGTATTTAAGATTTACATGATCAAGCATTTGGAGGTTAACATTTACTTAACAAAACAATTTAAAGTTAAATAATGCTAATAAATATAATTCTTAAGTGTTAATTATAACACTAGTATCTGAAATTAAAACTTAAGGTACCCTAACTTCTACACAAATAAACTATGCATTTACCACCTGAAAGGAAAAAATTGATTAGTAAAAAAAAAACCTCCCGTGCTCCTGTCCATAGGTCGTAGCATCCAAGGTCTAGAGAGTATATACTCTCTAGACCTTTGTTAGACCTATGGAACAGGGCGGCATGGGAGGGGCCTCCACCCCTGACAGGGGCACCGCCCCTGCAGGGGTGGAGGTAAAAAAAAATTTTTTTTATAACATTTTATAACAACCTGATCAAGTCAAACCTGTGAAGGGAAGATATCCATTTCATGGTATCTTGAGGTTATCATGGGTTCAGAACTTTGACTTGTTACTTCATACGGACGTAATTTTCTTTATGAACTAGTTTAGACTTCAGGAAAACCAATCAGTTTTAAATGTTCACGGATATCTGAAAGTTTTAAATATTCATTAGAGAAATATGCGGATTTTGGTTTTTAAAAAATCAGAGATCCAAGGCAGACAACGCTATAAAAAAGGTGGTCTTCACCAAATATTTTACCATGAACGTTGTAGTTTAATTTCAAAAAAACTACTTAAGACTAACCTCATGAATCTTCAGATTACTCCTGGACCTGAAAAATAACTGGACCACTCCTGGACATGAAAAATCCCTGGACCTGAAAAAAATTAAATCTGTAGTACAGAAATTAATAAAACCTACTGTAGTTTTCTTACACGAGAAATGGATTAGCAAAGTGAAGCTTTATAACTAAAAAAACTCGCATATTTATCACCTTGAAAATTAGTTCATTGCTGTCGACGAACACCAGTGTGATACTGATATTATAATCTATAGTCTCATCTGTACAGCAAAACGTGGAAAAGTACGACTAAAATTAAAGAAGTTTTATCAAGTAGTAATTATGAATTATTATAACTCCGAGAGAGAGAGAGAGAGAGAGAGAGAGAGAGAGAGAGAGAGAGAGAGAGAGAGAAACAGTTACATTCAATAACAGACCCAAGACTGACGATATGGTGAAAAAACTAACCTGAAGTCACGAAATTCTTAACAACTCGTTAATTAAACATAACCCTAATGATAGTCATCCCTTGAAAAGTCTGGGAAATTCACCACAACCATACGTAGATCATCCTTCACACCACCAAACCCCAGTGTAAATTACTACAGGCTTAACCTCGAACATCAGACTAACTGCTGCATTACCGCGATGCAGATGCTACAACCACATTCCGGCCGAGAAACCGCTGCTGCTGACGTCAACATCAAGGACCATGGAGTCACCGCTCTCTGAACTTGGATGGTTTGTGCGAAAGACTACGGCGTCCCTGTATTTTTTTTTAAGGGGAAACTTTAACAGATCTGTTCATGGTTTAACGCTAACTGATTCTGCGTTTTCATGACTTTCGGTTTTTGATACCTTTATACGGGCTTTTATGTATCACAACAGAAAACTTTTACCACTAATTTACTGAACGAATGAACGAGAATTTTCCGGTGTATTAAGTAAATTTCACGCTCTAGAATAAAATAAATACCGTACGTGGTCTTACATTTTAAGGAATATTTCAGCCCTTTCTAGTGTGTGTGTGTGTGTGTTATATATATATATATATATATATATATATATATATATATATATATATATATATATATATATATATATATATATATATATATATATATATATATATATATATATATATATATATAATGTCCCAATAACCACACAACTTCACTGCGTATTTATAGTAATATTACACTTGTTAAGCTTCAAAACGACGGGACGGCTTAGATTCTAGATTCCATAATTTCCAAGATACTACAAGATTTCGAAGATATAGTCTTCATTAGCTACCGATGCATCGGTGTATGTACGTATGAGCGGCAATATATATTTTTCCTCCTGGTGGTCAGCTCGGTAATGTGATCTCGTTCTAGTATACTGGATTCGGATTTGAGTCTCGCTACCGCACACCAAAATTGCTTCGAATTCTTGCACTTGGAGACAGGGCTTTGTAGTGAAAAGTGTGACCAACAAGTGTAAAGGAAGAATTCGAGAGTTTTTTTTTATCTTTTATTATAAAAACAACGGTATCTGAATATACAATATTACATATAATCTCAATAGCGCTAATAACCAATACAAAATTAAGCAAGTCATTTGGTAGATTTTTTTACGTGTACATACAGAAATTTTAATTACTTTTAAGTATTACAATTATGTACAAATTCATGCAAACAAATGCTAGCACATGGTACACAAAAAGTAGCAATACTCGTATATACACAAATTTCATAGCTGTTATTGCGATATTTCCAAAGAATATAAAAAAACAGAGCTAGTTTCAATCAAGGACGGAGAAAACAGTTTCATCCTCTCAACCAGTTACATAATTATACTGACTAATCGCATAAATATACTAATTATACTGATATATTTCACAGTACAAGCCACCCAAAATGTTTTTTGCTGGAACAAAATTACAAAAATTACTCCCATATCTTGTTTTCATTAACCATTTATCATGGTTCCACTTCCCTTCAATATATTCAACGGTCTCACTCATTTAATTTTTTTGTATCTAGCCATCCAAATCCCATATATATATCCTGTGATGATTATAACTGCCGCATTTCTGTCCTTCTTGGACTTCGATTGGATGTCAAACAGCAGTATATTCAGAAATTTCTCCTTATTTATGTTTGCGACACTGAACAGCACTGTTTTCATATAATTAACTACTATTTCGACTCGGGGACAGAAATAAAACATGTGAAGTATCGTTTCTGTCATTTTACAATGTGAGCACAAACTATCCTCCTTCAGTCTGAGAATTCCAAGTCTTTCATTTGTTGTTACAATCTCATGTACACATCTGAATATTAGGTCATGTTCGTTATGATTAATAAAAGGTAAGCTGACATTTTCCCAAATTATTTTCCGGTTCAGTAACGGAAAGGAACTTTCCACTTTTGGTCTATAATCTGGAAGTGGCGCTGCGCGTATACAGCAATTTAGTTGTTGGTCTTGTTATATCAAGTTTTTTGTAAACGTTTTACACATCTCAATGACGACAGAGTAGAAACTTGGAGCAAGATGAGCCACAGTTTCCAAATGTTTAGAAGGAAGTAAATAACTCAATCTCATTTGACACCGAAAAGGGCAAAGTCCAAATCCCTTAAGAAAATCTTTAATACCCGAGTTGACAAATATTGCTAAGGCCTTGTAGTAGACATTTATTACACATAATAATAATCCTCCTCCGATCTTATGTAGACAATGTATTCCTGCATATTGGGTTGTAACATCCCTTTCAGATATAATGAAATTGCATTTATTTTGTCATGCGTAATTTTGATGGCGGTAAGGTACGTGTTATGTACCAAAGTTTTCAAAGTACCATTGTATTTATGATTATTGCTTTTCGAAAAAAGGTTCAATTTCCTTACATTTAATAGATTCACTGTAGTCTCTATTTTCTGTGAGATAATATTCCAATTGTATGCCCATACGTCTGTGTAGTCATTAAAAAAGGTTACACCCAATACCTTGAGTTCGTCCACCGAATGTAACCACGACAGTGTCCATTCACCAATACCCACAATTTTTGTTTTCTGTTTATTTAGTTTCGAAACAGTTAATTCCTCAAAAGCTTGAATTTTCTTGTAACAATAAAGTAAAGAAGCTTCTGGGGTTATAAATATACTCTTGTCGTCGGCAAACCCTTGCAATTTTAATTCCTTATTGTTTGGTATTGTTAACCCTTTAATATTATCATGTGATATTATCGCCCTGTAGAGAGGTTCTTAAAATATACAGTACATTAACACTGACAGGGGACAGCCTTGTCTGACAGATCTGGGAACATCGAAATGTTCCCCAAGTTTGCCTCCTATAATTACCACAATCTTACAGCCTTTACAATTTCCACAAACTCTTTTGGTACCCCACATTTACTTGAGATTAAAAATACAAATTCCCTTCACCCGATCGAACACTTTGCACCAATCCAAACTTAGTACGGCACCTTTAAGTTCATGATTATTTTCAAAATAAAATACATCTCTTATTAGATTGCCATATTGCGTGATGGATTTCCCACTGCCTATGCACAGCTGCTCAGGGGAGATAATCTTCTCTGCGGGCCAGGCAACCTATTTTTTGGTAATTTTGCAAAAATTTCATAGTATTCAGCATAGAAATGGGCCTCCAGTTTTCAGTGTTTGTCATGTCCCCCTTTTTTCTTACCAGTTTGATGCCCCTAAGAGTTAGTTTTCATTTACACGCTTGTTGTCCAACATATAGCCTATAGCAGAACTTCTATTAGATCCTCTTTGATGATGTTCCAGGTTTTTTTTTTCTTTTATAAAATTCGAACATTAGTCCATCTATTCCTGGTGACTTCCTAGATTTCATCGTTTTCATAACATCCCAGAATTCTCCCAGACTAAAATTTTTCATTAAGCATTGAATGTCTTTATTTGTTAATGTTTTTTCGCATTTGTTTTGAAAATTATCCATTGTTTCTTTATTACATGATGATTTAGAGTATAAACTCTTTCACGTATTTTGCCCGCAGCTTAGCTGTAGTTATTACTGTACCTGAATCTGTCTTTAAGCTATTTAGCTCCATAGACCTACTCCTACTTTTTTCTTAACCGAGAAGGAATGAGGAGATTTTTTTTCTCCTTTAATATATTCTTCCATTTTCGTGCGTACTTGAATTCCTTCCATAATGTTTTTAATGAGATTTATGCGCTCTTTCGCTTGCTGAATTTCCTTATGGCAATTACAATGTGTTTTTTTTTTATTTAAAAATGTACAATATACATAGTCTCGAGTTGCAATATTACATGAAATTTCTTGTAACATGTTCCTTAGTACCTCATTTAAACCTATCTTAAATGTGTTTTTTTTTCTTTATTTTTATTTTACAAATGTTCATCATACAACATTTACCTTACATTTAAAAAGTTTTCTTTAAATTACAATGTGTGTAGTGCATTTCATATGATTGTCCGAGTCTTACCAGTAGTAATTTAACAGCCAGTCCTTTACACTAGTTTTCGCCCATATCCACCAGTCTAACGGGTTTGCAAAATTATCTTTCCCATGTTTTTTTTTTCTGCCAAAATGCTGTGGATAACGTTTCTACATCCAAATATTCTAATACGTTAACATTTAGCTTCCAGTAGTTATTTCGATGCGTATCCTCATCGATTTGTAATTTCTTGACTACCATCCTCATTGGACGGGTCGATATCGTTCTCGGCTAGCACTGTGCTGGGCCCGCGTTCGATTCTCCGGCCGGCCAATGAAGAATTAGAGGAATTTATTTCTGGTGACAGAAATTCATTTCTCGGTATAACGTGGTTCGGATTCTACAATAAGCTGTACGTCCCGTTGCTAGGTAACCAATTGGTTCTTAGCCACGTAAAATAATAAGTCTAATAATCCTTCGGGCCAGCCCTAGGAGAGCTGTTAATCAGCTCAGTGGTCTAGTTAAACTAAGGTATACTTAACTTTAACTACCATGTTTTGTCAGAACATGTAATTAGTCACGACGTATGTTGTGGGAGAACCTTAGGACAATTGAGGACACTGAAGGCTATATCATGATTATTTAGGAATTTAATGAGGCCACAGGGTCGTGAATTTGTTAATCTGGGTTTCAAGTGAAGTCTCCATGCTAGTCATGGGAACCATTGGTATGTTAAGGTCTTTAACGCAATACATCCTTACCCCTATAAATGAGAGCCTTAAACACGATAGTCACGGCCCAAGTGAGGAAATTCTAATTTCAGCAGAAGTTAATCCTGGCCATGGTGTACTAGACCACTGGGGATACGGATTTATTGAAACTTACCCAACCTTAAAGACCAAAAGCCTATAATGGTTATTATAAATCCTTGGGATTTATAATCCGGTCCCGTAGGTGCACAACGGATAAAATTCTCACTAGGACCACCTAAGTTGAATTCTAAATTATGAAACCAAGATGATCATTCATAGATAAACAGAAAACCACCTTAGGTGACGTGACCAAAAAAAAGAAAAAAAAATTTCAAATCTTACTCAGGAAGGGAAACTAGAAAGAAAAAATCTAGTCAGCTCAAGAAAATAATGAGCACTAATCATGAAAGCTAAGACAAAAAGTTAAGGGAATGAAACTAATGGCCTGTCCACACTAGCGGGCATGCCCGTCGGGCACTTCCAGCTGTTTATATTTTCTCTCGCTTCTGAAGCAGTGTTACCAGACAATCGCATCATTCTGGCTCCATACTCGGTCTGTCAATATAGTGGAACGGGTTATGGGAACAGTGTTTGCCCGTCGGGCAGTGCCCGCTAGTGTGGACTGGGCTTAAAGTCAAGACCCATCCTTCCTAAAACTGATAAAATATGATATGAATGCTAATGTTGGCATGGACATGAAAACCTGAAGACCACTAACGATAATGGGCTTATGTGCAAATCCTTAAAAAATGAACTCTTTGCTTCAAGACAATACACACCGACATTCATGTACTTCGTTTATTTTCAGAGAGCAGTCATTAACAAAAATGGCGTAACTGACAAAAATGACGTAACCATTAAAAAATATAGTCTCCATAAGGAAATGTGCATTGGCGGCGAAATCCACATTACCGCACCGATTGTGAAAATAAAGCAATCCAACCAGCAAGTTTGTACCTGGCGTTTCTACCAAGAAAGCGTTTCTAGACCAACAGAGGTTTTTGCCGCTTTAGAATGAATAAAACTCGAACCCGAACTTGAAAACCAAGAGTGGTTACATCCGAAGATGAGAATATTTACCTTTAAAGCCCTGTCCACACTGGCAGGCACTACCCGATGGGCAAACACTGTCCCCATAACCCATTCCACTATACTGACCGACTGAGTCTGGAGACAACTATGCGATTGTCTGTTAACACTGCTTCAGAAGAGAAAATATACTAAGAGCTGCAAGCGCCCGTGGGCAGGCCCCTTTATAAGTCTGGGCACCTTTTGATACTGATTAAGTCAGTAAGGTTCACGTGAAAGCTTGGTTAACGAGAAACTAGCTTAGTTAAGAGGAGATTAAAGCAGTCAGAAAAATGGCATATTGTTGAAAAACTATGACGTGGGAATGTTTGTCTTGAAGAAACCACGTAGTCAGGGGTCGTAGAATAGTTTGACTATTTTTATATTCAGAACAAACTATATAGTAGCTGTTTTATATTAACTAGAATACTCTATTAACCGAAACCAGTTTTATTCAGGGTTACTTTAAACCCTAAAATTAAGGCCAGACCTATTTATTTAGAGGTACTCATTCCACTCTCAGTCACATAAAAGCCAAAACCGACTTCAGGCAACTATGCCATAGTGGTAATTTAACAACCAAGTCTTAAGTTTCACACCTACAGTAATCCGAAGTTCCATGCCAATTCAGTAGCAGTTTTATCTCCCCCCTCAAGTTTTACTTAATCTTCTGTTAATGTTTCACTCAAAATAACTCAAAATAACCTTTGCATTCTAGTTACAACGAACCATTACGGCCTCTACCCACCATTTTCTTCATCTATAACTTGATCCAGTAAAGAGAAATAAAAAATAATAAAATAAAGTTAATATACTAGCATGAAGTTTTACTAGCATGAAGTTAAAAATAAAGATTCAGTACCTCAATACCTGGAAATACCTGCAGTTTAAGTTTCTTACAAAGCTTGAAACTAACACTAATAACAACCTTTTGAGGCCAAGAACTAAACAAAATAGTTTAAAACTTTATTGGAAATAATAAAGTAAATGACAAATAGGTACCATCAAATTTAGTTAGTTCAGTAGAAGCCATAGTTCAGTAGAAGCCAATAATACTAGCCTCCATTCTCACCTCAGTTTGGAAGGCTCCGGGGTAGAAAAAGCGAGCTTTTGATTAACAGTACTTCATAGTTTACCTGCTTTGCCTTCACTAAGTGGCAGTCAGCCTATCCTGGAAAAATTAGGAAAAATTTAGATACCTTGTCAATTATACAATAAAACCTTGTAAACCTTGTTAATTATACAATAAATAAAACAAAGTTAACCAAAGGAAAACCAATAAAACCTTTTAAACCTTGTTAATTATACAATAAATAAAACAAAGTTATCCAAAGGGAGACCAACTCTAACACCAGCAACCAGAAGTCTAAAGAATGCTTTTAAGTCACTTGAAAAAACTAAATTTTATCAGGTCTACCATGAGTGAGCTTTTGAAGTTTGAAATTTGACTAACTGTTACAATGCTTTAACAAGTTCATATATTTGCATTTTATTTCTTATTTGCATTAATCAAGTTTAGGCTTTAAACTGATACTCAACACGAAAATCTTAAATCTGCTCTAAATACTGGAGTTTTAAAAAGAGCCAAGTAGTCTAAAATCTAAAGTCTGCTCTAAATACTAAGTTTTAAAGAGCTAAGTAGTCAAAACTCCGGTTAGGACAGTTAACTTAAAAATTATGCAATGTTACCGTAAAATTTAACCTGCAAAATTTTCTAGAAAAAACAAAGCACTTACCACTTTGGGGTAAATATTGTTTTATTTTTAGCCTCCCATACAACCTTCCATCCACCACGATACAACCTTCCATCCACCACGAGACTTATGATAGGGCATTGGAAGGGCCTTCCATGTAGGGCCACTGAACCTGTAGGGGTGAAGGAAGAAAATATTAGTTTGGCTCAGCTGTAAATACAAACATTCTACCACAAATAAAATAGTCTACCATAATTGAAGTCATTTACAGAGGTTGTCATGCAAGTAGTGTTTAAGGGCTATGGTGTTTGGTTAACTTACAAATAAACTAAATTTTGATCCACGACATCTGAAAGTGAAAAAAACAAGACCCCCCTGAAAACAAGATGCCCCTGAAAACAAGATGCCCCTGAAAACTCAAATTCCCGATTAAAGTCTAAGTGAACGAATTTATACTAAAAGATAGTAAAAACAACCTTAAACAACCTTAACCCTTATACATCTGAAAATGTCAAGATTAAAAATGAAAATGCCAAAGTTACACTACAAGATACTAAGCCTTAAAACCCTTAAGATAGTTTTAGTAACAAGTTAACTCACGTACAACAATTATATCTACAAAAAATCCATTGTAAGATTAGTGGTATTATACTAGCCCTGATCCTTTCATTCTGTAGCACATATTTCCCTGGCCCAAATACCATTTCAACTCATTTACGATCACAATCTAATTCATTTACGATCACCAATAAGTAAAGATCGTAATTACTACAATTACGTACCAAGCAGGTATTTTTAGTAATCCACGAATAACTATGGTAGTACAATAGTAAGTTATGATCGGCAAGAAAATGTTAAGTGCGTAAAGTGATTAACTGAAGTTTTGAAAAGTATCTAGTTAAAACTTAAAGGTAATTCTAAGCCGGTGTCCGCGGTGAGCTAGACTATGGCAATTGACGTTTTCCTGTGTTCTTTTACTTGCTTTACAAGAATTTAAAGTAATATTTTGTCGGCCGGCTGTAACTAAGCTGTCATTGACCTTTGAAGACTACGCGACTTGAATTGCCTAACGCAGAGTAGGTCTAAGCCGGCATTCCGCAGCAAGCCCCCCCACCCCTCCATAGCTAATACGGCAAAATTGTAACCAGTAAACACCCCTAAAAATACCAACATAACGTACCCTAGAAGTGTTTACTGGTTACAATTTTGCCGTATTAGCTATGGAGGTGGGGTGGGGGGGGGGCTTGCCGCGGAATGCTGGCTTAGACCTACCCTGCATTAGGTAATTCAAGTCGTGTAGTCTTAAAAGGTCAATTACAGTTACTTACAACCGGCCGACAAAAATATTACTTTATATTCTTGTAAAGCAAGTAAAATAACAGAAAGACGCCAATTGCCACAGTCTAGCTCACCGCGGACAGCCGGCTTAGAATTACCAACTTAAATTTTAACACTTATGTACTATTGCCACAGTCTAGCTCACCGCGGACAGCCGGCTTAGAATTACCAACTTAAATTTTAACACTTATGTACTACATTGAAATTAGAGTAAACCTTACACAGTTAAAACTATAATTGAAGTTTTAACACTTACGTACTATATTGAAAGTACACCAAGCCAGGAAATTAGTTTGAGTGTAAAACTAAAGTTGTTTTATACAAAAAACCAGGAACCACACAATTAAAAAAATTTGGAAGTAAAACAAACCAGAAAGTTTATACAAAAAACAGGAACCTTATTGACAATTGAAGACAAAACACCCCACAAACCAGGAACCTCACTAGTTCCAAAACTAACACCAAGTTACTCTATTATAAACAAAGCAAAATTGGAACAAACAATTCAAGGCCATACACTTAAAACTAAGAAAAAAAAAAGCCACAAAACCTGTATAATACATACACATAAAGATAATGGAGACAACGATTGTTACTATTACGAAACTAAGAAAATCCTCTACAAACCAAATTTCTCAAGGAACAACCAACTCAGAAAAATCCAACCACCTCCTTTAACGCTGAAAAGATCAGTGCGATATAAGGCTCGTTGTCACTGAAGTTGGCTCTTGTTGACGTCACCGTCGAGGTCGCTCTTTACAAACAAGGATCCGCGAGAGGCAAATACGCCCTCTATTTTTGTGTGTTGTAGTATCGTATACAGTAAAACTAAATAGAGTTTACTGGTGCTCTAGCGCCAGGTATTTGATTATTTATTTTAGTATTTCCCGATTCCCTGACAAATATGAAGTAGTAAAAAATAAAAAAAAAAACTACCGAAATTAGACTGAAAAACTTTTGGCGTGTGGGCTTAATGAAAACTTGAACAATTCTTTTTAAAGCTTTTTATAAAGCTACCTATACACAAGGATGGGATGCCGCTTAAGGCATTCTTAATATCAGATTTCTTTCTTATTTACTTACGGTAGGCTTCTTATCGGGTCCATTCCACCGAAGGAATTCTTTAGGACCCATGGATTATTGACATGATCATACGTTAAGTATACCTTAGTTTCATCAGACCACTGACCTGTTTAACAGCTCTCCTAGGGCTAGCTCAAAGTTAGCAGAAACATTCGACACTACCATAAAATAAGCAAATGAGAATCTTTCATTTTTTTCTCGAAATACTTGCTATTTTTAGTCCTCTTGATATCAAGTGAGAGGTTAAAATCTTGGGACTTCACATTTGAAGGATTTAAAACCAACATTTGAAGAGATAACTTGGAACCAACAGTACCTAGCTTTGCGTTGACTCCATTTCCTTAACTTTTTTCTTTTATTTAGAATGTCCAATGTACTCGTACAATATAAATGATTCTATAATTATAATATTGCGTTTTGGAATTCCCGTGTAACAGTATTCTTCAAACGGTTTCCATAAACAGCAATTAATCTTTATTACACAGCTTTTTTTTTATTTATATTAATAACTTTAACAACCACAAACTCGGGAAGGAAAACATTTACAATACAAAAGTTCAGCAGATATTTAACTGAAAGGAAAACAATTTTAAAACTCATACTTCAAATACTTGCCCGTGAACATTTTTGACAGACTCCCTTTGTATACCATTTTTAATAACCAACGGTCAAAGCAGAATTTACTTTTGACGAATGATAGCAATTCTCTCTGATTCCATTTTTTTTTTCCTACTGACCCAAACTGCATACTGTTAGTCACCTTCCGTGGTCTACTCGGAAAATTCAACATAGGACATTTATAAAACAGTCTTGTGCAATGTTACAAGTGTCATACGACGCTTTTTGGAAATACCATAAAACTGGTCGTGAATGAACGCAGAAGTAAAACGTGTAAGACATTGTTTCTCCACATTTATCACACCATTTCATGCTGTCTAACCAAAAGTGTCTAAACTCCGTTAATGACAACAATGAACAGTTTATGGTGCATCACTATACTGTGACCGGAAATAACGAGTAAAAAGCCACAGTAATATAAATGAGAGACTGATTTTTCCTTTTTTGTATTTTGGAAAGATACAGTCTATTATTTACATTATTGTGGCTTTTTACTCATAACTGAACAGTGTTTCAAGGTAATCCGTTTCACTCCCATTTAATAAAGTAAAAGTCCAACAGTTGCTTTGCAGTCCAAATCAAAGTTACGGACTTAAAATCATACCCCGTTATAACAGCGTGTTGAAAAAAGGTTATTAAGAATATTACAACAGATACTAAAGAAGATACTGACGTCTGTGGCATCCCATGCAAAAACTCTGATGAGTGCCATACCGGGGAAATTGGAGGTTCCTTTAACATTAGAACGACCACCAGGGGTACATATCAAGAACGACCTGAGCGGTCAAAATGACCGAACATGTATTGGCATTGTAAAGATCTACATTTTCCCTTATTAAAACATCCCGATTCATTGGTGTATAATTATTCACATAGTAAGAAAACAGAATAAAGTTGACATAATTAGTAATAAAAGATTCCCAGGTTATCTAAATTAAAACTTACATAATTACTATCAAACTGAAACAGTTAAGTTTTAATTTGCTACATTGAAATATTATTTGCTGCACTGAAATAAAAATGTATTAAAAGTAATTACAAGATTAAGGTTAATTAGAACAGCCGTCTCTTTCTAAGCCTGGACTTCAAAACAGCCGGATCATAACAAACCCTCTTCCTTGGAACGACGGCACTGTCGAGTTTCTATTGACAGTCGTTATTGTCAGTATAGCGAAGGTTTATCGGTATACATATATTTATACCTTTTAGGTTACTGAAATAACAATATCTGAAATGAGATTCAGTACAACATAATCTGTATTTGGGTACCATAGCGTAAAACATATTTTATTAATATTGATCAAAAACTTAAAAAATGTGTTTTTACATACAAAACAAGTGACTGAAAAATAAATAATAAAATATACCTGTGCGACAATGCGTTGTCAGTTTAAATTTTCTTACTTTCCACTCTAGGGAGTAATGCCAATTTTTCCAAGTACATTTTTTTGCAAAGGAGTTTCCTGAACACCTTTCTTGTGCATTTACCGCACGCAGATCTCTTACATTGGTGGCAAATTTTTGAAGTCTTATTCCCATTGCAGTACCCTGTTTGGCAATGTTTTATTTTCTTAGTACTGCTATTTACCGTGATGCTATTTTTGAGCGTTTCCTAAGTTCTTCGGCCAACTGATGAAGGAAATCACCACGGGAGATTTTTTGACCTGTGACTTTCCTATAAAGAACTCATGCATCGATGCCTGCTAGACCAAGTATATTATCAAGAGATACCTACTTGGATTGACCATGTTCGTGGAGCTGCTTGACTGCTGTATAACCGAGTCATTTGATCTACGATGTCAACTCCTTACTTCGAAGGAGTACAGTAATTTACAGTTCCATTAATTTTCTTTGCACCATTTCCAATGTCTACAGTTGTGTTAACAAAGTATGAGTACATTTTCGTTTGGCTTACATTGATACACTATCGATGTGTATTGATTATTTTTCAAGACTAGTCTGAGGTGCAGGTCGTCATGGGAATTTTTTATTATGTATGTGGGAATCTCCATTTGAATAGGATTTACCGTCCCCACAAGACTCCTGTTTGTAGCTTTGTTGAAATGGAAAAATTATCTGTTGTAACATTTCTTCCTTTTCCAATTTTACGGTTTTATAAACTTCAGAACAACATATTCGGAGATTGGTTGATTTGCAAGACGACTGTGGTCTTTACCAAGATAAATGGAACGCCATTGAATATGTATTTTTATTTTACGTCAGCCGCTAATCAAAACTGATGTATGAATTTGTATGGCTTGCTGGCAATATACCGTATGAATGGGCACCTACATTTCGTATAACTGCTTATTACGGTTGTACTCTCGATTGGTCTATAGCGAACGCTGCAGTTTTTGATAAATCTGTCCAAAACTTCATAAATCAACGCAACTCTATCAGTTTGCAATCGAGTGGATCTTGTTGACCGTGTCAACAAGTGATCTGCTCTCTGAGACCCGATACCCAAGCCGGTTGGTGCTTAGGTTTACTTCCAAAACGAACGGAATTATCAAGAGGATCAATTCCTTCGGAGTACAGTTTTCATGTTACCCGTCCTACGAGTCAGCATGCAAGGTTATTTGGGGAAATTAGGGGTTAAAAAGGTCAAATGATAAGGAAACCTTTGGCGCTTTTGTTAGCAAGTATGAAGACAAGGTCATCAATATAGAACAGGTAGAAACCATCAAACAGTCAATTTAAGCAGCAATCTGATCTTCGTCTCGGTGAGACATGCACCATTCGACATGGGAGGCGACGTTATTACTGCAGTTTTGAGCAAGTACGACAAAACTTACGGTATCAGACGAACTGTTTACTCTCATGGTATAGCGAAGGGTGATCGTAACGGTGTGAGAACAGTGAAAATGGATATTTAGCGATAGTTCCTAGGGCATCAAAACGCCTACGGTTCCTCAAATGAGAAGCTCCACGAATCATTCCCCGCTTACTTCATTTTCTTCTTCATCAAAAGCATACCCATTTTGTATTGCGTCATCATTGTCATCACCGACTTCACCAGATGCGGACGAGCTGTCAGCTAATGAAATATATTTGTCTTCCTCGTCGTCAGATGGAAGGTCACCTTCAGAGTCAGAGGATGATATTGTAGTCAACAACTTTAGAAATTCGATGTTCAAAAGCGAGCGATTTGAGGACATATTACTCACTGTATTTAACCTCAGCAGCCACTAAATGACTAATTATGATATACTCGGTAATGATTGCCACGTCATAATAACCAACAGAACTCCCCATATAGACCAGCGGTTGAAATGACCATTGCTCGGCCGTTAAAGGTAAAAAAAAGGCCATAATATCTCGTAGAGCAAAAAGCTAACTTCAGTTTCCTTTTAGTTCAATAAACATCCTGGTGAATCAGAAAAAGTCATGGAGAATCATGAATGTTAGGGGAATGATTACGGAAAATAAATACATTTGAAAAGTGAAATTCCGGTCAAAATGACCGCTCGGTCGTTGTACTGTTAAAAAATGAACAATGGTTCTGCCTCCTCATCTGGAAGTCAATTCAACAGAATGGCTTACTGTGCAGAGTATCAGAACTTTTCGGCAGACTTCCAAAACGTCACTGGAGCAGAGCGGAGTCAAAACAGAAACATTCATTCATAGGGCAGCTGAAGTGGCTTCCTTTCCCATTCTTGATCCATTTTCAAGCAACATTTAACTTCTACTAAAGACTATGCGAATTTTATTGAAAACGAACAATTTAGAATGATGTTAATATTTGTGCCAATTATATACATACATACAATCATACACATTATATACATATATATATATAAATGTATATATATATATATATATATATATATATATATATATATATATATATATATATGTATGTATATATATATATATATATATATATATATATATATATATATATATATATATATATACATACTGGTCACCTTTTGCCAGAAGCTATTATGTGATTGTAATAACCACGACGCCCTCTTAACTTCTCGAATTCTTCACATTTGTTGGACACGCTTGTCACTACAAAGCTCTCTCTCCCAATGCAAGAATTTGAAGTAATTCTGATGTGCGGCAGCGGGATTCAAACCCGAATCCAGGGTATTAGAACGAGATCACATTACCGAGCTGACCACCAGGAGGAAAAATATCTATTGCCGCTCATACGTACAGTACATACACCGATGCATCGGTACCTGATGAAGACTATATCTTCGAAATATTGTAGTGTCTTGGAAATTAATGAATCTGGAATCTAAGCCATCCCGTCTTTTTGAAGCTTAGTAATATTACTGTAAATAGACAGTGAAGTTGTGTGGTTATTGGGATATATATATATATATATATATATATATATATATATATATATATATATATATATATATATATATATATATATATATATATATATATATATATATATATATATATATATATATATATATATATATATATATATATATATATGCTAAATTTAGAAAGGGCTGCAATATTTCTTAAAATGTAAGACAACGTAAGGTTTTTAATTTACTTAAGACCCCGGAAAGTCCTCGTCCTTTCGTTCAGTAAATTAGTGGCAAAAGTTTTCTGTTGTGATACACAAAACCCTATACAGTAGTATCAAAAACCTAAAGTCATAAAACCAGAATCAAACAGTTAGCGTTAAACCATGAACAGATTTGTTAAGTTTCCCTTAAAAAAAAAAATGTCTTTCGCATAAACGGTCCAGTTCAGAGAGCGGTGACTCCATGGTCCTTGACGTTGACGTCAGCGGCAGCGGTTTCTCGGCCTGTATGTTGCTTTACTCCTCAGTTTTTGCGGCGGGAGCGTCGCCTCGCGTCGCGTCGCGGTACTGCACCAGTTAGTGATGTCGGAACGTTCGTTTTACGACGGGCTCTGATGTTTGAGGTTCAGGCTTTGGTACGGAGTCGGACATTGGGGTTTGGTGGTGTGAAGGACGATTTACGTATAGTCATAGCGAAGCTTCCAGACTTTTCAAAGGTTGAGTATAATTAGGGTTATGTTTAATGTGTTAAGAATTTAGAGATTTTAGATTAGTTATTGCACTTTGTCTTGGATCTTACCGAGTTCAATTGTATGTTGCCGAAGGCATTTTCTGTTAAGCTGTTAGTTATAACTCAATACTGCTTAATGACTTGTTTAATGATAGTCATAATTTTATTTTGCTGTATAGACTATAACAGAAGTATGACACTGGTGTCCGTCGACATCGATCAATACTTTTTTAGTCATGAAAATTCAGGTTATAAAGCATTATTTTCCTAATCTATTTTCGGGTAAGGAAACTATAGTAGGTTTTCTGTTAATTTCTGTACTACAGATTTATCAGGTCCAGGAGAAATGTGACGATTCATCAAGGTTAGTTTCAGTATTTCGAATTTTTACTGCAACGTTCAAGATTGTCAAACGAAATCCAGGTTAAAGTTCTGCCATTTAGGGCGATTCTAAGTTCAGTTGGGTACTCTGCCTTATTAGTTTTACTCGTTTATCTGTAATTATCAACTTGGAAAGACGTAAAATATTTAGTGAAAGAGACTATCTCTGTTCTTCTTTATAGCTTTGTATCTGCCTTGGATCTGATTTTTTTTAAATCTATATATTGCTCTTAATGGATATTTTAAACTTTCAGGTTTTCGTGGATACTTAAAACTACAAAGTTTTCGTGAAGTCTTAAACCAGTTCATGAAGAAAATTACGTCCGTATGAAGTCAAAATTCTGAACCCATGATAACCTCAGGATACATGAAATGGACATCTTCCCTTCACAGGTTTGGCTTGATTAGGTTGTTATAAACTTATAAACTGTATATACAAACAAATTTTTTTTACCTCCACCCCTGCAGGGGCGGTGCCCCTGTCAGGGGTGGAGGCCCCTCCCATGCCGCCCTGTTCCATAGGTCTAACAAAGGTCTAGAGAGTATACTCTCTAGCCTACCAAGGTCTAGAGAGTATATACTCTCTAGACCTTGGATGTTACGACCTATGGACAGGAGCATGGGAGGTTTTTTTTTTACTAATGAATTTTTCCCTTTCAGGTCGTAAGTACATTTTCTTTATAGAAGCTTGGTTAACTTAAGTTTTAATTTCAAAGATACTCATGTTATAATTAACGCTTAAGAATTAGATAATTCATAGCATTGTTTAACTAGTAAATTAAAGTAAATGTTAACTTCTAAATGCTTGATTATATAAATTTTAAATGCCTAGAGATTGAAGTTATTACTTAAATTTTTAAGTTTAATTGGTTAAACTCCGCTTTATTAGTTTTACATTTCTATCTGTAATCAGCTTGACAAGGCGTTAACTTTTTGCAGTTTAATTTTATTAAAGTAACTTTTCTGGTAACACTTGGTGTATTTGTTCTATAGGTAGGAATTTTAATCTAGATATTTTGTAAATTTATAATTTACGTTTTTGTAGTTAAATTTAACGTGACACAGTTCTCAATTTCAAAGCATAACTTTTCATGCCAGTAACACATTAGCAGAAAATGTTTTCTACTTTTAATACAGTAAGCATCCCTATTTTACCTATGGATTTTATGCAGTTAGTAAACCTGCATCATATAAAGGTAGTTGACACTATTTAAAGTGTAACGGGTAACTTTGGAATCTCAGATTATGCTGTGCCGTAAACATGACTGGTAAATTGACACTTCAGCGGTTTTGCTAGTCAGGTTTGACCTCGCGCGAAATTTTATACGCTTTTTCCTTTGGTCCCTTGTTGGTAGTACTTTTTGGTACATATAATCCTTGGTTTGCTTGCAGCCGTTTTTATTTTTCCTGGTATGGTTTTATACTAAGTGACTGACGTGTTTGGGATAAAATTTATTTTTAGTCACTTCATCCAATTTATACTTATTTTGCTGATTTTCTTACTGTAAGAGTTTTGATGTCATGTTTCATCATGACCATATTTCTGCCGCAGTTTTTTGTTTCACAGGATAGTTTACTGGAGCAGTAAAGGCAAAATGTTCAAAAACTGCTGCACTCGTTGACTTTACCCCATAATAGTATTGAGGCGAGAACGAAGTCTGACGTTACAGGTATATTTCCTTTTATGCCATAAAAGTTGTCCAGCATTGTTGGTTTTAAGGTGTATAAAGTTATATGGCACTTGAATAAATAGTATTAATTGCTTATGTAAATATGAACTTTCTTACCTTCACGTGTAATTTCAGGTTTTCTGGCCATGAAATCAAATCAATGTGTAAACTACTCAAGGTGGTTACCTTGACCAGGTAGTGAGTTTTAAAACAATCTGTGTTTTCCAATAGTGGCAGTGATGTAAGTACTTGAAAAGTCAAACCAGATTAATATATACTGTACCATAATTTGGTAATTAGTTGTGCTGTTTTCAATTTAATACCTGAAACTACCGTGGTTTTAGTTTTTATAACCTGAAACACTTCACTTCTGACTTGTAGATGATTGAGGCTAAAAAGTTTGAAATATATAGTAAACGCTTAAAAGTTTAGAATCAGAAATTTTTCGTCAAAAGAAATCCAGGTTAAAATTTTCTTATGCGATTTATGGCTCTTTGTATAAATGAAACTTTAATTCGCGTTACTAGACACATAGTACAGTATATAAATTTTAAAGTAAATGGCTTTTGCATTAACATTGTTACTGAACTGAAAACTGTACTTAATGTTGTGGAGGCAGCAAATCCATAGTTAAGAGTTGTTAAAAGGTAGAAATATGGGAAATATTTTCAAAGTTTTGTAGAAATTTCATAGTATTTGAGGGAAGGAAGAAATGCTTTTAAGGTAATAACCAGATAAAGCAAAAATAGTATTGTTTGAGATAAACGCTGTAGCAAGGGACTTACGGCTTTTGTACAAGAACAAATGACTATCCACACACAGTACCAGTTAAAGAATACGCCTTAAAGATAGATGTCAAGTAAATAGGGAAGTTTAGTCAGAGTAACTCTTGAAACAGTTAAATTTCAGCATCAGTATCTGTTCTGATGTAAATTGAAAATCTTCTAGTCCCTTGATCAAATACTGTGTTTTAGCAAACTATCAATAAGTTGATAATCTTGGTAAGTTTTGTTCGAACTAAGGTCAGTGTAGAACATGGTGTTTAGAGTAGACTATAAATATTGTATTGAGAAAGCGCATTAAAGATGCTCGAGGAGAGGCGTTCTTTCAAATAAAAGGAAACTATTATGCGCTCAATACGGCGAAGGGCTTAACTTCCATGGTTCCATGCCTTGACGGTGGGCGGTAATAGTCACAGGAAAGTCACATTAATTTACGGTGGCCGGAAATAGACTCAGGCAAAATTCACTTTCTTGGGGGTTATCTTTATATTTACTATTTTGTTTTTACGGTAATCCCCAACGGGCTTGTACTAAACACGCCGCAAAGGTGGATAGATACCGGCTTACAACCCTGGGGGGTCGCTATCTAGGGAAGATCGATTTTTTTTTTTTTTTTTATCTGAATTAGACTAGACATGGCCTGCAACGTTGAGAAACCATATTTTAGATACCATAGTCAGTCACATAAGCCTATATAGCTAAATCAGTACACTAGACCTATGGTTTTATACGGTAGCACTAAAATGAACTGGCATTGCAACTTGGACACAAATGGTTTATTTCACAAATTAAAATATAAAATGAAGCAAAAGCTGAAAATTCGCTTTGAAACTAGACTGGGGCTTGGCATTTCCGAATTATAATGGCTTGCGAAAGTTTTCGAAGCTAAGTGTAAGTTTGTCATAATTCAACATTATGGTAACAATGGAATATCAAACTAGATGATTATGTAAGTTCGATGAACAGGAAAATATGGGGCTAAATGAAGCAGATACTATATTGAATAGGATTAAAAGCAGCCTGAAATAACTTTAAACAAAGACTTAATTAACATGAAAAGGGCAGTCAAGACTGAGGGACGTAGGATTACTAAACAATAGATTCTCATCTAAATATAACATCAAATATTGAATTAGTGAAAATGGGACATTATCATTCAAGAGCTCTAGCCTCCAAAAAGAAATGCTTGAATATGGGTCCTTTAAAAATGCTTTCACTTAAGTATGTCATAAGAAAATTAGTTTACTGCAGCGGTTTCTAGGGTCTATTAACTTATTTTCGGAAGCAATTGCTGGATTCACTTATCAAAAATTTTAAAAAGTATGTCTCCTTTGGCCATGTATTAAAGCTAGATATACATAGAATGGGGTTTTAACAGATTATGAGAAAGTATCTAATAGGAATTAAGACATACAGATACAATACTGAAAACATAAAGATATTGGAGCAATGAGAAATACAGATTAACAGAACCAAGATTCAGCTGACACTGAAAAGGCCCTGAATGCAAGGCACTAAATTATTCCAAAAGCTGTCGCAAGAAATAAAGAGAAACGACCTTTAAGAAGACACCAAAGACTTATTTATTAAAAAAAATTGTGACACAGAAGGACAAATTATTCAAGAAGACTGTTGACTGTAACTGATATAGCGGGGTCGCTCTGATATAGCGGGGTCGCTGGTTGAACCAACTACGGAACCTACAAGGCCCTCCAAAATTAAACTAGGGTATTGATTATGATGATGAGGATGGTGGCTGTTCGACTGTTCTTACCTACTTAGACAAGTTGCGATTTCTCCTTAATCGAAGAAGGGAAGGAGGGGGGGATTTTAGCCCGGGACGAGGAATAATATTCTCTCCCTGGAAAACTGACATAAGAAAATGTCCTCCGGTGGGCAAACTGATCTGGATGAAGAACCAGTCAAACCAGTCACTGTACAAAGGGTTTGATTGTTGAGACCCGGAACTCTTTAGACAGTTAGGTTTAAATCCCCTTGTGCCTCTGTTGCCTTACACAGTGAATTAGACGATTTTAATGTGTCACAACTTGGATGGAGAAAAGCAGGAAACTAGTAACCTTGTTAAGAAACGAGAGACTGACACTTGCGACGACGAACATCATTATATATATATATATATATATATATATATATATATATATATATATATATATATATATATATAAATTTCACTGATAAAAAAAATCATGAGTGGCTAGAAAGTTTCCTATGTGGCAGCAGTACATAAACAACTATCATACAACTATTTGAAAATTGATAGTCTAAAAATGTTGTTGGAGATTAGTTCGTCCGGTTTGTACATCCCTGGGCAGTTGCTGGTCATATCAAGATCGCTTTTTTTCTATTATGCAGTATTCGACAATGATTCGCTTGCCCATGTCTTTACAGAGCATGATCTACCGTGCATTTTTTCAGTTGACAGCTTGGTCACACTCGTTAATGTGGTTAAATAAACTACTAGTTGTAGTTCCTTTTCAAACCTACATTTCTGTTGCTTTAATCGTTGTGTGAGCCTTTACATTTGCTCCAAATGCTTTTTATTAAGTTGGAAGTAAGAGATCTCACACATTCAGCGATTCTTGTATAAAGGGAATTCTTGATCAACATATTCCTAAGTGTACAGTCCTAAAAAAAAAAAAAAAAAAAACTAACATTAAATGGTTCCAGCAGTCCAGGGATGGCCATGAATTGGGTAGTATATGGTAAAATATGAAAGTTATTTGTATTAATAAATTTTAGATACAAGTTCTTAAGAAGCTTTTCTAGCTTTAATAAGTCTAAAATCGCAGAGGTATCTAAGATTTTTCGTAATCTCACGGACTTTCCCAAGCTCAGCTAATAGTGTCAGGTCAACTGACCCGGAGCGACCTAAAAATACCATCATCCTAGTTCTCGGATGGTTGTTTAAATATAAATGGACTTCCTGTACAAAGAAATATAAATTCTCTACCACTTGTTAAAACGCCAGCTTATTATCTACTTCACCTTCGGTGGCAAATTTTATGGAGGGTATCAGATGATTAATACTATTAGAAAACTCCTGTCATCTTTGTTAATAAGCCAAGCACAACATATGTCATCAACCTACCAAAGTCGCACGATACCCTTAGGAAGTAGGCCTATCCAGGGCAATTACATAGTTTCGAAAAACGCCATATCAATATGATTAGCAATGGAGATACAAATTTCACGTTGCCAGACAAAATATTTGCTCTTAATATCTTTCTCAAGACCCAAATTTTCACCCTTTAAAACAAAGCTTTTTGACTTTGATGATTGAGCTTGTGTCCGTAGGAAAGATTAATTTTTCATCTATTGGTCCTTTGTAAACAACGAGCTTATGTCAAAACTAATTACTTAGAATCGTATTTCAAATAAAACCTTCTTGATCCATCTATAAAATCCACTTTATTTTTTTACAGACGCACCAGTTACGCTTCCCAGCATAGAGGACAACTTGACAAGCCACTTGTAATGGGTCTAACTGGATTACCGCATGCGTTTTGATAACGCCAAACAAATAAGGTAAAGTTGGATTTATACTGTAATTATAAACTTTTTTTACTAATTCTTTATGACTTTTTGGAATAATCTTGATGTTTTTGTTAAGGTACGCAACAGTATTATCTAAAAGGATATTTCTTATTTCTGTTTCTCATTCTAAAAATGATTCCTTCATGTTATTATCACGGTCGACTTTGTTCATGTAACCAATGTATTGGATTTATCAGCTATGGTAATGTGTAAATCCTTATCTACTCTTAAGTATTTTTCCTATGCTTTTGAGAACCATAGAGGAATATTTTTAGGAGAGTCAGTGTTGGTATTGCCGTACACGGTGTCTGGTCAATTCGCCCCTGGACAATTCATCGTTGGT
Organism: Macrobrachium rosenbergii; assembly: GCA_039081455.1. NCBI lineage: Eukaryota > Metazoa > Arthropoda > Malacostraca > Decapoda > Palaemonidae > Macrobrachium > Macrobrachium rosenbergii. The sequence goes on from JANJGK010000048.1 coordinate 11,266,904, forward strand.
CAATTCATCGTCAGTCAATTCGTCGAGATGATACGAAAATGAAAAAAAATAAATATATGTATTTCAAAATATATATTTAAAAACATTCAAATCAAGAAAAAAAGGATCATTATAGACATTAAAAATCAAAATGTAAGATTGAGAGCAATTCTTTTAGAAAATGAATTTTTTGAATCGTATTTTTCCATTACATTTTTTATATGCAGGTTCATATCTTTGTACTTCTTCTTTTGGATTGGTTCTTCTCCTTGGAAAAATTTCCGCAGTTTGGCCCTGACAAACATTTCCTCACATTTAAGCACATCAATGAGTTTCCAAATATTTGGATGGCTAATATTCACTGCGTGCTTCAGCGCGGTGGAAGGCTTCTAAACTGTAGTAGGGGCGATCGCCAACAAACATCGATCCCAAACATTCCATATAGTTAATCGAAAGGGAGGTTCAAGGCGTCGCCTCCTTTGTTCCCTTCCTCTAGGTGGTCCAATATAATTATTTTCAAAATAGGATACAGCTGACTGTGGGATATCATCGTCTACAAGTTGTTCATATCCATCTATAACATCATTAACCAGTAGGAAGGCAGGGGCAACAAAACACCGCATTTTGAGACTATAACTATCATCTTCGTGGTAGCTGTATTTCATTCCTTCTTGCACAATAAGCTTGTAAACATTTGGTCCTAAATGAAACACACTGCATGACAAACTCGACCAAGGAAACAATTCCAGAAATCCATTATGGGCTGCTTTTTCGAAATCCAAAATCATATTTTCAGGACCATCATTCTGCAGTAATTCATTTATTTCGCCAAAAAGTATATCATATGTGCTTTGACTTTTGCCAGAGAGCAATGCGAACAATCGTGGGACATTAAAATGATTAATTTGAATGTGCACTACATATAACTGATAAAATATACTAGAGTAGCACTTGAATGTTCCATCTGCCGCCCAGTTCTTCTATTGTTTTAACTGTCGGAGTGTTTCCTCACTTGCAAATATTAATATTCGTTTTGAATCTTCCATCCCACTGTCATATTGCAAAAACTTTTCATCATTATCAAGGTAGGCGTATTCACTTGGAATGGAAGACCCAACATTTGTAAATGGGGTGGCGGGATAGCTGGAATCAGCTTGCCTCCAACGTCTAACTTTCCTGCTAGGCTCTGCAAACGGAGGTATTTGCGACAATATGCAGTCGTTTAAACTATCGAGTACCGATAACTGAGCGAGGGTCATCAGGAGATGAAGTAGACTTAACTTTCACATTTGAAATCGTGATCATTGCATTTACCTCCGCAGCAGTTGAAGCGTGATTATGGATCCCAGTTTTCTTAAGCTCTTTATAGTTTTCATGTGTATGAAGTCTCGCCTTGCACGCACGATTTTCTCACCTCCAGTATATCGTGGATTCATCAGCATTCTGCTAATTTTTTCGTGTATATATAATTTTCCTGATCGACCACTTTGTTTTTTCCCATTCTCTGAAGTTGTGATCTTGCAAGCAGTCATGTTGGTGGGTAGATGTACTGAATAAATCTAACGCGATTTGCTGTTATTTGTTCTAAAAAATTTGTATCTACAATTGTCCTAAACATTCCATCGAAAATTGCATTTCGGATATTTTCTCCTTTATTTCCTTGTCCCGGGGAGTAACTGACTGACGATGAATTGACTTGGCGACGAATTAACCAACGAGAATTGTCCGGGGACAAACTAACCAACGACGAATTGACCAGGGGCGAACTGTCCTCGCATCCCGTACACTGTGCCCTTATATATATATATATATATATATATATATATATATATATATATATATATATATATATATGTATGTATGTGTGTGTGTGATATTGAATTGAATATTACAAAAATTTTTGTGTACCTGACGTAATTCATTTTTGTCTATAACTTTATGTATCTATCTATTTATATATTTATCCAGCTATGTATATATATATATATATATATATATATATATATATATATATATATATATATGTATATATATACAGTATATACAGTATATATATATATATATATATATATATATATATATATATATATCTGGGTAAATATATAAATAGATAGATAGATAAAGTTACAGACATAAATGAATTACGTTAAGTATACAACAATTTTGTAATATTCAATTCAATTTTTTTTTCTACGCTCCCCTACTTTATTTTCTTAATTTGTCGCGCTTCTAAGTTTTTTTAATCAGCTTTTTATATATAATTCCTATTTATTTTTTTATCGTAGCATGGTGTAGCTTAAACCATAAGCACAAGTAGAAATGAGTTCAAGAATATGGACCATTCGCATACAACTGTGTATTCACTGTCATCTCCATCTTGACGCTTAGCTTAACTCCATGTTGACAGTATTGTCCGCGTCTTAATTCTCTTTGAATTCACGAAGCGGTTCCTAGTACCTTCATTTCGTTCTCCTGATCCGCTATTGTAGGCTTTTACAAGATATCGGAAGAAGAGACCCGTTTTGTGTTATGAAACTGCGTGGAAATGCCATACTGCGGGTCAGTGCTTACTTCTAAGGTCGGCCAGGGGTTTCCTTTGAACTAGACAAGCCCGCAATCAGTCAGCAGCAGTAAAACGCACCTGTGGGCACCAGATAAAAACCCCAGGGAGAATGGTGCTCCTGAACTTAACCATGACCTTAAATAGCTTGTCATCATGTCATTTAGGACAGTTATCTCAGTGCCCACCACCCATGTGGGACTTAAGCTACTTTCCAATAATGAGAGAGAAGTCCTGTGCCCTGTGGCATCGTTCTAATCTGAAGTAGCGCTTTCTGCGTACACTGTACAGATGCCTAACGTCATTTCAGCCCTCCCCAAGTTCCTCATTGGAAGGGGTGGGTACCGTTCTCAGCTAGCACTCTGCTGGCCCCTCGTTCGATTCTCCGACCAGCCAATGAAGAATTAGAGGAATTTATTTCTGGTGATAGAAATTCATTTCTTGCTATAATGTTGTTCGGATTCTACAACAAGCTGTAGGTCCCGTTGCTAGGTAATCAATTGGTTCTTAGCACGTAAAATATATCTAATCCTTCGGGCCAGCCGTAGGAGAGCTGTTAATCAGCTCTGGTTAAACTAAGGTATACTTCAGCCCTCCCCAGATATTTCCTGCCAAAATTCACAATTGGGAGTTGTTCTGCCTACCTTTATGTCATTGAAGGTTTATGAGAATTCAGCATTAGACAAAGTTCACAGCGGCTGTCACAATGGAGAATGATTCCAGATATGTTTCGGGATCTGATTGTTGATAATTGCTGTTGGCTCAAGCTGTCTAAAGTTCATTATGCTAATTAATGTGGAAAGCTGGAATTTAGGCGAAGGGATTAACAGATCAGTTTTCGTTGGACTATATTGAAAATCCTTTATACGAGTATTATGTCTTTCATGCTGAGAATATCATGTGTGACTGTAGATTCATTTTTGCTCATTTTAATAACCCCGGGGTAACAAAGAGGTGTGTACATTTTGGTAAAAATTCAGCTTACTATTTCGAAATGAGGGATATTTTGTTTTTCCCTCTTGATGTAATTTTGTTTTATTTTATTTGTTTCACGTTATTTATTTAATAAATGACCATATTATTGAAACACTGAGTGAAACTTTTTATATAACTGATTATTATTTACCTGGCCCGAATGAAGTAAGGCAATTGCTAGATGTTAGCTTCACCATTAAGAGTGCTTAAACCAAGGGGCTTACTGGCAGAATAACTTGGGAGGATAGAAATATATATGTGTATATATATACATACACACACATATACACACACATATACACACACACACACACACACACACACACACACACATATATATATATATATATATATATATATATATATATATTTATATTTATATTTATACATGCATAACAGAGAGAGAGAAAGAGAGAGAGACGGATATAGTTATGGGTATGTGTGTGTTTGCGCTCAATTGTAGGACATAGGGGAGCAATGCCGTATTAGTTTTCGGAGACCGTAAGTAGAATAATTCAGAAGTTAATAAAGCCTCAATTACTATATCGTGAGAGATCAACATTTTTATTAAGAGCTAATGTTTTTGAGAAAGTATAATCACAAAATGGAGAGATTCTCATAAAACAAATGTTCATGTACATTAAAAGAACAAGTGGACGACCTCAAAACACCGATTCTGGAGAAAGCTTTATAGCTCGTTTTTCGATTAGCGTTTGGCATTTGGCGATATCTATCTCGGAGAACCGAGCAAAAAGTATGATACTTGAAGCGGCCTTCAGTCTGCCTACAACTCAAGTGAGTCCTCGGCATGGAACTATATCCCAGTGTAAGGGGGGTGAGGGGGTAGTGCCGTTAGTGCACCTCATGTGGTGCACTGTACGCATTACTTAGGGTCTTTGCAGCGTCCTTCGGCCCCTAGCTGCAACCTCTTTCATTTCTCTTACTGTACCACAGTTCATATTCTTTTTCTTCCATCTGACTTTCCACCCTCTCCTAACAATTGTTTCATAGAGCAGTTGCGAGGTTTTCCTCCTGTTACACCTTTCAAAACTTCTTACTGTCAATTTCCATTTCATTTTCATTCCATTTGACCTCATAGGTCCCAGTGCTTGGCCTTTGGCCTAAATTCTATATTCTAGTCTATTCTGTATCCCAGGTGTTGCCAAATAACCTCATATTCAGAACGAGTTGCACAAGCAGCACCGTTTCGAGTCCTTTTCCTCGTAATTTCCCTTGGGCGGTTTAATGGAGAGGCCGAGTTGGCACTCGACGTTATTTCTTCTTCTTCTTCTTCTTCTTCTTCTTTTGGCGGAGTTTTGGATGAGGCCATTTCGGCCCTTCTCATTTTAGCTGAGGAGCTCTAATTAGGTCTTGAAGTTCTGTGTAGAAGGTGAAATTACTAACGTGTGCATACGACTATGTTCAGCAATCCAAACAAGTATATGTGGACAAACACATGAATGTTATTTTGTTTAGCAAATGATGATGTCAGAATATGAACGTAAATATATATGTTTTCGAATCTTTGATGTAGAATAATAGGCTCCTAAAATGTACCGGCGGTTATTATAAAACATTCTTCTATAAAACAATAGATGTGTTCATTATGAGTATTTCCACAAAAACTTTTGTTTTGAAATGTTATGAAACTAATGAATGGCAGCCACCATAATGTTACTGATATGTAAAAGTAAAAAGCTTTATAAAAGAGTAATACGTTCGCTATAGTCCAAATAGCGGGTTTTTATGAATAACAGTAAAACCTGACCACATCACAGATGATTGACTGGTATACTGGCTGTTTTTTTTATTCAACTGGCACGACAGTTTCAAAGTTTGCGGTTTCCCAAAGAAACTATATATATATATATATATATATATATATATATATATATATATATATATATATATATATATATATATATATATATATATATATATATATATATATATATATATATATAGATAGATAGATAGATAGATAGATAGATAGATATATGTATGTATGTGTTTGTATGTATGTGTTTGTATATGTATTTGTATAAATGAGCATATGAACTTTGAAAATCTCACATAAAAAATCATTTATAGAACACAAACATAAATAAACGCCTAATTCCTAAAAGACATAAATAAAATTGCGCTTTTGCACATTCGGTCGTGGCTCGAATACGTATCTTTTATACTTTGTATTGATGCTCAAAATACAAACATCTGTAAAGTCTGTCGTTTTACAGAACAGAAAGCAACCGACTGACTTATTGACCCCTCCCGGCCCTTCTCACTTCGAAAGCTTAATTATAGCAATAACTTACAGGTAATGGAATTCCACCTAACACGCCTCGTAGGAGGGGTTTCCTTCCGTTCCGTTACTCCTTTCAAACCTTTCAGTGTCAGTTTCCGTTTCAGCGCTGAATGACCTCATAGGTCCCATTGCTTGGCCTTTGGCCAAAATTCTATATATTCCACATAACCAGGACTTAACATGGCATGCACTAAAACTAATAAAGTATTATGATAGTTGCAGATTTTATGAGTTAAATCTGTTTTTTTTTATATATTTGTATGTACGTAATGACTCAAAATAAATTAACCATTCATCCGTTAATTTTGCGAAAACGTTCTGAATGCGAAGTAAGAAAGTCCCTCTTATAATGAGTTGCCTTAAGGTCACCAATCCATGAATATCCACATCTTGACCAGGCCTACGAACTCACCCGGGTATGAAAATACCAATGGCTTGCTAGGTCTGTCCTTGAAGTTGCTTGCAGAGATTTAGTTAGAGAAAACATCCCCTGGGTTAAAAATAAGTCTTTCAGCAACTTTGGAGCGCACAGGGAGAATAAAGATTGGCCTGTAGTTACTGCAGTCTGGCACAGGCACTATATTGCTAATCTTCCGCTCATCAGCGAAGATACTACATCGACATAAAAACCTGTATAATCTACTAAGCTTGGTAGACAACACATAAGAAACTTTAAAAAAAAAGGGAAGCAACTATCAGGATCTTCTCCACCCCAATTATCAAGATTATCAAGAATTTTCTTAACATCCCTGAAGCAAAATGTAAATTTTGTAAGAATAACCTTAGGATGACAGGTATCATCAGAGGTAATTTTATGAGTACATCCCATCCTAAACTTCCCAAACCGAACCTACTCTACCTGACCGGGAGTGGCACCCTTTTCATTATTATTATCATTGTTATTATTACTAATGAGACGTAAAAAAAGTACCTTTGAATAAAGAGGATGTAAAAGAAACCCAACAGAAAAATTTAAAAAGAAGTCAATCATAAAACACAATACAGATGCGAGAAGTAGTTAAGTGTAATCCTGTTATAAAGTTCACACAACTAAACCAAGAGTCTTGGCAGAAAGGAGAGAAATCAGCCCCCGGTCCTAATCTGTTCGAGCTGACATCAGAAATTCCATTACGCCTTGCTTCTATGGTGACCTTTAATCAAGTTCCTGATTACGGTTTCACCATACGTCACCACGTGTTACTCAACGTACAGGGAGACAAGTACAAAGATTATACCAATCCAGAAGTGCGAGGAGGAACGCTAGCCTGAAGATCTTGGCGATATCATTTTTCGTTTGATTAATTTGTTCGTGTTGTCGATCAAGGCATTTTTTTTTTCAGTTGTAATATGGACCTCTCTCACTATACGCTTAATGCAAAGGTCTGTGGCGTACCATGAGTGGGAATAATCAAGTCTTTAAATGAATAGATTAAAAGATCGTATTTCTTGTATATTTTTATGAAATGTATTTTTACTTCTCCGATAACGTTTGTTTTCGCCTTTCGATTCAGTTGGTGCAAGGGTGTAAATAATGCATTGTTAACAGAGAATAAATCACTATATCTTGTGAACAGCCGTGGAGGCTTCAGCACTAATTCATCACCTTCATCATTAAATTCATCAAAGGCAGTAGTAATAAAAGTATTGATAATGGTATTGTAAACCTCCCCTCCTTTACATCATCATCATCATCATAGCCAACATCAGTAGCTGTGTTTTAGGAGTAACAGTAGTATGATCATTTTCAGACTCATTATCATTGTCAGTAAATTAAATAACTTGAAGCCATGTACCTGGAAAATCAGTCACATTCACCTCACACAGTGATGACTAGTGAAACATCTTTGCTTTTGGGTCAAGTATAGGGATTTAATTCCTCTTTTAATGCAAATAGTACGTCTCGTTTTATGTTAGGTGTTGGATTCTGAAACCTTTTAAAAGCAAGAGCTTTTTCCGTATCTCTATCCTTTTCTCTCCGCTTATTCTCCTGTTTTATAGAATAGTTAGAAATAAATCTTATCTTTTGTTCTTCTTTTTCTTATGTATACTTAATGAAGCTAAAATTAAGGAATAGTGATGTTTGTCCCTTTCGAAAAGCATAACTACTTGACGAAATTCTCTTACTGTTGAAATTATATACCTGTAGGAATAAAGAAAACATTTCAATGAAGGAAGCGAATCTTTTGTTCTTGTTAACCAAGACTTGGATGAACTTGACTATTGTTAGCAACGATTCTCTTCGTCTCTGAATTTAGTTTCGGTTAATATGTGTACATTTAACCTTTACTGATCTTCAGTTAGTCATTTTTAGTTATGAATTTATTTTCCTTTTCATTTTACCTTAATAACTTCACAGCAGTTTCATCCTGGAGTGCTCTTCTTACTTCTTTCCTGCATCTCCCTCTACGAAAATTCACCATCCTATCACGTCTTTCCTATTTGTCATTTGGTCCTAATCATATTCGTGATATACAAGATGAAATATCACGAGAAATATGACACTGCCTAACATCGAATAAGGAAACCAAAACGGGGGGAAAAAATCAAGAGGATGACGAGTGATACCGGGAAGGTTGGGTCAATGGCAATTTTTCAAAGGTTTTGGGGGGAATCGTAGTATGGATAGGAAACAAGAAAACAAGAGAGAGAGAGAGAGAGAGAGAGAGAGAGAGAGAGAGAGACAGACAGAGAGAGAGAGAGAGGGGTGGGGGATGTGAACGTTAATTGAAGAACAATTTTACGAAACCGTTGTTTTTTATCCAAATATTTTTGGGTGAAAATATCATATTCACTAAATATAAAACGGAGATAAGTTTAACACAAAGATTATATAAATATATACTGTATATATATATATATATATATATATATATATATATATATATATATATATATATATATATATATATATATATATATATATATATATCTATATATATATATATATATATATATATATATATATATATATATATATATATATAAATATGTTATATATATATATGTATATATAAATTTATATATATATATATATATATATATATATATATATATATATATATATATACCTTTGGAAGTTTTTGGAATATATTCAACAATTCATTTGGTATGAAGTTGCATGCCCTACGCACCCCTCCAGCCTAGCTCTGATCACTCATAGTCGCCTAAACAAACAGTTAGACCATTCAAAACCAGGTACTGAATCATAGAAAAATGTCTACTTACGTTTACAGGGATCGTTCGATAAACTTATTTCGACTCTTTCTCTGATGACACGTACTGCATATTCTCTTAGCAAATTTCAGATATCACAGCCACTGAATAAACTCTCTCTCTCTCTCTCTCTCTCTCTCTCTCTCTCTCTCTCTGGTCAACGGAGGTCAGTGCCAATCAGTTTCATGAGCTTTCCTTTCAGCTTCCATCTCATTTATTCTCTTTGTTTCTTTCCCTCCGTCCTTCCATTTCTCTGTCTCCATTCCTCTCTCATCCCTCTTTGAGCATCCATCAATCACGCTGCTTTTCAGGAAATGTTTTCTACTTGACTTATTTCTCTTTATTAAATGTCTGCATTGCTATGAAGTTCATTTGCTACGCGACGATTTTGACCTGATTTGCTTGTAAGTCCTCGTGTCTTTTATATATATATATATATATATATATATATATATATATATATATATATATATATATATATATTTAATATATATATGTGTGTATATATGTATGTATATATATACATACATATATATATATATATATATATATATATATATATTATACATATATATATATATATATGTGTGTATATATATTCTATAAAACAAATTTCTGAATAGCGAAGTAATAATATTTTCGTAATCTTTCATGAAAAATTTGAGGATTTAAAAAAATCTGAAATTGAATATCTTCATTTATCGCCTAATCTCGCAACAGCATAACCATTGACTCAATTTTAATAATAATATATCTACCATTTTCTATTCCCTAAATTGCACTTTCAATATTTCTGTAAATCATCCAGGATATTTACCAAGTCCACTAAACATGGGAGTTTTATTAAATGCTTGAATTACCAGTTTGCATAAGGTGAGAATCATTTTTATAAAGAAATGAACCAAACCATTACAAACAGTATGAAAATCACTCATGAATATTTCTATGAACCTTAATATAGATGAATCAGATATACCTTAATTAAAATATAACTCTTGCGTATATTTCTTGCCATATAGGGTATGCTTTCGGGTGTTAAGCTTCCGGTTCTCAGCTGATATTATTGGAGGATTTTATTTTAACTGTTCCGTTCTCCAAATAAGATACGACCTACTAAACTCGGTTTTTTTTTTACCGAGGCGCATTTGAACCGACTCGCAGGGGTGCCCTTTTAGCTCGGAAAAGTTTCCGGCTAGCTGATTGGTTGCAAGTATTTTCTCCGAATAGCATCATTGTTTTTAAATAATTACCAAGTGATGTGAATCGAAACTTATTTACTAACCTAAATTTCTCCCTCAGATATATGTTTTGTCAATAAATAATGTTAACGAATAAAGATATTGTAAAGTATTGTGATGGTAAGTCTAAATTTAATAACGACATCCGCCGAAGTCAACGACAGGAGCTTGTTTTCGGATGCACGCTGCATAATTTGGTACTTTTCACATATTTTAACACCAATTGGGATAAATTACACCAAGCATAAGAAAAACATGTTGTTATAAACTTTCTTTGAATACCAGAATCTACTAAAAACATGGAATTAATAAAACTCGTTATTAGTGAAAACTTCCGGGGAGGTAAAAGGAGCAGCCTGTGGCGGCCTGGCGGGAAAACTATCACAGGTGATTGTCATTAGAGCATTTTCCTGATATATGTCATTGCAGCTTTTTCCTGATTTATGTAAATGCTGAAATCAGTGTTATGTTATTGAGATTACTTTAATGGCTATATCTGCAATTAAATAGTTTCTATGCTTCTTTTTGTAGGTGCATACTAATAAAAATATATTTCGCAGAAATTAACAACTTACTCTTTCAAGTAAGTTACAGCAGACAATGCGAGATAAGAAAACTTTTTTTTTCTTATTCTGCGTTCTGTTCAAGACACATGTAAGGTTAACACGAGTTTCTGCGGATATTTTGAGAAGTAGAAGAATATGTAACTGAGTAGAAAATGTACTATACACATACAGTATACATTTTTAAGGATTAGTAGGCTATATGCGTCTACTGTCAAATACCGAATCGGGGATGAAGGGAGGGGGAGGGGTATCGCGGTTGTAACTCATTGAAATTATGAATTCGTTTAATTATGATTTTTATGCAATTTATGGAACACTACAGTATCCTCAAACCGAAAATAGTGCTATTAATAGAATCTATACCGTTACGACAAAATTAGCAAATCCTTACTATACGGACTTACATCATAGGCCTACATAAACCTAGCTTAACTTATATCAAGCATCAGCTATTGTTTACTGTTACTCCTTACCTTAAAAAGTTTAAGCAAAATTTATTGCAATTGTCAAAAAATGGTGTAAGACACATAGACATAGGCTAGCCTAGTTTGAAATGTGTGCAAGAAATAAAGCCATGATAAGGGAAGTACATTATTATTATGTAAAAGAAAAAATAGCGTCTTCATATTTATCATATTTATGATAATGATAAAACAAAAGGCTTCAGTACAAAAGCTTATAAAAGATGATACGTATCTGAAAAGTTTTCTTGCCCATCAACAATTGCTGGCATGTGGATACCATGTGAATAACTAGGCCTACCTATCTAGGTAATTTTATCTAAATTTTATCTAAAGCCACAGGCTGTTCCTTTTACCTCCCCGGAAGTTTTCACCAATAGCGAGTTTTATTAATTCCATGTTTTTAGTAGATTCTGGTATTCAAAGAAAGTTTATAATAACATGTTTTTCTTATGCTTAGTGTAATTTATCCCAATTGGTGTTAAAATGTGTGGAAAGTAAAAACATTATGCAGCGTACATCCGAAAACAAGCTCCTGTCGTTGACTTCGGCGGGTGTTGTTATTAAATTTAGACTTACCATCACAATACTTTACAATCTCTTTATTCGTTAACGTTATTTATTGACAAAACATATATCTGAGGGAGAAATTTAGGTTAGTAAATAAGTTTCGATTCACATAACTTGGTAATTATTTGAAAACAATGATGCTATTCGGACAAAATACTTGCAACCAATCAGCTAGCAGGAAACTTTTCCGGGCTACAAGGGCACCCCTGCGAGTCGGTTCAAATGCGCCTCCGTAAAACAAAACTGAGTATAGAATCTATTGCTGAGCGGATACCTAATTTTTTTGCACATGTCACCGGGATTAGGTATAATTTTCTCCCTCCCTGACAAGGATCAATTTTGAGATTATATATATATATATATATATATATATATATATATATATATATATATATATATACAGTATATATATATATATATATATATATATATATATACTATATACTATATATATATATATATAAAATTTATATATACATATATATATATATATATATATATATATATATATATATATATATATATACATATATATACACATATAGTTATATATATATACACATATATTTATATATATTTATATATATATATATATATATATATATATATATATATATATATATATATATATATATATACACACACATATATGGCTGTGAAATATTTTCTCTTAAAACGGAATTCCAGCATTGAATTACTGGAGAAATTTAAAGTCATTAACTCAAAACTACCTTACTTTTATGGCCTGCCCAAAACTCATAAAGATAATCTTCCATTCAGGCCTATCATTTCATGTGCCGGAGCTTTCAGTTATAAAATTTCTAAGTGGTTAGCCGGCCTCCTTTCCCCTCTCTTAGGGACATTTTCTCCCAGTCACATTAAACATTCTGAGAATTTCTGTCACGATTTCAAAGAAGCACATATACCACTTCACAACATAAAGCTTCCAAGTTTAGATGTAGATTGCTTATTCACAAAAGTGCCAGTACAGGACGTTCTACAGTTTTTGAGGGGAAAAATGAGCCCCTATTCAGATCATTTCTCAAAAATTCGGGTGCAGCATGGGCAGCCCTTTAAGTCATGTTTTATCCAGTCTATACATGGAATATTTTGAAACTGCAATAATAAACGCAATAAAACCTAAAGACATGCTATGGATGAGATATGTAGATGGCATCTTAACATTTTGGGGGTAATAAATGGGGCAATTTCAATGAATTTCTTTCAAAATGAAATGCATTAGTGCCTAGCATCAAATTTAAAGTTGAATGGGAAACAGACAACACAAACTCCTTTTCTTGACGTTATAGTGATTAGAAAGAAACACGACAGAATACAAATTTACCATATACAGAAAACCATATATAGAAAAATGACAATCAGTAAACATGCATGTATTCAAAAGTTCAACTTCCACATACCATATACTCCACGGAATGAAAGGGAGTAAAATTCCAGCTCTGAAATGCAGTTCTGGAATCGGTAAGCACTGGGACTTCCTGTGACGTTTCCAAAGCTTTTGGAAATGGTGTTACTCTTTGCCTCTCTTCGACCAAACAAAGCTTCAGCGAGGAAAAGAAATAAAAGAAAAGGCAAAAAAATAAACGTCAGAGTACACTTCCAAAGAGACGCACAAGAGTTGGCGAGACATGTGACGCTGTCGAGAATCTAGACTAGGTCCGGATGCGAGTATTATTCACGTCCAATTCTTTGGCGTTTTCCTAAAATTTTTAAAGACATAATGAGGTTGTAACAACTGAATAAGGAAAATGCGTATGAAAATGGCTAGATGCCAAGCTGTAAGAGAATATAGATTAAACAAAAACCTGCTATTTGTTTTTGGACATAGAGATGACATTTGCGATTCAGCCTTTGAAATGACACCAGCGTACACCAAAGCATTTTGCCGTGACTCAGAAAAATCTGAAATATTCATGACTGACCATTCGTTGCCTGCTTCTCGTATATCTACTTTTTTACAGTCCTTTTTTTACGTATTTTTACTTTTTCGCATACACACATACATACACACACATACATATATATATATATCTTAGTTTTAGACCTGAAAAAGGGGAGAAATTCATACTAACAGAAGGCGAGACGAGAGAGTAAGAAAAAAAAAAAAAAAGTGAGAGCGGAAAATTCCCAGGGTACGGAGACCGACAAACGAAGGCTTCCATGAATAATTGAGAATTTCCCAAGTAAGGACAGACTGCATTGGTGTCACACATTGCCGGCACAAAGGCTGAATTCATAAATGTCATCTGCCTCACCGTCCTCTTCCAATGTTCATTCGGGAGAACAAGTTTCCACTGCGCTTTTTGCCTTACTTCATTTTTTTTTTAGTTATTTTTACACCCGTTTATTGAGTTACTGTTTCCTTTTTATTGGGAAGGGGCGAAGAAGATGCTGCCCCTCTGGGAATTCTGTCAGCATTCATATCTTCCTTCCCTTTTCAACGGTTTTTTTTTAAATGATTTTTTTGTCTTAACTTTAGTTCCATTCTGCTGGAGTAGTACTTTTACATTCCGCTTTTTTTTTTTTTTTTTAATTAAGATTTTATTTTAGTTTTTCAGGAATATATTATTATTATTATTATTATTATTATTATTATTATTATTATTATTATTATTATTATTATTATTATAACCTGTTTTAGATCATAGGTTCTTCCTTTACTAGAATACTGTTCTCCGGTGTGGATTTTTGCTTCTGCCAGAGATTTATCTCTTTTAGATTGAGTGGTTCGTGGTGGTAGGTTTCTGTTTCCTAATATTAGCAGTTATGACTTGGACCATCGACGTATGGTCTCTTGTTTGTCAATTTTTCATGAGTTGTATTTCAACAGAGATCTTTCACATTCACAACTGATCCTTGATCCCCTTTCCCTGCCGAGAGTAACCAGATTCACTGAACAGCAGCACCAATATGCAGTAAATGTGCCTCGTTGTGGAACTTCTCAGTTCCAGAGGGCCTTTGTTCCTCACACCGTTGGACTGTGGAACAGCCTCTCAGAGGAGGTCGTGCAATTGGAGCTTCAGAAGTTCAAGGAATTGCTACCCTGATATAATTCTCTTGTAATTTAGCAGTTTACTTACATTTTCATTTATCTGTTTGTTTATCTTTTAATTTGTCTGCTTTTTCTGATAACTGGTCCCTTCTTTCGGTATTTCCCATTACCTTCCCTTACTTCTTTCTGATGAACACCATGTTCTTTGGAAGCTTGAATTTCAAGTCAGTGGCCCCCGCGGGCTTGTTCTATATGGAGAGGGTTCATCTTCTGAATAATAATAATAATAATAATAATAATAATAATAATAATAATAATAATAATAATAATAATAATAATAATAATAATAATATTATTATTATTATTATTATTATTATTATCCCACAGGCCTGCTCCATATGGATAGGGTTCATCTTCTGAATAATAATAATAATAATAATAATAATAATAATAATAATAATAATAATAATAATAATAATAATAAATCTGACTCTTTTTTGTGCTTTCGAAGAAGATATGAACTTAGAGAATTTATCAAAGGAGATATTTAAGGGTACATTTTTCTTATTTAACTCACCATCGCTAATTTAAACCACGAATTAAATTTAGAAAATACAGTCATGTGCTAAACAGAATATCTAAAAGGTTTCATAAAATGCATAGAAGAAAATACTGAATCAAAACTTCAGTCTGCACTTATAAGAAACGACCAAAGAAAACAAACAACAGGCTTATTCATTTGTGTCCTATTCAAGTTGAGGGAAATTCCCGTCAGAAATTGCGGAATGGTTCTTGAAAAATTCCCATCAGAAATTGAGGAATGGTTCTTGAATCTCATAAGAATTCTGAATAGAATTCTGATGGAAATTCTTTCCCATTTACGTATGATGGGGAAATACGTTTATTTCCTTATATTTTTGTTTCTTTATTTTCCTTTTCTTACGGTGTACAGTGTAATTACGCAAATTGTTAAGCACTTTCTTGCATTCTCTTGTCGTATTAACTTACGCTTACCTTTATCATATTTTTATTATATTTTTGTATTACCTTTATCATATTTTTGTATTTGTATTACCTTTATGAAAGAAATATTGACTAGAATGCTTCCATTCACACGTTTCTTATTGAAAAATATAATCATCACTATTAAAAACTTCTTAGAGATTGAAAGTTGCGCGTTGAGGCATCAAATACAATGTGCCACTTACCTCTGCCGCGTAAGTATTCTGGCATCAGAGGTTTTTCCCTTCGCTACGTTTTCCCGCAGCCTACAGCCAACACTTTTTCGTCTCTATCCTTCTTTCCAAGTTTTTTTTTCACTAACCTATCGTCCTCCATTTTCTCACCTTGATCAAACCATCTAATGTCATACATCATAAATCATCACATTGTGAATCCTCCTTTCACCTCTGCTTACTTGTTTATGTGTATGTGTTTGTACAATGGCAACCTCTTTGTATCTCTACATTTGTGACATTTCTAGCTTAATTCTCAACAAATGCTATAACAGTTCGTTTCAGCAGCTTCCATTTTTTTATTTCTAATTCAGCATCCACACTTCATTTCCATACGAGAGAGTTTGCTAAGTAGCATCCTTATTCAGTTCAACTTTTACTCCCGAGCGCATTCCTCTTTCAGACGTTGCGCAGAGAAAATGTAACCTTTTCATTGTATTCTGGCTCACCACTTCTCTCATTTTGTCATCAGTGGTTCCATTTATTCCCAAATTCGTAAATACATGAGCCACTTTATTTCCCCCACTATATACAATAAGATTCACTTCTTCTTTCTAGATGTCGTTTATACTCATTAGCTCAGTCTTGCTAACATTCAGTTTCAGCTTCCTCCGATTTAGAACCTGTTTTAAACTCTTAACAAAGACGGTAACTCCTCTTCAATATTACCAACTAAACCGTATGATCTGCAAACAGTCACTCCAAATTCCACTTACGACCGTTTTTTGATCTTGTGAATTTCCTACTTAAATCTGTCTTTCTTTAAGTTATCCCGTTGCTCCCCCACCCCCCATGAAAGTAATCAACAGTCAAGTAATTGTCATTGATCCTTTTAATACCCAAACGTTCACCCTCGCGCCAATATATTCCAGTTCTAATAGATGCTATATATATATATATATATATATATATATATATATATATATATATATATATATATATATATATATATATATATATATATATATGTTACAGTCAGCATGCGTAATCAGTCATTACGCGTAATGACTGAAATTTCAGTCATCACGCGTAATGCACTTAGGGATATTTGAACCCCCCAGGAGCTAGTACTAAACACGGCGAAATACATTTGACCCCCCAGGGACTAGTACTAAACCCGGCGAAACAGTGTAGGTGACTCACTGTTTCGCCGTGTTTAGTACTAGCTCCTGGGGGGATCAAATGTCCCGTAAGTACATTACGCGTGATGACTGAAATTTCAGTCATTACGCGTAATGACTGATTACGCATGTTGACTGTAACATATATATATATATATATATATATATATATATATATATATATATATATATATATATATATATATATATATATATATATATATATAAACAGTTATTTTGCTCTCAGAAAGTTACACTCCACCTCATACATCCTCAACACACAGGAAATAGTGTGTGCTGTTGATGCATTTCCTTCACTATCAATTCTACCATTAGAACTGCTCAGGTCCATTTGCGTTACATAGAGCATTTTCCCTTGATACAATTTTCGTAACCACTTGATCTACACCCCACCGTCTTCCTTATCTACAATCACACATACAGGGAGAGAGAGAGAGAGAGAGAGAAGATGCTGTGGTGTTGGAGGGGTGGTGCTGAGTTTTACGGATATTTTTGGCATGATAAGACACCCGTGAAAATGGAATGAGCCTTTAGTGACGGGTGATAAACAACAGAGTCGTAAGAAGCAAAAAAAAAAGAAGCATAAACGAGGATTCATATGAAATGAGGATTCTGAAGAGACTGGCTAAGAGGATATAGGTACTGTAATGAGATAGAGATGGAAGGGACTACCAGCGGAAATTTATATATATATATATATATATATATATATATATATATATATATATATATATATATATATATATATATATTATATATATATATATATATATATATATACATATATATATATATGTATATGTATATATCTCACACATAACCACAGGTTTCGACTTTATTTCCAAGCCATTGACGAAGGAATGATGCACAGTATTAGAGGTCATAAATAGATATAATATATATATAGTATATATATACTATATACTAATACTATGCATCAGTCCTTCGTCAATGGCTTGGAAATAAAGTCGAAACCGGTTTTTCACCTGTGGTTACGTGATACATGAATCACGTACAAATGAGATAGTAATCATATATATATATATATATATATATATATATATATATATATATATATATATATATATATATATATATATATATTAACTTTATCACTTACACAATTGTTCTGTGCATTAGTAGAATTACTAAAAGGACCTCATTCAAACTGGATGGTATCTAATGGAGTTTTTATTCAAAAAGTTACAAGCTTTCTTGGACAAACAGTCCACATTATCAAGTATCCGTACCCATCAGTGTCTCTCTCTCGTATCTTGTCCAACGATTTCGGTGCCACACAGTCTGCTATGCAATTCTTAAGGAACCGGATTTTGTTGTCTGTCACCGCTATCCTCCGTCTCACTTTCTCATAATTTCTTACTTCCAGCATGGCTCTGCCTCCATACATTCTTTTAAAACTCCTGAACCAATCCATCTCGAGGTCATATAAATTAACTTTATCACATACACAATTGTTCTGTGCATTAGTAGAATTACTAAAAGGACTTGATAATGTGGACTGTTTGTCCAAGAAAGCTTGTAACTTTTTTAATAAAAACTCCATTAGATACCATCCAGTTTGAATGAGGTCCTTTTAGTAATATATATATATATATATATATATATATATATATATATATATATATATATATATATATATATATATATATATATATATATATATATATATATCCTTACTCAATGGTTTTTGTTCCAGTTATGTTATACAAACATAAACTCATATACACACATACATACATGCATACACAGAGATACACACACATATGTATACATATATATACATACATATACATATATAATATATATATATATATATATATATATTTAATATATATATATATATATATATATATATATATATATATATATATATATATATATACGTTTCAATATTTTTCCGTTCATGTTCCCAATCCACTGGAACACCTACAGGGATATTAACGAATGGCCTTTGAGTCCACGTTCGAACAGAGGCTTTAGCAACAACATCCAGCCGGATTAGTTGCGCCAATGCGACCCCCAGTTCCTAACAGAGAATTGTCAATTTCGAAAATGGGTCACCGTGGCCCGGACTCACACGACCAAAATACTCATTGGGACCGTCACAGGTCCCCCTCCACCTGCTCTTCTGTAAGTAATGGTGTTGATCGGTTTTGGTTCCAATTTTTTTTTTCCTCACAAGAGAGGAGATTTAGGAAAATGATATTGCTGGTCATCAGTTTTTATAGAGGTCTTTGTTATCGACAATACATGTGTGTCGGCATTCTAATACCTGCCTTCAGGACAGGACCAGATGTAGCTCGTAAAAAGGAATGGCACAGTTCCTTTTCCGATTTTGTTTCCGCGCCGTATTTTCTTCAGACTAAGTTTCATTAACCAGTCAGCGTATAAATGAATTCAAGATATACAACATACACAAGTGAGAGTGTTCACAATAAATTTTCGTTTCTATTTGTTAGCCAAGCAGCAGTCCTACTTCGTTCGGTTTTCTATTATGCAATAATTCTCTTATGATATAATTCTCCTACGACGAAATTTGTAGTTCTCTTTTTATTTTCGTGTCTGTAGACTTTTCTCGAAAGTTCCGGTAGAAATATTTCCTGGAGGTCCCTGGTGTAATTTAATGTTTTCGAACGTGCTCTGCCTTAACTTTTGTCTTAGTGTGGGATCCAAAATATTCGGCAATATTTGATATTCAGCTGCAATCTTATGTCTACTTCGGACGTTGAATCACGCCTGTTATGGCTGAGTTTTGTGTCGACTTCTTTTTATTTCTCTGTTGGTAAATCTTGGAACATCACGGAATATAGAGACAACATCGAGATAATTTAATTATTAGTACTTTATATGATTTCTAACACAGGCTCTATAACCTTCATTGTAATAAGTATCGTTTCACCTAATGGTTCTCTTTAATATATGAACTATACTATCACTCGCGAAAGGGTAATGAAAATAAATAAGCTAACCCGTGGAAAAACATTTATTTCTTGCTGTAATTATAATTGTGATCGATATCATTATGACAGCAAGATTATAAGTTTTGGCCCAGGCCTTCTTTTTGTCGGCCGCGATTCAATTGCAAATGAGGTTTCGTGCAATGAAATCATAAAGATGTCACGGTGATTGATTACTGTGTTAAATATTTGACAGTATAATTATTCCGGTGAGTGATTACACACCTAATCGGTTGACACTACAAAATTTCCGCAAGGTTTTTCCTTTCCCTGATAGATTGGGAAGGTGGGATGGTTTCCTTCCATTTGGGGGCAGATGTGATAACGGGAAATTAACGCCCAGTGAGATTTATTCATTTACTTGATTATTGATTAAATGAACGCTGATTGTCGCTGGAATAAACTTCACTGCTTGCTAAATATTAATTGACCTTAAGATCAGAGTATATATACATACACACGAGTGTATACACACAGACACATATTATATATATATATATATATATATATATATATATATATATATATCTATATATATATATATATATATATATATATATATATATATATATATATATATATATATATATATATATATATATATATATATATATATACACAATCAGTAAGCTACAAACGTCCTTTAATATCCAATTCGCTCTACCTCGGAAATAATATATTTTCATATATGTTACCGAAGGGGAATTTTTTAGTTGATAATAAGTTGCTCGTCCCGTGGGCTCGAACCAGCCGGTTCGAGCCCACGGGACGACGAACTTATTATCAACTAAAAAATTCCCCTTCGGTAACATATATGAAAATATATTATTTCCGAGGTAGAGCGAATTGGATATTAAAGGACGTTTGTAGCTTACTGATTGCATATGAATCACGGTAATGTGATAAAAAGTCATATATATATATATATATATATACATATATACATATATGTATATATAAATATATATATATATATATTTATATATATATATAAATAAATATATATATATATATATATATATATATATATATATATATATATATATATATATATATATATATATATATATATATATATATATATATATTTATCTATTTATTATATCACATCCATTGCCACAAGGAAAAATAAAAGATTGGGTGTAGGTGGAACCTAACTGGTTATGACTTTATTTGTAAGCCATGACATATAAATCACGTGCCAGGGTGATTACAATATATATATATATATATATATATATATATATATATATATATATATATATATATATATATATATATATACGTAATATAGAGTTCAGAATACTCTTTCACGCCTAAACACGTCCCATTTTTCACAAGTGCGTTTACCCACCACAAGATTCAAGCCTTTAGTAGCCTTGACTGGCCTGTCAGGGAAGAGTAATGGGCCTTCGTGAAAAGCTCCTTATATTCCAAAAGCTTTACTGAGGAAATCACATATGCTGATGTGTGTCTCTGGCTCCAAGTTTGGGATCTAACAGAAAATTACCGATGGTGCCACATGAACAAATATCGATTATAGCAAGAGGAAGTTAGACTGTAATCTTGAGGTCCGGAGTGGAGTTATTTATAAATAATTGTAGAATTAGTCTTCCCTTTGATGTTAATGATTACATGGTTAAGTAAGTGATAACTAGTAAAATATTAATTGTTCTGAGACTATTACCTCGTAGAATATTTTTTACTTACTAACAACGAGTAAAATTTTCTCCTTAACAATAACTCTTTTTTGCAATGTCTCACCTTATGACCCCAATATTCATTTCTTCCATATTATTAATAATTGTATAGAAAAGTAGATCGAGGAAAAAATGAACATTTTCTATAAAGCTTTCTATTTTTTTTCCTAAGTTGCTGTCGTGTATTAATGCCGACTGTTCCACAGCAAAATTTCTCCTTCCTATCGTAAAGCAAACTACCCGTTCTCTCTCTCTCTCTCTCTCTCTCTCTCTCTCTCTCTCTCTCTCTCTCTCTCTCTCTCTCTCTCTCTCCCTTTGTGAGACGCCTTGTGTAAGAAAAGGAATATTTAAGAAATGAGTTATATTTAGGGGAGTTTGGACAAGAACATAATAACGAAAAACACAGTCAACCTCCACTTTAAAAAACTTGGCATTTGGGTAAACCATCTGCTGAGATTCCAGAAACTGTGGTCTTTTTCATATAGGTTTACCACATTCTGAAATTAAATGAGTATTTTAAAGGTTCATATACACGTGAAACGCCGTAGAAGGCCAAGAAATTCTGATAAACGTTGAATAACAGACGTTAGGGTTTTGTTTATATAAAGTCAAAACGTGAAGACTCTTGAAGAGTAAAGGAAACCCTATGACCGACCCTAGGGGCACATGAAGCCTGTGACCCGCCTGTGTATGACCATCGATTTATTTAATTTTATTTTGATGTAAAGTGTTGCTTTCTAGAAACATCAGAATTATTATTTGTCAAGATTTGGGGTTTATTAGTTCTGATTGTATGCTTTTACTGCATTTGACATTTGAAGAGAATAAAAACATGTTGTGATTTAAACTAAAACCCTCTTACATGTCCTTTTCTTGGTAGAAATTACAAATATAAGTGTTTCTTCCGTATCATAATGTGACTTCAGTCTACGATCAGCATCCAGCACATCTGAGATCTTTTGTGATTTTCGAATCTAATGTTTTTTTATCCTGTGTATAAATTGTAGACGGTATTTACTGGCCGAGCAACAAAACGAGAGAAGTATTTTCCTGCGTGTTATCACCATAACCTTCATGTCGTTAAAGATATTACCATGTTATTATCACTCTAGATCTATGTGTTTTGGAAAAACATTTTTTACAGATGAATAAAATCATATAAATGTTTTTTTTTTTTTTTGCATTTTTCTTGAATCACACATTTATTTTTAGAAAATATATACATAAAAGTAAGCCTATACCAGGCGCCTGGCATAATATTTGATGAATATCAACGTTACTAAAATATTGTGTGTCCCGAGGTCACTCCCAAAAATTATAATGCTGCCCGAGTTACTAAAGGGTTGCCTATGCCTGAAGCTAATAAATAATGCGAAATAATGATGCTTTTTAAAGGGGAGGTAGAGTGTTCGTTACACGGACCACACTGAAAAAGCTGTGTCAAGAACTATCATAACTTCCTAGAGAACTAATGTTTCAGCTATGTCCAGTGGCCTCTCAGTGAAAATAACGGCACATAGAAGTACCTTTTGAGTATATCTTCTTTTATTATATGACTAAAGACTTTAACTTAACCTAATATTCGAAACTTTTCCATTAAGCCCAACTGCTGACAAAGGAAATTACATTATTTTATTTCGGGTGGTCAGTTCTGTATAAAGAATGGGGACTTATTCTGATTATAACAGAGAGCCCAAAAAAACAGATAATGCAATCATGAAATACTTAGTAGCTAAAATGAATATTCATTCCTCGTCTCAGCAGCTGAATGGAGCACAGAATTTTGTAATCCGTAGAGCATCTTAGATGTGTTCCTTACGTCTCGGCCGAAAAAATTGTCAAAACCCATTTTCTTTGCCATGAATGTAAAATCATAACCACCATTAGTCTTGTTTACCCAGTAGAAAAGTTACAAATAGATATTCTCGTTTTACTTTACTATGCAAAAGGTTGAAAAAAGAAAAGAAACACAGATAGGGACTTGATAAGTGGCATTTTGTAGAAGAATACGATTATTCTAATTTTTCTCCATTGTTTCCAATCCTAAAAGTAAACGCAGATGAAGACTTCGGGAGTGACATTAGAAAACAGAGGATAAGTTTTTCAGCTGCTGAGACAAGGAATGGATGTTCATCTTAGCTGCTATCTATTCCACGATTGCTTTATCTGTTTTTGGGCCCTCTGGTATAATCAGAATGAGTCCCCACTCTTTATGCAGGACTGACCACCCGAAATAATGTAATTTCCTTTGTTAGTTAAGTATACCTTAGTTTAACCAGACCACTGAGCTGATTAACAGCTCTCCTAGAGAGGGCTGGCCCGAAGGATTAGACTTATTTTACGTGGCTAAGAACCAGTTGGTTACCTAGCAACGGGAC
Source organism: Macrobrachium rosenbergii (assembly GCA_039081455.1). Taxonomy (NCBI): domain Eukaryota; kingdom Metazoa; phylum Arthropoda; class Malacostraca; order Decapoda; family Palaemonidae; genus Macrobrachium; species Macrobrachium rosenbergii. The sequence continues at coordinate 11,291,217 of JANJGK010000048.1, forward strand.
CTACAGCTTATTGTGGAATCCGAACCACATTATAGCGAGAAATGAATTTCTATTACCAGAAATAAATTCCTCTAATTCTTCGTTGGCCGGCCGGAGATTCGAACGCGCTGCTGAGTGCTAGCCGAGAACGGTACCGACCAGTCCAACAAAGAACTTTCCTTTGTTAGCAGTTGGGCTTAATGGAAATGTTTCGAATATTTTTTTTTTATCTTTTATCTAAAAATCATATGGGTTAAGTTATTTTTGGTCATCAGTGAGGAATATGATTTTAATAAAAGACTATATACTCAAAAGGTACTTCTATGTGCTGTCATTTTTACTGAGAGGCCACTGAACATAGCTGAAACATTAGTTCTCTAGAAAGTTGTGATAGTTCTTGACGTAGCTTCTTCTGTTAGGTTATGTGCATTCACGACTTCGTGTACGGAATCAAGCAAAGAATTGCTTTTCTCATAAAAGCAGCTCCAAAGGTCACATGGTTAATGGAATAGCGTTTATATGTTAATGAGACACGAAGTACTGTTTTGCTTGACGCTTTTATTTATTTTTTTTTCGACCATCAGGAAACTGAATAGGTAATGGAGAAGTACTAATTTTCTCCATTGAACGAAACAAGCTTTTTTACCGTCTGCTCTTTGATGACAACTATTTACAATGGAAATTGGCAAATTACCAATTACAATCGTTTTTCAGGGCTCTTGATTCCTGTTGGAATGACAGAGCAATTTAGGATGATTTGTTTATATATTCTTTTCCCTTTGTCATCGTTTTCTGCTTTGTGTTTTCCTTTATCTCAAAGTTCCTCGTTAGGCGAGTCGATAGAGTTGTGGGCTAGCACTCGCTAGGCCCGAGTTCGAGTCTCCGGTCGGCTAATGAAGAATTAGAGGAATTTATTTCTGGTGATAGAAATTCATTTCTCGGTATAATGTGGTTCGGATTCCACCAAATAAGCTGTAGGTCCCGTTGCTAGGTAACCAATTGGTTCTTAGCCACGTAAAATAAGTGTAATCCTTCGGGCCAGCCCTAGGAGAGCTGTTAATCAGCTCAGTGGTCTGGTATACTTAATTTTAGCGCTCATGCTTTAGTTTGGCGTCGAGCTTTAAATTATTTAGCATTGCATGAGTTATCTGTTAATTATTATTTATTAATTATTATAGAATTATACATTACTGAGTTCTCAGTATATTGTAGAAGGAAACAACTCCGGGTTCAACTGGCTTGATCGATCTCTCAAACCATTCGCTTCCATACTGCGGTATTTTCTATCCTCTTCAGTACTCTCCGAATGATCTTCTCTTGACTCTCTTTCGTTTTGAGGCGAAACCCAACCATTTTTTTTTTTTTTTTGAAGGACCGGGCTTGTTTTCGACAACCTAGGCTTTCTCGATCTGTACGCCATAATTATTGTTTTTATTGGATGTAAATTAATCTGTTTGTTTAGTTATATACTTTTGTAATTTATTTCTCATGAATGAATGACGAATTTTTAAGCCACTTCGAAATCCCTCCTTGAATTTTAATTTGATACTATATTTGATTTATGCTGATTTATGCAGCTACTTTCATTTAAATAATTATTTAAGGCACCGCTGTCAGAGCTTCTCTCTCTCTCTCTCTCTCTCTCTCTCTCTCTCTCTCTCTCTCTCTCTCTCTCTCTCTCTCTCTCTCTCTGTTGCGGTCTTCCTCATCCGTTAGGCGTTGTCAAATAAAGTTCTGCTCACCACATTTATTCACCATTTGTGTTCATTTGTACACTGGTGGCACGAGATTTATATTTTTGTTATTGTGAATGCTGTGTTCGACTCTAAAATTGTGGTCGTGTTGTCAGCTCACTTTAGAGGGAATAACATTTATTAAAACATTTATATTTCGTTTCATATTCACGATTCCAATGTCACAGTGTATCTCATACTCATTTTTTTGAAATTCAGTTATTCTTTAATCGTGGATGGTGGTAATTTCACGATTTTTTTAAATTGCGTTTTTCTCTCCTGTCTCTGAACTTACTAATACATACATGCATTATACACAAATACATTTGTATTTGAATATATATATATATATATATATATATATATATATATATATATATATATATATATATATATATATATATATATATATATATATTTATATATTAATATATATATATGAACCTATATACATACACACACACATATATATATGGGTATTTATGGGATTGTATGTAACTTATCTTTTCCACATTAAGCTGTTTCTCCATACCAGAAAGTGGACACGGAGAACAGTAAAGGCAATCTTCACTCTCATATTCATATTAAAAAAATATGAATGTGGAAGGAAGCCCGTGCGCGGATAACTTTCAAAACATCAGCTGCTTCATACCACCTACGCGAAAGTCTACTTAGCTGCGGATCGAGTGGCTTCAGACACACTGCGAATCTCATCTCTGTCTTGCTCGTACTTTGTCGTTTTCTGAGTATTCTCCCGCTCGTTCTTCCCAGCAGTTCCAAATTGTATCCTTTTTCCACCAACGTATCATCCTCCGTCCTTTCCACGTGACCGAACCAAGACGAAATTCTGACCAAACCTTTCGTTTTTACTAACCTCTCATCGCTCCTACTGTATGTATCTTCAAATATATCTTCCCCGTAGAGGAGTAGTGCCGTCAGTGCACCACACGCGATACACTGTAGGCATTACTAAAGGTTCTTTGCAGTGTTTCTTCGGCCCCGAGCTTCAACCCCTTTCATTCCTTTTACTGTACCTCCGTTCATATTATATGTCCTCCATCTTGCTATGCACCCTCTCCTAACGATTATCTCGTAGTGAAACTGCTATGAGGTTTTCCTCCTGTTACACCTTCCAAACCTACTTACTTTCAATTTCCTTTCCAGGGCTGAATGACCTCAAAGGTCCCAGTACTTGACCTTTGTTCTAATCTTTACGTTCCATTCCATTCCATTCAAATGTATCTTGTTATGCACCAATACTACATAAACAATTTTTGTAGCTTAAAACTTTTCCCTTTCATTGAGTTCAAAATTCACACTTCACTTTTATGGAAAAAAGTTAGCTTAAGAATCCCATCAACCAATTAACCCTGGTCTTCTAAACACACTCCAAGATACCTCCTATGTTTTGCACCTATTTCGTAGCCTTCCTATTTTTACATAATTTTGAGATATCTAATAATTTGTCAGTATCATCTTAAATTTTACTCACCTATATGTAATCAAAAGAAATTTAATGTTTTCTCTGGCATATCACATGAATTATCTTAGCTGACTCTTGTTACAATCTCCATTTCTTTAGAGCAGAAGAGTTCCAGCAGCTGCTAAGTTCGTTTGAAGTTAATTGTCAGCGATCTGAATAATTTGATTTTCTTTTGACAATTCCCTGACAAAATAGATAGTCAACTACTTTTCATGTTAAGTATCATTAGAATAGAAAAAGAAACTAGCCTGTGTACATGATTGTAATACATTTTTAATAGATTATTTGATTTCGTCGTTTTGTGACAAGGCCAGACTTCTTGAATTTTTGTATGCAATTATAAAATTTCTTTTGTAACAACATATATATGTATGTATTTATTTGTATATTTATATACATATATACATGTACTGTACTGTACTGTACATATATGTATGTATGAAATTTTTTATCACACCGTGATTTATATACAATCATGAAGCTACAAATGTCGCTTAACATCCAATTCACGCTACCATGGGAATATGCCCGATAATTCCCAATCGGGGATATTCCCGAGGTAGCGTGAATTTTATATTAAGCGACATTTGTAGCTTCATAAT